>OX104065.1:84294724-84476035 GCA_944474145.2 Dicrocoelium dendriticum | reverse complement strand
GAGACCGTAGTAGAAAAATATTAAAATAAGGTGTTCCCCGCCAGCTAAAACTGCACAACCACGACGAGTTCCTATTTAAATTCATCTCATCAGGTAGAGATAGCAGGCGTCGAACACGCGACCATTAGAATTATATCCGAACCTGCTAACACTATAACTAACATGGCACGACGGGCAACTATTGGCAAGACGGTGAATGTCTGATTGAAGGGTCAATATTGAACTACAATTTGCGTGATTGGATTGTGACGCACAATCTCAATGTGGACGCACTTTGGACAACGCGACCATTGAGACCGTAGTCAAAGCAAATGGAAATTGCGCGTTGCCAGCTAGCAAAAACTGCACAACCACGAAGCGTTTCGATGTCAATTCATCTCATCAGGTAACGATAGCACTCATCCAATTTACCCCATTGTAAGAGTAATCGAACCCACTTCATCTTTGGCTACCGGATGATGGCGTGCAACTATTGGCACAACGGTGAATGAATAGTTAGAAGGTTAAAGTTGGACTAAAAGTTGTGTGATTGGATTGCAACTCGCGGTCTCATTATGGACCGCCCTTCATATTGAAGTGATCCATCGTCCCTGCGATCACTGGAACGTAGTCGAAATTGACTAAAATGTTTTCCCGCCGAACAAACCCTGCACAATCACGACGCGATTCGATGTCATTTCATCTTATTTGGTGAAGATGGCTTGAATGGGACCCGCAACCTACTGTTTAGTATTTGAAATATATACCAATTTGGCGACCAGATCACAGCGCAGAAACCTAGACACAACGGTGAATGCACACTTGGACACACGCACCTTATACACGTAGGCTAGAGGTTGGAAGCACCTCAGCTACTGTGCCGCAATACCTAAAAGAATAAAGGGAATAACGTGCAACAGGTGAAAGCCAGCTGAGCTATCGGTAACGGATGGGCCCCGTTCCGGTAAGCTACCTGCCGGCCACTATGCAGTAGACAAAAGAATAATTTACTATGCAAGATTAAAAAATGCTAAATAATGAGATCGTGCTTAGAGGGGTAGTCTAAGAGGGATGGGATGGGACAAAGAAACTCAGAGCACAAACGCCATTGAGGTCGACTCCGAGCCATGTCAAAAAGTATATCCAGCCAAACGTGTTCATTGTCTTTCGGACTCCAGCCAGGGAGCCCAGAGGTTCCAATGGATGCCAGTTTGGAAGTGAGGGTTTTCATTCCTCCCGATCAAGTCATCGCTCGGTCACCCCTCCTCTTCTTTCATCCACACCCCAGGCGCGGAAACAACGCACGTCGCGGGATTCGTTGGGCTGGCATGCGTTACACGTGGCCGAGCCATCGGACCCTGGTGCGTGAAATAGCTGTGCTGAACGGTTCATTTCATTCTCTTGTGCCTTAAATAAGGCGTCAAACACGCACGTTGCTCACGCGGTGTTCCCACCATATGTGAGTTAAATTGCGAAGGCACCGCTGGTCGAACGTAACTAGCCTCTTTATGTCCACTGATCTAAGGGGCCAGGTTTCACAACCGTACAGTAGGGTCGAACGTGCCACTGCATTGCACACTCTACCCTTCACGGTGAGAGTGATGTCGCGCCGGCGCTATAAGTGGCGAACGTTAGCAAATGCGCCTCGTGCTTTTGCTATACGCTTTGTGATCTCATCTTCAATTCCACGAGCGCTGATACAACTTCCCAGGTAGTTGAATTTCTGAATAACTTCTAGCTGATCCACACCAAGGGTCAAGGAATGAAGCGGCTCAGGCCAATCTTGGAGTAACTTTTTGCACTTCGATGGTGCAAAGCAAAGCTGGAAGCGGCTGACAGCCAGTGCTAATCTGTTCATTGCTGCTTGGCACGTCTGGGAGCTGTCACATATTAAGGCAATATCGTCAGCATACTCAAGTCAAATAGTCGATCTTTTGGAAGCAGATCCACACCTTCTTAGTCGTGTCCTGTGAAGGCGATTTCCATGACTTCGTCAATAGGGAAGTTGAAGAGGAAAGGTGACAGCGGGCATCCTTGTTTTACACCGCTGGAGATAGTAACGGACGACGACAGCTTGCCGTAAGCCCTCACTCTGCCTGAGCTGCGCGCGTATAATTTTCGGATAATATTTACATATTTCTCAGATACACCTTTTCTGAGTAGACAGTCTCAAAGTGCACATCTATCCACCGAATCAAATGCCCCGTTGATATCGAGGAGCACAACAACGGTGAGCTGCCAATATGTGTGACGGTGCTCCAACTACTGACGCAAAGTGAATATGTGGTCAATGCAGCCACGACTTCGACGAAACCCGGCTTGCTTTTCACGAATATGGCTTTCACAGATGCCAGTCAGTCTGTGAACGATGGCAGAGACAAGCAATTTGGAGGCGATGGAAATCAGTCTGATTCCTCTATGGTTGCCGCATTCCGATCGTGAGACTCCCACGAAAATTTGGACTATGACGGAGCGGCTCCAGTCGGTTGGAACAGTTTCCTGTTCCTACTAGTAACTCGTATAAATCATCCACAAGAGCAGGTCCCTCGAATTTGACGCGTGTTGCATGTAGATCATCTGGTCCCGCGGCTTTGTTCAACTTCAACAGTCCGATCTCATGTTCGAATTCTGAGCGAGAGGTTGGATTCAGAGGGACAGCCCAGAGAACGGGGCGATCGGTGACCGGCGAGAAATCTAACAATTCCGGTCGATTAAATTGCCTTTCAAAATGCTCAGCCTAACGATCCAAGCGTTTTGACAAGTTGTGGATAGGCTGTACACTCTCGTCACTCTCGTCGCATTCTCAATGTGGATCGTGCTTCACCTTGAAGTGGACCTTGGTTATTGCGATCGCTGTATTCTTATTCGTATCAGGCGTAAATTGGGTGTGGCCCGCCCTGAAACACTGCACAACCACTTCACGTTTCTATATCATTCCATCACATCTGGCGGAGATAGGAAACCTAGAAATTGCGACTTATTGAATAATAGCCGAAACATCTACCTCTTCGGGTGCCGAGTCATGGCGGTCCATCCTTGGCACAACAGTGGAGGGTCAAATTTTAACTACACGTTGTGTGCTTGGGTTGTTACTCGCCATCTCAAAGTGGACGGCGCTTTACACTGGTCTAAACCTTAGTTACTACGATCGCTGGAACCGCAGTCGAAGCATATGGAAATTGCAAATTTTGCTCGATGGAATCCACTGCAACACCTCGACGCATCTTGATGTAAAATCTTCGCGTCTGTTAGAGATAGCAGGATTCGAACCTGCGATCATTGGTGTAGTAGCCGAAACATCTACCACTTTGACTTCGACGTCACGGTGGACAACCCTTGGCACAACGCTGAATGTCTAACTGGATGGTCAATTTTAGACCACACGTAGAGTGATTTGATTGCGAAACGCCGTCCTAATTTGGACCGTGCTTCACGTTGAAGTGAACCTTGTTCACTGCGATCACTGGGACCGTAGTCGAAGCAGATGGAAATTAGGTGTTGCGCACTCGGATATTTTGCACAACCACGACGCGTTTTGATGTCATTCTTTCTAATCGGGGGGCGACCATTTGTAAATTAGCCGAATCCTCTACCCATTTGGCTACCGGTTCAGTGGGTGCAAACTTTTGCGACAGAAGTGAATGAATGAATTTATAGGGTCAATTTTGCTCTATACGTTTTGTGATTTGATTGCGACTCACATTCTCATAGTGGACATCGTTTCCCATTGAATTGAACCATGGTTTCTTTCAACACTGGGAAATAGTCGAAGAAGACGGAAATTGGGTGATTGCCGCCAGCGAACACTGCACAACCACGACGCGTTTCCATGTCGTTTTATCTCATCATGTAGAGTCGCCGGCCTCAAACCGGCGACTAAAAGCTGAAGCCTTTACTCCTTTGGCTAACGGTTCACGGCATGCAACCAATGGCACAACGGTGGATGACAGATTGGAGGGTCTATTTTGGACTACACGTTGTGTGGTTGGATTGCAAAGCATAATCTCAATGGAGACCGCGTTTCAGTTTGAAGTGAATCATCGTCACTGTGCTCATTGGGACCTTAGTCGAACTATATGGAAATTGAGTGCTGCCCACCTAAAAACACTGCGCAAGCACGAAGCATTTCGATGTCATTTCCTCTCATCAATTTGAGATAGCCTGCCTCGAACCAGCGACCATTGAAATAATAACCGAATTCCTTACCCATTTGTGTACCGCGTCACGACTTGCAACCATTGGCACAACGATGATTGACTAATGGGAGGTCAATTTTCTGCTAGACTTTGTGTGATTCTATTGCGACGAAACATCTTAATGTGGGCCGCGCTTCACATTGAAGTGAACCTTGATCAATGCGATTACTGGGACCGCAGTCGATTCTGAAAATAGTTGTTACTTCCCAGAATACACTGCAAACGATGACGCGTTTCGCTATCATTTAATCTCATCAGTTGTATACAGCAGGCCTCAAGCCCGCGACCATTGTAATAGTAACCGAATCCTCCTCCTCTTTGTCTACGGGTCACAGCTTTCAACCCTTGGCACTACGAAGAATTACTAGTTGGATGCTCAAGTTTGGACTACACGTTGTGTGATGGGATTACGAAGTGCAATCTCAATGTGAAACTCGCTTCATATTGTAGTGAACCTTGGTCACTGCGATCACTGTAACCGTAGTCGAAGCGAATGGAAATTGTTTGTTGCACGCCAGAAAACACTGCGCAACGACGACGCCTTACGATGTCATTTCATCTCATCAGGTGGAGATAGAAGTCCACGAACCCGCAAACATCTGAATAGTAGCTTGAACCTCTACCCGTTTATCTACCGGGGCACGGCGGGCAACCTTTTGCACAAAGGTTAATGACTAAGTGGAATTTCGATTTTGGTCTTCACGTTGTGTGATTAGATTGTGACGAGTAATCTCAAAGTGGAACTCGCTTCACATTGAAGTGAATCTTGTTCACTGCGATCACTGGGACCGTAGTCGAAGCAGATGGAAATTGGGTGTTGCCCGCTCAGATACTCTGCACAACCACGACGCGTTTAAACATAGTTTCATCGCTTTACTTTTCGGGGCCTTGTGTCTTCACGGGATGAGATTCAATAACTTTGTAACGCGTCGTGATTGTGCTGTGTTGTTTGGAAGGGGACATGCAATTTTCTTCTGCTCTGACTACTGTTGCCTTGATGGCAGTGGCCAAGGCTCAGTTTAACTTGTAGCGCGGTCCATGTTTAATTTGGCCTTGGCAATCCAATCACAAAATTTCTATGTAAATTTGGTCCTCCTATTCATAACACGTATAATTCCCTACAATTTTGTACGCTTATCTACTTTTAGCGCAGTTCATATATGTACACGTGATTCCTTGCTCATGCTTGTAGTATACGTTTTCATGGCGAAAAATAAAGCAAGGGTGATAAAGCTGTATTTCTGGACAGCCTGCGTCATAGTTCAGCGGAATGGTCTAACGATTAAATGCTGCGGGTTTGCATGGAATAAATTATTTTATGGCGATTTCCAGAGCAGCTATTGGACTTTCATTGGGGCCGGTGTTATTTTACCGAGTGAGTCATTTAGGAATAATAAGAGCTTGTAAAAGTAATGAATTTAAAAATGTCAACGTTCAAGTAATGTAAGATGCCCATCCATGTCATCGTTTTATGGGGTCAAATTGCCCTCGATTTATTCCCTCACTGTGTTGCACTCGCACTTCCATTCATAATCCGGCCTTGTTCCGTTGTGCCATTTAAACAGTAAATCGTCAATTTTTAACTCATTTTTATGGCTGTTTATGCGTATATTGTGTGGTCACTAAACTTATCTAACTCCTACCATCACTCTGATTTTTGAGTCTAGCACATTTGTCTCTCCAGGGAGCAAATGACAACCCTCCTTGCATGGGTATAAGTGCCAGGGTTGGGAGCTTCAATCCGCCAACTCAAAAGATGGACTTATTCTTGATTGAAAATGCAGTAAAGATAAAGAAAATTTATGGAGGTAGAAGGGTAGTAATAGTAATTAATGATAACTAACAAAGAAACAGTAGATTTTGCTACTAAGCGAGAAAGGCGTACTAATTTTCCCAACAATTTGTCAGCAGTAGTTTCGAAAAATGATGGTTGCTCTAGTTCTCGATATGCAAGAAAGTTTTGTAAAGAGTTTCCTGCTTCATCCATCAGTTTAATGCGTTCGAAATATAGGGAAATTGGTATCACTGAGAAATGAGACTTACTCTCAATACCTGCACTGTCATCTCATGGAGAGAATAAATAGTTGTCATTTAGAGCGAATTTAAAAAAAGGAATCATGAATAAATAAAAATAAAAGAATAGTTTATATCTTGATAGTGCAAGACGGGACCATGTGGTTGACCCGATCAAATTCCGCGGTTGGATAGCCAATAACAGTTTGTGTTCTAGTTGGAAACTGGTTCCGAGTCGATGTTTCAATGGTTCGACCATTTGGGGCCGCCGAATTGTGTAGAAAGTGGTATCGACGGGTATTAATAATCACTCCGTAGTTCCTGTATTGATACCCGCGGACAAAAACCAGAGTTATTTAGAAATTGGGAAAAGGTTCTTTCATAAATACAAACGAAGATGTGGCAAATGTCGACTGACTTCGATTCAAAGAATTTGTTATTTAATTTATGGCACCGGTACATCCTCATACAGGGTGGTCATACCCGCGTCTATGTTGAGCATGTCTATTCTTTATTCGCTGTTAATTCTCTGTTTACTAGAGTGCACGAAACCACTTTGGACCTCACGTTCTCAAACTATGCGGCAACTGGCTCCACATGACAGCATAACGGTTCAGAATGCAATCTGATCTTTAACTAGTTCATGCTTTTCGATTTGTAGTCTGTGGATTGGTTCTTACTGTTTGAGTGTAGATCTTAGAATACCTAAGTTTCAACTCGAGTTTGAATTTAAAGCTACATCGAACAGGTATCCTTTTCATATACACTGAGAAAGCAGATGGATAACATGTACGACTGCTTTACTGGGTTCACCTAAATGGTCCCCGGTCAATCACCTTTAGTATAAAGGAACGTTTGCTGGACTGCGCATGAGTGAATGGACTTCGCAAAAATCGGAAGGAAGAAAGGGTGACTACTATGAACTTATTGTGTGATGATAATTCTAGCCAGTAATCTGCTTACTTTACCTCACTACAACAGAGTAGCTTTGATCTATATGTTTGCCAACTTAGTCGGCTTGACATGCAAACTGAAATCATCAAGAACAATGCTTCCCATTTCCCTCGATTGCTCAGATCCTGCGGCATCTCGATGCTACAGCTGCAGTTTTGATACTAGCATTTACGGGAATAACAATTCGCGCATCTGCAGTGATAGGTAAATGAATAACGCAACTTTCACATCCTTGCGAGTCACGTCTTTATAAGCAGGACTAATCGCTGTCGATATGGAAACTTTAACAGCACACCAAAGAAACCAGGTAGATCACAGCCAAAAGGGAGTTCCCCACTGGATACTGTGCGATCAAATTGCAATAGGCATGCATTAGGAAACATTATGACCATCACCATTTGTAATGTTAGAAATAATTTGTACCCTCAAACTACCGAGCCGCGTACAAGAAATAATATAGCAGAGTGCCCTGATCATCGGAACTCACTTGACTCAAAAACAAATTAAATTTCTAAGGCTCTGTACTGCAGCCATGTCCACAATAACTGTGTGCGTAATGCAGGCTACAGACTTAAAGGTGGTTTCGCTCGCCTAAATGTCACGCCACAGCAGCAGTATGCGCTTACAGCTCTATCAATACACTTCCGGAACGTTAGTCCTCCAAAATGTATTGACCCTATCCCTCTAACTGCAACAAATGGACACTCCCACCCAGGGTCATGGGTTTTTCTGAACTCTAAGAACACTCAACCATCGTATCCTGCAGAGCCACAAAATTTTTTAAAGTTATTCAGCAGCAGCTGTGCCGCCGATGGGTGAACTTCTGATGCACCGGAAGTTTCTGCCTCCCCACTTTAACCTTATTCACCTAGCTTGCTTTCTGCAAATACAATAGATCCTCACAGAATCCTCTCAGCAATATGGGTACCTCCTCCGCCTCCAGTACATTTGAACTACCCATATTCTGCCAGCCGATAGGCTTGTCTAAATATCACGGATCTATAGATATCCGTGTATTAACGCTCGCTCCCTAAACAACAAAATGCATAACCTTTTCCCTAGTGCATATTTGTTGAATCAACAAATGGCTATCGTTACGGAAATGTGGTTTCCTGACTATACACGAGAACCACGTTACCATATCCAAAGGTATATTAAGTTCCCTATTAGCCTAGGTAATAGCCGAGGAGGAGGTTACGCGATATTCAATGCTGAAACAATTCCTGTCCCAACTTTGGTTGGTCCGAGGCTTAACGATTTCGCTAATTCTGTTGGGATAACGGCTGACGTAATTCAGTGCAGCTTCCTGTTATGGTGCATCTACAGCTCTCCATACAGTTGCAAAATCGAAATCCGGCTTCTTGTGGATATATTTCATTGCATCACAGATAATCCGGCTAACTAAGAACTACTCGAAGGGGGGATGTTATATCCCAAAAGAGTAGTGGAACACGTGCATGTTCCTACCTGGGTTTTTGTGGTTGTCTCGACTCTTTACTCACAGTGATGGCCACCGTAACTTTCATCGCTAACACGAAATGGCAACATCCATTATCACATTTTTACCTTGGTAATTACCGATTGGAATGTCAAGATCGGGAGCAACTATTGGCAATGATCATAACGTGACACTATGCAATTACACATTGCCCGCACAAGCACCGAAGGCACAGTAAAATGATATATTCTATCCTCCATAACTTTCGATCAACTGGGACACGCTTGCAACACTAATAAGATCTATGCAGTGGGATAGATTCTTCCTCACACGCGAACCCTCACGTTACCGCTGACTGCCTTTATCATAATTGTAACCAATGCTAAGATAGTATCGCTCCAGTCTTGGTAAAGAAAGACCCCAACACTACTGCGAAGGCTCGCGCCAGCATACTTGCTAAAAGAAACATCAGCAAACCGGTTAGCTGCTATAAGAAATCCCATGGCTTCACCATACTATATAAAATCCATAATATAATCTGCAACTTAGAATCTGGCAGAGCTGAGAGCTTGTGTTATCAAGAACATCGTGCTCTCGTGGACTCAAAAAAGCCGAACGAGCTTATAATGCTTTTCAAGAGAAGAGTAGGGTGCAGGATCGAGTGTATCACCTGCATTCAATGTCTATTTCTGCGTCAACCGATGAACTCGTTGTCATTATTAATCTTTTCAACGAGCATTTTGTTTGTCCTTTAAATGTAATACAAATAACCAACACACCGGGTTGTCAAAAGAGCTTACAGACAGTACATCGTGAAAAGTAGCATTCCCTATAGCAAAACCAAGTAAATCGTAAAGCACTATGAAGCAGTCCTTTAAAGCTAGTCCTGATAACACTTCATCAGCTTTACTGAAGTCCGGATGGGCGCATATGCCTTTTCTTTTGTAAAACCTATGTACTTCGTCAGTGAAACCCAGAACTGTTCCGCCTTAAGGGAAACACGCTGATGTTGTACCAAGATAGAAAAAGTATAAAACGGGCGGTTGCAAGTTACCGATCAAGTACACATACTTCCATACTTAAAAGTTATGGACAGAGTTATAATAACTGCGACTTCCCAGTGTCTAATATCAAGAAATATATTCAGCCAATCACAACATGGCATTATTAGGCAGCGTCCTTATCGGGCTTGCTAACTAGACTTCATAAACCACATCATTAGCTCAGTAAACGGTGATAAACCTTATACTATCATAATCCTTGACTTGCAATATGCATCTGACCAGGTGCCCCATGGTAGGCTTTGGACGACTCCATCAAGTTATGGCATTGCTAACCTACTATTGGCTTGGTGCTCTTCCTACCTTACTGATAAAACCCAAGCAACTACGTCTGCTTCGAGGCTTTTATGCCGACATGGAAATCAACGACGAAAGGTAAACCGTGTGCTTGTTTTCACTCCTTGGACCCCGGTTATATCCTTTTATTAACCGGCCATACCTATCTCAAAACCTACATGACGACATGGATGCCTATGAAGAAGGTCAACCGGATATCCATCCTCTTCTACCCGATGAATGTTACACCGTTTCCGCTCAAATATTCTACAAACAGCGATGGTTGCTCTTGATACCTTTGTCAAAGATACACATACGAGCGTAATAGCAAACCAGTAAACATAGATGTAATGTGTACTTAGTTTTATGACTCCCTAAAGCAGTGTTTGAGTAAAGCCTCAGTTACGGATCGCGAAATATCGACAGGCCCACTGACAATCTATGGTAATACAGCCAGACCCATTCTAATGAATGACTATCTTAAACATAATAGGATTACCTAACGTGTATGTCTTCCGTACCTATGTTTACTCACGGGATGCTACTGAAAACACTATTAAAATTGTATCGTATTTTCCGCACAAACCTTTAAACCTATTAAACCTATTGAACTTAATATCACACCGCTGTGTTTTCCACCTGCAAATCGTTTAACCTGCTCACCGTTCTATTTTGCCAACATGTCCTCTTCCTCGAGACTCGTTCAACTACAGGGGAGAAAGTTTTCTATACACCAGGCTTCTTGTCGTCATGATTCCATGCAAACAACGCTGGTGTATTGGCCATTCTACCAAATGAAACAACAATCACTCTAGCTCAATCCGCTCTTGACTACGGCAATTCGGTCGTCATTTACTTCCTTCTCACTTCGCTGCAAAGACGGACTACACTGCAAGCCGTGTATATGCCAGTATATGAATGACATAAAATTGCTAACTTACAACATTTTCGCGATATATCAACCAACCAAAATATCATTGATACTGTGCTTTTTGAGAGTCTGCCTGACTGTTAAATGACGCGTGCTTCAACAAACTAATACCATGCGTACTTTCAGTTTATCTAAATAATAAACACTCAAGCCATCTCCTTGTACGATTCAGTGGAAACAACAAACTGGGCCGTGACGATCACAGTCTAGAACTAAGCAAGTTAATTATTTGTTAGTTATTTATGATATTTTAACTCGAATCATATGACACGGGTATTATGCACAGGTGCTTTTAGATGAAAGTCCTCAGTTACCGCAAAAACATGGCTAGATGTACCAATATTTCGTAACTTAAGACTGCTTTTGGTTCAGTTTGAGATGATACGATTTGTTAATGTGTAAAAGAAAATAGCAAACTCTCAAAACGGGTAGTTTCTTTTGACGGTAAAACTGTGACTTCAGAAATTACAGTGATCTATAAGCTTTGATCACCCTCGTAGGGGATTGGTTGGTCCGAAACTTGGCCTAATTTCCATTGTAAAGGTCAAAATGGAGCATAATTTTCTATAATATTGTCTACTCCAATTAATACCCCAGGCTACAATTAGTTATTTTTCTGTTCAATGGCAAAATTTCAGTGATCACCATGGCTGACCACCCAAGTTTCTGTACATTTGCGGAGCGCGGTAGTCCGGTGAATAGCTCTTCAACCTCTATCCAGATGAAAGTCCTGAACATGCATACGCTGTGTTTAAGGATCAATCGTGGGCCCAAGTAGGAAAGGTTCTGAATCGACGAAAATTATGGGCAAACAACGTAGAGAAAGGTCCTTCAACGATAGATTAGACTCAAGATGTTGTTACTCCCTGTGGATTTCGTCAAACCGCAGACCGTTTGCCTTTTCCACCTTGAGCGTCAGTCACAATCTCGGATGGTGTGTCATGCAAAATGAAACTCTTGTCCTCCGCTTGTCCTTACGTGGAACCACAAAAACTGGTTCACAAACAAACGAATCTTTCATGTGTACTGGCAGCTTCGGTCCAATCATTCCGAGCGATAAGTGTCCCGCTACTTAGTCTTAAGAAGAATTTCGTAATACTATGGAAGAAAACAAGCGCATAAAGTAAACAGAGTTAACTGTCTCTGTATGGAACCTAGCCAATACACGAAGTGTATGTAAGCGGCTGACCAAAATGCACGAAAGAACTGGATGCAAAGTATCCTGTCGAAATATTCTTCTTTCTTGTCATTTTGGGATTTTAATTACGTCAGCCGTCGGGTAATATGGCCGCCTCTTTTGGTTTTGGGTAGAAATGATATGCTTTGGACAACATCGCTGTTTGCGAGGTGATTTTGTAACGGCGTGTCAGCTATTGAAAAACACTAAGCAACTACATAGTCACCTACTAAAACTCCTACAACGCCTAGCTGAGAGGGTACCATTCATATATGATTACACGCGACGGCCAGTTGGAATGCCACCAGAACGTTTCTTCACTTTCTATATGCCAGTCATGGAGCGCTCTTACGGTTTTTCTCCACTTTATATAATAAGTACTAAAAAGCGAGTCGATAAAACACCACTCCACAATAGTACGTGATGTTGCATTTATCAGGAAACCATTCAACGCACCCAACCTGTAGTCATATGTGCACATTGCACTCGTTTTTTCGACAAATATATTCTTGATTTTTAGGCCCTCCGCTAGCTGGACATTTTACTTGTAGCTTTCCTACCAGGAATAAAGTAACCCTTGCAAACTTACTGACAATCTTTCCAGCGCACGACCCAGCTTTCTGGATGGTACGCATTAAAAGTAGTTTATTGTTTTATAATTGAAATGGGGAATATTAAACAAAATATTATACCTCGAAAATGCTTACCGTTGTCATACATAGTGGATGGAAGTGTTTTCAAGTGTTTGAGTCATTAATGTTTATTAATATAACTGGGGAAATGATCAACAATTTGTTATAGCTGCGCCTTCTGTCCAGGATCTGCTGGCAGCGAGTGAGCATACAACTTTTCATGAAAAGATTCATTTTTTAACAGTTATTCAGCTTTTTCAGTGTACTACATGCTAAATGTCCTTTTTCATAAGCATGTGAATATAGAGGTCAATTAATGAACCGTAAAACTCAGTCGAACAATATCGCCTCATACAGTGCACAGTAACAGATCCGTAGGTCCACTTGTGGGCAGACGAAGGTTAAAATTTCATTCTAGTAAAAAGTTGGAACCACATTAAGAGAATCGGCGGCTCAAAAGCTTATCCGGACCAATCGATAGCTCTGACGCTAATTAATTACTGATAAAATACGGTTGAAGTTAAAAAGCTGGTCAAAACTTTTACACATTGAACAGCTTTGTCATGTTAACTGTGTAGGTCTTAAAATGCATAAAACTAAACAGCATAAAAACCAGAGTTAGTGTTCGTTACCTACACGTTTGGCTAGGCGGTGGAGATAGCATGTGTGAGAAGACGATGAGCTCAGATGACTTCAGAGCCGCATCTTTCTGAGATGCAAACTTGCTATGCATGGAGTATACCAGCTGAAACAAAATTCACAGTATTCCTTGGATGTGTGGTGGAGGTAGGTGGATGTAGGCGTGCTCCGCATTTTCGAAGGTGAGGACGTTCAGTGGATAGCATTCAACGGCTCCGAGGTGCGAAATCTACGAGTTCCAATGTAAAACAGCAGTGTCATGCTCGGTGGAAAAGTAAAGAGCAACTTGGAGTAATTACCTCACGCGTCGTGTTTACTTGTAGTGAAGGAAGGTTTGTTTTACATTAGCATGGTTTTAGGTAATACTGTTCAGTATGTATTCACTTCAAATAACCCAACTTTCTGTGTAGGAGCACATGCAATGAAAGTGGGTTCTTTATGCAAGATAATTGGTTGGTGCCTACAGCACATGCATACACATGATTGTGCGTGTGCTACCAAAGACGCATGCAAAGTGATGGAGTTGCGATATCATTTTGTGCCGGACACAAAGCAAGTTCTTGCACATGAACCTCCACAAGACATACATTACAACAACCCTGGTAGCATATATATATATATATATATATATATGTGCACGAAGAGAGATTAATTATTGTCTACATCATATGGACAAATTCACCGTTTTGGCAACATGGTCCAGAGGAACTACCTCTCCTTTTCATCCATTCCTCTGGTAGCTACATTGTCTGTTCAATGCGCATTCTTCAGAAGTAATTCCTCTTACGGATGTAGAATTGAGTCCCACAACTGAAATTGTTCAGGAACGTTGAAGTGCCTTAAGAAATATTAAACAATCTAAGTGTAAAACGCAGCATGGGAGATTGGCCAAATTTGAAATATATTGTACATCACAGATACAGGCCTCAGCGGCGTGGGTTGAAAAAAAGTAGATTGGAGCCATAAATTTTGCGTATTTCAACGGGCGCTGGAATGGTGCTCAGGATAGACTATTCCGACTCTACTTGACAAAGTATCCCAGACGTACACGGAGAGGAGAGTTAGTGAACAAGCTCGTTTTCCATGCCAAATACAAGAACATCAAACCAAGCAAGTTTAGGCTGATCAGCAGCAGGTCAAACATATTTTGGTTTTGCGTGAAGTGTAATACCATCTCACGAGTTAAGACCATAATTGCACTGTCCCAGAAGTATTATAGGCGGTAAGAAGTGGTGGAGCTAATCCTGGTCACCAAAATAGCTTCAGTAGGAACAGAAAGTCTGAAACAGGCCTTTCCACCGAATTATGCTGCAAGCCAAATGCACGACACCGGATTTTACACTAAGAAAGTAACTTCCGCAAACACCGACATTACATCAAGTAGGCTAAGCGTTTCCGAACACTACATTCCCGGCCGCTTTGCAACAAATTCCCACAAACCTAATTACTCCTACCAGACTGCGCCGAAATCCAGGAAACATGGCAATATCAGTGGTAGCTTGGCCGTAAATGCATCCAAGAGCACAGTAGGATCAGCAACTGCTGTTTCTACACCCATACCTAAGACTGATATGAAAAACAACGTTGCACGGATGCATATCGGATCGCTCGGTCTCCCAAACACAACCCACAGTCCTCTGAACGACTCATAGACAATAGGATGTACTATCCATTATAGGTACCAACCTTCTAGTTTCAACAGCAAATCCATCCAAAGGGAAGCAGCTGGACGACTTATGCCAATAGCACACCGTAAACAACCTGCTGGTTATTCCGATTAAGCTTTCCAACATGACGAGCATCACCCGCCACCCAAATTCCAAGAATTATGGCGGAGCCAGTCTTCTTTGGATTGTGCTAAACTCCGTCGATGAGGTGGAAGCAGCGCTGCTTTCGACTGCTCGGCTCCAGAACGAATCCGGTTTGGTCCGCTTCTTTCCGGACGTTTCATGGGCAGTGTAAGTGAGCTAGGCAGAGCAGACATCCGGATAAACAACACAGCAAGAAGCGTTTTCGTCTATTGCGTCCCCCAGTCCCATGAGGACGATGCATGCGAAGCAAAGAATCACAACCAGGGACAGTGGCGCTATATTCGTGAGTTCCTGCGATTGGATGACGTCGTGGCCCCTTCTCTCTCAAGGCTGTCAAGATCAGAAAGCTACAAAGGGTGCGGCCCGACGATAATTAAGGTTGTGCTACAAACTACGCAGATGGCACTTAGGCTACTAAAACGATGACAGTAACTTCGGATCAGACTGTCAACCGAGCTCCGGTTTCAAGCTTCGAGCAAAAAGGTCGTCCGGTTTAAAGCACCACCACAACAGGCAAACGAAAGGGGGATCCTGTTCAAAATTCACACCGGTAGCAGGTCTGAAAAAATTTCGGAACTTCCTATGCAATCCTGTATCCACTATGCTTGTATGTTGCAAAGTGAGTTATCAGCTGGGCTAACTACGATGCCACTAAAACCCAACTCCAAGCGACTTGCTAATAATACCACCGAGAAACGGCTGGCGGCCGACCACACAACGGTCAGCACAACCTCTCATCGGAGCCACAAGTCTTTCGGATGAACGCTTCGAACCGAAACAATTTCTTGCATGTATACAAATGCCCAAGACCTCAGCAAAATGACCGTGCTTCGATTGCGTCAGACAACAAACGCTTAGGATCTCATCTCCGTAACCAAGACTTGGTTGCGATAAAAGGTTACGGATGCCAGAATCGGGATTCAGGAAATTTTACCGTTCCTAAACAGTCGTCTCAGAAGGAGAGGCAGTTTAATCATATACTACCGCAACGACAAACAATGTGAACTACTGGAGGATCCGGAGATATGAATTACTCATGCGATATGGTGCCGTTTGCGTCTCTGATACAATCATAACTGCCTCGTGGCAGTCGTTTATCGCTCCCCATCTTTCACTCCAGAGATGGATTCACGCCTAATATCGATATTCACAAAAAGCTTACAGCCATGTTCTTATCTCCGGCGATTCCAAGTTGCATGACCTGGACGCTTCTGCATTCACAGTACAACATCCAAGACCAAACTGCAAGAACATAGCACAACTATTCCAGCGTACAGTTACACCACCTCACCTGCCATGTACAGAGCTGATAACAAACCATTGGTACTAGACCTCGTACTATCAAATGACAAACTCATGGTCGACAAGCCGTTAATAAACACCACACTAGGGCTAGGTGATCATGGCACCATACTTTATAACTATGTATGTTACGCTGAATATTCAGAGGAAATCTCTAAAATAACATGTACTAGTACATGCTACAACATGCAGAACGATCTGGTTGCGAAGTCCGATTGGGTATTCCTAAAATATGGATCCCTGACAGCACCTGGATACATTTTGTTTGGGGCGTGTCAGCAATCTGATCGTAATTGCCTCAGAAATGAAGTGGATTGTTTGCACCAATCCATCTTCGTTCACCAGAAGTAAAACACGCAGATGTACTTCACTAAGGAATGAAGCTTGGTACACTTACGGAGCCCGTTGTGGTCCTGCACACTAAAGTGACAACATGACCCAGTGGAACCAGTGTGTTATGCTTATCCGTGAGGACATAGTGGCTCAGCAACATAACTTAGTTTGTAAATTTGTAAACAGCAGGAAGCTCTTACATCAACATGTTACCATCACACAGAAAGTGAAGCAAGGCACGGGCAACTTAATGCAACAGTCGGAGTGGCACAGAGTTCTGAAGAAGCAGCCAACACACTACGGATGCAGTATATCCCGATCTTCCAACGAGACAACCGCCACTGCTACATACCTACATCCATTGCTCCCATTTCAGCGCTTACTTGCATAGCTTTTATCGCCGCATACGTTTTCACTCACTGCGCACCTACATTTTTTCCGGAATCGTTGACATTCCTCTGAGGGCGATCAACGTAGCAGAAACAACGTTGGCCGGGCCATTATCGCATTGTTTCCAAACGTACCTGGATGGGCAAACTGTGACTACCGTAGGGAAACATTGCATAAGCACTCCAATTTGCAAAAGCGGCAATCGCTCGGAACCCGCGAACTGTCACCCAGTGGTCCTCTTCTTCGTACTGTCAAAGGTTATGAAAGAGGCAATTATCACTGAGGCACTACTTGACCATCTAGATCACCATAACAAGAAAACACCTGAGCAGAACAGTTTCCGTCAAAACTGTTCGTGCACAACCAGTCTACTGGTTGCACGCAGTATTTGGACGGAAGCGCCAAACAAAGATAGAGGGATTGCTATCATTTACCTCTAGTTCTCGAAAGGCTTCGTGATATTCATGATATCATGATATTCTACGTCACAGACTTGAAAGCTATGGAGTTGGGGATTCCGCCCTTGGGTGGATCAAGAGCGGCAACAGCAGGTGAGTTCAACTTGCGCTCTCTGAACCGATTCAAGTCGAATGTAGGGTTTCACAAAAATCAATTCTGGAGCCGCATCTACTTCTCGTGTTCGTTAATGACCTTAAGCTTTTGATTGCCTCTGATTTTTACTGTTCGCTAATGGTGTTAAGCGGCAGTCGGTCGCCAACCAAGATCACGATGCACTTCAGTGTGATTTGGACAGGATGTATGAATGATCACTACACAAACTGCTCCAGTATACTTTGTCTAGCTCTATGGTCGTCCATATTCATCACCAGCAAAACATCAAATGCAAGCTTGAAGACCGTTTCCTGCAAGTAGCCACCTAAGAGCGCGAGCTTCGGGTATTAGTCTAGGCTGATCTAGGCTGCTCAAAACAATCTGAGAAGACGTCAAAGCGCGGAAACCAACACGTTGGCATGCTGCGGAGTGCATCCCAGCAATTTGGTCCCTCTGACTAATCGCTGTTGCTTAACCCATACTTGCGGCCTCATGTGGGATATGCAATCTAGGCCCGTGAGCCCTGACACAAGCAACATATCGCAGCGCTCGAAAGCGTAGAACGAAGAGCCACAAAGCACGTCGAAAATTTGTTCCATCTTCCATTGCAACTTAATCTGAGTCCTATAAGATTGTACAGCGGCGGGTATCGGCGTCTACGTGACGACCTAATAACGGCCTACCAGATTTTGAGGAACCTCAAACATGGTCGCCGCGCCCTACCGCTACTAATTTGCAACACAAATTTGATGGGCCATCAGCTCAAGTTGACCACCTAATACAGTCAGTTATAATGTCGGCGCAACTTTTACTCTCTTCGTGTTTGCTAGTCATCAAACGCCCTCCCAAATTAGGTTGTTTCAGCCGCCACGTAAAAAAGGCTTTGACGTTGCCCTAATCCATCTACATTACGACATCTAACCTGTATAACTTGAGAAAAGATAAAATGTGACGATAGTTGGACAAGCAGCACTAACCTACACAATGGAGGTTAACGCTTTTCTCCATGCCTTTGTGTGAACACTGTGGTGCGCCCACCAAAACGATTTGCAATTTACCACCGTTTTCTATTCACCATGGTATGGTTCTCATTCCGGCCATCGTACGGGACTTGCCAAGCATCCGCTTTTTTACCCGGAATATACAATTTCCATTGTTCCACCACCAGGGCAATACATCGCAAATGCTTGATAGACGAGTAAACAAGACAGAAGTGTGTTAATTTAACGGCCTGGGCGATCTGGGTGACCGAGATAGGTAACTAGTACCAAAGCGATCAAGGTTGTGTGTGGTGTTGTCCAAACCCTAGGTCATTCTGAGACGCGGTCAGGGTAGCGTTGATGCCTGGACACATTTCTGATGCACCGAATGGCGACTAGTCAGATGTCGTCTGCCAGCAGAGGGAGAGCGATCGACATTCGGCTTCATGATCATGACTTATGTGCGCATAAGGAATTTTTCCGGGCTTCCAGTCTACGCTTACTCCCCAGCATAGAAGTATGTGGTTTGGATAACCCACTTATCATGTAGCCCTACGCGAATCAAGAAGAAAGTCTGGGTCGCGATCGCGAAATCATTCTTATGAAGACGCGTGGTTAGTTATAGATTACATACACTATTTCGAGGTTGCCTGTTCAGTGGCTGGCCTTCGTTAACTATCGTGTAATCTCAGCCACACCCCACTGGCTTGTCCTCGTTCTCCATACTGGTCGATCCACGCTTAGAGTTCAAGGTTACGCGGGGCCTCGCTTTGCCATCAATGTTAGGCTGCTCAGTGGCGTCCGATTGTCCGTCCGCTCATGTGTTGCTGCCACTAGATCAGGCGTACGCCATCCACTCGCAGTATAGACGACCAATCGACTTTTTCCGCTTTCTGCTGGCCCGGACCACTCGTGTGTACTCGGCTTTCATCAGACTGGCCCCCGGACCATCGATACCGCATCGATTCCATCCGCCCCCGGTCTCAACCACCGTCACATCCTTACCTGTTTCGTATTTTACGTTATTGTTGCAATACGTTCCGTACTGTCTTCCACTGCATGTGCGCTTACTGTCTTGGGTTGCGGTAACGGGTATCCTTTTAGGTTGCTGTTGCTGCTCTGCAGTGTCCTCCCATGACGTGCTTTTCTGAGTTGTACCCGATTCCTTTGAATGATGCTGCTCCCTATCTAGACTTCATGATTTCTTTCACCCCTTTGACCTTCCATCACTCCCTCCCGCCAACGTTCTTCCGATTCTGGTACTGGTCTTATCCATAATTCTTCTCTTAAAACTAGAAACGGGAGGTTATTCGATTCCCGACCATAGTACTTCATTTGTCTTAGCAATTTTACGTAGTTGATAGTACAGAGAAGCGGACGGTGCTACCTCGGATTGTAGTAGAATTGTAGCGGTCGGTAGCAGCGTTCTTGTCCTGCGACTGAATAGTCAGTCGTTGTACTGGACTTACACGGATTTCGACAGATGTCGTGAATCTTCGCTCTAGCAGCATTGTGCAAGGATCCTCGTGGGTGTTCTTGGCTTTGACAAAAACTTTCTTTGCCTCTTTCCTAATCGATTCAGCCTTTCCGTTTGACAGGTTATGATATGGGATGATGAGCTGCTGACGAAAGTCCAAAAGTGCGAAACTCTGCTCTACTAAATTGCGGCCCGTTGTCGGAAATTTCTACCACCGGTATTTCATGCCGATCGAAATGGCGCCGTAGCTTGTTCACCACGGCTTGAATGCTAGTCGTCGTCAGACTACCAATTTCGTAGTAGTTACTGAAATAATCGACCACAACCAAATAACTCTTTCCGTCGTGAGCTAGAATGTCCAGTGCTACCATCTGCCAGTGCCTGTTAGAAATGTTACGAAGAATCATCGGCTCTTTCGGCTGGCGTACATCGTGCGCCCTGGGTGCTATACGTTTTGGTAAGTAACTGCGTATCTGGTTGGTCATTCCCAGCCAGAATATAAGCTCTGTTGAACTTGCCACACAATTATTGATTCCTAAATGTGGACAGTTTACTAGCTACAGCACCGAACGTTGCAGTGCTTTCGAAAATACCATACTGTTGCCTTTGAATACTAATCTGTATTGAGCGACAATTTTGTCGCGAAAATGGTAGGACAAAGTCTGTTCCTAGGGCAGCTTTGATTGTTTTCGGTCATCCGTTCATTATGCTTTGCTTCAAAATCCTGCATAACCCGTCCTCCTCATTGCATTGTTGGAGTTGCTGCAAACTTTCCTCAATGACAGCGATCGGCTGTGTTGCCTAGACGAATTGCGGGTCTTCTTCCCTTTCCGGCGTGTTTGACAGATGCACCTTTGACAACTGGTCCGGAATGTACAACTGGGATCCTGGTCGGTGGATAATGTTCCGGTCATACTTTAGCGGACGAATGAGCACCATTCGCAGACGTCATGTAACGACATGGAGTGGTTTACTAGCGATGGAACCAGTGGCTCGTGGTCAATGAAGACAGTTTTTGCGACCGAACGTATAGTCGTTGAAACGTTCTACAGCGTACATCAGTGCCAGCATTTTCTTTTCAATTTGTGCGTAATGACGATCGGTCATTGGGAGTATGCTTTGCACACACACACACATACACACACACACCGTTGATCGCTTTGAACTAATCATCTATCTCGCTCACACAGACTGCCCAGACCATTAAAATGGCAGGCTTCTCTGTTGTTTACGCTCATGTCAGCCATTCGTGATATAGTAGTCGGATGATGAGACAGTGAAAACGAGCTTGTTCGTTAACACTCGTCCCGTTGGATAAACAGGTGATTATATATGTTGCGCTGATTATGACATCAGATTGGTTTCCAATGGAACCGCTAGATTGTCATAAACGAATTAAGTTATCCGCCAAATTCGTCGCATATTTTAACTTTAGTTTACTGGCCACTGGAGCATTTATTCTGAATCTTATAGGAAGCTAGTGCTGTCAGGTGTTGCGACGGTGACAGTTTCATACTTTGCACTGGGTGTTAGGTGCCGAGTCACTCGGTTGAACCTAATTAGCGAATTCGGTGCTCGGTTATGTGGGTTCCGGAAAATGAGCGATATGAAGTGTGTGAAAGCCGGACGGCTTATACATACCGACAAAACTCGTCATCCAGATGTGCGGTTTATGGTGCATGCACAGGTTTACGGAAAACTAGTGCAGATATTAAATGAGAGTTCTTCGTAGCAGGTTCCAGAGCAGACAGTCGACTGCATGCCCGGAAAAGCACTAGACTGCAGTTTCAAAACTTTGGGTAACACCATTAGTGTGCACCCATCCATCACAATTGCCGGACATCAAATTAAAACTTGACTATTGCCACAGATGAGTTTATAAATGAATTATATTGTTTACGTGCCACGAAGTACCCCATTTCCCTCTCCTAGGATTTACTGAAACTGTCGTGGTTAACAGGAAGAGTTATGACTTGTTTATCGGATGGGGTGATTACCGTGCTCCGGTGGAGTTGCCTTGAGCGAATTGTTGCTAAGTTTGAGTAGGTTCCCCGACATCTGTGAAATGAACTCATTAAGCGCATTCTTTGAACTGCATTGGGATGCTCATGTTAATGGAAAACGAGAGCTACCATGGACTTTCAGTGCAAGCAACCGTTTATCGAAGCATTTAAGCAACGCCCACAACGTGAATAACCCATAGTTCACTTAGATAATCTTCCACTTAAGAATCAAGATCTAATTAAATCCTGGGGGTTCCCTATTATTAGGTATGCCAAAGTTCAGGTATGTTTATGCAAACGTTCTATTTTGTTGCGTTGATTCACCGAAGTGTATTGTAACGTGGCGTTTCTCTGGCCCCATATGCTGTTTAGAGTCATTGTTTTCGATTACAGATCACAGCTCCACACTGACGCCAGCACTCGCAGTTGCCTTTCGATGCGTATGTCGATTAGTTGTTAACTTGGGCGATCTTACTGGTTTTGTTCAATAGCACCTTTTTAGTGACCTGGTAAGTTTCGAAGCTCTTGCATTTCTTTATCTCACTAATTAGGCGTGCGATATTCAGTTACTTTTCGAACATCGTGATTTCAAGTTTCGAAGACAACGAAGACCATCGGATACGTATGCCATCATTTTCACCTCACGGAATGTCACATATGGCTTTACAAAACATATGTATTGCGTTGTATGGAATACTGTTCATTGATCAAATCTAATCTGCGAAAATCTGACAAACATGCTTTTGTGAGGGTTCAGAGATGCTTCACGAAAAAGCCATGAGGAGAATCATCAAAATGACATACAGAGAGCGATGTGATAAACTGGGATTTGACCCAAGTTGGCTTCGGAGAATGAAACTGAACCTATGTTTTCTTTAAAGAATTATAAACCGTCAATTTCATGGTCTTGATAAAGGCGTTCACATATAATTAAATAGCTGGTATCCAATCCGTAACAAAGAGATAAAGTTATTGTTCCAAAAGTTATTGCGAGAATCAACGAAAGTTACTAATCCACTACACAAAGATTTGAAACTTCAGAACATGCCCCACACTGCCCAAATATAAGCTTGCGAATATTAAGAACTTAACCGTTTAAAACGTGATTACCATGTTCGGGATATCACAATCCTTGGATAGCGCTTTCGAGAACAGCATCGATGGTGCCTGAACACATTTTCAAGAGAAATAAATATACCATTTTGCACAACAGTCTATTTCATTTTAATTCTTTTTTTTCGCGACCCGAACGTCAGCCATGTGATTGTGAAGAACACTAGTTCAACGACAGGGAAAAACAACAGAACCATCCCTCTATCTTTGTGTTACCCAAATTCGACACTTGCATCAACGTTTCTTTTTGAAAAATAGTTCATGCAATACCATGAGAGGGAGGTAACAATATTTGCTCTGTTCTTTGTCGGGAACAGCTTCATGCATCGTCGAGGAATATACAAGTTATATATTTATTTATTTACCATATACTCATGCAGCTTTGATGTGGAAAGAGTCATGTTCTTACTCGTTCGCGTACTCACTTCCGTCAGTGGGTGGAAGCATTCTAGGGAACGACACAATGCTACCACGGACTACCCCTAATCTGCAATGATAACCGGCATTCATCCCGTTCCACAGTTACTTCGCAATGCTGCACTTGGACTGAAGGTGGGACAGATGCAGTGGATTCAATTACAGCGACAATGTTATCTAACTTTCAGTTTAAGTTACATTATTGTGATATGAATTTAGGCAAGTTAGACACGCCATTGGTGACAATGACAGTGGCTGACCTCATGATACTGGCTGAAACTTATAGCTACGAAGATGATCCGGATTATCGCTATCTGGAGGGTTTGACTACATACAAAACTCGTTTAGGTTTATTGAAATATGCAAAACTAATGTACTTTTGTTCTTGCTTTAGATTAACGACCGGACTAGTACAGACTTAGTTCTAAGTAAACCGCCTACTCGCTTGAGATACGCTCGAACTCTACACACTATCCTACCGCCGTGTACGAAACGACCATATTATGACCCATTGCTTACTAAAGTTGAATCACTTTCCCATACTGCGGTCAATATTATACCTTCGGGAATCCTGTAAGATTTGATGCCTTCGCTACAAACTCAGGGTCCCACACATGAACAGGTTATCTTATCCACGAAGAATCTTAAACTTATGGAATACATTACCAGAAAGACTACTAGAGACCGATTCTGTAAAGTGTTTCAAAGCAACTACCGATGATTATCTTGAAAACTTGCGCTTTTGTGAAACGGTGCACTTACAGTGCAAAGAACACATCCTATACTTGCAATAATGACACCAATACGAATTCCTAACCGAACAAGGTTAAAAGATTAACTGAGCAAACACTACGGCTGACAATCCGCCGGTAAACGTTTTTGATTTGTGGTAATTCGATAGAGTTGTATAGAAACTTTTCCACTTGCTCTTAAACGCAGTTTCACCCTCAGTCTAGGCATACAGAGCCAAACATCAACGCTACTCTTGGTCTACGAAATAAGCATTACAGCTTCGCCACCGGTGTCGTGTAAATTTTTCACACAGTGATATTTTGCACTTGTAAGAATGATCGTAACAAACAAGGAGAGCCAGTGTTTATCGCAAACGGTTTTACTAACCTCTTCTTAACCCGGACATGCTGATTAGCGACCGCCATTAACAAGCACAAAACTGAACGCTTGTTTTTCTGCTCATACTTTGTTGAACACTTGGATTGCCCAGTTAATAGTGGATACTATCGTGTGCAATTGAATCAAGTTAACATTTGACTCGATGTCCACAGCATTTCCTGAGGCTGCTCTAGTGAGGAGACTACAATGTTCACAAATGTTGACGTTAAACTTTATTGTCTCTTGCTTACTAAATAACTCGGAAATTTATCGGTCCGATTGTCGCAGTTAGGAAGCAGACTTATACCGAGATGTTTGTCTGATGTTAGCCACAATGACTCCCCACTCTTGAATATGGAAAAGCTGAAAAGGAAAGCGTACCTAGGACTTAGCTTTACTGCAACGTCGTTCATTGTGTTTCATTTGCTAGCACAATGCTCGCTCAGTGGCGGATGCGTGACAGTAGTAGTCTTTCTCTAGGAATGAAAAGCACCTAAGGTATGGCAACCTAGCAAGGGGCTTCCGCTGCTGTTGTTTTCTGACACGAATGTTCAGAGAGAGAAATAAGCGGGATTTCTCGCGAGCACTTGTTTTGACTCATCTAAACTGAACGAGTCTCTGCTTGTTTTCATCTGACACCTGTCAGTGTCCGTTTCGGTTGGTCAACTGCTCCGCTTCATAGTTCAACGCTGCTCATTGTGTGGCCATCAGGTGGTAGTAACGTAAGTGATGCTCTGCCGTTAGTATGGGCGTAAGTGAACTTGAGCATTTGGGGAAAATTTAGCGGTAGCGGTCAGCTGCATTGGGATGGTGTTCAACACCCCTTCACAGTTGGTCGAGAGGCAAGGAATTTTTTACATCCTCATTATTGATTTGAAGAGTCGGTGAAAAGTGCATTTGATAAGCACTAATTCCCCCCTATGGTTTGACGTGTGGACGCAAACGTCTGAATGACCAACATACTTATGAGTGGAACTTACTCACCATTGGAAACCGATATGGTTTTTCACCATTTCAACAGTTATGCTCACTAAAAACACAAATAAGTGGCTCCTGTTGTGGAAATCTTAAGCGACCAGTGAGTACCACGGTCAAATTTGATATGCTTTCACAGAAATCGGTTGGTTTCTCACTGTCCCATGCGCAACTGTCAATAATTAAATCGATGAAATTCATTTTCGTTGTGAGACATAAGTACAGCATTAAATGCGGAACGTATAACACGAACGAGTAGAAGCCTTTTTATCCAAAATTGGCAAAATACAAAAACAGAGAAATATCCCCAGTATGGTTACAAAACATATCTCAACTAAATAGGAAAACACCATCAACAAGACATGAAGCTACCCACCATTCTGTGTGAGGTAAAATTTTGGCAGGTTTCTATAGTGGTTATGTAACACGCCGGCGGTAAAGCGAGACAAAAATGAGAGGGTATAAAGAAAGAGTAACGCATAGCCATGGTCACACTACAACTCCCAGGTGTGCACATAGTTTGGTTACGTTTTGTTGCGTCGCAGTAACATGGCTGAAAGTAGAAGTTTGAATTCAACTAACAAGGGAGCAGGGATGAGAGAATGCTGGGATATACGAATAGAGAATACCTTCCGGCGGCATTCTTGCCGCCTATACTGTGTAGTTAAATTCAAATAGTGGCCTCTCAGTGAGGTGTTGTGGTTGAGTGTCGATAGGTTTCGGCAAGGATGATTTGGATCATTGGGGATGTGGTTCACCAACATGAGATAACCACACCGAAGACGATATGCCGCTGAAAAGTCCTAGTCTTTAAAGTGACAAGGGATGCGGGGCTAACCTTTAACCATGTTTTGTCGCCCTACGTTTTGGATTCTCAACAGCCCTGAGGAAATCTCATTGTAAAGGGTGCCAGACCTGGATAGGACATTGTACCTACGACCTCATAAGCGCTGAGCATTTTCGAAAACAATTCAGGATCATACCGGATAAACGACCTCCGCAGTGGGCCTAAGCCTTAGCTGATCTTTTACACTGATTTTTTGGTCTGCCTTAAGCGTTCGAGGTCGTCTTGCACAGGCACGCCAAGATCACTCTAATGAAAATTGTGCTACAATATGTGTTCTCCCAGTCGAAATCTGTGGGTGCTCTGGTACCGCACTTTGTACCTTTTGAGCGAAACACTCATAAACTCGGTTGAGGTCACGTTATGGGTTTTGTGGTGATTTACTCTCTTGATTGCCCGCCCAATCTTAAGATAGTCCGCATAAAGTAACAAATTCCACGTAAGCATTGTCATGAGTTGGTTTACGAACACTAAGAATAACCGTGGCTTCATTAGCAAGCGTTGAGAAACGTCACAGTGCACCTCAGCCGGGTCGGACAGTGGGCCAACCACCCTTACATTCTGAATAATATAATATAGGGGCAAGTAAAAGTTTGACTCTGTAAACCAGTGAAATATAATCAGTAACGTTAAAAGTGACGTCAATATATTCAGCTCATGATGAGGCCACCCATCCTATGGTTTCGTAGCTTGGAATGACGAATGCCATAGTCTAGGGTATTAAAAGCCATATAGAATTTAAGGTAGGCGTCGTCCTCTTCCTCCCCGGCATCGATAGATTCCATCCAGTTGGTACGAGTTAATATACTTCTTGTGGTACATGAGTGGTTTTGGCGGAAGCTTTTCTGCTCTTGCACGGTGATATTGTACTTTTCTGCAACGAGCGTTTCAGTGAGTTTAGTAAGCACTAAGAGTAGAGTAATCGGGCGGCAGTTTGTGTGCACAGTACGATTGCATTCATTGTAAACGAAGTGGATGTTTCACGCTCCCACTTAATTGAGATCTGCATCTATTAGAGAGTGCTGGAAAACCGAGATACTGGTTCAGCTAAGCCCGTGGCAACTACCTTCAATGAATTGGGGTGTATGTTATCTGGACAGCGTGTAGCGCCTTCGAGTAGTGACATCAATTGCTTAAACACATTCCCTGCACTGAATGAGATGTGGCTCATTCCTGGTGGTGAGAATGCCAAGAGATGGCAGTGGATAATGGGAAGTAAGGGTGAGTTGATGTCTAAAAGCGTTATATGCTTTATATGTGGTTAGCGTGTTATCGTACTTATCAAGGTTTGCTAGCATGATTGTAAAATAGATTAAGATTGGGTGAGAACATCTTCGCTAAATATATGGTGGTTCAACTTGTCTTCCCGGACCAGTTAGACACAACGGCTTCGCTCGGTTTTACACGTAGTTAAGTTTTCGACGTTTGTAGTGTATTTGTTTGCTTTCTAAATTGAAGCCCTCAAAGTCATTCGTTTGCACGCCCTGCTCATTAGGAAAGACTTAACTTTTCTTGTGCTAAGGATCTTAGTCGCTGATGCGTTTGTTATCAAAGTGCTTAACCCGGTTGAGGAGGTCCCCCAAGCGACATTGCTGGAGGAGGGCCTTGTTCTGTTACCGATGACAATGAAGTGATCTAGATTAGGTCGGATAAAGCGCTGAGATGTGTAACTATAAGAAACGCTTTGATATCCCCATTGAACTGTTCTGCTTAGCAGAGGTCGCTAAAAGCAGTGTTGCAAGATCACTGCGACCCAAGGAGCTACTCACTGTTGATATGTCGATCATAGGTTTCTCATTGGTAAAGAGGAGGTTCATATTGGCCGGTTTGTTCCCCGTGTTGAATCTCGTAGGGGAAGTATGGTGATTAGCAATGGTAGCCGAGCGAATTGCTTTTGCATTTCGGCCTTAAACTACCCACTGGAGCCCCTTCATCGCGCAAGTTGAGGTCTCCCGCAAAGAGAATAAGTGTTAGCTGGAGTCGGAACGGTAACCAGAGAACAAGCAAGACGGTCGTCCATTTCTAAAGAGGACATAGGAGGAAGGTATACGAGGACAGCTAAATTGTGGTGGCCAAAGCATATAGTGCCGTGCCTTATGTCAGCAGTATGCAAGTAACTATAATACCAAAGGGTAGCGGGACAACAGCGACCCATACCGACGTCTCAGCGGAACAATAGTGCTTGGAAGCCGCATATGTATATGTATAAAAATAGATATAGATGCAGCGTGCGTCATGTAGCCTACAAAAGGGGGTCAGCGGATTGGTGGAACGTACGGTTTTTCGAACTGATGCAAATGGCTGATGGGCTCTTGGATTTGCGCCAGACCCTACAAAGTAGAGGAAACATTTTGAAGGCGCTTGGTTACCTAACTCAGGGATCTCTAAGGTGTGACGGAGGCTGCCGCTCGAGGTCTCCTCAAGGCAGGGCGAAGGCAGTCCTGCATTTGGCGCCAATATGTCCCTTTAAGTGGAAGTGGGGCTTAAACCAAGGCCAGGAGTAAATGGATCGATTGAAAGCGATCCTGTTTGGAGCAGAGGCGGATCCCTCTCGTTTGCTTTTCACATCCGGGGCTTTTTGGATCGCGCTCCGCGTGCAGCGCGCGAAACCTCAAGACAACAGCTAATGGAGGAGCAAATGGAGGAGTTAATGAACGGTCTCCCGCAGCCGATCGCGAAACGTAACCGGATTGCAAACGCTACCCGGGGACTTATCTTAAGGGAACCTACGTAGGTGAAACTTGAGGTGAGCGACGCACCAGTCAATGTTCTGGACAAAGAGCAATGTAAAATGTGGGGTAGTTAAATAAATTGAAGCGGATAATCGAACAGTCCGTCCAACACGTTAGTAGGTATATCGTTCAGAGCTCGGAGGAGCGACCAAAGGACGTTGTCTTCTTTGCGGGAACCAAGGTACTGGAACTGACGATGACCAGCTACCAATACAACGCGTCTAATCTTGGTCTTGCTTGCGGGTCAAGGGGTGTGTACTAGGAGCGCTGAATTAATAGGCGACCGAGATGAGGTTGAAAGTAGACGGAACGATAGAACAGTGCCTAATTGAAATGGGTGCCGTATTGTCTTTCATCAGCAATCGGCCGAGCAAAAACTTCAGTCGCTTTCCATGGTCATGTGGACGGTTGGCGGACACGCAGTATGCATTGATGGTATAGCAGAATATATATAGGGAAAATCTTCTCAGCAAATGTGAAGCAGGTCGCATTGGGGACCAATTTCCTGGGGTCTAATAAGGCAATTGTCGATTTAAAACCTGGGATGCTGTTGACAAAATACGGCTACTTAACACTCACTGGTCGCGTAGAAACTGCCTCGTCGCTCTCGGTTGTTGCCTCAATTTAACTTAACTTCAAGTAATAACTCCTGTTTAAGGTTAACGGAAGTCCGTATGAAACAGGTGACTGGACCGAGCACACCATGCCGCTAACCCGATAAATGTGTCGCCTACAGGGGCCTCGAAGGATACCAATTCATTTGGAAGCTGAGGTGAAGAAGCAAGTGCAAGAGATACAAAATGTAGATGTGACTGAAGAGACACACATCCAATACAATTTCCTGGTTCTTTTGGCAAACATGTTAAATGGGGATTACCTATTTGTGTGGACTTCTGAGAGTTAAGTGAAATCTACCTGAGTCGGTTCGTCCCGGTGCTAATAATTGCTGACATTTTTGATAGATTGCAGCGGTAGAGAATATTTGCGATCCTGGATCTGATGTTTAGAAATTACCAACTGGCAATCAAACGTAAAGATCGGGAATAATTGTGTTTATGGTCACTGATAAACAATACCAATTCAAAAGGATGCCTTTTGGATTATCAGGAGGCTCGTTCATCTTTCGACGTCCAATGTTCCATAGTAGGCTTAGAGAAGGTGGCGGCAGAGAGTGATGATATAGTGGTGTAGCGGTCATCTCGAAGCCTACTTGGAACGGATTCAGCAGTGGGAACTCCGTCTAAAAGGGCCGAAATCATTGATTTAGAAGACTTATGTGAAATCAATGGGTTATAAAGTGGGGAAATGTAATATGAAGCCAATGGCTTAGAAAATATTGATAATAGAAGGCATTCCAGTCCCAACATTAAAGCGGACGCCCAGGGAGTCCTGCGGTCGTGAGGGGTACTACAGTAAGTTTATCACGACATGCATCAACTTGACCTCAGCTTTGTACGAGCTGCTGAAACAGCATAAGAAATTAATTTGGACTGTAGAAATTCAACAAGCTTTTGTTTGCATTCTGTAAGAAATACGGAAACAGGAGCCGACTCTGATGTTGAACTTTGCAAGAGGAGATATTCATTATGGCCACTGATGTCAGTGACATAGGAAATGCAGCCATTTTGAAATAAAGCCACAGGACGATTGAGTACGCTAGCGGAATTTTGACAATAACAGAACACAAATATGTCTCGTAGTTGTCTGGGCGTTGAACAAATGGCGGTTATACCTGTTAGGCCAGCGATTTCCCGTCGAAACCATGCATAAGCTTTTGGAATGGAATAAATCCGCCAAAAACCCAAGGGGAACGTTAGCGCGATGGCCTCTGCGACTGCAGCAGTATGACTTCAAGATAGACAAAAGACCAGAGAAAAAAAACCAAACTGCGGATTTTATTGCGCATGACGAATGAAGATGAAGTACCGAGCGAGGCTTTCGGTATCGATAGTATACCATTGGACGGTTGACGTCCGAACAATGTAGTGACAAGCTATGCGCAGTGATAAATGCACGAAAAATAGGTCAGTCGGTCTTAAACAGGAACAAGTATAAGCAGATCGGACCTTACACAATAAATTTTCAGAAGCTGAATTTGGGTGAAATGGAAATTCTCTTGTTGATGCCAGAAAGAAGCAACACTTCGGTGCCCGTGATCCTGAAGAAAATAAAGCGACGGATGGTGACTTCTTGTCGACAAATGAAACATAGAGATTGCGACAGGACCTACAATTTGCTTAGACAACATGCCTACCGATCAGGCGTGAATAAAGATATAGAGATAGAGGTTATTTCGTGCAAACAAGACTAGTTGCTGAAAACCGATAGTCGCGGAACACAACAACCAGCGTATTTATCCTAATATCTGAAATTGACTAGCTATGGGTGGCGAGATGCAACTCTACGACAAGCAGCCCTGCCAACTTTTCCTTAACAGGTAGGCCAGATTCTGGAACAAGCTACCTTCCGGAATAAGTGCATGCACTCTTGAACAGGAATTCCGAAAAAGCGTCAACACGTTTTTGTCTGTACAGAAGGTGATCAAGCTGTTTGTTTGCTCCATAACACCAAGCCAGACATACAAGCAGGGTCTATGTTTCTTTTGACCCAGTGCATATTTTACAGTTCAAATATTCCTCGTGGTTTAGTTACTTTACATGTGAGAGAACAATTAAAAGCCAGCCAGCATATTTTCGATTTAGTAAGCTATATTTTATCTCTTCGTTGACATCCCACTCGTCCTCATCTGATGCGATATGAAATTTTCTTGATCCACCTGTGATCACCGTTTTATAAAGTATACACATACCCGATCATGCGGATATAGGCGTGTCTCGCGCCGTGGAGAATGAAATATTATTTATTATTTATTTGATTTCGATCGACGTGATGGGACCGTCTCCACTGATCATGTGGGGGAACCAATACGTACTGCTGAGGACAGAACATTATCCATGCTAGATAAAAGCAACGAGAATCCTGGACCCATGCTCTCATGAAAAATGTGGTAGCGGATCACGGAATCCCAGAACTCTCATTATCTGAGCAGGATCGGTGCTCCGAGAGTGAAAACTCATTACCTGCTTAGAGAAACCCAGCATCAATAAAGCGTAAACAACTCCCTACCAACCACAGACAAATGGCTTGACGAAGCGGCATAATAGAACAATTATTGTGTGCCTGGCGGTGAAAAGAGGAGATTGAGAGAAAGCATTACCACCTTATCTTATGGCTCATTAAACGTCCAAAAAGGCAGCAACAACGAAATCACCGTTCCAGAGGGTGTACGGTCGAGCACCTATACCATTCGTAAATCTAACAGTTGCAATGTTACCGACTTACCGAATACCTCTAAAAGAAGTACGGACGGCAGATAGGGAGCCAACCGCAACCTGAAAGCAACCCAGGAGCGGAGGACGAAGATATCCCATATCAACAACGGCAAGCCGGATGGTGAATTTTCAGTCAACTGGAAAGCGAAATACAGGAATCGTGTGCGCGCTCCCAATTGTGGACCGGGGGAAAGAAAACCTACCGAAATGGATGGGGTCGTACGAGGTGGCCAATGGACGAGGCTCAGGGTGTGCAAGCGCTACGCAGGGAGATTCTTGGCGAGTACATGAGATGGAACCGAGAAAGGGCCATTAATTGGAAGGATAAACCACTTCGCTCAGTGAATGACCCCTAAGGGCGAAATTGCGCCAGGAAATAGCAGTTAGAGCAAACACTTTGGAGGAGCAGAAATGTGACGGCCAATTGCAGGCAATACTGCCTCAAATGGCAATAGTAGACAAGTACCTAGAAAGCCAAAAGTTAACGGACCAAAAGCGGACCATACCGAATTCCAGCAGAAGAAAAACATTTGGTAGCCGCCTATATATGTGCAATAGAAATAGGTACAGAGGAGGCGTCTGCTACGCAGCTCACAGGAGGGAGTCCTCAGCTTGGTTGAACTTTTCGTTATCAGAACTCATGCACATGGTCGCTGATATCTGCCACGATAAACAACCTGTCTCACATTAGGCCCCTACAATATGTCTACACGACTTGAACGCTGCTGGCACCAGTGCGTCATCTACTTAACTCTCCGGGTCGTTAATGGAGTTCCAGGTCACTGCGGTGGTGCAAAATTAGGCCAGTTTTTCAACTAGACTGGACATACCTTATACGGCGATCTCCGCATCCGCTTTTTCATCGTTCAGCTGGGTATCGGTTATGGTTATCAGGACTACAGACGTCAAATCGTGATGAGACTAAGGCTGTGATGCTTTTTGAAGATCCCTGAATACCGGTATACATACAGGAAGACTGTCATACGTCAGGAGCACATTTGTGGGTGCCAGTTTCAGGTGTGTCTTTTACCGACCCTTAAGAGCTTGGTTCACATATGGCGGAAACAGCGCGTGAGCAACGAGCTTACTCGACGCGTTGTTTACGGCACTGGAAATAGAAAGGAAAGTTCTCAGCACTGTTATTTCACGCACCAGGCTTCGATGGCTCGGCCACGTGTTACGCATCACAGCCTACTGTCTCCCTCGATTTGCGTTGTGTGTAGATGGAAGAAGAGGCGAGTTGGCCAAGCGATGACTTGGTCGAGCGGAATGAAGGCCATCACTTCGAAGCTGCCCTCAGTTGGAGCGTCTCGGCTCCCTGGTTGGGGTCCGAAAGACGATGAAGACGTTTGGCTGGATACACATGTTGGCATAGTTAAGAGCCAACAGTGTCGTTCGTGTTGTGAGTTTCTTTGTCCCTCCCCTCACACTTAGCTTCCACGTTCAAACACCAGCTCATTTCTTAGCATAATATATCTTCATGTTGCAGCAAAATAGCCGGCTGTTAGCTCTCCTGAACAATGTCTATCGGTTACTGTGGACACATCCGGCGTGTCGTTGTTTCATGTTTTTTTTCGTTTGTATTGCTGCGCAATAGCTGAGGTGGTTTTCGCCTGCAGCTAACGTTATAATGATTACGATGACTAGAACGTTCTCGCTAGCTTGCGCGTTTATTGTCATACCGACTCATGTCAACCGTAATGGACACACGAACTACAGTACTGCTGACACTTTTGCTGCGACTGAAAGCGAACTTGTGTAACCCATCCAACATTTCTTTTGACATAACGTTCAGGTTCATGATAGCAGCATTCATTTAATACTTAATGCATAAGGATCTGGCTAAGTGTTCCTAACGACTCACTTGTTGAAGTGTCAAGACAACATCGATACAACTAACATCGCTTCATTAACAATGGAAATCACTAGAGAACTTAATAAAATGTACGCAAATATTAACCATCACTTCTGCGACTCTTTTAAACTTGGCGAACATGCATTGCCAAACAGCAACGTCAACAGTACACGTTGCTTGAAGGTGAGAAACACACTCTAGCTGAAGTACTGCAATACAAAAAGGTAAGCTTCTAAATAATACATAAAACCAACTCCATAAAATATATAATGTAACGCTATGATAGTATGCATGGTGTGAGATTGGGGTGAAGGAGGAAGCTAAAGGAGAGGAGAGGGACAAAGAAACACGCAACTCAGACGTCATTAAGGTCGGCTATTCATCATGTCAGCTACTGTAGCCAAACTAATGTGTTCGTCGTTCTTCGGACCCCAGCCCAGAATTTGGGAGATACAAATGGACTCCAAGTTAGAACTGAAAGTTTTCATTGCTTTTGACGGACCCGTCACTTGGCCTCCCATGTTCTCCCAACCACACCCTGGACGCGCAAATAATGTACGAAGCGGGAGCTGGCTTGCTGGTATGTGAAAATTTGGTCCAACCATCGGAACGTGCTGCATGATATGATGGTACTGAAGGGTATACTCTCTCTTCCTACATCAAATACGGGAAGCCAAACACCGCCATTCCCCACATAATATAACCAACAAATGTCAGCTAACCTGCCAATATAGCGATAGTCGAAAGTAACTAGCCGCTTTATGTCTGTCTACCTGATGGGCCAGGTTTCACAACCGTACAGGTGGGCTGAACCCACGGCTGCACTGTAAATCTGCCCTTCAGGGTGATATTGATGTCACCCCGGCGCCACTGGTGGCGGAGATTGTCAAAGTGCCTCAAGTTCTTATTGTATGGTTTGCGATCCTATTATCGATTCCATAAACGCTAAAGTAGCTGAATGGTTGATATATGAGCGCCACCAACGTTCAGCGCATGTGTGGCTCCCTACCTATCTTGCATTTCGAGTGTGCGAAATGCGTCCCAAACCGATTGGCAGCAAATATTGATCTGTCTAGTGCTGCATGGCACGTTTTAAACTTGTCACATATTATAGAAAAATCACCAGCAAACACCGAATGAAGATGTCGCTCACAAGGGAACAGCTCTACGCCTTGTAGGTCGTGTCCAGTGAACGCAGTATCCATGAATTCACCAACTGCAAATTGAAAGAGGAAATCTGAGAGAAGGCCACCTTGTCTCAACCCGCAGGATATATTTAATGGTCGCATTAATCTGTCATTAACACGCACTCAGTCCGAATTATGCACGTACGGTGCTCTGAGTATATTTTCGTCGTTTGGGCACCTTTTTCCTTAGCAGACAGTCGCAAAGAGCACATCGATCCAACGAATCCTAAGCAAATTTTATAACGAAGAACGCGACTACCATGTGACAAAACACGGTGATCACTGCTGAATAACATATCTAGTTTCACTAGATACGAGCCACATATAGTTGACTTCCATATGCACGCCAGTAAGCGTAATCAATGTAACCCACTTGTCTGTGAGGACCAGTTAACGCACAATCAGTGTCTCGTTAGAAGGAACTGTCTCAATAACCAATACTTTATAACATGTGACTAGTCTCCCGAAAGTATAGTGAGGCATTGTCCTATACATAAAGCGATGACTAGTCTAGAGGAATGAAGGCCCTCACTTAGAAGATGGCCTCAGTTGGACCGCCTCGGCTCCCTGGTTGTGGTCCGAAAGACGATGAAGACGTTTGGCTGGATACACAATTGGCATAGCCAGGAGCCGACAGTTTCATTTGTGTTATGAGTTTCTTTGTACCTCCCCATCCCTCCAACCACCATCTCATTTCTTAGCATAATATAATTGTACTTAATAATTGTTTGTTGACTAGTAGCCGGCTGGTAGCTTTCCGGAACAATGCCTATATGTTACTGGTAGCTCAGCTGGCATGCATACGTTGCATGATTTTGCCTTCCGTTTTTCTTTTAGGTATTGCGGCACAGTAACTGAGGTGATTTCCACCCCTAGTAAACGTGGATACTGATGACTATGATGTCAATTACTCGTTTTTTGGGAGCTGCTGGTGTTGAACATTGAACTGTTTCATATTAACCAGTAGAATGTTCAAATTATGAAGTTCTGGTTTCAGTAAGCATTGTGAACGTCGCTTCACCTTCACCGGTTGGCTGTGCCACGCAAACGTTCGTTTTGGAGGTAAGACTTGCTGCACTAACCGTTTGCCCCAGGTAACTTTTCTCTATGTTAATCATCTGGGGTCTGGATTTGAAAGCCTTTAGGCTTTTTTCGTCTAGTGTTTGAACGAAAGCACAGATCTCAGCACCTTGGGAATACACTGTTTAAACTTTGAGGATGTGCGTAGACTTTTGATCGATTTTGTGAGCACGTTATCGAAAGAGACAGTCTGACGAAGGTAGAGCGTTTCTTCCAAACCACAGGCTGAGCTTCTGTAACGTATTTGCGTGGGTGTGGTCGTGTTAGCTTAGACGAGAGTTACGCGCAAATTGAGCACAGTCCCTAGTCACCTACGTTTTAGGATGTCACCCTGGGTCCTGACAAAAGGACAACGATACGCACACGATCGGGTGACTAGACACGAGAGAGACTTAGAAGCACACGCAACCGCTGGCTCAACAACGCGCACGATCAGGTGGCCACACGATTTCAACCACCCGCAAGAGGAGACAAGAGAAGATAAGGCGGAACTCTGGGGGCCCTTTTACGACTCACAAAGGCCGAATAACAGTTGGAGCAATGCTGGTGGTTTGCGAAACAACCTGGTCCACTTTAGCTCAGTTGTGTTCTGGTTCCCAGTGGACAGATCCGGCTACGTTGTGGGCGGGAATCCAACTCTGCGCCTCGCAGCCCACGTACTGAAGTTTATAGGGCACGTTTGCGTGGTTATTTAATGTTCCGCAACAGTTTCACGTGTAGTGGAGGTTTGGAGCACCGGAAGCCATGGATTATGATCGGTATTTTTGTTCAGTTGGTGGTATTCATTTGGGTTCTGTTTTCTTTGCTGAAGCTCACTCCAATGGATTTCTGGGAAAATCCGGGTGCCGCTTTAGTCAGTCCGTAGGCAGGTGGATGTAGAATGAACCGCTTCGCTCTCGTCTGTTGATTGTAGCGCCAATTACAGCAACAGTGGTTCCCGGTGATTGGACGCGTTTGGTTTCCGTACGACCGCACAATACTAGCTGCTTTAGCGTGGACGCATATTAGTCGATATATGGAATCCAACTCTATTCGGTAGTCCAGGGGCATAACTTTCATGGAGTTTCCGCTAGGTTCTGGAACACTAGAACCTCCGATCTTCAGCGACTGGTTCCTGGTAGAGCAGTAGTCGGTTTGAGACGGAATAGGGTCTGGACCTTTGGTGGAGTGATAGGTGCATGTAGCATCGCCTCAGGTATAGTCATGGCATTTGCTCCTAGTTCCTTGAGCGACGGCAACAGATTTAGTATGTAACCAAGCCTTTAACAGCATCTGGTGTGTTCCCATGTGCCGGTTTAGCTTACGCCACAATACAGTTCACATTCAATATCGTTTGGAACAGGATGAGAGTCACCAGATTTGGAAGAAATTGGTGGTTTGCCTGGCTTCGGCGTAAAGATTGCTTTCTGTTTAGCTTCACAATTTTAAACCAACTCCCGGCTCCGCCACCATGTTTATCTGTGAAGTCGCGGTTTCCGAGGCGCGCTGCGGTGAATCCCAGCGGGATTTTAACCACACTAGATTCCTCGCCCAACGCTGCTAGTATAGCGCATTTTTGTGCCCAAGTAGCTATGCAGCTAATAAGCAAGAATGTCGAAAGATCAATGCAGAATCCAAAGGAACTTGTTGTATTGTACAACTCTTTCATTTTCGTTGCACGCAAATGAGCACATTTAGCGTGATAGGGTTGTTGAATCCAGAACACAAAATATCGGTTCGTAATGTTTGTCAGCAACCACAAATGTTGTACTGCTATGGCTCGCTGGGCTTCGATCTGCATTTGACTTTATTTTCGTCATGTTCACCGTTTTGCCAAGTCCCAGATATCTAGAAGGAGCAGTTGTCTACACACACATGCAAGCGCACACACACGAAAGCAAGTGACTGGTTGCTTAAACTGCGTAACGGCGTTGGCTTTCAACGTGCCGCACTCTAGTTATGCATGGTATATATTTTACGCTCCATTTCACGCATAGTGCTAATGAGTTAGCGTGTTACAAAAATCAAATAACATATTCTGCATTCAAGTTCACGCGTGTAACAATTCATTCTCTCCCTGAGGGGTTACATGCACGCACTATCTGTGACACTCTCATTGGTCATGGGACATTAACCAATGGGATTCCATAGATGTATGCGCAGAGATAGATGTATGAGACTATGGGGGACAAGGGTAGTGTACCGGAAAACAAGCTCTTTCAGAATGTTGTAACATTGGATTTTACGGTTGTTTTAACCTTCGTAACGTCCACTTGTTTTACTGACTGCACGTCCGTTGACACAAACCGTTTTGGTGAGTACCTCGCTGCAAGTTTCGCGCTCTTTCTGATTCGCTTCCCATTCTTGTAGCCTGCGCGATATACGTTGGGTTCAGTCGTCTCTGACTTCTATACTGTCGTATTTGACACGTATTACGTGTCATCGCTTACCGACTAGCATCCCAGGCTCCGCCCAAACATTGTTGACCTCCTGTCAGAAACAGGCCGCCCGCCATTTTGAATATTCATTCTGGTGAGCTCGCTCCAGCCCAGGCAACCCTCGAGTGACTCGCTAACCGGCTCAACGCAACACTGGAGTGACTCGCCAGCCATCCCAAAGCCCCCTTCCACACCCAAGGAAAATATTTTGTTCGTCGCAGTCAGCCGACAATCCGGATAAGTCAACTACCTTTCCGGAAAAGCACCAGGCGGCCGTTTCGCCCTATTGGGGCTTGTCAGTGGTGCGCATCCTTCGGTCCTCTACGGAGGATCGAACCCATGACTGCTAATGGCTTGTGCCAACTAGCCCGCAGCTTATGTAACTGCGCCATGGAGGACGGTAGCTGACCATCACGAATTGTTAGCTAACTGCGATATAGCCCGACCCATTCTCCATTGCTATGTAGGCACCTGCCATGCAGATGACAGCGGTTAGCCTACCGGCCTCAGGTCCTCCCGGTTACGGCAGCTATGAATCGACACAGCATTTATGGAAAATGTAGGGGCGAATTTGTATTACTTATGAAATACTTCTACTCATAAGTAATACAAATTCGCCCTTACGGTTTCCATAAATCCTCTGTCGATTCATAGCTGCCGTAACCGGGAAGTCCTGACACCGGAATGTCAACCGCTGTCTTCTGCATGGCAGTTGCCTACATGGCAGTGGAGGATGGGTCGGGCTATATCGCAGTTAGCTAACAATTCGTGATGGTCAGCTACCGTCCTCCATGGCGCAGTTGCATAAGCTGCGGGCTAGTTGGCACAAGCCATTAGCAGTCATGGGTTCGATCCTCCGTAGAGGACCGAAGGATGCGCACCACTGACAAGCCCCAATAGGGCGAAACGGCCGCCTGGTGCTTTTCCGGAAAGGTAGTTGACTTATCCGGATTGTCGGCTGACTGCGACGAACAAAAAGGACACTCACAAAAATCCTTCTACTCATAAGTAACCCAAGGAACAGACAGTCGCCCTAGACCGCAGACATCCACGAACGGATTGGTCCGCAAACGCCGCCTAGGCATTGCCGACGAGGACGCCGGATTTCTCCGTGGGATTAGGACGCCTGGATTTCTTCGTGGGACGAGGACTGTGGACTAAAGTGGATTGGGGAGAGTGACACCTCCCAAGCGCACCGTCGGGTGCACAGCAAAGGAAGGTCCTGTCGGCTTTTTTCTGGACTAGCCAGTTTTTTACAGTCGTACCAGCCCGCCGCGACGGCCCACCGATGATGCACTCTGGTCCACACGATCATCATAAATCATAACTAACCAGAGCCTAGACCCAGCGAAATCTGTTACACACCCCAATTGGAAGCCCTTACTCAAGCCCCTGTAAATATGCGCATCCACTGTCGGACCAATTCTCATACGAATGAATGTATTCTTGAATAAGTGATAGTACATTCGGAATCTCGACTCCTCGGTACTTGTGGATAAATGTTATAGCATCAAAAATAAATACGGCACGCCATGTAATTAACCGAACTGTCATCGTTAACAAAAAGAAGTTAAATTAATATACCAAGCACACATCCTTGCTTAATCCCGCTGGTAATTGGAAGCAGGGAAGATCAAGAGACACCTAAGGTGACTGTTTCAGCAGGACGGTTCATGTAGGATGATGGCCAACCCATTAATGTTTTGTAGAATACAAAGAAACCTATCTGATTCGGTAACATTTTGTGAGGCACACGATAGAATGTTTTCTGCTAGCGCAAGCATAGAATTAGCATGAAACATTTCGAGTCAATTTAGTCCGGTATGTGGTTCAGGTAACACAGCTAACAGAAGGTGAACAAAAGTCAGTAAAAGAAACCAATTTATGACCTGTCTATCAGCTACGATGAATTGACGAATTACTCACACATTTTCAACAACTGCCAGAAATAACCGAAAATAAAAATTCGTTATGCCTTGGCATGAAATTGTCAAAATTCCGCATGGCGCAACCGTTGTGGCGATAGCTGGTGAATGCAATTTTCCATTGATCTGCAAATTACATGGATCCCAGTGAAATACCGAACATATACAAAAGGATCAGTGACATTTCAGGCCCTCCCACTTTCATTGCGGATAGGAGGGGATACCAGCAGCTTCCAGAATTGAGCACGGTTGAATAGCATGTGTTGCTTGGCGGATATTGTGGAGAGCACTACTTTCTTAAATGGAGCCTTAGTGTATTTATAGCGTTAGTGTCAAGAGTCATGTAGGTGGAGAAGAAAGATGTAAATGCGTCTGGGTGTCGTCCACCAGTTCAGTGATAAATGAAAGTGGCTTGCTGATTCTTCAACGGCGAAGTCAGACCAGCTATTTCGCTTTACAATTCTTTCGCAGGGTTGCTTGATCCTCATGTGTTCTCTCCATCAACTGTAAGTGCTTGATTGCAAAGAGGAGTCGGGGCATCCGTGGAATCATTGTAAAATATCCTATCCTTTTATAGCGAGCGATCGGCTTGCTGGATTTCTGACTCATCAAACATTCGGCTACATCCTTTTAAACGTCACTGATTCGTTTTCCTTGTACAGCAATGAGGGTTATGGCTTGCTGAAACTAATGATAGAAGTGCACCACGGCTGTGCATGCATTGTTGGAGAGAAAGAAGGCACTCAATCACAGGACCGGAAGGGTTTCCAGTTAATATTGCGGCTGGTGTGGTAGGAAAGAGGTACTTGTTTGGTGGCCATTTTAACGGTGAACGTTAAGAGTATCATGTTATCGTCGCTACCAGGGATGTACTCTAAAACGTCTCTCTGTACGTTGGGCACAAGTAATTTAAACATCACGTCTAATGTGTACGTCAACCTAGTTGGTATAGTAACCCACTGTGCCCAACCAACTCTGACTGAATAAATGAAAGCTGCGTATAGACAAGAAGGTCTGGGAAGACCAGTGTATATTCGGTATGTTGAAATCACCTACAGTTATGCTTTGTTTGTGTGTCTATTCCGATACGAAATCAAAAGCTAAGGTGATGCGGACAACATTCAAGTTTGATGAGTTTGGCGGGTTGCGGATAGATGCAAGTAAACCGAGGCTCTTGAGACGGAGAACCAGAGCCAATCAGGGCAATTCGTCAGCGGTGGATGTTCAAACCGTTCAGCTGTACATATATGATGGAGATATATGAGGCATCCTCTACCTTTTCTTTTACGGTGATATTTACGAAAAGCGTGTCAAAATGGAGGTAATTAGATTACAGCCTAATATATCAGCAGGATATGGCGATGCGGCAACGAAAATTGCTTGCAGCTCGTGTAAAAGTGTAAACATGCTTAGGAAATACCATTTGTTGATAATCCATTTAGCGTCAATCAAAAGTAATGAGAACATAACATAAATGGTGGAATCAGCGTTCGCATCACTTTTGTATGAATCCTTGTAATCGCGGATTATTTGAGCGGTAAATAGGTGTGTGAGCATTGAGAACGGGTCCATTGTTAATAACCGTGCGGGTAGGGGTAGTGTGCCGTCCGCCATCGGCGGTATACCTTGTGAAAGCAGTGGGTTGATGTATCAAGTATACATTACAGTTGACTTGGCGCTGAGCTTAGCTGGTCATGTGAAGAATTTGCGGAAATCACGAGTATATATATTTGGTATCTGCCTCGTATGTATGGAGTGTGAATGTTCGTGTTTCCATATATATAAGTATAAAATTTATAAATATATATATGGGTTGCTGATTTCGTAAATGTGCAGTACCGACAGCAAAGCTTCATGTGACACACCATGGATGGGCTTGTACATGTCTAGTTCACTGACAATGACTGCTATGCCACGTGCAGCGACCGATGTTTTGCGGACAATGTACTGTATTTCACAGTTTATGCAGTATCGCTTCTTGAGGAAACCATGTTTATGTTATCTGGATCAACTTGCTAAGAAATGAATATAATCCGCATCGCTAAACTTTTCACTCATGTCATATCGGATAACAAATGTCAGGTGTTTGAATGTCTTCATCTCTAAGTCCTTTGTTCTACCCGATGCAAGATTGGAAATGTTTAAGAGAATTGTGAGAACCAAGCTGAAGTATTGCACAATTATCCATAAGCACCTGGGTAGAACGGGTCGAAGTGTTTATAAAATATTCAGCGTTCTTTAACGAAAATTCTTATTGGCCGATCCACCACTCTGAACTTTCAAAGACCGTTGTCGCTGTGTTAAACTTTGCACTCTATGGCTGCGCCGCCCGAGATATAATCTAGTTATCATTTAAAACTTTTTACATTGCCGGGTGTACACTACCGGAATAGATCATAATTGGCAAGATTTCTCAAACTATCATACAAGAAACAGGGACTACTCGCTACCCGTAAAAGAGGGGAATTAAAAGATCCGCTCCAACCTCTTCCTGGTACGTTATACTCACATATGGAAAAAGCTAGCGTTGAAAGTACGCGTAAGTGATAACCTAACCAAATTTAAAATGAACATGGAAGCTTTAATCACCATGCAGAACATCATGAAAACGTTCAGTCTTCAAGTGTCTACAGATGTGTTTATTTCATCAGCTTCAAACAATATATGACCTGTAACTGAGGTTTACCACATTCCATCATACCTTAATATTATATTCGAAAATTCTACCCCTGAAGGTGAAGAAACAAAAACTGTATATCTTCCTTTATCCTTCATATTTTGTAGATTTTCTACTGTCCTATGGCATCTGGATACGTTGCTTCACCTAGTGCGTATTGAAAGGAGTAGCTAACACATTAAAAACTCTACCTGTTATTCTAAACTTTGCAATATTTTATAACGTCCAATAATATGCCATCCCATAATGTCACGAGACATGCTAATTGGCGACTTATTTCTTTGATATTTCCACCTCCTAATCTAACTATTTCATTTTATTCTCCTGTTATTCTGTTGGTCATGAGTGGGCCGATCTCCAGAGGTGATGGTTTGAAGCTTCTAGACAACATGTATACCAACCCCCAAAGACCCAATGTTGATGGTAGGAAGTGTGCAATAGTTAAAAAGACTGTCCAATCTGAACTGCTGAACTCAACCTTAATGGCATTTGACGCTAACCGGTGATCAAGGTCATCATGCACGCGAAAAATCCATGAATAACGAAAGAGTTGGGTGGCTTGAGAAACTAGCGCAGCAAAATCAATTGCCTGAATGATGAATAAAATCGGTAGCGATCAGCTTGCTTTTAAACCACACCGATATATGAAAAGATGGGGCGTGGAGGTTCGGGTGAAAGCTCTCGAGGGACTACCTCGCATGGAATCAGGTCCTCGGGAGACGTTTCCTAGAATGCCAGTATTACTTCACTTGTTCTTTCTTACCCTGCTATATTCTGCACTGAATTTGTCGTGCTCCTGGTTCCTAGTTACTTAATCGCTACCGTCCTACTGTCTTACCGATATTTCCCATTAACTTACTCCTTAGACCATAGTCTCGCTCGGCGTTATGATGCATTTCTGCTTTATATCTACATCAAAAATCGGATAGCTATTGCACAATTTACTAATCCCCTGTAGTTAGCATCTTCTACCAAACTATGGCATCGCTGTTAATAGGCGGTTATTACATTGTCTACTTATCTGTTTAATTTTCCCTTGCCAACATTAAGTTTTCCGTGCATAGTCACGCACGCCATAAATATCCACCTACAAGTGAAGGTTGAAAGGAATGCAACTAAGCTCAACCAGCGTTTCGACCATCTGGCAGCCCAACACACGACTTGATTGGTTCAACACCATAATTAGACAAATTAATGTCTAGACGTCAAGCTTTGCTTTAACACCCTATGATGTGAATACTGCCTAAGTTATTCTGATAAACAACTTGAGTATGCTGATCCATTGGAATTACCTTAATTTTGTCTTTTCCTTTTTTTCACAACTCTAACTTTCTACTCGCAAATGGCACCAACCGTATTACTACAGCCTGTTAATTAAGATTATGTATTGCTTATCGGACGTTGCTCGGTGAATCTAAATTTTACATCTTTTTTATACTCCCTCCCCCCCCATCAAACAGGTTCCATCATGGTACCATCATGCTGCACCAAAAACAACCAAATGAGAATGCCTGCGAACTGGTAGCATACCGCGACAAAAGTACCAATAAAAATATTAGAAAAATATCCCTGTTGTAACCTTGTAAAACCCCAAACAATGAACAGCCTCACATAGCTGAGCATGTCGCAAGATATCTATGGTCCGTCCCTTCGTAGGCTCGATTCCTCGGTACCCCGAGAACATATACCATTATTATTATTATTATTATTATTATTATTATTATTGTAGATGGTGTAAGTACCCTTCAAACCTATAGAAGGCATTCACGGAATTTACAATTGTGCAGAAAGTATGACAGACCGATAGATGCAATGCTGACATTCCGCAGCGGTGCACTAATTGTTTGTCCATTGAATTATTCATCTACTTAGGTTTCTGTAGAGGCTACGGCGGTTTGTAGGTACCTGAGAGAGTTGGGTGTCCATCAGAAAAGCTATTTTCCACTGGACATGTAGGCAATCCGCATTCTTGATTGTGAAGTTAATACAGCGCGGTCCAATCATGAGTGCTATGGAGGGCATTGACAAAACTGTTGAATATTCGCACCTGCTAGCGGGAGTAATGCTGCTCCTTTTCGTGCAGGTTGCTTATTTGCCGAGTTACACAGCAAATGCTACATAATCGCTCATTTATATCCTCATGAAAAGAATCCGCTGTTATTCCCGTGCCGCACACATGTCACAGTGTATCCAAATAATGCTATCTCAGCATATGAGGTGAATATTTCCCAGTCATTTATGTGACATTGTCACATGGACGTAAGGTAAAAATAGGCCTTACTCCCTGCCTTCTTTGACATGATGTTTAAGGGCATAACGTTTTGATCATCCACCGGCTACCTATCTCTAACATTAACTTTATGCAGTATTCTTAGTCCATCGCACTAACAGCGCGTAACTAATGAGCATCCGTAAGTGGTACATGACAAAGATATGTTACTGAGGAATTCAGATGCAACCAGAGTACCGAAAGTAGAAATCACATAGGCACAGAATTCACACACACAGCAGTTGCACGGCAAATTCTCCTGAGTCACTCGACGTATTGGGTACGAACAGGCACTCAGTAGCACTAAGATAATCCCAGCACTCAGACAGTCATCACATGTTGCATGGGTACTACGCTAGCAATCCAGATAATTGCCGCAGCTCACACCCAGTAACCATCTGCCTGAGTTACAGCCAAGCCTTTCAGGTACTCGCTGCGGCTGCGCGATGAGATTGAACGTCTGGTTCTCAAGCCCCGGCACAGTAACAGCCCGCCTATGCGACATCACATGCGTTGGTTGATATGTTGTGTACCATGCTGGCTTACTTAGTGAAGACATGCAAGCCTGGTTTAGACGGTGTATCCTTCAAGATTTCGTCCGTCGCTGCCTGCTTATGCTGTCCTCTGAGTGCAGTGAAACAGATTTCTTCCACAAATGTTGTCACCCACAAATACCCAACTATGCGATCCGGGCTAAGTTAGGAATCATAGTGTACTAGGCGGAGACTGACCGAAGTAGTTCTGAACCGGGCACGCTGATTTCACTTTTCCACGAAACTGGCAGACAGAGATACAGGACAGTCGTCCTACTACAATTTCAGAGTATGCGCATACATCGTCAGCCGTGCCTGTACAATCCACCTTCAACCATGACCATGTGCAAAGTATTCATAATTTTGGGCCAATCGAGAGTTCCTTCACAAAAAAGATGCATGGTACAAGGTTCTTAGATAGATTAATCCCGGTGTTCTTACTTAGTTTAAATGTCATAACATGTTGTGTTTCCCTTTTAATACTACATAAATGAGGTCTCTGTTATCTGAGGTTCTGTTTTTGGATAGCATGTAGCGCTGCTTACCATGCATTTTTTCTCTGTCAAATCGTTCCGAAATCACGCTTGTTCCACTTTGCGCACCTTTGACATTACAAAATGCATCCTGTTTGCTATTCAGTGACTACCTCTCCTGCTGCCTTTCTCGTCCGTTCGTTGAAAGCGGAGAGAGTGATTGCCGATCTCAAATAAGACTGCTAGTATTTCGAGAACGGTAGGCTGAACTGCACAACAAACATCTGCCAGTGTGTAAACAGCAAAAAGAACAGCATTTGTACAGGGTAATCTGAATTCAGCAATTCGCGTATTTTATTAGCTTTTTACATATCCTTAGAGGATTAGATATGTTGCCTACAGAGATCATCAGGATGTAAGATACACCACGTGAATTCATGTAGCCGCTACATGAATAAGTCTTTCTTCGTTGTACACACTGCCAATTAAGCAAGACAACTACTGTTGGCTTTAAACAACTCTTACACTGCAATCGCATTCACAGTTAAGAACAAATCTTACAAGGCCTTCCAATTTTAGATGTTCGCTTAAAAGAAACCTAAATAGTACATTACCCTGTGTTTGACATTTAGTGTCCTGTGAATTATAAACGAGCTCCAGTTCTTACCATCTTTGCGATAGCTATGCTCAGAGAAAGCGATTACATGGGAGCTGCGACGCGTCTCCTCTACGGTACGCGATACAGGACGTTTGAAGCAATTCTTAGCAAAGCACTCAAACGGGAACGCGGAAACCGGGAACAAATGAGTGCCCGATGTCCCTAAGCAAAAAGTGTTTAAAATGAGGCCATTCAAAGGAGACTAAAATGCAGGAGATTCAGATATAACCTCCCCCAATTGGTAACACAGGTAGTAAGCTGCTGAGCAGGCGGTTTGGCATGACGTTAAGAAGTTGCTGTTTAAATCTACCCTGGACATGGCAGACACTTGCGCTTCACTATAGGCGCTGCCTGCGTATTGTGCTGTTGAAAACACTGTAAATGCGTGGTAAGCTTGCCTTGTGGAGCCAATGTCATCTTCCAACAAGGCTTCAGGATCTCGCTGCTTTCTGATGACAGGATGTATTGGTGTAGCTCGCCCCTCGGCAGCAATGTATGTCAGTGCGTGAAAAAATGCCTGCTCACATGACTGCCTGTAATAGTTGTCCATGTTAGGGCTAGTGTGCTGGGATCCCGCTGTAAATTATTTACAACAAGCTGCAAATACGTCGGTAAATGATAGAACAGCGTTTGGCTAGTTTCCGTATTTACATGAACTACTAGAGTGAACTTCGTGCGCCGCCACTATTTATTGACCCTGCTGCGCTGTTTTCGTAGATGATGTGGCATTTAGCAATACGGCAGTCTTTGTAGCAAAGTCATGTGTTTCGTTGTCGAGTGCTGCGATTGATGAATTCTTGAGGCTAGCAGTCAAGTCACTGAATGTAATGGAGGGGTTCCATCTGCGTTCATAATCACATAAATGGTCACATTTTAAGAGCCGCTTGTGACTTCCAGACTGGTGTGGATCACCGGCTTGGAGTACCTGTGTCCAATTCATACGTTGTTATTTGTATTCCATTAAGGGACAACTAGACTTGGCTCCGCCAGACTTCCCTTTGAACGGGCGTTTTGTTTACCACGACGCGCAGTACTTGGAAGGTAGTACGTTTCGTTATCTGTCCGGACTTTTAAAACATTTCGTCACAGTCACAGCATCCATGAACTGAAGGAGTACACAACAACTGCGGTACTAGCCATGTGATCATAAGAAGTCACTTGTATTCAGTTGTTCATTTTTTCGCCGAGCTGTGAACTTTGCAAACGTTTCACCGACATGCGAAGCGGCATCATCAGTGCATCCAGATGTGGAGCGTAACCTCGTTGATTGAATTGTCGATCCGTGATCGACGTGCAGGTGACTTTTCGAGACTGACGGCTTCATCTGTGTCCCGTGATCTCTACCCACTTCCCCGTGGCGGAAGTCGTGGCTCGGGTTGTTCCTATTCAAGCGGAGTCACCTAACTTCTCCAAGTTCTCTCCGTCGGAGCCGTTGGTAAACTGGGTCAATCTCGATACGCATGTTGATCGAGGATTTTTGAGAACCACGCTTCCAGGAACTCGCTTTCTCTTCTCGTTTCACCTCGTGCCAGGACTTCTATTTTGGCCCAGTCAAAGCTGTGTTCTTTTTCATCAACGTGTGCTGAGACTAACGATGATGCATTGTGCTTTTACATGCTCTTTCGTGCTCATGTGATCGTGTTGATAATTTTCCACCTGTTTGGTCAACATAGTCCTTTTCCCAATTTCTACAACTTAGTCTATATACAACATTACTTTGCTCATGAGCTTCCAGTTTCTCTCTCGGTTTCGACAGAGTCTTCCTCAATATGGCAGTTGATTTGTGTGCTACGATGAGGTGATGTTGTTTGGATAGTCTTGCTACCATTTCGGATATATTCTTCATATAAGGTAAAACAACGCGTCTCTTCGTCGATGGTGTAGACTGTTTGTTTGGTTTGTTGTGTTTCAGACACCTTTGGATGAAGCATTGCGAGTATCCGTTGAGTTGGAAACATTTAAATGGATGCTTCTTTTCTTGTTGCTTTGCCTCCGCGGTACAGCAGTGTGTTTGCACTCTACCAAATAGTGTCCGCACACAGCTTACTTCGTGGCATTTCGGGTGGTTACCATTAAAGTTCAGAATTTGGTCCATGTGTCCATTTTCTGTAAACTGAGATTCGCAACCTCCCTTCCATGGTTCTGGTTACTAATACATCCAGGAAAGACAATTGGTTTTCCATCTCCACTTCTATTCTCTTTCGCTTCAGCTCCTCCGGAATGCAACGAAAATGAGCAGGCACATAGGGTATACGATCAGCGTAGTTCCTATTTATTCGGTTTTGCACATCAGGTAAACGGTTACGCTAATATGATGAGACAAGGTGCTTTAACGCGCTCGTGTGGCTGACATTATAGAGTTGTGCCAGGAGGTAATGCAGTAGAAATTTGATTATATGTACTCTCTTCTATACACTTGCACACGTCGCTTAAGCCACTTGTAGTTATTTCGAAAACGTTTTCGGATTTGTAGCATTTCCGTAAAATAAACCCCCTGACCTCGTGAACTTACCTCGTATTCTTTTGTAAACGTATTATTTTGTAAACAACTTATTTCATATGCTCACTAATTTAAGCTTTATGTCATCGTTTGCTTGCATGCTAAGTCTTTATTTCAGGTGGTGAGTTTTCAATTTTCTCCCAATGCTTTGCTTTCTCATATAAATGTCTACCTGTACTCTCTTCTATAAACTTGCACACGTCACTTAAGCCAATTGTATTCGATTTCCATAACATTTTTGTGTTCGTGGCATTTCCGTAAAGTATACTTTCTGACCTCGTGAACTTATCTCGCATTCTTCTTTAAACAATTTACTTCAGATGCTCATTATTTTAAGATATATGTCACCCTTTCCTTTGGCATTACACGATTTATTTTCCTTGTTATCTTTCTCTCAAGTGATTGGCTGTTGCTTGATATCCCCGGTGAGGTTGCGCTGGATGTGCATGTTGACAAGATGCCTACCTGTCTATTACCCACTACCTCGTCCATACTGGCTCCAGGAGATAGCTGGTCGTTGCTGGAAGTGACCGGGTGCACGGTCCTTGTAGCCCTGCTAAGCTTGAAGAGTGGTTCCATGCACTCAGTGTGGAGCGGACTACGGTCCAGTCACCACCTTGTGTGAGCTTGATTCCTAAATACAACGTGCTTGTGTTTGCCTTTGAAAGAGTGTGGGCCGGCTCCGTTGATGAAACGTGGCCTCCATCCGCATGCCTCCCGGTCTTATTCCTTCGGTTTTACACTGCATATGGGTGTGTGATTGGAGTTGTGGGTGATGCAGCGCAAGCCACTCATGGTCCCTCTGTAGGCGCAGGCGTCCTGTGGCTGGCCACAGTGACAGGCAAATTCAAAACCGGATGCCGCCAACCATACATATAAACATATATACATATATGTATCCTTGGAACCGCAGAGAACGTTCACAGAACCGGCGCAGCGTTTGTAGATATTCTACATTCAATTTACTAACCGCGTACTTGCATGCTAAGTCTCTTTATTATTGGTGGTGACTTTGAAATTTTGTTCCTATGCTTACCTTTCTCATATTAATATCCACCTGTACTATCTTCTATAGACTTGCACACGTCGCTAAATCTAAACGCAGTTAATTTCGATAAAATTTTCGTCTTCGTAGCATTTTCTTAAACCATATCTTCTGAACAATTTACCTTACTGCAGATTCGTTCGCACACAATTTAGTTTATACGCCCATTTAGTGAAGAGTTATGCCGCCGGATCGTTCTGCAGAATCCGATTTAATATATTTCATCTTGTCTTTTAAAGTGATTGGCTGCTGCTTGATATCCCCGGTGTGGCTGCGCTTGATGTGCATGTTGACAAGGTGCCTACCTGTCTATTATCAACTACCTCGTCCATACTGGCTACAGGAGACAGTTGGTCGTTGCTGGAGGGGACCGGGTGCTCGATCCTTGTGGCCGTGCTAGGCTCGAAGAGTGGTTCCATGCTCTCAGTGTGGAGCGGACTACGGTCCAGCCACCGCCTTGAGTGCGCTTGATTTCCCAAATACATCGTGCTTGTGTTTGCCTGTGAAGGAGTGTGGGTCGGCTCCGTTGATGAAACGTGGCTCACATCCGCATGCCCCCCCCCGGTCTTATTCCTTCGGGTTTACACTGGATATGGGGTGTGTGGTTGGAGCTGTGGATGGTGCAGCGCAAGCCACTCGTGGTTGCTCGGTAGGCGCAGGCGTCCTGTGACTGTCCCTGTGGAAGCTACAGTAACTGTCAAGTTCTAAACCGGATGCCGCCGACAATATATATATATATATATATATATATATATATATATATATATATATATATATATATATATATATATATATATATATATGTACGAGAGGAACCGCGACAAATCACACTCCCTACATACGCGGCAGATGCCAAATATATGTACCCGTTATTTCTGCAACTTCTTCACATTACCAGCTAAGCTCAGCGCCAAGTCAACTGTCATCATCGTCATCATTACACATTAGCTGGAGGTGAAAATCACCTCGGCTATTGTGCCGCAATACAAAAGACAAGAATAGAAAAACAAACAGTGGCACACCAGCTGAGTCCCCAGTAACGGAAGGACATCGTTCCGGAGAGCTAACAGCTGGCTGCTGTAAAAATGAGTCATATTATGCCTAACAAGTGAGATCGTGTTTGGAGGGGATGCTAAGCAGGAGGGGGATGGACAAAGAAACTCACAATACAAACGCCATTGGGGCCGGCTCCAAGCCATATCAGCAAGTGTGTCCAACCAAACGTGTTCACCGTCCTTAGGACCCCAGCCAGGCAGTCGGGATGCACCAACCGACGTCAGCTTCGAAGAGAGGGTTCTCATTTCTCTCGACCAAGTCATCGCTTGGCCTCCCCTCCTCCTCTTCCAACCGCACCCACAAAGCGCAAACAATGCACGTCGCGGTAGTCGGTTTGCTGGCATACGCAACACTTGGCCCAGTCATCGGAGCCTGGTGCGTGATAGAATGGTGCTGAGCGTTTCATTCGCTCTTCCTGCACCAAATACGCGACGTCGAACTTGCTCATTGCTTACGCGGTGCTTCCACCAGACATGAGCTGAGCTGCGAAGGCATCGATGATCTAATATGACGAGCCTCTTTATGTCTGTCAACCTCATGGGTCAGGTTTCACAACCATACAGGAGAGTTGAACGGACGGCTGCGTTATAAACTCTACCCTACAGGGCGAGAGTAATGTCACGTCTGCGCCACAGGTGGCGGAGATTGACAAAAGCACCTCGAGCTTTTGCTATCCGGTTCGTAACCTCATCTTCAATCCCACGGGTGCTAATATAGCTGCCCAGGTACTTGAATTCCTGAACGACTTCTAGCAGATCACCACCAAGCGTTAGCGCAGGGCTGGGTCCCTGCAAATCTTGGAGAAGTACTTTTCATTTCGATGGAGCAAAACATAGCCCAAAACGATTGACAGCCAGTGCTAATCGCTCCAGTTTGGCATGTTTGGGAGCTGTCACAGATTAGGGCAATATCGCCCGCATACTCCAAGTCAAGAAGTCGCTCACCAGGAAGTAGCTCCACACCTTCTACGTCGAGTCCAGCGAACGCTGTTTACATGACTTCATCAATAGCGAAGTTGAAGAGGAAAGGTGACAGCGGGCAACCTTGTCTCACGCCGCTGGTGATACTGAAGAATGGCGACAGTTTGTCATAAACCCTCACCCTGCCCGAACTATGCGCGTACAGCGCTTTGATAATGTTTACATATTTATCAGACACACCTTTCCTCAGCAGACAGCTCAAAGGGCACATCGATCGACTGAGTCGAAGGCCGCTTTGATGTCAAGAAACACGACAACGGTGGGTCGCCAATAAACATGGCGGTGCTCCAACACTTGACGCAAGGAGAAGATGTGGTCGATGCGGCCCCAACCTCGACGAAATCCGGCTTGCTCTTCACAAATCTGGCTTTCACGAGTGCCAGTCAGTCTGTGGAGAATGACAGAGGCAAGCAATTTAGAGGCAATCGAAATCAGACTGATCCCTCTATGATTGCCGCATTCCAGACGGGAGTTTCCCTTGACAATTGGGACAATGACGAAGCGGTTTCTGTCTGTCGGGACTGTCTAGTGTAGATCATCTACTAGAGCAGGTCCTCCGAATTCGAAGTGGGCTGGTGTAATTCTATCTGTCCCTGCGGCCTTATACAATTTCAACAGCCTGATCTCACGTTCGACTTCTGCGCGTGAGGGCGGATCCAAGGAGACGGCCCAGGGAGAAAGGCGCTCAATGCCCGAAGAAGAAAGCGATAACTTAGGCTGGTTAAATTGCCTTGCCAAAGTGTTCAGGCCAATGCTTCAAGCGTTTTAACAGGTTGCGGATCGGCTACCAACTTTCGCCGCGTATGGTCCAGCTAAAACCATGTGTCTTGCTGCCTGTTTCCCGTATCTGACGGAATAAGTTACGACGATTAGAAACCGCAGCTGCTGTTTCCATCTCAAATGCATGAGGAGACCACCAGGTTTCGCGGTCCTTCTTCAAGCTGGCACGCGGTTTTGCCCTGAGATTTTTGCGAGCCTCAATGTATTTGCTTCCAGCCGGAATACGTCGGCGAGCATCCATAAGTTCCAGAGATTGTGTAGAGACCCAATGTCCAGTTTGGCAATTTGCTTTGCCACATGCCTGCTAACAGCAACGCTTGACGAATATGCGACCAGTGGACTTCAACGGTGTTTAGTCTGCGCTTACTCAGCCCAGATCTCAGCGCACTTTGGTACACATTCAGCACGTCTGGCTTCGCCAACTGGCTGGTGTCAATCCGTTCACAACGACGTTGCGGACGTCCACCGAAACGTACCACGAGGTCGGCACGGACAAGTGCGTGGTCAGAGTCCACGTTCGTGCTCCAAATCGAACGACAGTTTTGGACACAGCCTCTCCAGCGGTAACTGATCGCGATATGATCGATTTGCGTCCATGGCTGGCCGAGACTGGTGGCCGCCAAGTCACGCTTCTGCGGGTGCTGTGTCGAAAGTTTGTGCCCTGTAGAAAGAGACGAGCATCTTCATATAGCTGTAGCAATCGCTCACCATTATCATTACGGAAGCCTACACCATGTTGGCCGCCGAAATGAAGCCCATCATGTGACAATATTCCAACTTGGGCATTTAGACGGCCAGCCCACACCACAGTATCCGTGCTTGTTCTGGAACGAAGGAGATCGTGAAGTTGCTGATAGAAATCATCTTTCACCGAATCAGCGCTACAGTTTGTACGGGCGTAGGCCGCAATGACAAACAGTCACCGTTTGTTCCCGCGCGACTTCGCAGCATGGAACGAACCAGCTAATGTAACGGTGCACATCCGACTGTTGACTGGGATCCAATCGATCAGGGCATCTTTAGCCTGGGAACTCCCAACAATGCCGACGCCAGCTTAACCGGCATTTGAAGCTGCATCATCGCCAGGCAGATGCAATGAGAATGTGCCGCCTATGTCGAATGTGCAGAATCGCAGGGTAAGCACATAGCTCGAATCTTGCAGGCGGGTTTCTGATAAACAGCACATAGCGATCGATAGGATCTCTGGTGTGTGGCCAAGTGCTGCCTGTTGGCCAATCTGTAGCAAAGTGCGCACGTTGAGGCATGCCAGGCTTAGCGAGACTCGAGGACCCCAAAGAGAAACGGATGAACAGACGTTGTCCGCTTGCTTGAACATGGACTTGTCGACTGGATTGGAGCGAGGCCCTGCGATTGTGTGTGATTTGAAAATAGAAGACAAGCGACTGTTGAAATAAGCTGGGGGAGGGCCAAGCATTGGAGGATTGAAAATGGGGGAATATAAATGAAGTTGGAGCGGAACGATAAGAATGAAGAAGCGCAAGAAGGAGCATAAGAAGACGGGAATGCCTGAGCGGTAGCCTTCATAACCTATCCACCCTTCTAGATGCAGCAGATAGGGCGCCGTTTATTATCCTCTGCGACGGCCAGAGCATCAAGAAATTGTTGTAGGAAAGGTTCATTGTATTGCGTGGGCAGAATACTGTCAGGTTGCTCAGGCCTAGACAGGAGAATGATTAGGGTTCTCAAACAAACCTTTGGTTCAATAAACTTACCGCAAGGCAGCGGTTTTGGCATTGGACTGCAGAGCCCGTTTTATGAAATGAGGAGCCACCCCCATTCCAACACCCAACCTGGAGGACCAGAAGGCTGAGTTTGTCTGGCCTCTAACCATTGACCAATCTGGTATGAGTGGCTCTGTAGGTGCAAAAAAGCACCACCCAGCATAGCTAAATGGATCTCTGAGGCACGCAAACCATCGCACCACGGTAAGGTCCAGCCTCATTGCGATGTCAAGTCAACTGTAATGTATACTGGATACATCAACCCACTGCTTTCACAAGGTATACCGCCGATGGCGGACGGCACACAACCCCTACCTGCAAGGTTATTAGCAATGGACTCGTTCCCAATGCTCCCACACATATTTACCGCTCAAATAATCCGTGATTACAATGACTCACACAACAGTGACGCGAACGCTGATTCCACCATTTATGGTATGTTCTCATTACTTTTGATTGACGCTAAATGGATTAACAACAAATGGTATTTCCTAAGCATGTTTACACATTTACACGAGCTGCAAGCAATTTTCGTTACCGAACCGCGGTAGCCCGCTGATATATTAGGCTGTAATCTAATTACCTCCATTTTGACACGCTTTTCGTAAATATCACCGTAAAAGAAAAGGTGGAGGATGCCTCATATATCTCCATCATATATGTACAGCTGAACGGTTTGAACATCCACCGCTGACGAATTGCCCTGATTGGCTCTGGTTCTCCGTCTCAAGAGCCTCGGTTTACTTGCATCTATCCGCAACCCGCCAAATTCATCAAACTTGAATGTTGTCCGCATCACCTTAGCTTTTGATTTCGTATCGGAATAGACACACAAACAAAGCGTGATTGTGGGTGATTTCAACATACCGAATATACACTGGTCTTCCCAGACCTTCTTGTCAATACGCAGCTTTCATTTATTCAGTCAGAGTTGGTTGGGCACAGTGGGTTACTATACCAACTAGGTTGACGTACACATTAGACGTGATGTTTAAATTACGTGTGCCCAACGTACAGTGAGACGTTTTAGAGTACATCCCTGGTAGCGACGATAACATGATACTCTTAACGTTCACCGTTAAAATGGCCACCAAACAAGTACCTCTTTCCTACCACACCAGCCGCAGTATTAACTGGAAACCCTTCCGGTCCTGTGATTGAGTGCCTTCTTTCTCTCCAACAATGCATGCACTGCCGTGGCGCACTTCGATCATTAGTTTCAGCAAGCCATAACCCTCATTGCTGCACAAGGAAAACGAATCAGTGACGTTTAAAAAGAAGTAGCCGGACGTTTGATGAGTCAGAAATCCAGCAAGCCGATCGCGTGCTATAAAAGGATAGGACATTTTACAATGATTCCACGGATGCCCCGACTCCTCTCTGCATTCAAGCACTTACAGTTGATGGAGAGAACACATGAAGATCAATCAACCCTACCAAAGTATTGTAAAGCAAAATAGCTGGTCTGACTTCGCCGTTGAAGAATCAGCAAACCACTTTCATTTATCACTGAACTGGTGGACGACACTCAGGCGCATTTAGATCTTTCTTCTCCACCTACATGACTCTTGACACTAACGCTATAATTACACTAAGGCTCCATCAAAAAATAGTGCTCTCCACAATATCCGCCAAGCAACACATGCTATTCAACCGTGCTCCATTCTGGAAGCTGCTGGTATCCCCCCATCTGCCATGAAACTGAGAGGGCCTGAAATGTCACTGATCCTTTTGTATATGTTCGGTATTTCACTGGGATCCAAGTAATTTGCAGATCAATGGAAAATTCGTTCTTTATATTCTTCACTAAGTGTGTTTTAATTTTCAGGGAACTAATGTAGATAGGAATAAGGATATTAATATTTCGTGACACACAACTGTCAAGCTCTTTTTAATGTTCTCCATGTAATGTGCTTGTTCCCTATGGCAATTTTTCGCATGTTGTCCCAGTATGTTGGTAGACGGAAATATTTAGCAACGTGAACTTTCTACACAGCAATTTACAGTAGTTGTTAAATTGGTTATCAGCAAATGCCGAAATATCTGATGACCCAATAAACCTCCTCTTTTCTTTGTTCATTATATTAAATGAAAAATGTCATGCGTGTACCTGAGCGTTCTTGTAGTCCGGTTCCTTGTTTCAAGAAATGAAACATCAAATATACATGAATGTCTAGCGGTGGTCGAAGTATTTTTTGAATCTCGTCCCAACTGGGTGACGGATACTCATCACCGCATCTGTTATCGGTCAAGCGGGAGTCCATTAATTCCGCAAATAGCCTAAATCTCTTGCTAGACTATAACGCGTCAGAAACTGCAGCATTTTCTGTAACCACTTGAAGCCCCATTAAAGATAACTATCTTCATGTCACCACAGAGCTGCCAGCTGTACTGGTTATACTTAATGAACTTCTACAGATTGTTTGAATTTTCCTCTTTTTCTTGTGGACATCATGCGCTATTGGAATAACCAACAGATAGCCTTTACTATGAAAGTGCACTTCCTTAAGACCAAGGAAGAATCTACAAATTATCTCCATTCTTGTTGAACATAAGATTTTGTTAAGACGTTCATGAGGTCAACAATTCAAGATAACCTTCCTCTCTGAATAATAGCTCCAAATACTGGTGGCGCTTTTAATAATAATATACCCTCTTCTAGAATCCTGAAAACCTCACTGCAGGAGTCTTGCACTACTAAGTCTGCTGTTTCTTTGTTAAGTCCAAATGACACATACGATAACTTAATTCTTTCTGTTGGTGTTGCTGATGTACGGTAGTGTACGTAACATCATCTCAAATTCTATCCCACGAAGTTTAGAATACTTTACCTACCCGTGTTTTTTCACTGGCATTTATTTTGTAAACTAATGGTGTGATCTCACTTCGCCAGGAGCCTGATAGTGATAAGGTATACAGCAGAAACTAATGCAATAAGATCTGGTTGGTGTGTGCATGGTGATATCATGCAATGTGACGCACTAATAACTAATCATAGACATGTCTATGAAGTTGCTACACTCCAAATGAGAAAATTTACACAGTGAGACAGCAACAATAAAATATGCGATATATTTTCCAAAGAGTCAATAAAATTTCTTTCAGGTTCATTATAGTCGTCAACACATAAATATATTACATATATGGTTCGTTTTAATTTAGTAGAAATGCAATGTTGGTTCTTACTATTTGCATTAATTCATCTATGACTGTGAGGACGGGTATGTTAGGCACATGGACCTAAGTCAATTTAGAAGCATCCATGAGTGCGTCCCAATGTGGTTACTCAGAGATATGAAGCTGTAAAATTCGAACTCGATTGAATCGTGCAGCACTGACGCGTCAGCAGCCACTACGCGTTGGCTGGGCACTGGTCACTAACTCAACCCCAACCAGTCACTTAGCGCCCTGATGCATGATCAGAAGTCTCGCATTATCAGGCTACTGGAAGCCATAGCTATAAATAGAGAGCGTTGCCGCGGTGTGTGTCACTGAGCGTTCCTGGGCAATGGTATGCAAAACGTAAGGCTACTTATTTGCACTCCCCATTTTTCGTAGCATGTTTATGATGGATGGGAATGCATGAAGTGGTTGAGTACTCTCACAGCTTGCGTCGTCCGATTTCCCGTTTTGTAATTATAACTGGGTTTTTACCGATTACTTCAGTTGCTACCTGCGATACCCCACGTATGAGTTCGCTTGTGATACAACATTTGCTAGGAGCGACACAAACAGTAAACTGGTGACCAAAAGACCACTCCGCAAAACTCCTTAATCTGTGACCACATTACCCTGACCGATAACAAAATTAGCTCTGACAACTGTGTCCTTAGTTTTGTGTGCACTGCCTCTACTTCCACCGCTGGTTAAATTAGGAGTTACGATTCCAGTAGCGTTTTTATTATTTCTGACTTCAGATGTGTGAATATAAAGCTCTGAGCCTTAGCAAAACCGAGGGAAATCCAAAGATTTTTATGCTTTATTTTTCGACACAATCACCCTTAAGCATAGCATAATGGCTCCAGTTAGGATGTTGCGTCTTTATTCCAGTAGAAAAGAACTCTTCAGATTGGGACCAAAAAGTCCCCTACGGCTTCAGAGACGATAGTATTGTTGATAGGACATAAATAAGTTAAGGCTTTAATGCATTTTGGAAACTGCGAACGTTTAGGGGGGACAAGGACTGAGAACTAAGATGGGTGAGGAAGGAGCTGGAAACCGCCGTAATGACTGTTTCCTGCGCAATCAAAGAGCTGTGAGTTGGATCATTGCTATTGTGGAACACGATTTATCGCGTCATTATTCCTGGCGTCGTCACTTGTGCCATTTCTTTGCGACGAGTTAGAAGCCAGGAGTAACAATATCTGGTGATCTTTTGTACACTTTCAAGGATATTAATCGTCACCACCACTCGGAACTCCCAAAAAGCAAATGACAGAAAGCTACCAGCTGACGACGTAACCTCGGTCTTCGTTGGCATAGGATATGATTCGCGCTGCTCTTAGTTTGATTCTTCGTTTCCTTCTGGCTGAAAGTGGTGGACCATGCACTCATTCATATTGAGGAATTCTGTAAGAACAATATAGTCGTCTGCTTCAAACCATGTCAAAATTTTCTTCGATAATACAGTTCGTTTACGGTCCTGCTCAGAAGTCAGAAGACACCGCACTTATGGAGCGGAAACTTTTGAGTGGCCCATCTCCTTCTTCAGAACCTTAGCTGCTCACTTCTGGGAGATGCCTAACCTCTCTGCTACCTGACGAGTTGTTAGTTGGTGAACTTGCATGATCATATCCACTGCTAGGTTAAGATTTTCTTTGGTGGTTGTTGGTTGCCTTCCTGAAGTGGGCCCATGTTAAACATTTTTGCTGCCTGGCTTGAATTCTTGCATCCGTCGTTTATAAGGGGAATATGGAGGGGTACTGTTATGCAATGTATTGAGCATAATGTGATAGAATACCGATGGTGACATCCTTTTGAGATATAACTATTTGTCCAATGCATGATGCTGCAATTTCTCCATGTTCACCAAATTGCAGGCCTCAGGTTCAATTCGAGAATCTGATGAAATTAAAGAGGTATAAATATGAATTTGTATGATACGAATGAGGAAGAGTACAAAACTTTTTGTTTACTTACTTGGCTGTCTGACTTGTGTGTCAGGCTCAAAACGTTTTGTTCATCCTACTTGTGTTATCGATCTGGATTTGATAGATAAACTGGCCTTATTAAAAATTTGCGACTGCAGTCGAAGAATTACTGAAAAACCAAGCGTTATTGGAACTGGGTACGTATGCTGCTCCCTGCGCTGTTATTACGTTTTTTTCAGCTGCGCCACATATTTTAGTGTACCACATGCCCTGTTACTGGTCCACATGTTTGTCACTCACGTATTCCGCAGTTTCACCTGCACATTATAGAGAATGGAATCTTACCATCCTTAACGCCTCATCATCTCAAGCCGACAGAGCAGCACCGCCGTTCGGAATTTCGAAATTTCTTGTCTGTACTTGTTTGCTGAACCTACATACCTCCGGGAATCTGTCAACTGTGCTCGCACGCCAGTGAAGTTCAAAGCCAGAGTTGACCGTGCGCAAATTTCTCTGCACCATATGACTCACTACCCTTTACCAAAAGCTAGTGTCAGTTAGAGATCGAGCTGACGGTTAGACACCAGAATATGTTCCGCTTTTTGCAAACCTTGTACATATTCATCAGGTGACGAGCCTTAGACAAAAGTTATATATGCCCTAATTTCATATGGGTTTACAGTGGATTTACAGTTTTAACACGTATACCTCGGTGAGTTTCTTGGTATGGATTCACACTTTGCTGGCAACTTTTCAATATTTTGCGATATTCACCTTGACCACTTTACCAAGTCTGTTAAGTTTGAGCATTTTTACTTGTATTAAGCAATGGTTTCAATGTACCTAAAAGATGCCGTCTTAGTGACGTCATCGAATTTAACCCATCTCTTTAAATCAGTTGAGTAGCCAAGCACACTGATTGAAACGTCGCTCTCTTTCTGCTGTGATACCAACATTGCGATATCCGAGAGAAATTTCACTCATTGATACCAGTTAATAAACGTTGATGCATACATCCGATCGCCATCTAGCCGCGAAGTTGTACAGCGCGGTATTCAAGATAGGCGCTCAACCACACCCGCGAGTCGGTTGGTCTCATCCGAATCCGTGCCCCAGTTCCGTACCTGATATATGTGAGAACGGTGCAGGCTTGTCACCTAACTGTGTGATGCAAACAATGGAATTGATGGTTTCGAGGCGCTTGAATATCGCAATGAACGGGCTACATAAACTAGCCGTTGCAGCAATAACCAGATCAAATTACTATATTCTTTTCATCAGTGTGCTTTATATTAAGCCCAGACGCATTATATCAGCTCTTTCATCGTTATAAACAGTCTCATTTGTACTCGTCACAGAAACCTGGTAGTCCGTCAGTGACCCGCAAGGGTTTATGCACATTTCCGGACACCAGGTATTCTACAAGGGGTGTACTATTCCTGATATTGATGGCTGTCGTTTAGGCGCTTGAGATGATTTCGTCTGGTCATCATTCTAGTCCCTGCCAGTAGGCAACGCTGATGACCCAAACTGGGTTAAACTGGTGGACGACAAAGCAACCTCCACGTTGTTTTCGTCTATAACCAGTGGAATGACTTTATATCTAGGATTTACGAGATAGCTGTGCTGGTTAGCCAAGTCTCTGAGTTGCTTTCGCACCATAAAAGATTGGCATAGACTTGAATAGGTCACAATGCGTGACACAGTCAGACTGCCATTTCTAAATACAGAACCGGCATTGTCACACATTTGGTGGACCATGCATGTGGGTGCTTCTACTAAGATATCCAGGGTCTTCGACTTATCCTTTACCAACGGCAGTTCGTGCGCATATACCTAAGTGCATAACAACTGACCGGGCAGTGACCACGAAGTAGTCGTAAAGCTTATTTAACTGATCCAAAGAATTAAGGTATGTTTGCCCAGTTCCCGCGTTTCAGTTCATGATATCAAACGCAGCAACTATTCGTGGACTGGGATACAGTTCTCCTATTATTGAACTTTATGTTTGCAACGTGGCTGGCGACATCCGTTTGCTGATTTGCCAGTCACTGTGACCAGTAACAGGGTGCTAGGGCCTACAGAGAGACCATGGATGACTAGTGCTGCACCACCCATAGCTCCATCTACACACCCCATATCTAGTGTAAACCCGAAGGAATAAGACCGGGAGGCATATGGATGGGAGCCACCTTTCATCAACGGAGCAGCCCAAACTCCTTCACAGGCATACACAAGCAGGTTGTACCTAGGGAAACAAACGCACACAAGGCGGTGACTGGACCGTAGTCCGCTCCACACTGAGTGAATGGAAGCATGCTTTGATCCTAACACGGCCAAAAGGACCGTGCATCTCGTCCCCTCTAGCAACGATCAACTGTCTCCTGTAGCCAGTATGGACGAGGTAGTGGGTAATAGACAGGTAGGCACCTTGTCAACATGCACATCAAGCGCAGCCACACCGGAGATTTCAAACAACAGCCAATCATTTCACTGTGACATCAAGTAAAATATATCGATTAGTGCATATAGGTATGGTGACAGAAATGTTCAACAATTGAGCATATAAAACTTATTGGTTGCCAACAAAGCCGTCATAGGTTCAATACGTCAGAAATATGTTCAAAGAAAATGTAAATAAAACGTGAAATAGTTATGGAAGTCAGATACAGTTAGCTTAGCGACGTCCGAAAGTTATTAGAAGATTATTAAAGTGAGCATTAACATAGGTGAAAAAAGGCATTTGAGACGCGATAGCGAACCCACCACCTGAAATAAAGCAACTCAACACGCAAGCGCACGGTTAGTAAATCGAATACAGCATAACTACCAATGCTGCGCCAGTTCTGCTTCCTTCCTCAGCAGGACCCGTCGTCGTTTCGATGCTGGTCCCGAGTGGCCACACTGGTGACTCACTAGGTCTGCCTAACTCAGGCACTCACGGCTGCATGTGCTACAGCACCATGCGCTCGATAACGATGGAGTACTACCCATCGGCGCCTTTGCTTCCACAACTGCCGCTTCTTCTCCACAAGCATGGGGGCTTTCTCCTGCACCTGGGCAATTGCAATCTTGATCAGATTGCGCCATGCACGACGATGAAACAACTTCGATTCTTAATATCTAAGATCAATATTAGGACGAGATTGGCGCCCATTTTATCATGTCCTGGTAACGAAGCTTCGGGTTCCGCGCACGCCGCATTCCTAAAAACAACTGACCATATAATAACGGCTACGGTATCCGCGTTGAATCCATAAACTACACATGACCAAACCACCTCAGGTGTCTCAGCAAAAGTATGCAGTCCACCGCATACATTCCACTTCGGAGCAACACTTCCGTGTTCCCAACTCTGTCGTACCAAGCAGTGCTCAGAATCCGTCGCAAAAACTGTTGATGGAACCGCTCGAGATATCGCACATCCCGCCGGTACATCATCCACGTTTCACTACCATAAGGATTTGCACACCATCAGCTTAGTGCCAATGGTAAGATGATGGTTATTCCACACTCGGTACTCAAGCTTCCCGAATGCCGTCGCTGCCTTCGAGATGCGGATACTCAGCTCACTGTGTAGCTGCTGGTCAGTCGACATCACCCTCCCAAGGTAGCAGAAGTGGAAGGTGGTTTCCAATACTTCCTCACCAATGCTGATTAGCGGCCATATTGAAGCTTGCACCTCCGGTGAAGGCTGAAAGAGACAGACAGTTTTGTTTATCTCGATGGTGAGCACGAATTTGGCCGCTGTCGAAGCCAGAGCACTAGTCATGTGCTGCAACTCATCCGCGCTGTGTGCAAACAACGCACAGTCCTCAGTGAACAGCTACGTACGGATGGTTGTCTCAGAGACTAAGGTTCTCGCACCGAAACGGCGGATGTTCAGCAACCCACCATAAATAAGGTGCTCTACACGAACAACCGAAGCACAAGTGGCATGAAAAGCACAAGACATCATGACATGAAGATAAATAATAAACAGGTCATTAGCTAAGAAACAGTCTTGCTTCACATCAAAGAGAAATGCATAGTCATGCGAGGTTTGTCCACTCAGCTGCATCCTCGCCCGCATACCACTTTGCAGATGTTCAATTAAACTTACAAATTTAATAGGACAACCAAACTTACCCAACACCAGCTACAATGCCACATGGTTCACCATATCAAATGCTTTGCTGAAAACAACAAAAAGCGAGTACAATGGCTGGTGTCGTTCTCTGCACTTTTCCTGCAACTGACGAGCCGCAAAGTATCTTATCGATGGTGCTGCGACCCGAACGCAATTCACATTGCTCTTCCGCCGCCTTCGGTTCCACGACCTGACTGACGAGGCGGTTGAGCAGGATTCGGGCAATCACCTTTCCCACACAACTCAGCAAGTTGATGCCACGATAATTCGTGCAACATTGCTTGCTTTCTTTGCTCTGGTACAGTGGTAGCCCAAGGGTATCCTTCAGCGCTTAAGACACTTCCTCCTCAATCCACACGCGTTGAATTAAGCGGTGCAGTGCAGTCACTATCGCGGGTCAGCCGTGTCACAATACTTCAGATGGAATCCCGTCGATACCAGAACAATTTTTTCACGGCTAACCTAGTGCTCTATGCGTCTCATCCAGTCTCGACATGTCTGCCAGACTCGCCTTCACATTATGCTGTTTCAGGCCATTCAAATTTGGCCAAATATCTGAACAGTTGTTCAAGCCAATCAAAGTAATTTCGCCACACCTGCATAAAGCCTACAGTCTTTTTGCGGGCAACGCCTGAGCTACCATCGATCAGGGTCATCAGCAGCTCTACTCTCGGTCCATACACCGCTTTCAGGGAGTTAAAGAATTCCTTGTGTTGGCGGCGTTCGGCGTAGCATTTCATCTGCTCCGCCTTCTTTGTCCAACATGCATTTTTTATGCGACGGAACTTTCGGGTAAGTCGCCGTCAAAATTTTCGAAACTGACTATTCTTTCCAAATTCACTGGGGTCTGCCACATGTGCAGAAAATGCTGGCTTTTTCTCCGACACCAATACGCCAATCGTCGAATTGTTGTCATCGAGCCAATCAGCCGGCTTTCCGTTTTCGAGCCTGATGGTCTCCTTGGCACCTGGTCGCGAATGTGCTGGCCACAGGTCGCCCACTGTGGTTATGCAGTCCACATTACACAGGCGTGCAGCCATCGACTTCTCCAACTCAATATGTTTCTCCACAGTACGGAGGGAGAGGATGTTAAGTTCGCGCTCGTTCACGGCGGGGATGAAATAGATAGATTTACAAAAGTATGTACACTTTGGTCCGCACCAATTTGTGATCAGTGCCACACCCAGCTCCACGCAATACACGTGACATGAGCACAGACTGTATCGCGGAGGATAACTGCGTGTAGAATTGATCACACGTGTTATCAGGATAACACATGGTCGGACGGTACGTGCTTATAAAAGCGGCAAACTTACCTCTTCCGAGTCGTAGGCTAACAGTCATCGGTCGCGCGCTGATGCCAGTCGGCTCAACCACCAGCTAGCCATTTAGGCGATCGGATATTTCAAATCCGACCTCATGTTCACGGGGTGCTGAGGTAGAGTTAGCCACCCAGTAGAATGTATAGCCGGTACCAGCTTCATGCAACTTAACTTGCTCAGCGAGCCGAGTCTCGTTGAGCGCGACAGTATCGATGTTGTGGCGCACCAGTTCCATCGCGACCAGTGTAGTGCGTCGCCCAGAGCGCTTACTCGAGTTCCGGTCAAGTAGTGTGCGCACGTTCCAGCACCCGATGTTGAGTGCTTTGCGCGCAGACATACGATTGCATTGGTGAGCAACCGCACGCGAGGTGGCAGTTGTGCTTCGGAGGTTTGCTTGAAGGACTCCATCCGGAGCCTTTAGCTTAATAGCCTGACCCACAAGGCAGTGGATAGTGTGGAGGTTTGCTTGAGGGACTTCGCCTGGAGCCTTCGGCTAAAACCATGTTTATTTAACTAAAAACATAGATATGTACAACATTGTCAACAAATAATAACGAAACAATAAAGAACTTATTTTGCCTTTTCTCACCCGCCGTTTTCCCTACATATTTTTCACTTTTAAAGTATCAGGCCTATTGCAATCGAGAGTTCACGTTGACCAGCGTGCATTGTTTCCACCGCAACCGCTTTTGTGCCATTGGTTCTTGAGTAGTTAGCCATCGGCATTTTCCATCTTTCGGTCCTGAACGAGGAAGGCGTATGAGATCAGCAAATGATTAGCAGGATGTGCTCAGTTTAATGCCTTATAGCTAGGTGGTCGGCTGTACCCCAGGCTGCCTATTCCGATGCAGCTCTGTATGGATAAATAGGGCGCGGTGAGGCAGTCGTTCGCCAGACATGCGCAGGAGGAGGCATGGCCATCACAACTAACGCAAAATAGTACCCTCATGGAGCGGGAGTTCCGCCTTGTTAAGGACGCGTTGTTTGATAACGTCTTTGCGCACCAGGTGTTGTCCCCATACACAGATGATCCTCCGCAGACAAACGATGTCGAAGGCACAAAGCCTATACGTGAGCAGTACGAAAGCGTTAATTAAAATTGAGTGCTCATGTGTGGAATCGCTGCGATGCTCGCATGAAAAGAATAGTAAACGAATAGAAATTGGGTTTGGCCTCCAGCAAACACTACACAACCACGACGATTTTTGATGTTATTTGATCTCATCAGGGTTCGAGGCCTGCTATCTTCATCTGATGAGATGAAATAACATAGAAACGCGTAGTTATGCAGTGTTTTCGGGCGGGCAACACTCAATTTCCAAGTACTTCGACTGCGGTCCCAGTGATCGCAGTGATCATGGTTCACTTCAATGCGGAAAGCGGTTCACATTGAGATTGCGTGCACAATCCAACCAAACAACGTGTAGTCCAAAATTGACCCGCCAGTTAGTCATTCATCGTTGTGTAAAGCGTTGCTCGCCATGACCCGGTAGCCAAAATGGGTAGAGGTATCAGTCATTATTTCAATGGTCGTGGGTTCGAGGCCTGCCATCACCACCAGATGAGATGAAACGACATCGAAAGGCGTCATGGTTGTGCAGTTTTATCGGGCGGACAACACCCAATTTCCTGTCGCCAAATATGTTGGGTTTTCCACTACTATTCTAATGGTCACACGTTCGAAGCATGTTATCTCAACCTGATGAGATGTTCAGACCTCAAAACGCGTCGTAGTAGTGCAGTGTATCCCAACAGAGAACACCCAATTTCCATCTGCTTCGACTACGGTCCCAGTAATCTCAGTGACCTGCGTTTGCTTCGATGTGAAGCGGAGTCCACATTGCGATTTCGCGTGGCAAGGCAATTAAAAAAGTGTATTCCAAAATTGTCCATACATGCAGTCAGTTTCTGTTGTACTAAGGGTTGAACGCCTTGACCAGGTAGCCAAAAGAGCAGAGGATCCGGCTACTATTTCAATGATCGTGGGTTCGAGACATGCTATCTCCACCTGATGAGATGAAATGACATCGAAACGCATCGTGGTTATGAATTGTATTTTGGCGGGCAACACCCAATTTCCATCCGCTTAGTCTATGGTCCCTGTGATCTCAGTGACCAAGGTTCGCTGCAATGTGAATCGCGATCCACATTGAGATTGCACTTCGCAACCAAATCACATAAAATGTAGTCTAGCGTCGACCCTCCAATTAGTCATTCACGGTTGTGCTTGTGGATGCTGGCCGTGACTCGGAAATCAAACGGTTAGAGGTTTCACCTACTATTCCAATGCTCGCGGTTTCGAGGCCCGTATCTTAAATTGAAAGGATGAAATGGCATCGAAACGCGTCGTCGTTGTGCAGTGTTTTCCGGCAAGCAACAAACCATTTTCATCTGTTTCGATTAGAGTCCGATTTATCGCAGTGCCTAAGGTTCACTTTAATGATAAAAGCGATCTAAGGTTGAGATTGCGCGTCGCAATCCAAGCACGCAACAAGTAGTCAAAAATTGACCCGCCAATTAGACATTCGTCGTTGTTTGAAACAGTTAGATCCCTTTAGTAATTTGAATAATGCCGTAAGAAAACGAACACTGGCAGATGTCAACATTTCGTATTGTCTCTTCAGTGCCAACACAATAACATGCAAATATATAGGACGACAGGTAGGGTGAGACCGGAACAAGTTAGAACAGGGTAGAGGGGAAGGCGTGACACCCCTATGCCCAGGGCAGCCGTGGGCTTACGAACAGCTGTTCCTGCACACAGAGTGCGGGTTTGATACGGCTGATCGCGACTGCCTCTGCAAAACGTAGGAAACGGGCGTTAGTATGTCTTAACAGGATTGTAAACATTTTGGCCGGATCAAACTGGTGACAGGTGGCCAGTAAATGCCTACCTATGGATGAAGCAGGTGGTTTACGTCAACAGATGGTATGAGCAACCGACGACTGGGTGATTTGACGCTGCAACCATGTAGGTACATGTTCCCTTATTCTGGAGTTCAACGATCTATTGGTACGGCCCATGTAGTGTATACCACAAGTACAAGTAAATTTGTAAATACAATGTGAGTTGGCGCCAATAGGTGGTCTTTCCGTCATTAGGGTAAGAGGTATTCGATTAGTCCGGTGGATAAGGACAGTTTCGGCAGCATAATAAGTCCTCTGGACTGCGGAGGTTATGCGCTTCATTGTCCTCATATTGACAAAATCTCCCTTAAGTGGTAGCTCGATGTAGATCTTCTTTTTAGACACTGTCGAAACCTTCTGTACCGGCACCCTCGCCAGACTATGTTTGTCGATGAATCTACTTGGATATCCATTTTTCAACAGCGTATCCTTGAGCGAATTTATCTCATCATCTAAACTGTCGGTAGTGCATATTTTCCTTGCACGGTTGAATAGCGTCTTGACTAAGGTCCGCTTGTACCGCATTGGGGAGAAGCTGGTAAAGTGCAGGTACTGCCCTGACCAAGTCGGTTTTCGGTAAACCTCTCTTTTGATGGACCGATCTGCTCTTCGGCAAATGAACACGTCCAGATATGGGAGGCAGTTGCTTTTCTCTGTTTCGCTGGTTACTTTCAGATTTGTGTGCACGTTGTGCAAGGCGTGCTCGCCGTGACCCTGTAGCCAAATTGGGCAGAGGTGTCAGTCACTATTTCAATGGTCGCGATTTCGAGACCTGCCATCACCACCTGATGAGATGAAATGACATCGAAGCGCGTCATGGTTGTGCAGTTTTATCGGGCGGACAACACCCAGTTTCCATCTGCTTCGTATACGGTTCCAGTGAACGCAGTGACCAAGAGTTACTTCAAACGCGATCCACATTGATCTTGCACGTTGCCATCCAATCACACAACGTCTAGTACAATTTGATCATCCAATAGTAAACCTAGCTTATTCGAATTTGGGAGTGCACTAGTTGTTTTTATTTTATGGCATTTTTGAATTATGAGTTCTATAGAACATCTAAATCACGTATCGGTTATGAAGAATTTCCTTATATCACTTTAAATTGGGGGCAGAATCGCGATGAGGGCGTGAAGACTTATCGACTGCACTCCAGATATTTAAACAGTAGATAGCTGCGCTAGTACCGAGTACTGGAAGAAGGCGGAAATGTGTCTAGGACTCTCCAAGCTTTAGTTAGTTATTCTGAAGTCCCTTCACAAACGTCGATATCGATCACCATGCATTCAGTACTTTTGTCCAAGATGGTAAGTACACGAAGGGGGACGCAAAAGCTGTTAACGAAGGTCGAACTACAAAAAGCCATAGGATAAGTGTTAGTGTATGAAAAGGGCCGCCGGATAAGCCGTTTCCAACTTTAGCACCCTGGTCAAAATTATGCTGTATGAATCCCACTGACTGGATCTTGGCTGCAGACATATTCAACTTTTTACGCGCTATGTTTTGGCAGCTCTACAATTTGCTCGTTAGCCTGTTCGGAAACACAAACTCCAGAGTTTCTCAGTTGTGGACGAAATTTTCCAGCATATCGCATTAGTGTTGACCGAAATAGCACAGGAGGATGGAAAAGGGAGATATATTGGAAAGTCAAGTAGCGTTCATGGTTGCAGTTCGTTGCGGAGTTCCCAAAATATACTGATCGTACTTCTGCGGCCTCGCTTGACGTTTCAGCTTCCCAGGAGAGACATCGCAGACAGAATGACTTCCGTGTCTTTGTTTGGCAGGGAAATTAATTGGTTCCTTCATACTGGCTACAACCCTCCGAAGTCGTCTTTTCTTCGGTTATCCCAACGAGGAGTTGCTTCTTACCTACTCGTGTAACCATGTAACCCACTCATCTAATCGGTTGTATCTGCACCCAAACTAGACATATTTGCAAGTCAGTTAGATGACGCACTCCGCCACTTACATTTTAATACTTGAATCTACTCTCCTATTCACCGTAAATACGTTGAATTTATTTTTCGCCTACTAAAGCTATGGAAACAGTCGGAGTGCAGGGCCACTGCGGTACATAAGTCCATTATTTTGACAGTAGAAATACTAACTGCAATTTTGTTATTAAAGTTTTTTTTGATAACTCACCTATGCTTCTTAAGTAGTATACACTCATTATTAACTGTTCCTTATTCAAGTCCACGCACTGGAATCCTTCATCAGGTCGCTCTTACACTCGCATGCATCGACCCGCATTTGTGCACATCAAAACGCATCCGGTGTTGTTTCGAGAACACAATATGCCTCGCGAATGACACTCACGATCTCTGCCTTGTTGCAGTTAAATTGTTGCAACCAGGCGGTTCAAGAAGAAAACTAGCTTGGAACGAAATTCCATCAAACAGTCGTATCATGACCTCTACCGGAACTAGAGTTTTAGGTCTTTGCCGCGCTTTATTCAAGTCAAGTCCAGAATTTGTTTTATGCACCAATGAAGGGTGAATTTTCAGGAGTAAACATTTTCTAGTATACATGGAATCTCATTGAGGCCAGTGCCCTTCACCGTTGTCCGAAAATTTAGCTTGTGTGTCTCACGCCTGTGCCATCACCTTACTCAGGCAGAACTGGGTTAGTTTTCCTGTTCTAATACACACAAAGACAATAACGGCATATACACACGAAGTACATCGCTTACAGTAGAGAGGGCAACACGGTCTTCAGAAATACAGTATATTCTACTGTGACCTATCTATTACTTGTGGTTGACACTTAACAAAACGCTACCGTCGTTTCCCTAGTAAACAGAAACTCCATGCAACATGAAGATATACTCTAGGGAACGTGAACAGACACGTGCTAGTCGATTGAACAACACTTTGAATCGAGGTGGTGGTGAAATTGTACTGAAAGAAATCACCCACAAATTATCCCTTTTGTGTCACCATGGATGATATAATTAAAAGAATAGTGCTTATTTGTTAATTTGGTTATTGTGATTCCCCATTCTCTTTGTTAGTATTATGATTGTAGCTTGTTGATTTCTGATACTGTTAAAAAGATTCATTTACCACATTTTTATTTGCAACGACCACTTCACAAAGTTTAAATGTTCCAGAAAACATGTCCCAACAAGCTGCTATCGTATGTTATCCATGAACTTGCTTCGGTAAGTTTCTCTCACTGTAATTATGGACCAGTCTCTCTTCACGTGGTCCGTTAACCTCGTTTGGTGTGTCGGGCACATCAAGGTGCACAATTCTCGGTAGAACACGTTTGGACTTGCAACCCTCTTATGATGATTTAGTGCAGTGGTTCTCAACCTGGAGTAATTACACCCAAGGGGGTAAAATGGAATTTTTACGGGGGTAGATATAAGTACGAGAATTGTGTCTTCCATCTGTCGCCTAACCAAATAAAAACAGTCATCTGTAGCAAAACATGCATCTGACTACCTAGTCACCACTGATTAGTCATCATTGACTAATCATTAGTGTGTGTTTAGTGAATTAGACAAATTTCGATATTAAACATCATTACCTAACATATGAATGGATCCAAAGATCCAAATCAGGCAGTTTGAAGTCATCTTGATGATTGACACAGAAATATACCCCTACGCTACTTGGCGAGTCAGCACTGCATTTCTTCACAGCCAGCCACACACTTTTCTCAAACTAACAAAAATAATTGTGCGGTATTCCAAGAGCAACTAGGCACATACTCGATAGTGAGTCCGGAATCCGTAAGGGTGATAGATCTGCAAATATAACTAAGAGTGCTCTGCTGTAAGCTGAGGAACGGCTCAACTGATAGGTGATGTCAAGTTATCTTGAGTAGTGTAATCTAGGTCAAAGACTCTATGGCATATAACAAGTGGTGCCTCGTTTGTTTTCCTACAATAACACGCAATGATGTTGCCGTTCACAGGCGCGAGTGCTACGTTTCATGCTCCATACCGACGTTCCAGAGCCGTGGATTCGTTTCTAATATTAACGCGGTTAAATATATATATATATATATATATATATATATATATATATATATATATATATATAAAAGAGACATCGAGCCATTCAAATTCAAAGAATTTGAAATGAAGATTAATAAGTTGCACCTTACATGTACAATGATTCGATAACTAATGAAAAAGGGAAGGACAATATTTTTTCGATGTACACACACCATTTAGTAACTTTGTGCTATTTTTAAGAGTTTATGTTTTTGTAAACCTCCTTTCAGCCAGACAAGTGCACATTGCTTCCACGGAGACCGCTTTTGCGGTATTGCTTACAGCATTATGTGCCAGTGGAATTCTTCATCTTTGGGTTCCTAGCCAGGGAATAGCACGGGACCAGCGATGGCCATGCAAGATGTCACCCGAGGATCAGCTTCATTTCTTCGATCAGCAGAAACAGACAATGAGATTACGTGAACCAAGTCATTACCATAGGATTGAAACTTCGTGGATTCAGGAAAAACATCACTATTCACGGTTCTGTGAGTTGAATCGATGTTATTTAACTGAGCCTCCATCGGGTGCAGTTGACAAATGTTCATTTGAGTCCGAGCAGCATGGCTCATCAGTCGCTTGTGTCTATTCATGAACACGGGAATGTCATGAAGAACGTGGTTCCGCTCAGAATCGTCAGTTGGCCCATACTTCTGTCTACATATGCATATCGTGATAGCATTGTGCAAGCAAGCGGCAAGTGTGCCGCATGCGAATCTAGCAGTTGATTTGACAGCGACACAGTTTCGTGTACTCGCTGATTGGCTCGCTGGAGTGGGTTTATCTAACTGATTTAAAGGAAGAATCTCCGGTGTGCAGCAATGGCAATGACTTAGTTATTTATATCGAGGTTCCTACATGTTCATCAAACTATAATTTTGGCTGAGCTTGCATTGACGAATAAACCGTTTGGCCCTGAAGGACCGAGGTTTACGACCTGGTGTCAGAGAAAAACAAGCTGCTATCACCCAGTGGTTCTTATTTTCTGATTGGAGCGTAACCAGTTGAGCAACCACCTGCCTCACTAAACATGGAAGAACAGACTGGCCAATAACTGGAGAATCTGGAAAAGCAAGTGGGTCGATTTCTGTGTACTGGTGCTGCTGAACGGACAACCGATGTCGTATCGATTGGCGATGTTTAGACATACGATTGGAGATGAAGCACCTCGCATCCTCGGAAACGATGCAGTGCGAAAAGGACGAAGACCAAGCTGATCTGGAAACTGTCATCCGAAAATCCGATGAATTCTGCGAAGGCGAGACAAACTAGACATATCAGCGGTCTCGTTTTTACCCGAAACCAGCGCCCAAACGAAACTATCGAGAACTATGTTACAGAGCTGAAGTTCCTAGCTAGTCCCTGTAATTTTGCAAATGTATGGCTGCCGTCTCATCCGAGATAGAACTGTGCTGAGGATCAATGATGAAAACATCATCAACCGGTTGTTGCAGCAACGGCAGTTATCGGTCAGACAATGTATTGATATATGCCACCGTGAATCATCAGGTGCATATCACATCCAGCAAATGTGAGTGTCGACAGAAGCAGAGCTATGTACCGTATCCAGTAAACTTGACAAAAGTGCGATGCCTTTTATCAAGACACACCAAACTTGCAAATTCAGCGCAAGGCGACACCCGTAGGATAGCGATCAATATCCAGAGTGGAGCCGAATTTTCACCAGCTGCGGCAGACGGCATCATTTCGCTCGATGTTGTCAGTCTTCGAAGGTAAATGTACACAATCGTGACACAAAGACCACCGACTCTGAAAATTCAATGAACATGGTGTCGCCACAGAAGCAAAGAAGTGAGTCTATGCAAGTTTATTGGTTAGTGACGAGACGGTGAGTTTCCATTTTGACTCGGGTGCCACCACAAACATATTTCCAGGGAAGCGGTGCCCAGGAATTCGTGTGCGAGCTGATCAGGTAGTCCAGTGTATAAGGAACGGTTTCAAGCTTCAGCGGAAAGGTTTGGACACAATCAAAGTGATCAATCCCAAAGAGGACTCTTCACTTCAGTTGGATTTCGTGGTCGTGGATAAATAGCTCACGCCAATTATCAGCATTAATTCCATCCAATATCTTTGCTTTATTCATTTTAACCATGACCGTTTTGTGTATGTATGTGAAGCAGAGACAGATGTTAGTGAACAGCTTCCGTCCGGGTTTAACCCAGGTTTGGGGAATTTTGAAGTTTCTGTTAATTTGTCACGAGATCCGTCAATAGGACCCATTGCACTGTCAGCTAGAAGGGTTCCGTTTGCATTACGTGCTAAGTTTGCCACCGAATTAAGTAACTTGACGCAATATGGGCGTAATCGTTAAGGTCGACGAGCCGACCGACTGGGTTTGCCAATCGCGCTTGTTACGAAATAGAACGGTGCTTTGCGCCTGTGCATAGATCCTAAGCCGCTGAATGAAGCTTTACGTAGAGAACACTATACACTGCCGACCTTGGAAGACGTGCTGTCGCGTTTGGCTACGGCGTAGTAATTCACCAAGGTTGATCTCTCATCGACGTCCTGCCAGGTGGTCATAAGTGAAGAATCCAGTTTACTGACCACCTTTGCCACACTTCCGATGTATCCGCTGGCTACGCTTACCGTTTGGTTTGAAGATTTCGAGCGAAATTTTTCTGTAGTGGTTACTGCAAGCTATTGATGACCTAGACGATGTAACGTGTGCAGCAGACGTTATACTGGTTAATGGCTCAACCGAACAGGAGCATAAAGACAATCTGCACCACCTTTTGCAGCGATGCGTGCAAAAGAACCTAAAGCTGGATCGCGAGAAATTTGGGCTCTGGAAACCGGAAGTGATTGTTCACAGGCACGTTCTTGCTTCCTAGGGAATAAAGATCGATCCCGGAAAGATCAAGGCAGTGTAGCAGATGTCACAACCTAAGGACTGTTAGTCGTTTAAACGGCGTGGGGAATTATTTGAGCCGGTTCTTGCCAAGACTTGCTGAAATCATGACGCCCATGCGGAGACCGACTCACAAAGTTGTAAATTGGAGTTGGAGAAAAGAATAGGAGGCAGGCTTTACAACCATCAACTATCTCCTCAGCTGTGCTCCACTACTCGGCTACTACGATTCAGCTCTGCCTTTGGGTGGGCAGCGTGACAGCAGTCAGAGCGGAATGGGCGCCGTCCTAATGCATGATGACAAGCCATTGGTGTTCCGCCGTCGGGCTCTCACCATGGTGGAATAGCGCTATGCGTAGATTGAAATGTAGATGCTCGCTGTCGTCTACACAACAGAGCGATTCAACGACTACGCATTTGGAAGGAAGACCTCAGTGTATACTGAACACCAAGCGCTCATGTCAATAGCCAGTAAAAAGTCACACAGTGTCGACCTCTTCAACGTATGCTTATCCGGCTCCAAAAATACGACGTGGATCTTGTGTACACTCCGGGGAAGTTCTGTCCAGAGCTCAACTACAAATAGTCGAAAACCAACAGGAAGGACTCGAGGCAGTACATCTGGTACAACATCTGGCTGTAACGATAGATCGCCCGAAAGTGATAAGGTCTCATACGGGGGTAGATGCGACGTGTAAGGCGTTTCGAGACCTGATTTAGACGGGATGGCCAGACAAACGGATAACACTCCGAAGGAATTGACGATGTTCTTCAACTTCCAGGATGAACTAACTGCGTATGACGGTTTGCTGTTTAAAGAAATTCTCATTTTGATTCTACCGTCGCTTTGAACAAATATGCTAGAGCACGCTCATCGATCGCATTTGGGAGTCAACTATAGTAGTAGTAGTAGTAGTAGTAGTAGTAGTAGTAGCAGTAGTGGTAGTAGTAATAGTAATGGTAGAGCAAGCTAACGATGTTCTGGTCTGGGATGACAAGTCAAATCCGACACCACGTAACAGGCTGTTCAGCCTGCCGGTTCCGGGACGCTCGCCAAGCCAGGGAACCATTGATGCTGCGTGGGATTCTAGATCGACCATGACAGAAAGTAGCAGTGGACTTTCTCTGTGACAACAGGAAGGACTGTTTAATCACTGTAAACTATTACAGTGACTATTTTAAGGACGACCCACTCACCCTATCAATATGGAAGCACTTATCAACAAGTTTAGGTGTCAGTTTGCCAGACACGGAATACCGGAGGTACTGCTCTCTGACTAAGACCCGCAATATACAAGTAAGGCGTTCCAGACTCGTTTACAAGTGGGAATTTTTGCATGCACAAACCAGCCCGTATCACAGCCAGTCTAACGGAAAAGGAAGCAGAGGTCAAACATGCTAAGAGGCTGTTTTCGAAAGCCAGAGCTACTCATAAAGACCCGTATCTAAGGTTGTTGGATTTTCGCGATACGCCATTACCGAACATTGGTCTCAGTTAAGTTCAACATGTATACAGCAGACGGGCAAGAACCCTAATGCCCGTGACTGCTGAACTCTTACACCCAGTCTCGCTATCACATGAACAACTGCAAAACGACTTAAGAAAACGGATGGCAGATCAGAAACGGTATTATGACCGCGGGACCCGGGCGCTACCGGAACTATCTGTCAATAATGAAGTGTGGATCCAACCAATACCGGGTGTCAGCGAACGATGGAAGAGGGGTGTGGTGACTGCGAAGGTTGGCGAAAGATCTTCTGAAGTCAGTACCGGATGGAAGGTAACCAGAAAAAACCGAGTGTAGTTGAGTTAACACCGAGAACGTGAAGAATAACTTGCAGCAAAACACTTGACGTCTTAAAGAGAGGCAGCAAAGAGGACGCGGAGCGAAGACCCTATGGAGTATTTTGCGACACTGATGCAGCTTTCACTGGAAAAGAAAAGGATGTGATAAGATTGTGTAGACAAGCGGCAAGTCTGCTGCATGCAAACAGAGTAGCTGATTGGACAGCTACCCATATTTCGTCTACGCGCTGATTGGCTCGCTGGAGTGCGTTCGTTTTACTGATTCAAAGGAAGAATCTTCTGAGTGCAGCAGAGTCCTTTGTTATGGCAATGAATTAGTTAGTTATATCGAGGTTCCTACATGTTTATCACGCTATCGTTTGGTTGAGCTTGCATTACCGAATAAACCGTTTTCTCCCTGAAGGACCGATTCTTTTAAAATGATGGACATATTTCTCGACGATGCGAGAGACTATTCCTACATAGGGAAAGATCAAAATATTTAAGGACTTTTCATTTAGTCCCCTCTACATATTAGATGAGAATATGCATTATGTTATATCCATGTCAATTTCACACATGCACGTTGTTTAGGATAAAGGGCAGAAGATTGTGCTGGGATTATTTCCTCCGTTAATGGATGTTCCGTCGATCTGAACCGGCACAGTCTGGCCAGAAGGCGGAAATGGGACATTTGTGGATGAGCCATTCTTTCAAACTCCTGTTGACACGCAATCCAACTTCATAAATCGATTAAAACACTTGCAGCAAAGAAATAAATAACAATAGTATCTAGTTAGGTAAGAAATGGCTATACAATGATTTCCAGTAAAAATAAATAAAGCGTAAATACTTGGCAAAGAATAATCAAAAATCTGGCCGTCAGTTTAAAAGGAATACATAAAATTTTGCAAGTGTTCTTGTAATTTACCTAGTGGTTGTTTTGGGACATTTAAAAATGTAGACTCATGCCGAAAGCCTTATCCTGTGAGAAAAATACTTCAGAATGAAACAAAGGTTTTACTAGTAACAGACTATGGCGCTAAGTACAATGAGTGCGAAAGGTGCATCGTTTGATAGATGACAACATTTCAGTGCGAAGCAAATATAATAAGAAAAGCGACCTAGATGATGGCAACGTAATTTCTAAATTGTCAAACGAAGTCTAAAAGTGTGATATTGCACTATAATAAATGTGGTCGAGTTGTAGTGGAAAGCTTGTAGTGGAAAAGCTTTGTGGCCGCTATACTCCGAATTATCACGGCATACAGTAAGGCTTGTGTGTTTCATTAGCCATCACCACTGTGGTTTTTTTGAACGACCTTAACTTTTATTACGCCAGTACGAATAATATTACAAGCGTTGACGAGCACATCTGTGAAATAATAGGAGTTGGGTGTCCACCCATCACTGAGCCTGAGATTAATCAGGTGCATGTTGATAAATGGAGCTAGGGAAAAAAGAATTTCATGGGGATGGTCTATGTAGAGTGTAGTGGCGGTTGAAAATCCTCGAAGTCCGGATATCCTAGATGACAGGGGCCACTCTGACCCACGCTTAACTTTCTATCTCGGTTAAATAAATATAAATATTGAAGAGTAAGTTGATAATAATGTACGGAAACGGCTCTGGCTTCTCATTCTACCAAGCTACCAGTGTTGACATTAGAAGATGGCTAGCGTTCAAGTCTGATAAAATGTAAGAGGTGGTGAGGGATAAGAGGAGGTGAAGTGGAGTGACAAAAACTGGGTCACATTTGTTGTTTCATCAGAGGAATAGTTAACCAACTATCTGGAATGTTATGATATGGAGTACCGAGTGAACATTTTTTCAGACCAAGACAAGGAAAAAATGGAAAACAGATGATCAGTAACCAGTGCAGGCCGGTTAGGAGAGCTAGTGAAAGTAAGTGAACCGAAACCTTCTAACGTTAGGCAACCCAGTAGCCCAAGTGGGGCAAATAAAACAATTAACATAGAAAAAATGAAATAAAAAGACAGACAAGCAGTGTCAGATGTTAGTCTATGAGCTGAGATCTAAGCCGAGCGGAATTTTGAATGCGGTAGATGTGCGGTGCGACCTATACAGTTCTATGGGGCCTCTCTCATAAATATCGTCTAGAGATGTAGATTCGCCCAGTATACGTAATACCTTCTCTACGGTTAGGTGGTTGAAAATTTGAGCTCGAAGTATATTCTTAGTGTTGTTATATATAATGGATTTGGGCAGCTTATTCCATGACGTTGTATAACTTATTAGTAAGAATTTGGTGCGCAACTTGTACGCACTCTAGGGACGCAAAAGCTAGATGATGTATTTCTAGTTGGATATTGATGATAAGTGCCAAACTGGACAGTATCTGGCTCCCCAGAACTGGTATGAGCTAAATCAAACAGGAAGATAAGATAAATATTAATTCTTCGAAACCATAATGGATCTAGCGTTAGCAGCTTATACGGTTGTTGATAAGTTGAGGATCCATCCCTAGTAACCGTTTGGTAAAGGAAAGTTGTACTTTTTCGAGATTGCTTTTGTCGTACATTTATAAATCTGTGAATATTAATGGGTTGTATTCTAAGACTGGGAACGCCTACGATTCAGATAGAGCTAGCCTAGAGTCCTTCAGGCGTAACGCATTAAAAATACGTGCTATGATAAATCTCGCTTTTGAGGTGACATGATGTTCGAAGGTTCGGAGAAACTGAAAGAACTTGAGTAGCCAAATCCCAGGTCACGAATCGTTGTGCAGTAGGTAATTGGTTTGGCATCTAACGTCAATAGGTCATTAATAAGGTTGTATATGGTGTGTATGATTTCCCAATTAGGCCGGAATGCTTCCGTTCTACTTGTTGAAGGAGTGTGGGCCGGCTATGTTGATGAAACGTGGCTCCCATTCACATGCATCCCGGTCTTATTCCTTCGGGTTTACACCGGATATGTGGTGTGTGGGTGGAACTAAGGGTCGTGCAGCGCAAGCCACCCATGGTCCACTTTGTAGGCGCAGGCGTCCTGTGACTGTCCCCATGGACGTCACAGTGACAGGCAAATCCGGATACGGACGCCGCCATATCATCATCAATCTTGCCCCATGCTGAGGCTGATGTTGCATTCTTGATGCTTCTTCACCGCAGTTGGGCTTAACCAACTTACACTTAAACTAGGTCTTTTTACGCCGGATAAATTTCATTCCACTTTATTTGGTTTGTTCTGCCTACCTGAATAATGTTCTATTAACTGGCCACGTTGCTTACGCTAATTACGCTAATCTTCGGTAATTTTGTTGCGTTTGTAGCATTTTTAAGTAACTTGTGTACATTTCTTACTTATCGCGGATTCGTTGCTAACCAACTTACTTTATATAGTAATTTAGGAGAGAGTTATGCCATCGAAGCTGTATGCATTATTGGATTTATTTTATTTCAGCTTGTCGTTTAAAGTGAATGGCTGTTACTTGATATCCCCGGTGTGGCTGCGCTTGATGTGCATGTTGACAAGGTGCCTACCTGTCTATTACCCACTACCTCGTCCATACTGGCTCCAACAAACAGTTGGTCGTTGCTGGAGGGGACGGGGTGTACGGTTCTTGTGGCCGTGCTAGGCTCGAAGAGTGGTTCCATACACTCAGTGTGGGGCGGACTACAGTCCAACCACCGCCTTGTGTGCGCTTGATTCCCCAAATACAGCGTGGTTGTGTTCGCCTGTGAAGGAGTGTGGGCCGGCTCCGTTGATGAAACGTGGCTCCCATCCGCATGCCTCCCGGTCTTATTCCTTCGGGTTTACACCGGATAGGGGGTGTGTGGATGGAGCTGTGGGTGGTGCAGCGCAAACCACCCACGGTCCCTCTGTAGGTGCAGGCGTCCTGTGGCTGGCCACAGTGACAGGTAAATCCGAAACCTGATGTCGCCAACCATCTGAGGAATAGGGCTTCACATTTACCAACAGAGAATGCCGTTTTTCCAATCTCGGCACTATCGCTGAAGGGCGAAGAGCTGTATTGTTTGAGTACCGTTTGGTTAATTTATGCTATCAAAAGCAAAAACAACCTTGATATCATCCGCGGAAAGTAAGCGTCTGCCATGTCGAAAGATTCGGAAAATGTCATTTATATATAGTTCGAATAACAGTGGGTCTGAAACGCTTCCCTCTATGGCGCCGCTGGTTACTGGTATAAGTGAATTTAAGCAGTTTCCCACTCCGTAACATTGGATGCGTGCAGACAAGAAAGACGACAGCTATGCTAGTGATTGGTTAGCAATCCCATGAAAGGTTAACTTTGTTAGTACTTCTTCATGGGGTACGCGGTCGAATGCATTTTCCATGTCTAAGAAAAGAATAACCATAGACTGCCCGGAGTCAGTCGACTTGGTTACGTAGTCCAGGGAAATAAAGTGGCAAGTTTGATATGAAGGACCACGGAAGAACGCACGTTGCGATCTCTCGATCAGATTTTGTAAATTAAGAAACTCCATGACTCTTGCTTGGATTATTCTGTCCATAATCCATGTCAATTTGGAAGTATGGTTAATGGGGCGGTAATTTGGTAGCTCGTGCATGATCCCCTTTTGTGTCGGAGTAACACGGTGGCCCGTTTCTACCGAACAGGGTATACAACAGTCTTAATTGACAAGGTGAATATGTTTAGCAGGAACACGGGAATACCGGGCCCGACGAGTTTAAGCAAAGTTGGTGGTATATTGTCAGGTCCAGTGTGAAAAGAATGCTTTGTGGCCGCTATTCGCCTGCTAATGCCATACAGCTTGAACGCAACTGTTTTACTGGTGAGTGGAGGCAATCTTTCTTATGCAACACAGGCGCCTGCATTAAACGAGGAGAAGAGCTCATCGGAGTCGGTAATGAGACTGTCGTCTGAAGAGGCAATGGTTACAGGTTGATGACGTTGTGCTTCGTATCGAACTCTTACTATGCGATGTAACATGCGTTTGCCAATGGGAGCTGCTAACGCTTGCGTTACTTGTAATATAAGCTTTCTTTCATGTCGGTCTTGCAAGTACTTGAGAGTTAATCAGTTTGTATGATCGCATACATATCATTCATTTTCTCAAACTTAAAACAAACTTTTTGGATGCACCGCAACAGCTTTAGGAATGGGGTTTTGAGGACGAGGCAACGTTGCAGTGGTGCAAGCAGGTTAGTGCAATAGGTCATATGTTGGTAGAACTCATCAGCGGCGATATCTGGAGAATCTATAAGGAAAGAAGTCATCCCAGTCAAGGGATCTAATAGTCAGTGGGGAGCTGTTCCAGTCCAATTTGCGATATGGTCGATATTGGTGGGCATCGTGAGGGTTCGTTGTCTTTATTTGGGCAACCATGAAGGTTAGTTGGATAACCTTATGATTGCACATAGAAAAATTACTAAGAGTCCGTGTTTGTGCCCTGGATATGCCAAACGCGAAATACAAGTCTAAAATGTTATTGCCTCTAGTAGGAAAGCATACTTGCTGTGTCCATCCACGAGTGAATATTGCTGAAAGCAAATTCCGATAATTAGCCTGTGGTGTTGGTTCCTGCCACGAACCTCAGGCATGTTGAGGTCGCCACCTATAACACTTTAAAAACGGCATCTCAGACTTCCAATGGAACAATGCAGTCAAATGGTTTAATTTGGCCTTGGTAGAGACGGGCGGCAAGTAAATGCAACCAACAAAAAATGACAGCATTTAATCTTACCTGTATCCAGACCGTTTACTCGAAACTGTCTGACGAAGGAGCCTGCAACCTACTCGCCTCTAAAGCTTCATAAACTTACACAACGCAACCGCCACCTCCACCAGTAAGACGGCCACTGGCGAAAGTCATGAAGCCAGGAACAAGTAACTCTGTGCACTGTGAACCAAATCATCTTTCTGTTACAAGCAAAACATGTGGTCGAGAGAAGGATAATAAGGGTCGTACGTGATGTATCTTGTTCGCCAGCGATCGAGCTTAACTTAGAAGAAGGTCAACTACATCATTTTGGGATAGAAGGCTTGTTGCCTCCAACATCAGTCTGTTGGGGCTAGAATTATCTAATAGCGTATTTTCTGAAGTTAGTTGAAGGGTCACACCCATTTGGACTGTATTCATAGTTGCCTGTATCACGGGACGTATGGGATCTTGAGTCACTGTGGGGAGTGCGAATTACAGAGGACGAGATGTCGACCACGGATGATGAAACATAGTCTGTTGATGCGTGGCGGGAATGGGAAATGGGCTTATTATACATGAGTGAGGAAGTTTCTGGCAGTGTACAGGACTTGAAGAACTATGTGGTGTATTCTGCATCCTTAATAACTGGTTGATATTCTTCGGGAGGCGCAGAGGTAGGAAAGGCTCGGGGTGAGGCGGTAGGTTCCCAAAAATAGGCAGGTGAATGTCATTCGCATGTTTGTAGTGGTTCTCGAAGAGTAGAAACAAATTTCGTTGGTCCACAATATGATTGAGTGGATACTTAAAGTGTGGTACGAGTTGTGAGAGAGAGAGATTCCATGAGATGATGCAACTTTGCTCCTGTGGTTATCATGGCAAAGATATGCCTATGTGCCCATGGAGAAAGGAAGGAGGGGAGAAGGAATGGGCGTACAATGAGTTTGGGGATCAAGAACACCTGTACGAATTGGGGTAGCCCTGCTCTTGGTAGAAGCAGTCGAACAAATTGCAAATGTTTTGGGTAGAGATGCACTTTTGTTTGCGTCTGGCGTCTTTCAAAACGTTGTTGAAGACTGTTTTCTTTGATAACTCTGACTACGGCAATTTTTTGAATGCATCCCCAGAGATATTGGTTCGGATCCAACAACTTGTGCCAAAGCCTTGGACAAGTAGGGCTCACGGCGTGGTTGACCGTTACTTTCACTACCTATCTGGGAAGCCAGCGGCGCGTTGCATTGTGGCGCTTGTGGTCTACTTTAAACTAATTTATGCCCCATAATGATTTCACCGTCTATAGATATGGTATCGTATCAGACACATCGAACGCGACTACAATTTTCTTACGGCGCATACGTTCAGAAGCTTCTGATGCAACTGCAGAGATGAACTATGAAGCGTTGTGCAAGTACTCTAGGTTTGGTTTATAAGGCATACTACAAAAGTAGGAGAAGGGACGCAGCAGGTTACAGAAGTCGTCCATTACCGAGGGCTTTTCACTGATGACTTTGACGTCCTTTTGAATCCGATCGACTCTGTTATATACTTCTGTAGGAAGGTTGATAGTAGAAGTTAAACCATCTTTATGAATTTTAAGTTTCCTTGGATTTACTTGCTTTTACAGCTTTTTAGACACCAGTAAAACTTCGTTATTTGGCAGCAGCGCATTTGTGGCCGGTTTGTTCATCCTGGGGTTGGCGATACCAGGGAAGAGGAAGCAAGTTGATCTACCTTCACAACTTTACTAGAGCCCATTAAAGGTCCCCGGTTTGGTACCACTGAGTTGGTGCCTGAACCCTTGTTCATTGCGGCTAGTGATTTAGAAGTCATCGATAGAGTGGGCGATAAATGTATTCACTAAACAACTGGAATCGAGGTAACAGATGTAAGCAAGAGGGAGATGTGTAGGACTAAATTGGGTTGGGCAGGTGGGAAGGAATAATTTCGGCGAAGTAGGGGAGAAAGGGAAAATGGAGTACCAGGGTTGATGTGCGGTATGAATACACTATGCCTGTGCATATAGACTTGAAAAATTGTTGAAAAAGCAGTTAAATAATAAAAAGCATCTGTTTAGAAAATTCGCTATAGATCTAATGCACCAAGATGTTCGAAAAAGTATCCTGAAAACAGCAGCAAAGCACGACCGTGTGGCACGTTATGGCGGCGCATAGCACATTCCATTAGTCCCCGAAAGGCAGAATTCTTCCACTGATGCTTTCACTGCACTTCCTTAACCGGAAATACTTTCGTAAGAGTATACTCCGCAATATCCTATAAACCTGAGCCTGTATCTCAACAGCGTTCCAATTGCACCGAAGGCTATACATTGTGATCGGGTGGTAATTCGCGTACATGTGATGTTGCCCACCTAATAATTCCGTGTAAGTAGAACAAGCTTCCAAGTATCTGGAAGTACGCCGAACTTCTTTGATGGTTAAGTGACGGAATCGCATGAAAGACTTTGAGTAGCGTGCCTTCTCCTGTATCATTTCAAAAGCTATGCCGGAATCAAGAAACGATATTCCTTACAAGGTGGAGTACAATATAAACTAACACGCACTTCCTTAATATGCGCTTCCGGCACAATTCCGTAACAGCAAATTACAATTCGTTTCAAGTAGCCAATAAGATGACCTCAAAATGGCTCGTGAACAAAAATGACGGCGCATCAGTTTCTCCTATGACAATTTAAAAAAAATGAAAAGCCACTAGTCCGAAGGATGCGGATGAAGGTGTTGCACGCACGATCGCCACTCACATCAATGTTCCATTACTGTGATGTTTCCGATGGCAAGATAGTTTGCCATGACAGAGGCAGTAACCATAAACTGCACCCACATTCGCTTCCGGACAATGTTAATTCGTAGACAATACGATCTGCAGTGTCTGATGCAACAAAGATGAGCTGTGTTCATGTCAATATGCGAACAGGTTAGGTAGTGTAAACAATTCTTGGAGTTCAAAGGGACTGCATCACCAATAGTATATCACGGGTTTGACAGTAAGGATAAGGGAATACACAATGAAAAGATCCGCCATCGGAACAAGGATGCTAGAGCCCAAGGTATCCAAATGGTTGCCATAGATATTTTGAAACTTTTATGGTATTAGGTCGCAACACACGGTTCCACCTTTTTATCTTTTGTCATTTTCATTGCATCCCTTTGAGCTATCGGGAATAACTGTACTACTTCGAAAATGCGTTCCTCCCATTGCAAAATAACTGCTGCCATTTTCTTTAATAATTAGATTTTTCATTTTAGAGCATTTGAAATGGAAATTACAAGTGGAAAGAAAAACCATTTCCGACGGGCCTTGTTTATTGTTCCATCAGAGTAAAGTATGACAATATCCAAAAGGTTAGAGTGTGCGTTTAGCTGAACTATCGGCAAAGCTTGAAAAGAACAAAAGGTTTCACAGTATTCTCGAGATAGTCCAACCTTATATTTCAAAATGGCCGTTTACCAGAAAATAGCCGATCTACAACGCCATGCTGCTCCAGTACAACGCTTGGCCACACTTTTCTAAACTGTGAAAGTGCCCCTACAGCAGCTCGATTGGAAGGCTTTTCAGCAATAACCTTTTCCTCAGCTCTTAGGCAGACGAATTACTGTTTGTTTCAAATTGCTGTCCTAATAAATGAGGGGCGCTACCATCGATAGCTATGAGCAACTTGAAACTGTTTTAACGAATTCTTTGAGTTCAGGCCGGGCGATTTCTGTCTAAACGGCGTTGAAAAATCGGTCGAGAGATGGGAACAAGTTGTAGACGATGAATCAGCGAAAATAACTAGATAACTAAATAAATTGTATATTCCTCGACGATGAGAGAAGCTGTTCACTAGAAGGAACAGATCAAACAATGGTACAACCTTTCCATGACATTGCATTAATACTTTTTCAGAAATAAACATGGGCGCAATTTCAAATTAGGTAACGCAAAGTAATCAGAATCGTTCTACTGTTGTTTCCTGCCCTTGAACCATGATTCTTCACAATCACATGACAGATGTTTAAGCCGAGAAATAATAGAATGATGAAAGGGGCTGTTGTCCGAAATGTTATGTGTATATGTTTCGAAAATTTATTCAGGTACCATCGATACCGTTTTCGAAAGCGTTATCTAGGGACCGTGAGGTCCCGAACATGTTAATCACGTTTTGGATGGTTAAATGCTTACTAATCGCAGGCTTACAATTGCAAAGTGCATAGCATTTTCTGATATCACTTAGAGGTTTGTTTCAAATCTTCGAGTAGTGGGTTATGAAGAAGTTCTCTGATTCTTGTAGAAAATTTCCGAATAATGGCATTTACCTCTTTGTTACGGATTAGATATCTGCTGTTTAAAGCTACGTGAACACCGTTATCAAGACTGTGAATTTGGAAGTTTGTGATTTTGTAAAGAAAACATAGGTTCAGATTTATTATCCGAAGCCAAACTGGGTCAAATCCAAGTTCATCACATCGCTCTCTGTATGCCATCTTTGAGGAATATCCACATAGCTTTTCCGTGAGGCGACTCTGGACCCTCCCAAGAGCATGGTGGTCAGATTTCCACAGATTAGACTGTACCATTGAACAGTATTCCATACACGGTAATACATATGTTTTGTAAAGCAATATGCGAGATTCCGTGAGGTAAAAATGATGGTAGATGTAACCGATGGTTTTCATGGCTTTCGAACTTTGAAAGCCATAATGTTCAGAAAAGTTAAACGTGACTGAATATCGCATGCCCAAGTCGCGAGATGCCCTGCGCCTAGTAGTAACAAACTGTCTGGCGGTATTTGTCAATTGTACGACAAAATATTACACTTGTCCACGGCAAATGACATCTTCCACAGTTGGCACCAGGAGTCAAGGGCAGATAGGTCATCCTGAGTGAGACGTACGGCTTCCTGAGTATTTGCAGGTAGTTGTGATTAGACAACTTTAATGTCATCAGCAAAGATAAATGCAACACCATTTCTTATTCTCTGGCATATATCTTTAATATAAATTAGAAAAAGAGGTGGACCAAGAACACTCCCTTGAATCACTCCACTAGTGATTGCTTTTGGTTTAGAGTAATGGTCGCCTATGCGCACCACCTGCTGTCTACCAAGTAGATATGAAGACAGCCAAGAGAACATCGGTTCTCCGATGCCTATAGCCTTCAGTTTGTTTAGTAACCTTCTATGAGGCACTCTATCAAAGGATTTTTGCATATCCAGGAACAGGATTACGACACTGTTTCCGTTGTCAATGGCAGCCGTTGTGTGGTTTAAAAGGTCAGTCTGGCATGTTGCGCAGGATCAACCTTGCATCAGGCCGTGTTGCGCATTGCTGATAACGTTAGCGTGGTTCAAGAACATAAATACACGTGCATTGATGGCATTAACGGAAAAAGTGCTGATGCTCTGCGTCCGATTGACCATACCAGATAGTTTCTATTTTTGTTGTGTCATTCCAGTTTTCGCTTCTTACCATCGCGACCAATTGGATGAAGTCAGCTTATTGTGTTCACCTAAAATTTTATGGCCATTATGCTGCGCCGGATTTAGTGTCACTTAGCAGCGTATTCATAGTTTGAAATGTTGATTGCTTTATTTCACCAAATCTCCGGTTCGAATTATTGTGGTGATTGTTATAAAAACAACTGGAAATGAGTCGGCTTAGCGGGATTGTTTGGCTCTTATTTAGCATACAGAGAAAAAATGGCTGTTTTACCTGTCTGATATTATCCGTTTGCAAATTGCAGTGTGCATAGTAGTGTCAGTATACTCGGCGATAGTATCATTAACAACTGAGGAACCAGATGAAAACCGTCCAGTATCATTTGGAATGGACTACGATATACCTATCCAGCTTGGCGCGTGTATATACCAGTTAAGTATCTGAAGTATCGATTGATTCAAGGGAAGCACACATTGATCCGTAGGGCTATCTACTTAGGTTTGTCTGCAATAATTTCGGCAAGTTAATTGTCATCAGCAAAGATAAATGTAACGCCATTTCTTATTCTCTGGAATATATCGTTACCATAAATTAGAAAAAGAAGAGTATCAAGAACACTTCCTCGAATTATTCCACTAGTGATAGATTTCGGTTTGAAGAAATGGTCGCCTTTGCGCACCCCCTGCTGTCTACCGATATGATATGAAGACATCTAAGAGAACATCGGTTCTCTAATGCCTATAGCCTTCAGTTAGTTTAGTAACATTCTGTGAGGCAATCTATCGAAAGCTTTTTGCATATCCAGGAACGGGATTACTACACTGTTTCGGTTGTCAATGGCAGCCGTTGTATGGTTTAAAAAGTCAGTCTGGCACGTTGCGCAGGATCGACCTTGCATGAAGCCCTGTTACAAATTGCTGATAACGTTAGCATTTTTCAAGAATATAAATAGTTCATCTTTCTCTATCATTTCCATTATTCTAGATACGATGGGTGTGTTATTGATGGGACGAAAGTTTTTAACCTCGTAGTCTGCGCCGATCTTGTGTCACGGGAAAACGACAACACTTTTCTATTGAGTAGGGTATGCTCCGTTGTTAAAAGAGAGTTGGAAGATGTTGAGCAAAAGCAGAAGGAAGGCGCTACCACCCATCAGGGCCTGCACACGTTGAGGAGCATAAGCGAAAGACTTGACCAGGAATTATCGCTATAGTGAAGCCCACTATGCATGCACTTTCATTGTTGTGCTGCATGATAAGTGCTGGCGTGTCTGACGATTTACTGAGCACTGAATCAGCAAAATAAGCACTGAAAGCTTCGCAGCTATCATCTGGTGCGTCGTAGTATGCTCCATCAGGCGTGGTGATAAGATTGAAATTGTTACTGCGACGCGAACCCCGGGCACGGAATAGTTTGGCTAGCTCCGCAGTTCTGCTAGGACCGTTCAGAGCTTTTTACCCTATTAGAAGCAGAGTTTCCTCATTTTGATGCCACAATTCTTCGACGACCTTGGACTGCAGTAATAATAGCGCAAAGTCAGCAATTAAACTGCATTTTTACCGAATTGTATGAGGCTTTCTTGCTGCCTTCAACGCCTTGCGATATACAGGTCTGACGAGGAATTCATCGAAAACAACTGTATACCTTCGATGCCTTGTTCTGGATCGGATTTATGTTTAGTTTGGCAAGCACATTTTAATGGTATTGCTGAATCTATGTAGGAACCAATTATACTATAAAACAGATCCGTCGTATGTTGATGCCATGAAGAGAGAAAGAAGTTGGCTCAATTCATCGAACGAACCAGGTCCTCGAAAGTGTTCCAGTTGACGGAACTGTACAGACGATAATGCAGTGTGTTCTGTGCATCGGCCATGCGTAGTCTTAGGCGGTATTTGATCACGCGATGATCGCTCCCCGGAAATTCATCAAGAACGTTAACACTGATTGAAGTCACGCCCAATTAAAAAATGAGATCCCGAGTACTTTCACCCCTAGTACGTAGGGAGACGTGTTGCTGCAGGCCATTCATTTGGATAGAGATAAGATTTTGGCATTTCGAAAGAGCAGTCCCCGTGGGCCGTGAAATCGAAGGCAGCTTGAAGTCACCAACAATAAACGTATGTATAAAAGGTAGGGTAGCGGTGCATTTAAATGCAAACGTCAAAAGTTCTAGGTCTTCTTGGTTGTAGTTGGCGCGCTGTATATACATCATATAAGCACCTGTAGATGATTAACAGATATCTTGAGACACTGTGATTCCTGAACATCGTTCAGCACTGGTTTCTCGAAGGTTGCTGCTGCGAGCGATCTTTTCGGATAAATTACACAGCCACCACTTCGACGAGTAGGTCTATTTATCATCAACTTTCATATCCGAAAATAGCTAACTGTTTATCAGACAGGTTATCATAGCACCGCTTCAGTTATAAATATTATATCAGGATTATTCACCAAAACAAATGAGCGTAGTGTGTGGATCTTAGAGTAAGAGAACGAATCTTCATAAAAATATTGAGATAGATGTGAGATATAGGGAAGGTTGTATAGCCTATGTTATAAACACTGGGGTTTCAAGCCGTATGCCTGGACCCAGGCTAGGAATTGTTAAAAAAGTGCTTGTACTGCCAATGGTAGAAAATGAGTTGGGGGTGGCCACAGTGGGAAGGGTTGCGACTGAGTGTGGCCCTCTAGAAAATGATTCGATGAAGTGTCCATGATTGCTGTGGGAGCTAGAGAGTTAGGTTGTTTCCTCTGCATTATGTCACTAATGGGCTGTTGATTATATCACGCATTGATAGGAGTCAGTAGGTAGCTCACTGTTCTATGCATGGGTAAAATTCGCTTACTTGCGCTCGATACGCAAGGTTTCGCTATACGCGGTGGAGGTACACTGGTGTCAATCCATACACCACCATCAGCATAATCCGTGTGATTCGTTGATAGGATCGGAGAGTCGTTGCACCCAGTTACACCGTGTGTAAGGTGCAAAGATGCCGACCCGTCTTCCATAATTTATGACCAATGGATGTACGTCTATCTAAACAAAATGACGACACAGAGTCGCCCAGTGATGCTTTCAATAAATCTAGGTCAACCGTCGTTTTACTATCGATCAAGTTGACCGGATCCATCGATATTCTCGATGAGCTTGGACACTGGTCACAGCAGTGTTTAGGCGGGACACGACAGTTCGAGCCTTGAGGTAGCGGTTTTGCATGCAATTGGGATTTAGCAACTAATGCAGTTCTTGTTCGCTGAGCCACATTGCTGTCACTTCGTATGCAAAAACAGCATTAGAAACCCTAGATGGCTGCCAGAACTGATTATCCAAGAAGAAGCATCCTACATAGCACCAGTTTTGTGAATTGTAGTCCTGTTGGGCTTGGGCTGCTTATCATGCTGAGCCGTGAAACTGCGGCCTGGTAGAGGTTCTCCAGTAACCAATTTTGCATACACTGAAACAAAACCAGTGGAGCTAAGACAATGGGTGTTAGCTTCTGATCTTTAATACAACTTTGTCGGGATAAGATTGGTTTAAAAATAGACTCGAACACTTGCACATTTTTCATAAATTACGCACGTTAATGTTTTCCAAAGGAACCCTGCACGGCAAACACTGGGATATGCGTTAATTACAAAGTCAATGAACTTGGCAAGAACGAGCAGTAGGATTCTATCCGCGCCGCAATTTCTCAATGCAGCGGCATCGGATAAACAATACAACATTTCTGTTTTTCCGGCAATAGATGGTCTCAGTGACTGCACCAACTCGCGTATATTCACCGTCGGATAGCGGCGATGTTCTCAGATATTTAGCTATTCGAATCACATTATTTGGGTTACAATAACATCATCTGAGAATACTTGTTTAACTGAGTTTTCCGTCGTTGTGTTAACCGAGTGCTTTCATGTTCCCCGGAAATTGTGAGTTTTGCTTTAACCCCATGTGTGCTTCCCGCATTTGAGCTAAATAAATTGTTCAAACACGTAAAGAGTTCTAGGGCGGAGGTAAACAGTTTTCACCTAGTGAGTTGTGTCGGATCGTCTAATCGCCACGTGACGATATCTGTGCATGTTCTTGCCAGGTTAATGTCGATAGCGTGCACATAACTATCAGAAAAGACGAAAGGAATTTTCCTGTGCTCATATGTCGTACCACAACAAGGGAGAAACACTTCTTGTATGTGTGTCATGTCATCTGGAAAAAACTACAGTGAAATTTGGCAAATCAAGTATCTGCAGAAGATTAACAGAAAAATACAGGAATACCTTACGCTGAATACAGCAACGAATGTGTTGAGTGCAACAGGAGGTATTAAGGAAGTATCTGAAAGCGGTGTACGTAACATTATAACTAACTACTAGAGGTTATAAACATCAACTTAAGCCTAAATTTTCCTCACTTACTCGGCAATGTCCTCTTTGTGGCCTTCATGTTCACATGGAATTTGAATAGGAGAAGTAAACGGACCTCGCATTTCCACTGTTTGGTCCTTTCTATCTGATATGCATATTAGGTCAAGTCCAAATGGCGGTGCTTACCTCCCCATGAAAGCTAAAACGAGAAATAAACCGAGCTGTTTACTTTGTTTCTTAGTTCCACTTCTTCATTTGTTCGGCCACGTCTACCTCACTGTTCCGATGTCCATTTGGGAGTCAACATGGGAAAAACTGAGGTGATACCTCAATATTCCTTCTCCACTGATAGCGAGTTAACTGCTTCTTAACCGTAAGTGTTTCCTAAGGCTTATTGATCACAGAATATCCTAAGAATTAGCATATACGTATATCGCACTTCACGGTTTACTCTATTCTCCTGCAGTTGTTGTCTTCGTCCCCACAAGTATGTCTAGTGTTATTATCTTAAGTAAAATATCAATGCATGATATTCTTATATTTAAAACCGTATCTTCTTCATGCGCGCTGAATGTCAAGCATGGCACATCTACATAGCCTCCTCGAACGACCATACCTGGAATGTCTAGAAAATACAAAGCAACCACTGTGTCAAACTCCTCCGGGAGGATAAATCGAAGAACCAACAAGGTCTAGTGGAAAAAGTTTGCTCCAATCCCAAACTGCTTTACAGACAGGTAAACAATTTGCTCCCTGTTAAGCGCGGTATTCATGCTCTGCACAGAGCATGCCGGTTAGCCCAACCCGAACAAATGGCGGCCAACTTTCTTGGACAACAATTTCATCGTACCTTCCAAAGCCAGCAATCATCATACATCCTACCTAAGCAGACAATGCCGCCATCAGGGCTTAATCACATATCGTTTACCTCAGCAAATGTAGTGAAGAGGCTGATGTCTCGGCGCGGGTTCAGCTCCTCAGGTGCGGACGGCATTCGCCTGTAGGCGTTGAAATTGTTGCCATAAGTTTAAAGGTGCCATTAGAAATTTCCTTTCAACGATCTCTGAACGAGAAGCACGTCCCCACGATGTGGAAGCACAGAATCATCACGCCAATCTACAAAAGGGGCAGCCATGCTGAACTGGAAAATTATCGTCCGATAACACTACTTCCTGTGATCTCCAAGGTTATGGAGTCCATTGTAGCTGAGGCTTTGATGGGGTACCTAGAGAACAACAAAATTCTTGTCCCGTAGCAGCAGGGATTTCGCCAAAATCGGTCCCGTACCACTAATCTGTTGATTGCTTGTAAAAGCTGGACGGAATCCGTGGACGCTGGTGTAGGAGTCGACGCGGTTTACTTGGGTTTGTCAAAGTCATTCGAACGTCTAGACCATGACATTCTATTCTACGAGCTCTAGAAATATGGAATCGGCAATCCTGTTCTGAGCTGGATAGGAGACTTTCTCGTGCAACGTCACTTGAATGTGAGGTTTCGAAGCAAGCTGTCGGAATACATCGAAGTTCAGTGCGGCGTACCTCCACGCACGATATTTGGACCCCGCCTGTTCCTGGTTTTCATAAATGATCTCGCAAGCGTGCTATCTTCTAACTGTATGCTATTTGCTGTTGATCTAAAGGTATGGCGTATTATAGCTGCAGCAGAGGATTACACAGTGTTACAGGAGAACCTGGACAAAGCGTACACATGGTCCACCGAGAACATGCTGCATTTCAACGTCACCAAGTGCAAAGTTCTCAGTATACGACAAAAGAGCATGAACAAGTACCTCTTAGGACCACAAATTCTACAGCGGGCTTCTCACGAGTGCGATCTCGGCGTGATAGTTCAAGATGATCTCGGTAGTTTGAGGTAGACCGAAAAGGCAGCTAAGAAGGATAACCAGTACCTCGGCCTTCTTCGCAGAGCTTTCGGGAATTTCGACCCTTCAATCTTTCTAAAAATGCTTAGTGCGTACGAGAGGCTGCACGCGGAATACGCTATTCAAGCGTGGCAACCCTGGCTCAAGCACCATCTCACCGCGCTCGATACTGCACAAGGTAGGGCAACGAAGAGCGTCAAAGGTTTGACCAGCCTCCCCTACCCAATCAGGCTGAAGACTCTCAAAATATACAGTGGACTTTATCGGCGTTTAAGGTGTACCAGATCCTAAGAAACCCCAACCACCCATGACATTCCCTTCTAATACTCAGTCAAAACACCCCGCTAAGAGATCACAACTTTAAGCTGGTCACACAGTACTGTCGCCTGGAATGTCGGCGAAACTATTTCTCCCTTCGAGTGTCACAGCCTATGAGCGCCCTCCCGGAACATGTACTTAATGCACCCACCCTATCCCTTTGCAAACAACGCCTTGAAGAAACGCTGTCACATTTACATTACGTGCTGTAGCCCATGACCACAAGATGCTGGCAATAATGCAAAACAGACAGTGGATAGTGCCATAACCCTACTCGAGAATGAGTCACTCCAAACCCCTTGCACACAATTTGGTGAACTGGATTTCTGTATCCCGTCGACCCAAGATAGTTGCACACAAACAAGCACCGTCCTTGACACTTACTTTATTTCGCTTATCACGTGATCCATAACCACTACCCTTATTGCTTTGTGTGCGCACATACTATTTTCAAACCCTTTATACGGCAGCGCCGTTAAATCTGTAATCGCCCGAACCGACTATTCCATTATTCCTTGATCTATCTTTTCTCACTCTAACCACCCTACGGGACATGTCAAGCACCTGCTTTTTTACTCATTATAAATCACTGTTCATTGTTCATTGTCGCTTTCTTTCATAGAAAATCTAAAAGAGTCAACCAACAAACGTTATTCCTTTTTAATATGATTTTACTTAAGCTTTTATGCTGAAATATCGATATACCACCTATACAGAATTTCTTTTTCGGTCAACTTCGATCATTGCTTCGTCAACATTTGCCATTAGTGCTAATTCCAAGCGCAATGAATATGAGCATTCAAAAGTTCTACCAACATCTGTGGTGATCAGGAAAGAACACATTACGCTAGAATGAAGAACTCCTAGAATACACATATCCTTACATTATGTATTTACTCGTGCTTCATGCCTCTTCATCTCTTCACGGGGACAGATCTAATTATTATAATGCGAGGACGTGAAATATCTGCTTGGGATCTGTTTCTCATAAAGTCGGGAAGTGGGCAGTTTTATTATTTATTTTCCCTTGTTACAGGATTGGAGTGCAAGGAGTTTATTTGTAGTATTGTGTGGCCCGTGTTAGTCGACTATGCGCTGGTCGTGCCAACCCACCGGTACAATTTTATCTCGCTTGCAGACGAGTTTAATAGGCTTCACGTGATTCCTATACACCGGGAAGCATATATATTTTCCAACAAGCAATAGCGAGTCACCAAGTTTCCAAGACCAAAAACATCCCCGTTTTTATTTAGACCAAAATGCAAACGGTTAACTTGATACAAAGCATCACTAATGGTTTAGGAAATATACAAGAACATCTGCAGGAATGTCTTCCCTAATTATTTGAGGCCGCAGTAGTATCACTGCCAATACTTCTGAGGGTTAGCATTATTTACGCAGTGGGCTCCGATTGGAAGAGTCAAAATTAAACTCGCTCTATCTTATCAGTTCATTTTCAATAAGCCCACAGTTGTTTCTGTCCACTTAGGATCTGAAGTTTGTGCTACGTGCCGATACTGTCAGATTTTTTCAAGGTTGGTCTGCTTGGTACAATTAGGGAAGCATCTTTCCTTTTAGTGAATGTCGCTCAAGGGCTAGAGTCCTTACACACTGCGTAAATGGCTGGTCCAACGGTTCAAAATCTTCATCTTGTTTACTTAGAAATTGTATACTGGTTTCTCGCTCGAAAGGGGTGTTACAATAGTCTTTCAACTCTACAGTCTCAAGTGCATCATTACTAGCGCTCCAAATGTAATGTTTAAAGTGTTTATCGTAGCCATGAGGTTACTATTGGTGACGTAAACTGCGCCCTTAATACAGGGATCCCTGAACAGATCTCTCATTTCGTTGTACTGCTCTGTAGGCGAATTTTGACTTAAGTACTCGAGATCGTCGCAGCTGCTTCCAGATCAAACAATCAAGCAGTTCGTTTTGAACACGAAGAATTATGGGTTTCATAGCCGTAGTTATGCTTGCGACTCCTAGCTCGGAGTGCCTGGCCAAACCATTTCTAATTTCATATATTTAACTGCATTACAGTGTCGGCAAACAAGCGCTGTGAAGCGTAATTTGGAAGCACTCGTTGTATGAAAGTAATGCGACGCGATTCCCATTAAAGTGGACTTTGGGCAATCAATCACTAGAACCGTAGATAAAGCAGATGTAATCTGGGAGTTTCAAAAAATGCACTCTGAACGATTTTGGATGATTGAATAAACTATATGACAATTTGTCACCTGCACTTTTCTTAAGGTTTTCTGGTCTTAAATAATTATCCGAAACTGGTACACATCCCATAAGTATATACTATCAGCTCAATCCGATTTGTCTTTTCTTTTTTATATCCTCGATTTGGATAATATCTTTTCGGCGCTTCTGAGTGACAGGAACGTGTGCTGCTTTGCACCTCTCACTGGCGCCGTTGTACCACTACAGCTGTGCCCCAACTCGAACTATCATTAGAAGCGCCGCCAGCTGGATAAATCGCAAAGGCCGGTACTTATTTTCGACGTAAGCATTTTACTATGGTAATTCCTGTGAGTACTTGGAACAGTCAAACACAGTTGTCTCACCGACAGGCGTTCCTACGCTGTGTTTGCAATCATTTACAAAGGCAACCGCGCCCACTATTCCTGCTATGGATCACTGTTTCAGCTAGTCTTAGTAGCCGACATGTGTGCACGCCGTGACACAGGTTGTTTTCGACTTGGCAAGTACTCGGAGACATTTTGTCATTGGAAAGTAGGTAATTCCGGAGTCATCTTTGAAGGAGGAAAATTGCTCCAAACTCTATGCTTACAATGCGTATGCAATGCTTGTTGGCAGATCATATCATTGCCGTAGGTTCACCTGGTATTTCAATCTCCTCAGTCACCTGGAACGGAAGCGTAAATATCATATTTACATGCAGGATTGCCATTCTTCTTAGGACATTAACTTAATGCCAGGTCCATGGGTCCTGAAGCGGTAACTGATTACCGAAGTGGTTCGCAGGTGTGGAGACAAACTAACACTCATTAATGTCGTGTCACCGCCACACTGGAAACTCTCCTAGTTGGAAAAATGGTTACAGATTCACTGATGATCTTACCTAAACAGCGAACTTAACCTTAGTATACAATGCGTGGACTACATCAGCAGTATGTAGGTACCCTATTCACATGAGTGTAAGGTCAACTGAAACAACACAGCATGAGAACTTTTGAGTTGTAAATGCTTTAAAATTGCTATTCGCAACAAGTCCTAACTTTACATCCTGCATACGAATTACTGTATTGTTTCTGATTACCTCACACTGTCGTAACAACCAGATAGATTTCCTAAAGGAAGTGGCATACGGATCGATTCTTAAGACTGTTCGCAATGGCACGATTACACTATGCATACCTGAGCAAGTGTGGCCAGATAGGCAAGCAATCAAGTATGGCAACCGTGCAGTCCATTCGTAAGCCTTCAAAGCTTCTCTTCTAACAGCCTGCAAGCGTTGCAACCTCAACAGAAACAACTAATCCGCTTCTTATTACCACTCACTTAGATGTCATATCGCTCGAGTAGTAGTAAAACCTCCTTACACCAGATTGGCAGCATAACCAATAACGTATTATGTCTCCGATTGGCTGATCACCCTCGACACCATAGAGGTGTGCTGGTACACCGATTGCGATCAACAGATAGGCGACCGACAAACCGAGACAATTGTACAGCGAAACCGCATGCCTACTACCAGCCTGCAGACAGTTTTAATCAAGACATTCGTTTTAAAATATACTCTTGTTTAAAACTACCAGCACATTTTGTGCCGCACAAATGCGTTTAAAGGAAAGCCGAGGCGTTCTCTCTGAAGTCAGACCGTCCAATCAACATGACCGCAAGCGTCCATAAGACTGCATGAGTCGGCACTAATTATCGGCCTTTGCATTTTTTCTAGCAGGAAGATGTGGCATATGTGAATACGGATTTCTTTGTTGCCGTTTAGGTGTTTCTTTGTTGAGTAATGCCAATTTCATGAGGATAGCATTTCAGTCCATGAATGGAGGTTCCATCTGTATTACCTATGCCATTAATGGTGCCATTCGGAGAGCCACTTGTCAAAACGTTTCGACACCTATGGGTGACTATATGAAAGTAAAGCCTAATTATCCTATGAATACGTAGGCTCCTATGACCTTTAAATAACGCCATACATGGAGACACTAAAGCGATAACTTATTAACAAATTCGCCAATGGATGTGGAGACAAACGAACACTCACTAATGTCTTGTCAACACCACTCTTGGAATCCTCTTACTTTGTGTTTAGTCATTAACTGTGACAGTAGTAAGCACCCATAGAACTTTCGTTGTTCAGCTTCAGGTTGGTCTACCAACTTCAATGGGAACAACGTCCCCCATGGTCATCGCAATAAAAAATCGCACAACATTGTCTAACCGCCTAGCAGTCACTGCTGACATAGGTTTGTGTTTGCTGTGTCCAAGCCACGGCGCACGAATGATCATCCGCAAATGCATGCTTACCACACTTCCTCAGACCTCAGGGACTGCGGAATACCAGTTAAAAGATTGCCTGTCTACGCCACCATGGTTAGGCCGCTGAATAAGCCACCACCAGGTAGCGGTTAGCCATCACTAAGTATAGGCCGTTTCATGTGGTTATTAGTATATCTGTCCGCACTGATTACGGCGTAAGCTTAGGATCTTGTGTTAGCTAGGATCTCTTCCTTAGACAGGCATTACAAGTTGCCCAGTTCCGGCTCCAGTTTGGAGGCCAATCATCGGAGTTTCCTTCAGATGGGCATCAAGACAGAACAGAAGGTGGTGCTCGACCACTTTCATTGGACTGTCTGTCGCTTATGCTAGGGGCTTCCAACCGGCAGCCCATTGGCTAACGTCCCATGACCAATGAGAGTGTCAACGAGGCCAAAACAGCGTTCTTAGCCTCGCTAACTTGAGAGCACTGCAAGCGATTTCGAAAATGTGTCCCCCGAAAAGCTTGGTACAATACGCTAACATGTCTGTAAAATGGTATAGTTAAACTCGTAATTAATCTGTCCCATCAGTATGAAATGCTTGCAGATGTTACTGTGAAGGTGCTGGATACCAAGATAACTGAAGTAGGATCAAGCATAGCAGAATGTGTGACACAAGCCCTTCCATCCAACCCCAAGGCAAGCCAAAGCAACGACGTAATTGCTACACTATTAAATTTGCGCCTGCAAACACTGCCAATAATCCAAAACGCCCAAGAGTTCCCGAACACCTCACCTTCATCCCATTTACATTACTCTCCTCCAAACCAAGTTCCTTCCACCAAAATTAGCCGAAACCCAGGAAACGTGCAAATAATAGTGGCAGCTGGGCTGTTGTTGCATCAAAGTACACTCTGAACGCAGGCTCTGCTGTTTCTATTACCATACTTATAGCTAAGGTGAAACTTAGCGCTGCCTGGATGCATAGCAAATAGCCGGGTCACGTAACAACAGTCCATACTCCCAGGAAAGACCCTCAGAAACAATAGGAGGCCCCATCTATAATCTGTACCAACGTACCGGTGTCTACATGGAATTCTCTGAAGGGGAAAAAGTTAGATGACCTCTACAATGTAATACAATAATAATCTCCTCGATATCATGACAAAAACCTTCAACTTGACGATTATCACCCGCCACCCGAATTCCAAGCACTAAGCTGAAGCCAGGCTTCTTAGCGTTGTGCTAAAGTCTGTGGATGAGGTAGAATCAGGGTTGCTCTCGGATGTCCATCTCAAGAACGAAATCGGTTTGGTCTACGTCTTTCCAGACGTTTCATGGGGCGAGCAAACGAGCAAGGCAGAGCAGAGTTCCGGTTTAACACCACAGCCAGAACCATTTTTGTCCACGGCGTTCCCCAGTCTCACGAGCATGATGAATGTGAAGCAAAGTCACACGACCTGGTGCAGTGGCGCCATATTCGTGAGACCCTGTACCTAAAGATGTGGTAACAACTTCCCTCTCGATGCTGCCAAGATCACAAGCCCGATTATACTTAAGGTTGTGCTACCAACCAGACAGATGGAACTTACGTTACTAACGCTGGGGTTAAATTTAGAAAGACTGCCTACCGAATTCCGGTTCAAAGCGGCGAGTGAAACTGTCGTCCGGACAAAAGCATCATCACAACAGGTAAACGAAGTAGGGATATTCGCCGAAATTTACCCCAGTAGCAGGTCTGAAGGCAGTGAGTATCTTCCTATGCAATCCTGCAACCACTTAGCATGGATTGCGTAAAGTGAATTGTCAGCGGGGCTAAGCATGACGCCACTGAACTCAACTCCAAGCAACTAGCTAATAATATCGCACACAACCGCTAGCGTCTGAGGATACGACGGTCGGCACAACCTCTCCTCCGAGCCACAAGTTTTTCGGATCGTTGCTGAGAACAGAAACATCCTCCTGCATGTACACGAATGCCAAAAGCCTCATCAGGAGAACCGCCGAGCTTCGGTTGCGCCAGGCAACAGATGCTTGGTATCTCATCTCCATAACCGAGACTTGTTTGCACTCAAGGATTACAAGTACCAAGATCGCGATACAGGGAATATCCTTGTTCCGACAAGATCTTCCCAGCGTGGGAGGTGGTACTATCGTAACAACTTACAATGCAAACCACTGGATGGTCTAGAGCAGATTGTCAACGATTCGCTATATAGTGCAGTTTGCGTCTCAGACACAAGGACAACTACTTCGTGGCAGTCCTATATAGCTCCCCATCGTCCAATCCAAAGATAGATTCCTACCTAATATCATAACCGTCGAAATGCTTACTCCCAAGTTACAGCCAATTTCTTTTCTCCGGCCATTTCAATGTGTACGATTTGGAAACCTCGGAATACAACACTGAACTGCAAGACTTTAACGTAAGTATCCCATTCTGTCTCTCTCTCTCTCTCTCTCTCTCTATATATATATATATATATATATATATATATAATCTTCAACACGGCCAATAGTACAATCGGCATAGTGCCCCAACTACGGTAAATACTAAAAACATACGAAGATAGAGGGAAGAAAACCGTTGTTCATAGGAATAGTAATTCACAACTAGTCCGCCATTGTGCACGATTTTTCCATATCCGTAGGTGTTTCCAGCCATTTATGTTGTTGCTTCTTTACCCTCCAGTCAGACAGCCAAGAGCGTCCGACCACGGTTAACGTTGACATTAGCTCCTTCATGCTCCTGGCCCAAGCCATACGTTGGCCACCGTGCTTTCCCTTCCAGCTCACTTCTGCATGCGCGAAGGCGGCACGGCGAGATAAGTGTTGAGTAGGCATGCGGAGAACGTGCCCAAGACACTGAAGTCTGCGTACAGAAATTATACTGCTCAGTGGCCCGCAAAGTCTGTCTGATCTGAAAATCCATCGTTGAATATCTTCATTCCTAAAGTGATGTTGCCATCTTACACCAGCAATGCTCCGAAGATAGCCGTGTTCATAAACAGACGGCCTCTCAACATCCTTTGCGCGAACAGGCTACGTCTCGCAGCCATAGAGAAGAACCGCTCTCACGGTGGCATGATAAACTCGGCACTTTAAAGCTAGACTCAAATCACCTCGGCGCCATAGATGGCGGAGATTGGCAAAAGCAACCCGAGACTTAGATACGCGTAAAGCGACCTCATCCGTTAAACCATTAGCGCTGAAGCATCTTCCGAGCTAAACGAACTTGTCCACCAGTTCCAATAAATGACCTAGTGGGGTAAGGTTATTAGCAGCACCTAGCCAGTTTTGCAGGAAAACCTTGCATATAAATGGTGCAAACGTCAATCCAAACTAGGAAGCGGACATCTCCAACCTACACAGAACATTTTAGGCGGTCTCTGAGGAGGCACAGATTACGGCGATGTCGTCTGTATACTCTAAATCCCGAAGTCGGTCTTTCGGAAGCAGTTCGATGCCGCTGGGTTCGCAGTTCTTCAAAGCACTTTCCCAGATTTCGTCTATAACGAAATTGAACAATCACATGACCTCACCTAGCAGGTATAGAGCTGATAACAAATCATCAGGACTTGATCTGGTACTGACAAATGAGGAACGCATGGGCGACAGGTCATTTATAAACACCCCACTAGGATTAAGCGATCATGTCATTACAGTTCATAACTAGGTGTGTTAAATTAAATGTCCGGAGGAACACAGAGAACTAACACGAACTGTCACACATTACAACATTTTGAATGAACTGGTTGAGAAGACCGATTGGGAATTCTTAAAAGTTAGGTCGCCTGACAGCCACTAGATTTAGTTTAGTAGGCGCTTCACAAATTTGAACGAAATTGCTTCACGAATGAAGAGGGTACGCTCCACCAATTTCTTGTATTTCATCAAAGGTAGAACCAGCGAGCACATGTCAATAAGAAATGCATCTTGGCAAAGGTACAGAGCTCCTCTTAGTCCCGAAACCTGGAGTATTTATGTGACCAAACGCAACCATTGTAACATGTCTGTCCGTGAGGATAAATTAGCTCATCAAAACCATTGGTCCTGTAAATTTGCCAACAACAAGTATCCCCTGCACAAGCATGTGAACATCATCGGTAAAATGAAGGTCCATATCCCCCTACTTAACGCGCCATTCGGAGTGGCACAGAGTGCCGCAGAGACACCCAACGCTTTACGAATGCAAATGCCCCAACCTTCCAAAGTGACGTCTGCTAATGTTACAGTCCCACAAGCCTAGCCCCAACTTCAACACTCAATAACATCGATTTGACTGCCACAGCTGTGTTGAAGAAATTGCTCTCACTAAGCACCTACAGCTCTCCCATAATCTATTATGTTCACCCGAAGACGCTGAACGTAGCAACCACAACGCTGGCCGGGCCATTAGCGCAGTTCTTCTAAAAGTGTTTGAATAAGCAAACTGTTCCTACCATGTGGATACATGGCTTAAATACTCCGATTTTCAAAGCCGTAATCGCTCAGAACCCGCTAACTATCGCCCAGTGGTCCTCCTCTACGTGCTGTTAAATGTGCTGGAGGGAATCAGCACTGAGGCTTTAGTAGACCAACTAGATCGCCACAAAATCATAGCACCCGAGCAACACGGATTCCGCCAGCACCGTTTATGCACCACCAAACTACTGCTTGTGCGCAGTAGTTGGACCAAAGCGTCCGATGATGACGAATGGACAGACGTCATTTACCTCGGCTGCCGTAAAGCCTTCAACCGGTTGGACCACCGCATTCTACTTCCCAAGCTCGAAAGCTAGGGGGTTGTTGATCCGGTCTTTGGGTGGATAAGGAATTTCCTGCAGTATCAGCAACTGCAGGTTAGAGTTCGAAGTGCGCTGTCCGATCTAACTCAGGCAGAATGCAGAGTTCCAAAAGAATCAACTGTGGTCCGCGTCTGTTTCTCTTGTTCATTAAGGAGCTTACGCGTTTCATTGCCACAGTTTTCTTGTTGTTCGCGGATAATGTTTAATTGTGGCATGTGAGCGCCGGCCTAACAGACAACAATGCACTTCAGCGAGACCTGGATAGAGCTGTTCCAGTTCAATTCGGGGAAGTGTGAGGTGGTTCACATTCGCCACATGTAGAACATCACATACAAGCTTGGAGATCATATGCTGCAAACAGTTACCCAGGAGCTTGACCTTGGGGTACTGTTCCAGACTAATCTGGGCTGTTCAGCACAGCCTGAGAAGGCGTCAAAGGCTGGGAACCAACTAGTTATTATCTGCGGATGTCATTCGGGCCGTTTGATGTCTCTGTCCGTTAGCAGTAACTTGACACATATGCGCGGCTTCGTGTGGAATACACAATCTACGCCTGGCAGCCCTGGCACAAGTAAGACCTTGCAGCGCTCGAAATGAGACACGATCACGTCAAAAGTTTGTTCAATATTCCTTACATAAATTTCATATTGCTGAAGAATGTAAGAGACTTCAGCTAGACTGAGACGGTGAAAACGCTGACGCAGATTTTCGGTGTGCAGGCCTCTACGTTCAGTGTTTGCTAAAATTGTTTGAAGATAGTCAAACGCGATGCCATTGATTTGTCACACATGCAGGGATCGTGAATCGCGAATGTGAACGATTCAAACTGGGCACGATGAAATCTGATCAATTCAAGGGTCTTGTTTTCGTTTGCAGTCTCCAGTCCCACAATGATGCCGATATTCGAACACGAATTCGCCACAAACTCCAACGAGAACCACAGTTGACGCTGCAAGAGTTTACAGCCGAATGCCAGCGATTGATTAATTTGAAGCAAGACACAAAGATGATAGAAACTGCTGATCACAGGAAAGAACCCCAGATTTGTCGCACAGTTATCCGTGGCAAAAAGAGGAACAAATCAAACTCAGGCAAAGGGCATGAAGTAAGAGTGCTAACGTCAGAGTATGGCTGTGATCTGAAGGCAGAAACACCGACACCAAATAGCCAATAGGGATAACGAAATGGTGCGTGTAAACAAACATCATTGAAACTCTGTAGCAGAACGAATGTCTGCTGTCATGAACGGCTACAGAAGCATACCTGTACTTTCCTTGCTCCTCCAACATTTATCAACTTCGACTGAGGACCCTAAAATTATACAGCGGTCGATACCGGCGCCTACGTGGCTATCTTATTATGGCCTACTAGGTTCGAAGGGAACCCAAACAAGTCTGTCCCTACCTACTACAATTGAGCCACAACAAGAAGTTGAGGGGCCACCAGTTCAAGTTAGCTACGCAGTATAGTCTGCCAAGGTCTCAACAGAACTGTTACTCTCTTCTCCTGTGCCAGCCATGCAAAGCTCTCCCATATTGCATAGTTCCCGCCCTCACTACAACTGTGTTTAAGAAAAGCACTGACGTTGCCCTAACCCACCTACGTTTAGAGATTTAGTCCATGTGCCTCGACAAATGATATAATAAGACGAAAGTCGCACAACCAGGATTAGCCCTCATGACTTATGTTGGATAGTTCTGCATGCCACTCTATTAACACTGTGGTATGTCCACCAAACCTATTTGCAATTTGTCAATGTTTACGTTTCCCATGTTATGCTTCCCCATCTGGCCACACTACGGTACTCGTTAGCAACCGCCTTTTTCCCGTAACATACCATTGTACCATTGTACTCCACAGAACTTCCTCACCGATTATTTATGTCCATGGAGTGTACACAATCTCCATGTCGAATTTTTGGAGCCGACTTAGGTTTTAGATGTTGAAGGGCATTGTGTAATGATTAACTGGATAACGATACGAGCAGATTATGTTCAGTATACACCGTAGTCTTCCTTCCAAATGGGCAATTGTTGAATCTCTCCATCGCGCAGACGACGGCGAGCATCTTTTCTATCTGCGTATAGCGTTGTTCCGTCACTGTGAGCGCCCGATGGCAGAATTCCAACGGCTTGTCGTCATGCATTAGAACGGCGCCCATTCTGCACTGACGGTTGGCACGTTGCACATCCAAATGCAGAGCTGGATCGTAGTAGCCAGACTACTGTTGCACAGATGATGATATGCTTAATGGTTATAAAGGCTACCCCCTGCTCTTCTTTCCAACTGCACTTTCCACTTGGTGCGCCAGCCTCCGCATGGGCGTCATGATTTCAGCTAGCCTTAGCAGGAACCGACTCAAACAATGCACAATGTCATTTAAACGACTAGCAGCTTGGACCTCCTAAGGATATCATCACCTGCACTGATTTCATTCTTCCTTTACCGGTCTTTAGTATTTGGGAATTAAGAACGCGTCTGTGATAACTCACTCCCAGTTTCCGAAGCTCAACGTTCTCGCGTTCGAGCTTTGCGTTCTTTTGAACGCAAAGGTGTAAGAAGTGGTGCAGTTTGACATCATTTTCAAGGTCAGACAAACCGTAAATCAACAGATCGTTTGCTTTGGATTTTAAACCGCTTAAATCATCACCAAGTCGCAATAACCGCTTCTGAAAAAATTCTCTCAGGACTTTAAACCAAAGGGTAAAAGAAGCCATCCAAAATAGCCCGAAGTATGTGGCAAACCACATCAGGAAACTTAATTCCCCATCTTAGATCACGTGCCAAAAAGGCGATGATAGATCAACCTTGGTGAAGTGTTTTCTCGCAGCCAAAGGCGGCGGGAGGACTTCTGAAGTTGGCAGGTCATAGTGTTCTCTGCGTATACATTTACTCAACAGCCTAGGATTTATGCATAAAAAGCAGAAAAAAATGTAACTTGACTAACTAAGTCTGTAAGCTTGTCGAAATTCACGTTCAGCAAAATCGCGTCAAGTTACTAAATAGAGTGGCGAAATTATCACGAAAAGCAAACGGAAAAATTCCAAATGCGTTTAATCAAACCAAAGGATCTACACCAAGTAACAGCCAACTTCATGCATAGTGATAATAGATTAGCGTGTTACAAATAACAAAGTAACGCGTTGTGCATTCAAGTTCACACGGGCATCAATTTATTTTCTCCCTGAGGGGTTACATGCACGCACCATCAATGACACTCTCATTAGTTATGGGACATTAACCAATAGGACTCCCTTGATATATGCACAGGGCTAGATGTATGCGTCTATGGGGGACAGGTACGCTCCCGATTAGGTTGACACATCAATGTTAACGGAAGGCAAACAGGGATGTGAGTGTCAGTGCTAGGGGTCACCAACCATACTTCTGACTGTAGCTGGTCAACCTAGGATGAGGTGTTTGCAGTTCTCCGTCAGCACCACTGTAACAGATCTTTTGTGAGAAAGAGTTACCATCGGTTCGTATTCTGACCTAGCCAGTAGCCGGTTTTCCTGTGCCAAATTTCCAACGCTCTCCTAGCAGCAGAAACGTATCGCGCGCACAATTTGTGCTCCGTCCAAAGTGCACAGTACCAATGGTTCATTTAGGCTCCAGGTTATTAATGCCTCTCTTCGAAACAATATACCGCATAAAGCTAATACTGATAATACTAAGAGTTATAATAATAGTAATAATGTAAAAAATAACAATACTAACCATAATGAGCATGTATCTTCTCAATTACAAGGCAGTGACAATATTTGTCACAGAACATACATTGACAGGTGATATCATGCTCTTTCAAGAGCAATATCACATTAGCTTCTTATATTGGTTTGCATTTCTGGCAAGGTGTTTCCCCATATGTTTCTCTTAGGCAATTGTAGGAGACAAATTTGTGGTTTGAGTATATTATAGACACCGAGGACTAATTACATTGCACGAATTAGTGATATCACACACATTAGACGTTATCTGGGCTTTCATTGAATGAATGTTTAAATGACCTTCCCCACGACAAAGCGACATAATAGTGTTCAAGCAGAGGTCTCTTCCCAACATACTGCGAAAGAATTGCACAGTCTCACACGACTTGATGGTGAATGGCAACCGATTCTACAGCGAAGCATATATTGTGAGACGAAAGTTGGACCGCAAAGTTGTCTTTCCTCGTGGTATAATCAGATAAGGTCTTTGTTATCTAGATATCGCCTGTAATTGTGCTGCCATGTTAAGCTGAAACGATTGCAATGCGTATTGCCATGTATCAGATTGCGCAGCAGTCTGCAGTTATCTTTTGGTCTTTGTAGCTAAAGCGCATCGAGATGGAGTTGCTGGCATCGCTCCCGCGAGTTTATGATAGAAACTTTTCCCAATACGTGCGTGGTAAACGACCGTTGAAGACTTTCCATCGATGTTCTGTCTGGTTTTCTCATATTGTCTCAGATTATGCTGCGATACTCCAGGATGGAACGATTAATGATTTTATATAGTTTGCCTGTAGTTGTGATTGTATGCATGTTATGAGCGATGTTAGCGACGGATTGTCTGGCTCGTGCTCTCTGGTACTCAATCTGTTCAGAAAAGTTGAAGATGAAAAAATATCTGATTCCGAAGTCACGAGTAGACCGTTGTACACAGATATGTTCGCTGTTACAGGTGTTGGATTCTTCAGGTGTCAAGCGACCGTAACATATGATACTTGACTGTTGTGCTTAAAACATCATCATCCACCTGTCGCACCAAGTCCCAAGCGAATGAATGTATTCTTGAATGAGTGGTATTACATTCCGAAGCTCAACTCCTCGGTAGTTGTGGACAAATGTTATATCATTAGCAAATAAATACGGTACGCCACGTTTGTTAACCGAACAGCTATCATTTACACAAAGAACGAACTTAATGTACCGAGCGCACATCCTTGTTTAATCCCGCTGGTAATTGGACGCGGGGAAGAGCAATGGACGCCAAAGGTGACTATTTTAGCGGGACCGTTCATGCAGGATGATAACCAACCCATTAATGTGTTGTAGAGTTCAAAGCAATCTACCTGATTCGGTAACCGTTTGTGAGGCACCTTGTCGAATGTTTTCTGCATGTGTAAGTATAGAATTAGCATGGCATATTTTGAGTCAATGGAGTCCGGTATGTAGTTCAGGTGATGCTGCTACCAGAATGTATAAGATCGTTAGTCAAGGAAACCATTTTATTACCTGTCTATCAGGTCCAGTGATTTGATCAACTTCCTTACACATTTTCCCCAATTTCACGAATAATCCGGCTATTATAGGAGTGATTTCTCTTGGCCTGTTATTGTCAATCTGCTGTTTAGGCAGCGATTGTAGCATGGGCTGATGAATGCTGTTTTCCATTGATCTCCAAAGTATCTGGATCCCAGTGAAACAGCAAACTTATACACGAAACAAATATACCAGTTTCATGACGGATGGGGGGATGTCATCAGCTTCCAGAATTGAGCACGGTTGAATAGAATATGTTGCTTAGCGGATATTGCGGAGAGCCATATCACTACAGATGGAGCCTTAGTGTAAGTATAGCGTTAGTGTCAATGGTCAAGTAGGTTTAGAAGAAAGAGTTAAATGCGCCTGCATGTCGTCCACCAGTTCAGTGATCAATGAAATGGGTTTGTTGGTTCTTCAACGGAGAACTCAGACCAGCTCTTTTGCTTAACATGTGATTCGTAGGGTTGATTGATCTTCAAATGTTCTCCTCATCAAGTGTTGTGCTTGCTTTCAGAGATGAGCCAGTGCACCTGGAACCATTGTAAAATATCCTACCCTTTTTCAGCGCGCGATCGGTTTGCTGGATTTCCGACTCATAGAACGTTCAGCTGCATCTATGCAAACGTCACTGATTCGTTGTTTTTGTGCAGCAACGAGGGTTATGGCTTGTTGAAACTAATGATAGAAGTCCACCACGGCTGTGCATGCATTGTTGGAGAGAAAGAAGGCAGCTCAATCACAGGACCGGAAGGGTTTCCAGTTAATATTGCGTCTGGTGTAGTAGGAAGGAGGTACTTGTGTGCTAACCATTTGAACGGGGAAGGTCAAGAATAGCATGTTGCCGTTGCTACGATGGATGATATTTGAAACATCTCTCCGTACCTTGGGCATGCCCAATGTGAACATCACGTCTAATGCGTTCGTCAACCCACTGGGTCCAACCCATTCCAACTGAATAAACGAAGGCTTTGCGTATAGATAAAATCTTCGGTATGTTGAAAGCACTTACAATTCTCCTTCGTTTATGCGTCAACTGTAATGCGAAGGCGAAAGCTGAGGTGATACGGAAAACATTCATGGTTGAGGAATTTGGCTGGTTGCAGATAGATGTAATTAAACCGAGGCTTCTGAGACGAAGAACTAGAGAGAATCAGGGACATTTTCCGTCGGTGGATGTTCAAACCGTTCAGCTGTACACATGTGATAGAATTAGATGAGGCATCCTCCACTTATTCTTTTACAGCGATTTTTACAAAATAGTTTTTAAACGGGGAATTGGATTAGAGTCAAATATATCAACGGGTACCAACTTTCGTCAATGAACTTGCATATACGCAATTCTCTGTTCCCGTTTGCTACACATTGTTGCTTGATTGTTCCGAGTCGGAGGGTATTGGGTCAAGGTGGAGTGCATTCAGCTTGGAAGACGGGCATCACGTAGCCAAATGATTTCGTCCGCTATATTTGGCGCAAATTTGACCCTACGCTGGACATTGTTTACGATTCTTCGGGTGTTGCGCAGCACAGAAATTTGTAAATTTCTTGTGTCTTGGCAACATTTTTCTCAGTTTTGTCAGTCAAGTTGGATACGGCACCTAACTATGCATCAGATGGCAACCGCATTTGTTGGAAGCTGTGTGTGTTTGAACATTCACTGAAGCATATATCGAAGCATTGTCTAAGCGATGAATGCCGTTGACGCAAAATCCTCTTGGGGCTATTTTCATCATGAATACTCAGCACAATTATATCTTGGATGAGAATCTCAGACATGCATTTGCAAAAATTACGGGAACGAGTCAGCATCTTCAGCTCCGTAACAGATTCCTTAACTGATCCGTTTCGACGCCTGTTTTGTGTAATATGTCGCTGATACGTCTTGATAGTATGGCCCTCGCAGATATGGACGAATTTTCGGATAAAAATTCCCGATTAGCCGGGTCTTTGTCCTTTTCGTATAGCATCTTTTCCAGGATGCTACGTGCTTTATCTGCGATGGTATGTCGTCCTATCGCTAGGCGATAAGTAATCGGTCTACTTGCTTTCCCAAATTCTGCAACTACTGGCCAAGGTGTGGTTGGGCCGGTGGCCGTGAGATCTGGGCGCCTGATTTGCAACCATAAGTTCACCTGTTCGAATCCGCGTATAGGGAGGACGTCCTGGCGGTATACTCAGCCCACGCGAGACAGGTGTCGGTCGCGCTGCCGAGAAGTGCCGTTACGGCGTACAGCTGGCGATTCTTCCTTTTTGGACCAAGTGGTGTTCTTCTATGTTCAAGGGGACAGGTGTTTGTACAGCTGGCTGAGCGGCAACCAGCAATTGGGTGTGCTTCGGCATTCTTGCTTTGGCCTTCTGTGGTAGCATGTTGCAGAATTCGGTCATTTAGGGACAGATGACTTATGCGTCAATCTGGCTCAGCAAAATTGACAGCAAAGTTAAGTTGTAGAAGCCTCGATGTAAACAACTAGGTCACTTCCATAACTAACGAAGTTGTTGCATACAATAGATCTTTCCTCTGAATCAGTCAGACAAACTCATTCCAGTGCTGCTAAATACCAATCAGTCAGCGTATAGGCGAAGATGCCCAGGCGTCCAATCATCTATTTCACTCACTTGCGGCAAGCTAGCCGCTTGTTTAATCATGTAAACCCATACCGTTCTTCTGCTTGCGTAATCCCTTCACACATTTCAGTGGCGCTTTGCTTCAGTAGTCATCGGACAACTTAGTAAATTTCATGCCTCACTCTTCAAGCGGAGTTTGTGATAAATGTGAAGTGGGCATAAATGCATACAATTGCATTTCAGGAAGAATTATTCATTAAACTAGCTACCTGGACTATGATTTCCGGGCGAACTGCGTTATCAATTGGCTCCTTGAGAAACTTTGACTGTGTATCGTCCTAATTCAAATCATACTCTCTAGTTTCGTGCATTACTGGAACAGGGGGTTAATCGAAGCAAACAGTCTCAGTTTCTTTTGCAGCGTATGTTTACTTCCAGTCTACCTGCCCAAACAAAAGAATCACTCCGTCTGATGCTCAGTGGACCGCAGTGAGGTCAGCTGGATTCAGACACTACCTAATATAAAATCACCCCAGAACACTTTATGACCATCTATCTTCAAGAGATAATTAACCCCAGCGCAATGTTTTCTTATCCGGATTATAAAAACTTTAGAAAATGACTCGGTTCTCATAGCCTAAATGTATGACATTAAGTCATTTGTGGCACCTTTGAGTACGTTTAAGTCAAGTGCGCTGTTAAATTGATAATTTTTGCCGAAAATTGTTCATTTTTATAGTACTCAGCTGAAAGACTAGGTAGGGTTCACAAAGGGAGTTAGAAGATTTCTTTTGTTACTGCGTTGACCAAGGGGAAATATTATATGAGTACCATGATGACAAATATTGAGCTAGCTGGATTCCGACGGCTATTACGCTGAGTAAATTCGCTGGTTGACAAGAAGGCGATTGCTAGCCTAATCCTTTCACTTAAACAACTAGTGACTAAATATCCTGCCTAATTTGGGCTTTGCATCACAGTGCGTGAAATACAGTTAATAAAATTTGCTCTGTAGGTGCACGGCACCCACAATGGCGGGCCAAGCACAAAGTATTTAGGGAACGCAGGATTCTACAAGCCAATCAAGTGGAATCTTCAAGTCAGCACGATTGGCCCCATTCCAGTAGCCAGCATCTAACTTATCTACAGCACTACATCCCTGCAAACACCTTGCGCATCGCCAGCAGATTTTCAGTGTAAAAATCCTGAAATTTGAGTGATTCGTGAACGGTGTTAACTGGTTGAATTATGTGCCGTCAGAAGTGGATAGTGGTGTCAATGAACTATTTTGCGATTATCAAATTAGAGGCGGTTGCTGCTGTCACTTCGATGCACAGTTTATTTAAATGTGGGAGCCAGCTTTTACTCTTCCTGAAGTGGGTTATACCTGTTTATCTTTGTTTCTATTCAGAAGATTGCCGTGACATCGCCCACCTATGACGTGAGGTGACGGTCCATAAATCGCTTAGGTGATAGGTTTGTCAATGTAATTCATTTGGTGAACTTTATCAATCCACCTGGGTGCAAAAGGAATTCTGTTCCAATAGCCCATGCTTCCTTTGTTTTCCAGATTTGACAGCTGTGGTTTGTACAGAAGCTACAAACGCGGGGTCTGCATAATTCCAGGCTATTGTAGATTACTGTCAACCGGACATAATCCCATCTGCCTAGTGGCTGCTCGTTCGGCGACACCATCCATTAATCATACGAATGCCTCACACTAGATTGGGTCAACCCTTGACACTTCACTTAGAGTTTGACGTGAGCTGTAGGTTTAATGGTAGAAAAGTCGCTGGTATTTTATGCTACACCGGTCCCTTCTCCTAGTTTTATCTTGATAACCGCATAAAAAGCTATATTGCAATTTTTGATTGTTGATTTTGAGAACCGAATGTAGAGTGTAGACTTGAACCAACTGTAAGTATTGACTCCCTTCAGATATTATGATACTCGCATGTGCACCGATACGCTCAGCAATGATGCTGAGTAGGGACTCAAAGCGTAGTAGCATTCAGAACCAGCCATCACCAAGATGTCGAATCTAGCATGAGGTAAATTACTGCCCATTATAGACATTGCATGTTAGTGAAAAATTAAGATAAAGTGCAAAGACATGCGAAGCAGAATTTACCTGCAACCGACGTTGGTGCATCTGCAAGCCTGCAATTTTACTTGTTGCATACTAGTGGAACTAGCTAGTTTGGAGCGACAAGGCTCAGCAAAGCTTGAAAAAATGAGGTCATTGACCATGAGCGACCGCGCGTGCAAAGCGCTCATTTGTGCACTCGTAGCCTTTTTCCTGTGGCTCAGCGGCATGTTGTCGCATAACTTTGGATATACACTTATTCCTCGTGCTTTTAAAAGCTCCACTTTGTGATACTATCGGTCGAGTACACTCCAGCAGATTCTACACTTACTATGAATTCTAAATTCCGGGCAGTGCTTCACCGATATCCAAGCTCCAAAAGTTGCCTAACTCCAAACATCGGAGACATTGTTTGGTCCCAATCGATAGAAGATTTCAGCGGCTTTCGAACGAACTGTCACTCTTTAAAATCCAACACTGCTTAGAGCAGCTACGGGTCTCAAGGCGAATTCACTCGGAGCGATCCATAGGTTTAACTACGAGTGCAGCAGTAGAGTGTGAAGCCTATCCAGGCACAAACTGACATTTGGATATCAAGGATTTCATCCATGTTGTGTTGTTCGGCCTTATTACACAAGAGAGAGAGTGCACAACCTTGAAACCTTAAAAATTATGAAGCACCTTGTAAAATAATGCTTCTTTTGCATAACATACGTCCGCCGATAAATATTATTTCTGCGCATTTGGTCAATTGTTCAACTGACACAAACTATGGAATATTGGAACAATGCTATAATACGGATTTAAAGCCAAGCATTTACAAGCCACGTGCGATGGTTTGTGGGAATAAGGTTAGTTCAATTAAGTTACATAAACTGAAAAGCACATCTGTGAACTCATCATATTATCCACGTTAACACAAAGGTATATCCGCCTAACCCGATTTCATGGGTTTGGTGAGCACAATGTTTGTCTGTGTCTTGTTGTCACTCAATGAACATAAATCAGCTTACGTAATTTAAATAATATTAAGCATCGTCGATCCGTTTTTTAAAAATGGGTAGGGTGGGCGCTGAAATGACAGAAGTCGAAAGAGCGTTCCACGCTTGACAAACTTGAAGCGAAAGTAATTCCGGCGACACTCCAGCTGACTGTATTGAGTGGTAATTTTCAATTTATGACCCATCAATTCTGTGTTGCAACTAAGCTTGAGGAGGTGTTGGCAAGTGTGACCGAGGGTTTTTCAAGATCTGAAACGTCAGGATAAGATCACCTCGTAGACGGCGACATTTTCCGCTCTAGACTCCCAGGGCTTTCAGTTGCCGATGGTATTGCAGGTGGGAAAAGCCCTACACGTTTATCGCTGCCCGTCGCTGTGCGGTCTCCAGTGCAACCAGGTGTTTTCCACCAAGTTTGCCAAACCTGGATCTTATACGCTAAATGAAGCCTCACATACGCATTGAGCATCTGGGGGAAGATGGAGGGATCCAACCTACCGAAGGTCCTCTGTAACAGACCAACATTTTGGTTGGTAGTTTTGGACGCCTTCAATGACAGCGCCGAACAGCCGAGGTCGCCTTTGATTACCACCCCAAGGTCTCGCTCCTGTGAGGCCGTGTTCAGCGTATCGTCTCCAAGCTTATACGCGTACGCGGGCTTGTGGCGGACATGCATGGTTTTGTATTTGTCCGTGTTAAACGGAAGTAGCTTTACCTTTGACTATTCAAAAGCGCAGTTTGTGTCGTTGCTACATACCGTGATCTTCTTGACAGTCGATTGCTCGCCAAATCTTGATGTCACAGGCAAAAAGCAGGAAATTTGACTTGATGACACTCGTAATGTCGTTAATGAAGAGAGAGAATAAACGCGGCTTCAACACCGACCCTTGTGGAACACCGCCGTCCACACCGATTGCATCAGAAAATGAATCTCCAACGCGAACCTGAAGGCGCCGCTGAAAGAGGAAGTTTCAGATCCATCGAAGGACTTGGTATCCAAATCCGTATGCTTGCAGCATTTGAAAGAGGATGCGGTGAGTTATGCGGCCGAATGCTTTGGAAACGTCCAGGTAGATAGCATCAATGCCAGGCCCACTATCGGTTATCTCGGTCAAAATGCCATGGGTAAGCAGTAGGTTGTTAGTACATGACCGATGCTGACGGAATCCATGTTGCTTAGGTGTTATGATGTTAGACCTTTCGAAGTAGCCCATTACAGCCTCAGCTAGGATTGATTGCATCACGTTAAAGAGCATCGGGAGATGATTCACGGGGCGATAGTTGGCTGGCTTTGAACGGCTACCACTTTTGAAAATCGGGGTAATGATGCTTAGCTTTCACATGCTAGGGACCTGCTGTTCTTCCAGGCATCTTTAGAAAAATTTCGTTAGTGGTTCAGCTGTGCTCGTAGCTGCCACTCGCAGTGCTTTCGGGGGCAAGTTGTCAACTCCGGGGAATCATGGGTGGGTAACGACAGCAGCGTCCTCAAATTGATCTCTGAACTAAACGTGCCGTGTGTAAACACTGGCAACTGGGAGAATGGGGCAGCTATGTTACAAATGCTTGGAGCACGTCGGATAATCAGAGCTAATTGTAGCCGTAGAAAGGCGGTTTGGGCATATGCAACCGCTGACATATGTTGGTGAACACCACGTTTCACATTCCGGAGACTGTTCACCTTCTGTACAGGAACTTTTTGTTAACACAAAACTTTTCCGATAAACTCCGCTGGTGTACTAACTTCTCGCACACAAGCTTGGTACAGTGTTATCGATGCACAACGTAATTACTCCAGCTGTCAGGGCTAGGGTTCGCTCCATATACATGCTACGTAGCGTCTCTTCCTCTAATGTGTTTCTAAATTCTACTCCGAAGGAATGATTTTGCCCTTACAGAACGAAGGGGCTTGTTGACCGATGCATATTTAATCACATCACTGAAGTTGCCAATAAAATCCAATAAAGCACTGTCAATGGAGCAGTCGTCCGGAAACTCCCAGCTGGCATCTCCCACAAGTTCTGCTAGTAGGTAATAGTGGGTGATTGTTCGAAACAAGGTAGTATGCTCTTGTGGATACCCCGCATAACACACGAAGTCGTAACTTAGAATTACGTGCTCGCTTCGCCCTAGAGGGATCTCCAGCCTTAGTGTATCAACCATGCACTCTTTGTTGGTGAGCAATAAATCAAACACAAATGGTTTATTTCCGGCTCGGAATTGGGTGGGTGAACTGACTGGCTGAAGAGCGGAATGCTTGCAACATACTCTTGCAGGTCGGCCTTAAACTGCTCGTAGGGGAATGCCGGAACCTCCAAATCATGAAGATTGAAATCACCTGAGATGAGAACATGACTGTATCGTCCTCCTAAGACCCTTCCCAAGGATAATGCCAGGCAGGAGTCCATTTCTGGGGTGGACATCGAGGGAAGATAAATAACGGCCAAAAGGCGTGTCGTTGCATCTCAGCTGCAGACTGAACCATAGTGCGTCTATGATCAGCGTTTCAAGATCGTCCACCGGTTCGCACTGAAGATCGTTGCGGCAGTATACATTACCTCACCTTCGCTTGGCCGATCGTTTCGGAGAAGGGACATACCATTTATCGCAACTTCGGTATCGGTAATTTCTGAGTGCAACCAGCTTTCCGTAAGGAGCATGAGATCGCAGGCAGGTTGCGCTTGATGTAGCCACAGTTCGGCAAGATTGTTCAGATCTTGTACATTGGTGTACATGCAGGAAATTTTCTCTGTTTTAGCACTGAATCATGGGATGGGTGTTTTGGGTAAAATGTTGGGCCGACCGGTAAAATGTCGGCAAGTAATCGTTTTTTGGGTGGTGGGGTGACGAAGTCATCTTTTTCCGATTAATGGATCCTGTCATTACCTCTTTGCATCGCTCTTTGCAGGTAATGTATGGGGTGGGTTTGCCAGTTTCGTTGGCTGGTGGATTGGAAGTATCCGAACTCTTGTGGGTAAATGGTCTGACTAAGTGGTTTCTCTCGTGTGTTAGCTTGACAGATGCTGCTTTGAATCGGAGCTCAAAAGGAAGACTGCTGCGGCTTTCGTACCATCCATCCACTACCTTTGCTGACATTTGTCTAGATTGAAGGATCACTTTATAATCCTCGGGCCACATCCCTTGTAGTTTGGCGACCGGCTCAGCCTCGAGACTGAGTGCGCTATGACGTTTTCCATCAAGAGTGTCTCGCGAAAGTACCGCCATTGTTCCTGGTCATGAGTGGTCGCTTCATGCTCATCATGACTTCCAGCCTCAGAAACACCGTGTCAGGGGTGGTCCTGGCTACAGATTCCTTACGGTTTTCGTCCAAGTAATGCTTCGCCTGTCTGCGCTCGCTCCACGGAATATCCGGGAATAGGCGGATGGAACATGACCCATTCCGGAGGCGATCTGTTGATAACAGGACAGATTCTGCTTCATTGGCAGAAGTCAGCACAACTCGGAGAAGTCTTGGTTCACTGTAGTGCTGTGAGTTTGGGTGACGGCAAGACGTGTCAAATTGACGGGCTTAGTTACAACCTCTATAGTGACACAAATAGACATCCACCGCTTCACGTCATTGAGTTGTTTTCATTTTAATGATTTTGACGTAGATTCTGAAATGTTGGTGCAGATTACCGCTCGTATACTACGTGCAACTCTGGTTGAGGTCAAGCGACCAACTGGTCTGTATATAGTCGATGTATGCTGCTTGGGTACATTTACTATGGTTCCAATGGGGGTGGTCGAAGATCTAGGTTTCCGGTCACCTTTGGCGGCAACCAAGTTCCAACCACCACTGGTGTCGAAGCCCTTCTGAATTTTCGGAACCGTTTGGAGGGTGACGAGGCTCTGACCGTGCTCATCGCAATGGGCTAGCGGTGGTTGTTTCAGGCATATTTGAGCAACTGTTGGTATTGGCGTTTAATGCCACAGATGATGCATTATTAGCGTGCTGCATGGCTTTCTTCCTGTTTTACTGCGGTGCTGGATGGGAATGATCGGGATTTACTCTCTGCCACGCTTTCTACAAATGAATTGCTCTTGGTGCTCTTCATTTGATAAAACAATGCCACTAGTCTTTCGTAATTCTGCGTTAGGTCACATAGAATCTTTACCAGTGGGATGACTATATATACTGAACAGAACCACAGTGAATCTGGTTTATTATTGTGTAGCTTCATCTGGTTCACTGTGAGCTTGGAACATTTGCGATGGAATTTGCCTTGACAACTGCTACATTGAGTACCGATCGGTACATTTTTATGGCATAAAGGAAGGCCACAATCTAGTTGATCTAGATGCTGTAGCATGGGCTTTTGATTGGTCGCCACGATCCATTGCGTCGATCGATGGTAATCCCAGAGAGGCCCGATCGCTTATGATTTCCTGCCGGTCGCGTGTGCGCTGAATTGTCTGCATGTTTAAAGTCGTCACGTACTGTGCGTCTGGCCCAGGCGGGGCAGGTTTAAGCGGCTAGATCGTTCACAGGGTAAACAGAGGGATTGAGCGATACAGACACAACGTGTACGATAGTTGTTGTGATGAACGGTCCAGAGCTGTATTTGCTGATTCGTCAGATGAAACGTTTAGTTGCCTTTCGTTTGAGACCACAAATAGTTCTGTTTGGTTCGTGATTCGAAAAATTCTTCGATTGTGTTTTGCGGAAATAGCACAAAAACCACAATGTGGAGATAAAAGACGATACACACAAGTTAAATACGAAAGATGAAATGCACTTGATAGCGCAGATAAGTCTGTGTGACGAAATGCAAGTGAGACCGGCGGCAAAAAATAGTGTTCACAGATGAGCGATTGGAACGCATGTTCGTTCAAGGTCGTTCCAAAGACAAAGGAAGCAACTTCTTTTGAACACTGTTAACAGCATTAGTTATAAGCCTGCGATAAATGGTTGTTGACGGAACCTGTAATTAGCGCTTGAATTGGAAGCGGAAAATTGTTTTCTGAAACAAGTACACACTAGGAATTGGAGCAGACTGTGTGTATGTGAACAACCGCGCACGTTCAAATAACATTAGACCATTTATATGGATAATTATGGCTAGGATTTCAACAAATCTATCATAACCAAATTTGTCCAATTTCCTTTTGTGTGCTGTTTTCATCGCTTTCAACTCTGGGCTAAAGGCACTGAGACCATTATTCAGTTCCACGCTCTCTTTTTGTTTTATAAAAATAGACATTTTTGGCGAGATTATGCCATCATCGCTAACAATCCTTTCTTCCCTCCTTTGTCCAATATCAGAAATATTTTCGACTGTTTTTTGAAGACTGATGTCACATTGGTTTACCCATGCTGATGTCCAAGTAACATGCACACCAGTTAGCACCATCGCACATTTTACTTTACGAAGGAAAGATAAACGAAAGCTCATTGAGTGATGCGACTTGAGTACACGAAACTAAGGAAATCTATGAAAGCTTAACTTTAATGGTTGATTATGCTCCTTACCCTGCAACTCAGCCAATAGTGTAACTTCTGGCATTGGAAGATGATCAAAGCTTAGTAGTGATTTCCAAATGGATATTCTGAACCGAATAACTCCGATATTGTCCGAAAAATATAAGTTTAATGATGGAAATCATTAAATGTAAACTTTATTCACGACTTGAATATTTAGATTCAAGTGTACATAAAAGGCGGAATTTCTATCCAGTATAATGAAGTTCCAATTTCATTATGATGGAATCTTTTGACAAATTGCATAAAGAAAAAGAACGAAGTTTTAACAAAACTTTGTCTGAAGTATTTACTTGTACTGGCTCTCCCTATGCCAACAATGACTGCATGTTTTCTTCCAAATAATTCGGTAACGCAGTAAGAACCAACCATCTACTTTTTGAATTACACATGTATACACAATTTGCCCCCAATGTCATTAAATCATATAAACGCTATCGCCAGAGTACCTAAGTAAATGAGCGGAAATGTTTCCTTGATTTAATGGCCACTGTCTAGACTGTTAGTGCTAATAATACAACAGGTTTATGATAGATGTCAGAAGTATAGGCCTTGCTTACCTTAGAATACAACTGGAAGTATTTACTGCAAGTTTCTGGGACGTTGCATTCTTCAATAATTTATGCTGGTGAGTAAACAGTAACAAATTCACTGCCAAATATTATGCTTTCTTCAGTTTCGTAGGCTTGTTTTATCAGCTTAAATATACTTTGGTCGCCTATGCTACTCCTGCCCAAGCCAACAACATCCATTAGCAAGATTTTTTAGATTGTTCAACACCCATCTGAAAGAAAGTAGTAATAGGAGTGGTGGATATATTCTATGTATGATAAGTGACAGGTAATGTAAGTTATCCACATAAATTACAAGTTTCAGCTAGTTAGTCTGTCAGTCAGTTAGTTAGTTAGTAGTTGTATAAGAAATAGGGAACTGATCGTAGATCCTCACGTGGGTAAAGGGAGGTTTGCGCGTAAATGTTGTAAAAGGGGGATAGTATGTCCAAGTAACCAGTAGCAATATGGTTTAGTCCTGACAATTAATAGTTTTGTTAATGGGCACACAAAGTTTGCGACAACATATAATTTGATTTTGGGAGCATTTACTCAAATTGTTTGATTAGTTTTGATACTTGTATTTTATTGCATAGAAGGACGTCATAGTATATGTTAAAACAGTTTTTTCTCGATTGGCGTACAAAGCAAAACCTCCGACGTTAGTTACTCAACGGAACTGATCAAAATCGTCAGTATACAAAGGTGCGCAACACACAGATTTAGCGATTCGTATGGTTTAGATGGGGAAAATTCAAGAAATTAAAAGGAACCGGTCAACTTAGAGAGGTCAAGACATACGGGTGGTCAACTTCAGACGTAGCAGAGCATAACACGTGTAGAACCGCCAGTGCAAAGAATACATGCAGTTAGTGTGGAGAAGCTGGCTGAAAACATATTAGCTAAGTGTAGGTGTGAGAACACGTATGCAAGCAGGTGTGTAAGTTGCTTGATAGTGTTACAATATGTTGTTACTCAGACTACTGGCTGTAGTAGGCGGAACACCGAACATCTATTAAATCAGACCTGACAGAATAATAACGCATAAGCAGACACTCGTGAAAAATGGTTGGTTGTGCTCAGTAGACCCCTACTAAGTGTCTGTTTATTGGACTTCAGCAGACAAGTTTCCTTTGCAGAGTTTCAATTAGCAGAGTAAGGAGAAACACCTATAGAGGAAAAAGCTTGTAAGGACTTTATCAATTCTCGATGGAGAATGGATCTCCAAACTAGTTAGGTTAGTCAAATACCTGAATGAGCACATCGTTCTCAGTGTAAGAAATAGAACAACAGTGACTCGCTCTTCCTGAATTGTAAAAGTAATCCGGTGATGCGGTGTCTTTTATCTTGTACCATCTCATCGAGACGAACATGCAACCACATGACACTTTCGAAAATCATGGGGCAGCAGACTGAATAAGATAAAGTTACACAATTCGCATTTGATGGGCGTTTTACTATGTACACTACTGGATGAATACAAAATGCAGACAAGCTGCTATGACTCCATAGATGCACATGGGGCTAAACGATTTTCACTAATTGGGAATTTCTCCATCGTCACACACTACTTCACTCTTGATCCGCAATCTTTGCTGTATATTTCGATTTCACGCTGTCGCTCGGCTCTGGGATGGTTCGTCGTGTAGCCTATAAGTCACTGATGTTATCAGGTGGTACAAATTTGACAATTTGTTAGGCTGTACAGACTAGTGGGAACCAAGTTAAACCCAATTAGTGAAAATGCAGTTCTTCGGTTGGTGTGCTTCTTAGAGAGCGGGTTGATGAATGTGTGAAAACCGGACGGTTCGTACGCACACCGACTATGCTAAACATCAGGATGTGGGGTTTATGGTGCACTTTCTGATTTACGGACACCTAATGCAAATATTCTGCTGAACACATACAACTGACAGCCGCTAAAACAAACTTTGACCACTGTGTCCAGAAAGTTTAGATAACAAACCACTTATTTACACACCCGAAAATGTCCCATTTCTCTCCGACGGGAGTTGATAGTGTTGTGGGTACAAGAAACGACTTGCCTTGGAGTTCAAATATAAAAGCCTCTGTATCCTAGCGCAGCTGATTTCCAAATTCTCTTGCTTATGTTAAATATGCACCTTGACGAAGGGGAAACTAACCCATTTGGTTTGTGAGCTTTGCCAAGCCCACTAAAAGTTTGATCAACTATTCATTAAGTTTCTAGGTACTGAATAAATATGAAAGCGTCCACAGGCATAACAGGGTTCTATTTAAACCTTTGTTCATGATCAGCATTACGCCAAATTCCGCAAAGTAAGTATTTTGTGGTTCACTCTAATGCCGTAACATGGATGGTTCTCAAGCTGAGTACGTCATTGAAGATACCGGCGAGAATGTCTCGTTTACAACGAAGGATCACTATTCATCCGGTCCCGGTGTTGTTCCTCGGCACTCCACTTCGGCTGAATTCAGTGCAGATGACCGTTACATGTGACGTGTTCACCTTTCCAAAACTTCGGTCCAAATTTAACCATCATAGCCCTGGTTTGTTGCTCTTCAGATGTGTCATTTACGTCGCTGCCCGTTAATTCATACCAGTTTGGATGAGCATTGCAAAGGTCACTAGTATTTTTTTCGAAGATCAGCTGAGTTAACACTGGCGGGAAAGCGAAACCCACATGAGAGTAACTAACGAAAAATAATAAGACCAAATATGTCCCATCTGATATGCACCATTAAACCGACTGGTTGAGGTGTACTTTAGAGTGAACACCTGTCCCAATTGCATATGATTGCACTAAGCAAATCTGAAACGAATAATCTGGTGCAATTCCAAAGCAACCAATTTACAGATTGTTTCTGCCATTTTGTTGCTTCAAGCTTTAGCGTTTGAGCATGCATAGAGTAGGGAAAGGACGATTACCCTTCCTGTGCGTTAACCTATCTGCGTGTAACAATACATTAGCACAAAGTGTGCTTCAAAAGACCTTTAAATGAGGCGCGCTATTTTTTCATTAAGTTAGAAAAGCTGATATTTACTGGAAATCAGTGAGCACGCATTCCAATACCCACTAGTTTGCCTTTGGTAGACTGAATAATTTAGCTGCAGCATTGCGACTCACTAGTCACTAGTCAGTTTGACTTAATACAGTCACTTTAAAGTGCAGGTCGATGACTACATTCCATACTGCGGCTTAGTTAGCTAGCAAACCACATTAAGCATGTACTGTTTTATGATATATGCTTGTCCCTTGTTTACTTAACATGCCGGATGACCAAGGATTCAATGGTGCTTATCAGCAGTCAGGTACATAGTAACATTCCCCTCTTGGTATCAGCCATGAAGACTAATCATCTACGCTTTTGAAGAAGGTTGAAAATGCGATATAGGGGAAACCTTGTTCGTTAGCTATGGGAAAAATGTTGGCTTTGATTTAACTGGATGCCCAAACTATTCGCTGCGTCTTATCTGCATGCACAATAACGGTTGAACCATTTGAACTTTTACAGCCTTTGTTTGTGTCTGTGTTCTTTGGAGCAAGACAACGTTATGCTTGACAGCGTAAAATTGAAGATTTGGGGAGTAACTGCTGTTTTCCTCATACGCATCTTCTTTGTTGATAAACAAATTGCTATTTCTGGTTCTCATTTGCCCAAACTTAACTAAATTGCGAAGCCATGCTTTTGCTTTTATCTGATGGCTGTCAGTGGCTGCTTCGGTTGGTCAACTGCTGCGCTTCATAGCGCTCTACTCCGCGATTATCGAACCGCTCAACCGTAAGTGATGGTTTGATAATTGCATTGGAAATCAGTGAATGTGAGCCTTAGGACTAAGCATGTCCGGTACCGTTAGCTGTGTTAGAGCTGCGCTCAGGACAGCGTTAAATTTGGCCGATCAGTGAGGTCTTTTCAATATCATGCGCGCTAACTTGCAGAGGTTGTCAAAGTCAGTTGGTAAGCCTCAGTCTCGTCATAACTTGGCAGATGAGCAATAAGGCCAGCAACAGAACTAAACAAACCTTAGCTGAGTTATAACTGCGTTCAGTACAGTGAGACCTTTTCCATGTCATGGTCTCAAGGAGATATTAAAGCCAGTTGATAAACCTGTCCTTTCGTGGTTAGGCAGATGAGCAATAAAGCAAGAACGAGCACCAAACGAACTTGGCAATTCATAAGTCCAACAGCGGATGCTGCATAGAAACGTGGATGAGTGGAAAGGTGTTGGTAAACAAAACGCTGGTGACTGGGAGGCCAGAAATATAGCTATCACCCATGTGCAGCGGGTCGATCTGTTCTTTTGCGAATTGGTACGCAGATTACCCACTTCAATGTTCTCTAATGTGTATTTACTATGGAAGAAATTTCACAACGAAATAAACTCGATTTTCATCAAGGTATCCACAGTTAAGCTAAGTGCAGGTTACAAAGTGGAACCATGCTATAATGGGTGAAACTGCGACCCTAATTTGTAAAGTATTTCATGTACTCCGACCCCATGCTGTGGAGTAGTTATATAGTTTAAGGAAAAAGTTTTTACTGTTTATTCCGTCATCCTCCATATGTGTTCAATTTTATCAACTGTGGGTGATAAAGCATAATTCGTGGAGCTAACAGAGAAAGTTTCTTTTCTGGGATTATGGGACGAAGTGCAGTTGCAACGTGGTCAGTGGAACAGTAAAGCAAACTTTCAAAAGGATTGGATTTGACATCTATGTTAGACAGTTTCATCCTACAAATTCCTGCGTTCTATCAACGGGGAGTGGAAGAGAAAGGTAGATTTTGCTTTTCAACTTAGCGGCTGTGCATGACGGTTGAGACAATCAGAAGAGGAGGCTGTTTATTGATGTGTGTAACAGTATCGGTTAAGTCCACCTTGCACGAGCGCCGCAGCAGGCGTGTGACGGAGAAGAGAACTAATGATCAACGAGAATGACGATGGACAGATTGACATGGTTAATTTTCCGGCCCAAATTCTTGGCTTGTCAGTGTGTTAAGAAGCAGAGAGTGATGGGGAAGTGATGGGTATTCCGTCGACTTTCCAAATAGCGTATTCAAATATACTGCTTTTGGGATACCTGGTGAACAGACACCATCTCAGTAATTTTGTATCTACTGAAAGTAGCACGTGTATGTCACTCCCTTCTTCTCAAATACCCATCTTCATCGAGACCTAACTGTAACATCGTATTGCATATTGTATTGCCGAAAATTTTTAAACTATCTGTCGTTATGCTGGTTAAAATTTTCACCTATTTATTCCAACAGGAAAGCGGTTAGAGATTCCACTGCGTCTGCTTAGGTAGAAATTGCTTCAGATATTTGTTTTCATTCTGAACGGAGGGAGTGAATGCATGGCATTCATAATCCTGATTTTATCTTCCTGTTTCAGGTGGATAGTAGTATTTGATATAGTCATCTTTTGTGATCCGCGTATGAAGAGTTGACAGTTTTCTACGACTCCTCCTAGCGGATTTATCAGCATAATCTTATGATTTTATGTAGAATGTCCTGTTCTTACTTCCGAATAAGAATAGCAGAAAAAGAATTCTGTGGGAGGATCCTGTCATTTCGTTCAGGCTTTGCAGCCAAGTACATTCAAAGGATTCAAAATAACTTCAAAAGAAATCGATTGGTGGTCAACTGCTATTCCCATTGGTGAGCTGCACGCCACCAAGGTAGTTTTAATGTCTCCGTCGGAGAGTGGTGCGCGTTATCGATCAATGACATGGCTTCGAGAACCATCAGAATGTGAAGCCTTTGGCTGCTCGTGAGGACGGTACTTGATGCACCGTCGTTTACCTAGTGACCGGGGTGCATCAGTTAGCCGTACTGTAAAACAACTTCCAGTGGATTAAATGGTGCACAGGTTCTCGTCGTTCTTGAAAAGATCTTGAATCAGATTATTATTTGCCTTTATGCAACCAGTATCATACAAATCCGTAAACACATGTTTTTTGGAATTGCTGTGCGTTTCATCACGTACTCTTGTGCTCATCTTATAAGAAGCAACCTGAAAACATTTTGCAAGAGGAAAAATAAATGTGCAGGAAAATACTGCAGTTGGCGGTGTGTCGCTCCCCGGAAAATTATTTTAAGCATGAGCGTACCACATCACTTACTGCCAACTTCCGTTCTCTTCCGGAGAAAACGGATGAATTAAAGCACATCATTATCCACCGTGAATACTCGCGAATAAGCTGCAACATACCTTGCTATACAAAGTGGTGGATAATGCATGTAGATCGATTAAACGAATTAAATCTGGTAGGTTCCACCGATCCTAATCGCACCGAAACCGTTGGGTGGAGCTATCCTCAAAACAAATAGTTAAATAAATAAATGGTGTATTTCTCGACACAGACCAAGTGCGTTGTCTGATAAGAATGTAAAATATACTCGGATGGCGAAAAAACTATTTCGCTTTTCACAGTGTAGGACTCAGGGAATTTTGCGGTGTACAATTATTTAAAAGTAATAAAAGTGCGGAAATTAGAGCGAGGGCGTAAATGTAAACAAAGCAGGCAGTTCAAGTATACTAATACGATCAGCCGTAAGACCGTCGTCTGGGGACCTGCTTTCATGCGTAGTAGTCCCTCGAAATGTCTCATCCGCACTTTCACGCCTCATTTGCCCAAGCGCTAATGTGGAATAAAGACAAGTGAGTCGTCATCAGGTTGACTTGGCTCTTTTATTTGGTCGCAGTTGTAAGCCAGCCTCATGAAGATCTCTGTTGCCGCCGTTATACGTAAAATGCCGTCAACCTTTAGAAGTATTTTGAGTTCAGCATCTTTTTCCCTCTGTAGTGGGCTTGCGGCAATTCACCTTGCGTGGTTACAATTATTTCTCTTGGAAAATTCAATCGAGCAGCTCATGAGATCGGCCGAGTCAGGAGCAACCATGGAAAGGAAAGAAAAATAAAGGAATAGAATGATTACTGCAGTAAGTATGTTATATCCTTCTCTAGAATGATATTTGGTCTGGTGGTTGTCAATGTCCATTTGTATAATAAATCGAGATGAGCAAGTAAATCAATGAATACATAAACTTTTGTTTTCGGTGGTGCATTCGAAGCATTTATAAAAAGTGTAGCTCCTGAAGCAATTGCAAATAGTTCATTCGGATGAATCTAATCAAAAAGAATAGAAACTAATCGAAGTGCGGTTTGCAGAGCACAGAAAACCGCAGCGTACCACTTGCGTGTGACCTCCAGGAAAGAATGGAAGACACTTAGCGGTGTAGAACAAATGCAATGAAATGAAATAGAAAGAACAGCGATAAATTTTTCCCCTAGTAAGCTAAAACGTAACGTATGCCGAAAATTCACCTCATTCACAGAAGTAACTTAATTACCACCTTAACTGTAGTTGAATCAATGTAGTCGGGCGGTAAAAAGGATTCAGGGCATTTAACTCTTGTCTATTTCGCTTCAGTTTCATAAGGACATTCATTTGTCATATGTGGTCTCAGCAAAATAATCGCTGTTTCAACGCTGAGAAATGATTGTTATGCCTGTGGAAATTTTATCCCTGGAAGAAGTTCACCTGTCTCACTAGGAAGCCTGTTCCATATTACGGAGCATCGGTAAGGTAAAAAGTTTTCCGACTGTCTAGTTCTTGATCCTTTCTTTAATAATTTGTAATTTTTTGTTGTTTCTAAGGCGATGCATTACCGGTTCTTTTAGCTGCAGTACCGAATTTAATGAATGGATTTTTCAGGTTAGGGTATCACAAAAGACGAAATTTTAAGTTGTATTTGGAGCAGCCATAATGTAGCAAGTTCTAACATAATGCATCATTTTGTTGCATATCAACGAGACATATGTTCCAGTTCTATCCACATTTAATTGGCTTCTTATTCTCTAGGCGTAATCCGAGATGAATATATGGGTATCGCTCAATTCTACTGGGGGAAATATATATTTCCCCTACAGATCACGCACTCTATATTGAAGCATTTTAAGACCTGTTTACAGCGGTTCTCACAGAACACATCTATTGTTCCCTATGCATTTTTGTCAATAATTTTGACCGAGTTGACATCCCAAGGTTCGGAACATTGCAAACCATCGCACCAGATTCGATGAGACTTGGAATCTGGTACTTGCTTAGAGCGTAATTACGTTCTCCGTGTCTAATCGAGCTCTACTTAGCAGCTTAGACAACTCAACCTTAAACCTATTTTTTGTTGTCTATTCCAGGAGGAAGCATAGGTAAACCGTTCGTTGCAACAAGTGAGAGTTCAGATAAGGACCTAACATCGCATTAACCAACTACGGGAAATGGCTGAATCTACGGATTTAGTTCATCACTGCTACTTATGCATCCTTGTATTATGACCAAGTGACAACTTATCGGAACTTCGCTTTTGATATATTTTGTCTTTGCCAAATTATCTTCATCAATGCAGACAGGTTTTCTTGCCATCAATTAAAGTGTTTAACTTACCTAAAGGAGAACTCTTTAAAAATGAGTATACCACTTTGGTGAAATCTCTGTGTGCCCAGTAAGAAGGTATTACGCAGTATGGATTACGTGCATCGTTGGAATCAATAGCCGGCGTGAACCTTAGATAATGTTTAATCAACTAAGCGCTTGTTGTATGTGCGGTAACTTATGCCATGGATGGGAAGAAACTGGGTTATGACAAGCGTAACTACTGCAACCAGTTAATCACAAACCTATACTCTGCGCAGCACAAAAGTGGTCTGTAGACTTATTGTTCTCTGTCAGCATCGGAACTGCAAATTATTTGATAAAGTGACTTAACTCAGCTACATCATTGGTCCGGACAGCATCTAAGTTGTCGTCCTTATTGACTTGCACCATGAAAGATGATCCTAAGGAATTAAAAAACACTGATTTGCAACTCTTGTTCTGTGGTCTGGAGGGGTTCTCATAAAGATCCATAAAATACACATTTGGTACTCTATCCGGTCTCGTAAACCGCGTAGTTGCACAGCAGTAGTAGACGACGCACAGCATACTTAAACTTTTTTCCTGGAAATAGGAGGGAGCGGTAGTGTTTGATAACAAAATGTAAGGGACTGTGTGTGTCATACATGGTTGGCGGCATCCGGTTTCGGATTTGCCTGTCACTGTGGCAAGCCACAGGACGCCTGCGCCTACAGAGGGACCATGGATGGCTTGCGCTGCACCACCCACAGCTCCAACCACATACCCCATATCCAGTGTAAACCCGAAGGAATAAGACCGGGAGGCATGCGGATGGGAACCATGTTTCATCAACGGAGCCGGCCCACACTCCTTCACAGGCAACCACAAGCACGCTGTATTTGGGGAATCAACGCACACAAGGCGGTGGCTGGACCGTAGTCCGCTACACACTGAGTGCATGGAACCGCTCTTTGAGCCTAGCACGGCCACAAGAACCGTGCACTCCGTCCCCTCCAGCAACGACCAACTGTCTCCTGGAGCCAGTATGAACGATGTAGTGGGTAATAGACAGGCAGGCACCTTGTCAACATACACATCAAGCGCAACCATACCAGGGACATCAAACTACCGCCATACAATTTAAACAACAAGCTGAAATAAAATAAATCCAATAATGCATACAGATACGGTGGCATAACTCTTCGCTAAATTACCATATGAAGTAAGTTGGTCAGCAACAAATCCGTGATAAGTAAGAAATGTCCACAAGTTACTTAAAATGCTACAAACGCAACAAAATTACCGAAGATAAGCGCAATTAGCGTAAGCAACGTGGCCAGTTAATAGAACATTATTCAGGGAGGCAGAACAAACCAAATAAAGCGGAATGAAATTTATCCAGCTTAAAAGACCTAGTTTAAGTGTAAGTTGGTTTAGCCCAACTGCGGTGTGTGTGTGTCATACAACCACCCTTAAAATAGGCTTTTTCGGTGCAGAACGGACCGATTTAGGTCGTATGTTTCACGGGTGAAACACGCAAATAGAAAGGAAGAATCTGCGATTAGTTTGAAGGGGTAAGCTCTCAGATATGTATTACTGCTGAGTTGCAGTAAGGAGCGGCGCACATGATCTAGTTCGTATGGAATCTACTATACCATTACGAGATCGTCTCGTAATCGACCATCATGTCTGTTGAATACCAGCTACAAGTTTTAGTCTCAACTCCACTGGAAGTTCGCGCATTTCAGTGATGTGTTTGGACGCCCGATATTGGGGGCTGCTCTAGTGCACTTAGATCGCGTTTCCGACTTGAATACCATTGTTGTATAGCGTGTTCGGCATAAAGCGAACATACGCACTGAGCCACTGTCAGAGAATAGATATGTCTATTTATCCAAAGGCCCGTCTCAACATGCCAAGGTGTTGATTATCAGTTTTTCATGCCTTTTCGGATTGTCGGGCGCAACACAAGTTGGCCTGAACCAGCACGGCCAGGTCGCATTCGACGAAAGATCGCTGTAGTATTTTTCTTTCCGATCTTGTAGCGGTCGGTACTTGGATGTCGTATGGACAGCACCTTGCAAATGATCAGTTTGAACTGCAGCATATTTTGGGTTGCTCACTTTATACCATATCTAAGTCGCACTAAACAAATGCTTCTGGCATTCACCAGAACTCTGCATCGCAACTTGCGATTGGCAGTAAACAGTGGAAATTTGAAGCGATTGTCTGCGAGATCATTAATAATAACTGAAAACTATGCTGGCCCTAGAAATGCGCCATGAGCACATCAACTTAGACTCGTATGGGGTCAGACAGGGAACGCCGAACTCAGCTCACTAATTGCCTTTGAAGTAGAAAGTTGGCGATCCAGCTTAGAAGTGGGTCACCGATACCATAATGCTAGAACTTGGAAAGTAATATCCCATAATGTGAACGAGTGCATGCTTTTGCATAATCCTAGGTAGATCAAAACAATATCCATTCCAGCGAGAACTGACTCAACCGAACTACTCCGTGCGAATTCGTGGTGCACGATCGCTGTCGACGAGAGCTGTGCTGCTCGGGAGCAATATTGTTGCGATTTTTCAGATAATGCATCGGCAACGATAGAATACATGAGATTAGATAGTGCAAGGAAAAGACATACTGGGCGGTGGTTTGAAAGCGCAGTCCCGCTTCTCCCTGTGTGAACCGGAGTTATTATTCCAAGCTGTCACATGGCAAGTGACTTGTTCTGGAATAACCGAATCAAAGTTTCCGCTATTTGTCTTCCTATCCTTCCTAGTGCTTCTGAGTGAATGGCATCCACGCTAGGGAGGCTGTGGTTGCGCATAAACCTTAGCTTCGGTTAAACTGTTGACCGGCCGAACAACCTCCCCGTGATGCCAGCATGGTCGTTCGCGTTTACTTCGTCCCAACAAATAGTTCGGCAGCAGTGTTCCAGGATGTGGTGAGTTTTCTTTCGGTAAGCGTTCTCTCTACAGAAAGCCCCAAATGTCCGTCTAACAGCACTGCGACGTAGCGGATGTGAATCGCCTCTAAATAAAGTCGCTTCTTTTTATGTATCCGGATGATCTAACCCAATCCCCGTAGGTGGGTCATCCAATACGAAGATTTCATTCCACTCCTTCCAAACCTGACCAAAATCAATCACAAATACGGCGACACATTTACAGATTCAAGCAACACAACACACTCGTTCTTACGTACATTCATTCATACACAGTTAACACATGGACTCATATGTTACTTATAAACTTGTGCTACTTTTACGTTTATCTGTCCTTGTTGTATCACCATGATCATGGCTATGCAGGCGTGTCTCGCACTGTAGAGAAGGAAACACATTTACTTATTTATTAAAAGGGATGTAGGTGAACACTAGCGGCGGAGGAATAAATCTTAAATATCGCCTGATGGCGAGACCGTCTGAAACTTGTAGTCATATTGCGTCTGCAACATGTTTCCTGCTGCTGTAGTCGTTCGTTTTGGGCCATCAGCCGTCTGGAGAGGTGGAAATACCTGCTTCCTATTTCGACGACCATTGACGTGATGGTATAACGGTTGGTGTTTAGTACTGAAAGGCTTTGCCATGTTTCGCTGATATGCGTCATTGTTTTCTCTGACCATCTGATTGCACTAACTACGTTTGGCTACGTATTGCCTCCAATTTGCTAGAGTTGGTGAAAATCGATATGACCACCATTCTACGTTGCGTACTACCACCTAATTTCAACTTCTGTTACTTATGAAACTGTTTTGGACCATTGTCAATCTTTGCCTCGGGGCATTTGTAAGCAGTAGAGGAAATTTGCCGACAAAGTTAGAACAGGCGACTTCCATGAGGTATTCGGTGAGGAAAGACCAGACTGCGGCATTAGGAAGTTGGGCTAAGCTATAGTAGCGTGCAAGGGTGCGCACGTTCTCACGGTTTTCAGTTTGCTATTCTGCACAGCAGACGAGGTTGAAAGTAATGCGGTGAAAAGGACAGTTAACAATCAACCACACAGTCATATATTCCCCGTTGGTATGCACAAGGTCCAGCACACATTGTCTCTCACCAGTTTTTAAAGTGAGCAAAATGAATTGATTGTAAAGCGGAACACCAGTACCAAGCTCTTACAGCTCGGTTTGAGTTGATTTCTGAACTTGGAGGACTTTTCCAAATAATAAACTTTGAAATCACCTATGATAAGAATGTGAGTGTACTTCCTCATTAGAGAACTTCTTAGTGCCATACATTTCTGGTGCAGAGTTCGGTAGGCGGTGAACCAATGCTATAAGGCAAGTGACTCTTTCATGTAACTGCAGGCGGCACCAAAGAGAATCGGAAATCGATGAGTCCGAATCCTCCATTACCCCGCACAATAAGTCGTTTCGGTAATAAAGGATTACCACTCCATATTTTGCGAGTTATTTTCGAAGGAGCGACTTGCCAAGCAGCAAGATTTCAGTGTCCGTCATTGCAGCCTGTAACCAGGTCTCAGTGACACCGATAATGCCGCTTGGTTTATGAACTTAGAGATCTTCCAACTTTTGCAATTTATTAAAAGGGTGTTGATCATTGGCACAGAAGACGGATAGTTGCACAGTCTCTCAGAGCCTAGTGTGGGTGAAAGAGTAGACTATGGGAGATTGCCGACTAATCTGTGGTGAGCTATTATTCGTTTTCTGATGGGATACTGACAACTGGTCTACACCTTCATTTGTCCAATGTAGGTCCCATTCATCGACCAGACCTACAACGAAATCGAGTGAATGAGCAGTTAGTGAATTTTCAGTGTCACTGCCGATAGGTCTACTTTTCAGATGATTCGTGAGCTTATACAAACTTTGATGGAAATTTAGATGGAAGGATTTTTGATTTGTCCGTAAACGTTCTAACACTACTACCGCTGCTTCCTCTGATTGAGCCACGAGTCTTAGGATTCTCGGATTGCATGCTCTGTAACTTGGTGATAGGGTTTGAGCGATCACGTCACAACACTAACCAAGGAAAGTGTTTCACGAATGAACGGCCGCTGTTTCAAATCATGTTTACTGGCCTCATGGCTATCGTGAGAAGAAAGTTCTGGAACGCCATTGCCAAATTGCATCTAGGTGATCCTGCTATCTGTGTACTTCAGAGATGTATATTTTCCATTTTCGCGTGCTCCAAGTGACCTCGGATTGATGCTTATCCCACGGGGTACGTGTTGCAGCGCAAATAGAATATAAAAATTTTCATTATCTACTGGGAATTCCAATCACACTATAATAAGCCGCAGCTCGCCATCGTGTGCAGAATTTGAGTCCCGCGTAACACGTACTAGATTTTGGGTACAGCTTTGACGTTCATCAAAATGCCCATGTGTTCCACTGATCTTGGTTTTTAGACTATTTACATTGCAATGTGATGGCGGTGGATTAGGGGACATTTGAGCACACAACATTCAGGGCGTTATTGTTTGATCCTTTTTCGTTGATCTACAAGGTCGGGTATTGGTTCTTCAGGACTTGATGACACGCGATGTTCGTTTGCTATTTGTCTCTCTATTCACGTTGGTAGTGTTTGTGACAGAAGAGATCAAACTGACGGCCTTTCGGCTGACCTTTCTAGCAATCTCTGCATATGTAAATGATGTCTTGGAAGACTTCGACTCGGGAAGATACATTTGAGCAGCAGGTACAGAGGTCTAGTGTTACGATGCACCATCCACGTAACTGATGATTGTTAAGATCGGTTGCATTTGTTCGATCACACGTTTTAGGTGGCGCCCGCTTTTCGTCGTCTTGAGTACCGCTTTACTATCAGGCTTACAGTGAAATTTTACCCTACGTCCTGCCAAACTTGGAGGAGATAAGAGCGATGGAACCTTGTAGATAGTGTCTCAGGAGAAGATACTTTTGCACCATTTAATTGCTTATGGACAAATACACTTCTTTGACCCAAACCCTTCCATTTATATAATTTTAGTATCCGTACGCTGTTAGGCTGTTACTACTAACCGATCGCACTTCTGGACTAAAGTAAGCATACACTTGATAAAGAGGCAGTAAAATTGGCGCCAAGCACATCTATCAATGGGATAATTCAACACAAATTTAATGATACCATTTGAAATAGTGCGAGCGCGCTAACCCTAATTTGACTGATCAGTTACGTTCTCCTGAACCACGAAGACCCTTTATCTAAATCACTTTTACATTCGAATTTACTTGCTTTCCACGATTCAATGTGATGTCTTTGTCTGACCCAGTGTGTTGGCTGATATTCCGCGCTTTCCGACTTTGGTCCCTGCACACATCGGTTGGAAAGGTCAAATGAGCGGGGAGTACAGGTCGGTATGGCTGCTCCGTCTGTGTGATCGGTTACGTAGACTAGCCAGCCTGACTAGAAGACGAAAGATAGCGAGTGGCTGCATTATCGACCAATTCCGATTGAATTCTAGATGATCAGAAACGTACCGCAAGCTGCGAGATAGCGACTGTATATGGTATTGGGAAGTACGTTTTTAAGTTAACTGGATCGTATCAAAACGGAACATTTGAGCAAGTGTAAAGTACATAGAATGCGAATTGTAAGTGATTCGGTTCTGCTTCTCTCAATCCTGACACCCCATAAACGGTTTCGTCCGCGTTTGGACTCATCAGATTGCCTTAGCTTGAGCTGAGGTGGATTTCGATGCCTACTGGTTAAAGGCAGAGGCCTTGATCCATATGACTCTAAGATCCGTGAGCAACGCTTGGCACAGCGGTAAGGGATTCAAAATTGCATTTGGTGTACCCGCTGTGTGGTTGGATTGCGACCCGCAATCTATATTCAGACCTCGGTTCACTTTAAAGTAGAACTCGGTCATTACGATCACAATGACCGTATCCGTATTGGGGATGGTTCGGTGCTGCGCCTCCTAACCCTGACACCGATAACCGGTTTCCTCCTCATTTTGTACTCATCAGATAGAGATAGTCAGAGCTGGGGTGGACTTCGAGGCTTAGGGATATAAGGCTGTCGCCCAGATCTCTATGGCTCTAAGATCCGTGAGCCGGTACACCAAATGCAATTTTGTATCCCTTACCGCTCTGCCAAGAATTACTCACGGATCTTAGAGCCATAGTAATCAAGGCGTCAGCCTTTAACCACTAGGATCCAAGTTCCATTCTAGCTCAGGCTATCTCCATCTGACGGGTCCAAACGAGGATGATACCGTTGAGAGGAGCAGCATTTAACCACCTCCAATTCGGACACGGTCAATGTGATGGTAATGACCGAGGTCTACTTCTAAGTGATCCGAACTCTGAATTGAGATTGCGACTCGGAATCCAACCACACAGCGGGTACTCCAAATGAAATTTTGTATTTAGCTAGGATCTGCTCGAAACTCAGAGTATTGCACGCGTGAGTCTCAGCAAAACCCTGAGAAAAGGCATGGTGAATCAGACGTTGAGGCGATAAGCATAATGCAGTCGGCGATTAACCACATAGTAGAGCTGATAAAGCCAAACCGAATGAATGTATGCTCATTTGTGTGTGGCAAACTGGGGAGGATGTTTCGCAAAAGGAAAAGAGCCGCGAACCAGCACGATCCCCCTATGTGGGAATCTGCTATCAAAAGAACCTAGCTAACGGTTTGACGAAGTTCATGGTAACTGTTTTTAATACCTTCGGTCTGTTGTGGTGTACATCAGGAGAGTAGTACACGCGCAATGAGTGTACGCTATTCATAACATGCGCAGCAGTGAAGAATACGTGGCTTAACCGTGGAGGCGGATTAACCTATGGCAACAGCTTGTGATGTGATGGTTCACTTTGGAAAGTGGAAGTAAACTGTTGCCGAAGCGCATTGGCCACACTTAGTATAGTGAGCGCCAGGTTATCTACTGCCTTTTGAACTAAGATTTCGAGCTGCACTCAATGGAGCTGGTTTGCATGCCTGTACTGCAGTTTGGAGCAGTATTGAAGTTCCTCGCTAAGTTCTGTTTTGGTTTAGATTTGCTTTCGCAGGTCAATTTGGCGTAACGATTTTGCTGATTTATGTGGGCATCCTAGGCCTGCGCAGCCAGACAAGTTTAATAAAATCGTCAAGCCGATACCCCTGGAGCCATACATTTTCGTGTCCGACTCAAAATGAAGGTCACAGTTTGCTTCAGGCGAAAGCCTTTGGTTTCCGACGCAATTGCTACTAACCAGGTGAACTGGGTGACAAACTCCGTCCAGATGATGTCTGAAGGCTTCTCAGCTAGGATGGACCAGCTCGTTTCTTAAACGAGGTCAGACAGCATACCTTAATTTGAGACAACGTTAGATTCCTCGCTGTCTTCACTGATGTGTTCCGCGTAGCAGAGGTAGCAGAAGGGCGGCGTCGCATGATCGCTACGGCCAAACGGTGCACTTATGATGATGCATTAAGCATTAGTTCCTCGTTGGTGTACACAATATCTAAGATAGATGGTTCGTCGCCAGTTCTGCTTCTCTTGGAAACGGTTACGTAGTTGCGTAGCAGTAAATCGGCTATTATTTATTGCAAGTCCGCTTAAAGTTGTTTGTTGAGCAAAGTTTGGAGTTCGATTATGTGCTGGTTGACTGTATGACCCTGTCAGGATTAGCTTCATAACAGACGCCAGTCGTTGATGCTTTTAGAAGGGACCTTAGAGGGCAGTAAATGTTTACAACTAAACACCATTATGTTTCAGGTCCAGGCGGCACCAGAATGAATCGAAAAACGCTTATCTGTATGGTTGATAATATTGATATGCAGGCCGGACCCGTTATACAAGGGCAATTCACTTCCTCTGCTTGGTTGATCGTTTCGTAGGAGAGTCAGCCCGGGCAGGGCTACCTAGGCATCAGTGAGCTCGGTACTCTGCTGTGCTTCAATTAACCTGACTATTTTCCAAGGAGTGGAAGCCTATCGAGTACACATTTCGGTTAACTTAGTGAGAAGCACTAAAGCGTGGGCATACAAGCAGGTTAGGGCCTCAGAGGTTAGTAGTGTATTTGTGGATATAGCTTCCGTCTGGGGGGTTGTGCTGGGCAATGAACAGTGAACAATGAATTTATACTGGTTAAGAAGCCTTGCTTTACAAGTCCTGTTAGATAGTTGGTGGGGATATCGACATAACACTAATGGTAATAATGCTAGTAAAACAGGTAGTACTTTAAATATTAAAATAAGGAATTATCGTTTGTTTAGCCTTGCTCCTGCAAATCGCTTAAATTCAGAGCACCCTCAGTTAAAATCAAATAATTCCATGCTTAGCCCCAGGTGTCGGGTGGAAACGTATTGCTTAGTGACAAAGTGTAAGTGGACGGGTTCATCATCCAACCGCCTTTTATATGGTGTTAGTGTTGGTGCAGAGACGACCGATTCTGGGAGAGCATTCCACTAGTGACAGACACGAATGGAAAAGAAATTTCTGCTGCAATCCAGACGGCTATACTGTACAGCGAGTTTCAATGCGTGGCCCCTCAGTTTTGTATTGCTGCTGAGTTGCAGTAAAAGGCGGGACACATGATGTGGGTCTCGCAGAATCAAGTATGCCATAATCAGGTCGCCTCGTAGTCTGCGATATCTTCCGCTTTTTACCTAAAACTGCTTCAGTCTCTCCTGGTATTGAAGACTGCGCATACCAAATAGGTTCTTAGATGCCCGAAGCTGTGGATGCTCCAGTGCATTAACGTCGTGTTTCAGCCATGAATGGCAGGCGTATATTATGTATCCGACATGTGCATTTGTCAATATTGTGCTGTTTATTTGTCCAAACGCCCGTCGCAACAGCACGACGTGTTGGTTTCCGGTCTTCGAGGCCTTTTCGGATTGCCTGGAGCAACCCAACGCATCTTGAACCAGGACACCCAAGTCAGGTTCGACAGTTAATTGTTGTAGTATATTCGTTCCGAGCCGGCGTAAGTAGCTGCTCTGATATCGGATGGAAAGTGCCTTGCTTTTATTAACTTTGAAATGCAGTAAGTTTTGGACTGACCATTCATACACCGTATCTAAATCACTCTGAAGCAAATGTTGGTCAGTCTTCACATGGATTCTGCGCCAACTTTTGATATCGTCGGCAAACACTAGAAAGTTTGAAGCGATTCCTTGTGCAAAGTCATTAATAAACACCAAAAACAAACGTGGACCTAGAACTGAGCCTTGCGGCACACCACAATCGACTTGTATGGGGTCGGATAAAAAGCTCCGAAATCTGACCACTAATTGCCATTGAAGTAGAAAGTTGGCAATCCAGCTTAAAAGAGGATCGCCGATCCCGTACTGCTGGAACTTGGAGAGTAGTATCCGATGGTCTAGACAATCAAACGTCTTGGAAAAATCCAGGTACATCACATCAACACCTTCTCCTGCGTCAGCTGCCTCGGCCCAACTACGACGCTCAATTACTAAATTCGATGTACATGACTGCTTTAGACGGAAGCCTTGCTGCTCAGGCTCGATGATGTTACAGTTTTCCAGGTAGCACACCAGTACATCGGCAGCCATGGATTCCATGACCTTGGAGAGTATGGGAAGAAGGGATACTGGACGGCAGTTGGGGGATCAATTCTGCTTCCACCTTTGTGAATCGGGGTTATTATTCCAAGCTTCCACATAGCGGGAACTTGGTTCTGGTCTAAGCAGCCCTGGAAAAACTGCGCTAAAGGTCCTGCCAGTTGGCTTGCTGCTGTTTTCAGTGCCTCTGGACGAATGGTGTCGACACCCGGCGAGCTGTGTTTGAGTAGAGACGTCAGCTTTTGCAATACAGCCTCCGCGGTAAAAGTGATGTTGGTTACTCCTGGCGAGGGAACGACAAAGGTTGGTAGGTCGCTTGGTGGCAAGACCCTTTGAAACGTGCGGACATATTATATCCCCACGCGTATGCCGCTTCCACAGCCGTTGTTGTTGGGCCATCGGACATCTTGAGTGGAAGAAATCCTTGCCTTTCTTTTCTTACGCTATTGATGTGCTTGTACTGCTGTTTTTGGCTAGCACTGTAGGATTTTGTGATGTTCTGCTGACATGTGGCTTTATCTTCTCTTAGAAGTTGGTTACGTTGGGCTACATAGCTGTCACAAGTTTCTGCTGCTGGAGCTTCTCTGTACACTCGCCATGCTGCTTTGCGTACTGTCATCCATTTTCGAGTTCTGCTCCTTACGAAAGAAACTGATGTATACTCATTGAAACACTTATCTCTGAAGCCTCTGCAATCAGCTAACTGATTTTGTTGACGAACTCGAGCCAAGTGACTTCCGGGGGTCCTTCGTTAAGGACCTTCAGTTATGGCGCTGACGGGCTGGGCTAATGGATCTTAGCTTGTGATGGTTCGCATTGTCTAATCGTTCTCATTTCGATATTCCGCATAGAAGACAAACTTGAAATTGATGACTGCTTGATTACTGTAACACAAGGGGCAGTCTACAACCAACACATCAATCATATGCTCCTCGTTGGTAAGCACAAGGTTCAGCACAAATGGCCTGTCACATTTTCTGAACCGAGTGGGCAAAGTGATATGATTGCAAAGAGGAACAGTGGTTGCGAGATCTTGTAGATCGGGTTTGAATTGTTCTCCGATCTTGACAGGAGTTTCTACACAATGTACGTTGAAATCATCCATGATAAGTATGTAAGTGTACTTTTGTTGTAAACTGCATCTTAAAGCAGCCTCTAGGTGGTAGTCGTTTTCGGGTGTAGAGGTTGGGGGGGCGGTACGCCAAGTCAAAAAAGTAAGCGTACCTGCCTTTTAAATGCAAGCGACACCAAAGAGAGTCGGGGAACTGGAAGTCTGAATCCGCCAGGGTTTCGCACTGGAAGTTTCTTTGGTAATACAGGAATACCCCTTCTCTTTCGTTAGCCTGTATTTTTGGATCAGCGACAGGCGCGGTAGCGAAACTTCAATTTCCGTCATTACAATATGCAACTACGTCTCGGTGATACCAATGATATCATATGACCCGGAATCTTGGCGATCTTTCAGTTCGGCCAGTTTGTTAGAAAGACCCTGGGCATTCGTATACAAGCAGGGCAGTTGCTCGGTCCCTAGGAGCTCACACAGGGTTGAAGGGGTCAAGTGTGGCGGAATACCGACCGACGGGAGGTCGGCAGTTACTCGATATTTTGATGGGATAATGATGTCTCGTTTGCAACTTGATTCGGACAACGTGCGTCCCAACCTTCCTTTAGACCTACGTCAGAGTCTAGCAAAACAGCAGTCAAGTTACACTTCTGTACATTCGTCGCTATGCTTGCTGCTTTAGGTGCTTTAATATTTGAGCTATGCAAAGCATCTGCGACCCTTAACGGAAGTGCAGAAGGAAGGCGTTTCAGATTGCTCCGCCATCGATCTAAAACATCCGTTGCTTGTTGCGCTGACTGAACCAGAAGTTTTAGGATTCTAGGGCCGCATCCTCTGTAATTTGATGGGAGAGGTATCCTGGTGAGCACTAGTGTTACAACATTATCCAAAGAAAGTGTTTCACGAATGAAGCGCCACTGGTCTAAATCGTGCTTTCCGATCTCTTGAACATTGTTAGAAGGACGTTCTGGCCCGTCATGTATGAAGATTGTGTTTAGGCGGTCTTGCTTGCTGTACCTCACTTCGGTGTTTCGTATTGTTGTCGTGCTCCAAGGGACATCAGGATAGATGCGTATTCCACAGGATCCGTGTTTTAGCGCCATTGCGCAGAGCAAAATGTTTTCTGCTTCGGTGGAGGATTCGAGTGTCACTCGAATAAGTCTTGGTTCTCCATAGTGTGACGAGTTCGGATGACGAGTAATTCGTAATAAGTTTATGGGCTTGGCTTTGATACTTATCTGCACGCACAATGAGTTCAATTGGTCTTGGACGTCCGACAACTTATTCCGCAATGTAATAGCGGTAGATTCAGGGACATTTGAGCATACAACAGTCCGGGCACTATTGTTGTATCCCCTGATCTACAAGGTATGGTACTCGTTTGTCCTGACCTGCTAACAAGGGTTGATTGTTGGCTGTTTTCCCTCTATTAGCGTTAACGGTGTTTAAAACAGAAGAGGGCGCAACGGCGGTATCCCGGTGGACCTTTGCAGCAATCACTGCATATGTAACTGATGTTCCACTGGGCTTTGTCTCGACAAATTCATTTGACCTGCAGGTACCGAGGGTTGGTGTTCGGCTGCTTCATCCTTGTTAATGCTAGATGCCAGGTATAGTGCAATTTGCTTAATCAGACGTGTCGAATGGTGCCTGAATTTTGTTGTCGTAAGTACTGTTTGACTCCCGTAGGTACGGTCAGTTTTCGCCCGGCGTTCTACCAAAGCTAGAGAAGACAACGGAGATTTGGACGTGGCTGATTGCGATTCGGGGAAAGCGGATTGTTCAGCGTTCCGTTGCTTAGAAGCCGCTACTCATCTGTGGTGCATACTCACTTCCATTGAAGTAATCTTATCGTTTATCCTCTGCTTGCTTCCGCGGTTAACAGATCGCACATCTGAGTTAGGATAAACAAGCACTTAAGGAGTGGGATGAAGATGCACGCCGTACAGAACCAAAGTGCATCTTGGGAGCTATTTCTCTCTCGTACCTGTTGTAGGGAACCATTCGCATATTTCGTAGGATACTATTCCAAACAGTTCGAGCAAGGCAGACCGAATTTAACTACTCGAGGACATTCTCCTAACCCGCAAGTGACTTTCGATTGGAGCCATTTCGGGTTCGCATTTCTGCCATTCAAACTGGTATCGTTACCTGACCCAGTGGATGGGTTAGTGTTCGTACTTTTCCAGTTTTTAGATCGGCGCACATCGGTCAGGCGAGCGTGGTGGATGCAAGGTCAAATGAGCGGTCGGCGAGGTCGCGCCGTCTGTGTGATGGGTTATGCAGGCGCACTGGCTGACAAGGTCACAAGGAATGGCGAGTGACTGGACCTGCCAACTGAATCTGAACACAGCGCTGAACACAGATTGGGAGATCACATATTCTTTCACAGCTGTGTTGAGGAACGTCGGATCGGAATAAGCTTAGGCTTTTCGGCCTGCCTTGAGAATTCTCTATCGAATGGTGTCACACAGAAAGATAATCAGCTCAATGTAAGTAAGTTAACCGCTTGCACTTAATCACGGGTGCCAGGGAAAACGGTCAGGGATGGCACGGACGTTAATCGTAGAAGATATTTCCACGTATGATGGGTCACTGTGTAGGGTTGGTACATCCGGTTCGAGTGAGAGTACAGTGACAACGCTGCGAGAAGAGAGAGAACATAGAAGGGAATAATCCAAATGAACCAGGAGCACGCATGTCACGCTTGTGTGAGTGACACGGACTACATCAGCCGTGTGGGATAGGCTGTCGGTCGTTTTCAATAATGAACCATAATGGCAGGCTGCGGGACAATTCCAGTTTGGCTGCACACCTAGACATCCTTCAGCTGATGGCTGTTTTGACGACATCCAGGTGCTGAGCGACATGTTGACAAGGTCGCCTACAAAGGTTGCATGCTCAGTGTTATCCCATTGATTTGTTGCCCGATGCCCATCGAGTTTAGACGTATTTCGGATGTTAGCCTCTCACGCATTTTGAGCCACTTTTCCAGCAGCTTTTCCGCTCTAGGTTTAATTTGTAGTGTTCTCACTCGTAAACCGCTTTCCCTTGAGTTGAGCGTCACTGGTGAGTTGAGATCGAATTGAAACTCCCACTTTCGAGTGCGAGTACTTCACGGATGAAACGCTACACATCTTAGTCATGTGCTTGATCCTTTACCTTGCTTAAAAATTAATGCTCTGGGAAGCCGTGGTCGAGGATGTATTTTGCATCTTTTGTTCACCGGTTATCTGAACTTTGTTTGCGCTTCTGACGTTCGCTCCATAGAACTTTTGGAAAAATGTTAACAATGCACTGAGTTGTTCGGAGACAAGTGGTTGATAAAGGTACGGTCCCTGCCACCGTTCCTGACTGAAGAGTTACTCTGAGTAATCCCAGCTCAACGTAGCGTGCCGAGCTTGGATAACGAGCGAGGCACATCATACTGGACGGCATTGTATGACACCAAACAATTAATACATGTTGTCATGCTGTTTTAGGTTGTCTAGCGGCTTGCATTGTAGAGCGTTCGCTTCAGTTTCAGCCATATTTGAGCACATCACCGTAAGGGGAAATATGCTGCTGTCTAGTGTTTTACGTTTTGGAGGTGTGTAGCTGCTTTTGTTGGTCAGACAACAGGTGGCATACTAGGTCGTTTGGTTGAATTGGTGACACCAATTGCTCTTATTTTGGCAGCAATCAACGAAATGGTGGCTCTTGCATCTCACATGTAAATAGCAGCAGCAGACGTGTAAATTGTTCATTCCGCAGAGCTGTTAACCATACCGCAAGGCTTGTTGATAGTTGCTTTCCGAGCGGCTCAGTAGAAGCGGCCATTCGTGTCGTGACAGAATTTAGCGTGTTTAATGTGCCTAACTCTTGAGCATTGCTCACCCGAAATGCTTAGCTGCGTACTTCTGAGTTGGAGTTTGAGGTGCATGCAACTCAAGGCTCTGATTCTTTTAGGTTTAGTATGCTAGAGCATACAGGAGTTGCATGCTCTACAATCTCTGTCAGTCAGTAGCACTTATGCACCAGCACTACTACGCAGCTGACGAATGGACTAGCCATACACTTTGCAAAAGCAAACGGAATGTGTCGTGTTCTTTCGTTCCTTTACTCCGGTCACGCCAAGGACAGCGCATCCATGATGGAACTTTTCCAACAGTTCGAGCATTCTATTCCAATTGATACATTCTTACAACAGCACCGAAACTTAAAGTTCAGTCGTACTGTTAGTCTTAGCTCTCTGTGGGCAGACCGTTCGTGCATTTGTGATTGGCAATTTAGTTTAATGCCCAGTGTCGTTTGTCGGGAGGTCTTCCCAAGCGGTCACTTTGGCGATGACGCTCACGCACGTTTGATGGAGCTTCCGTGGGGTTGGGGTATATGTGACGTACTAACACGTCAAAAACCGCACAAGAGATGTAATGACGGACGACCTGAGGATTGAATGCGTGCGATATTTTCGTGACAGTGCACGGTCTGTTGATCGATCTTACTGCGTCAAAACCCGTCTGCGGTCAAACGGTGCCTTGGCTTTTACGTTGGGTTTGGCATTAGGAACAGACATGAAAGCAGACGCACAGCTGTCAGCTGCAAAAGTGGCTGCAATTGCGGTGTAATATGTCAGATGGGAGTTGTACATAGCTTGAGGGAGGTCCCTGAGATAGTCTGTCCGAATGAAGGTAGACGCTTGGGTGCAAACATGGAAACAATAGTGTATTCATGCGCAGACTTCTGCAAAACAGATAAGAATATCGTGAACTTGTATAATAAGGTGTTCCAATAAGTCAGGTCTAACAGATAGCAGACACCGAGTATCGGTTGTTTAACTTGTACGAATGAGCGCGGGCACAAGAATTTGTGACGAGAAGTGAAATAGTATACCCAGCTTTAGGGACTGCGCAGATAGTTTGTGTCTATAGATGTTACGACCCCTTATAATCACGCACCACGAAAGATTACAAGATGAGTTTCGCACTTATTTGTGCCCTCACCTGCACAAATGCAAATTTCGAGCAGAAATTCAGAATGCTGGAAGAACGGGTTTTTAGGTCACACATGATATTTATACAGGATATAGGTCCCAAGCTAAATGAAGGTCATTGGAGCAGCCTTGTTCCTACAAGTTAATACATTTTGTTTTTCCCGGAGGGAGATATTTGCAGATCGGTATGCCACGATTCTAATGCCAACAGGGCAATGTTCATGTAACCTGGATTGTCTCGTTAGCACGAAGTACCGAAGGTGACATGTTTATTCCACATGCAAAAACCCACAGTTCCCCAAACTTTATTGTTTCTGTTTGATGGTTGCTAATTTTAATAAAAATCATGTGACTGGTATGATCCCGAAAATTCAGTGACCAGTCAAAAGGGTTCGGGGCTTTCAATTCCTATTTTGTCCAGATAAAGTGTATGAAATTACACGGCTGCAAACATCAGAGTCGAGCATTTATACGGGCAAGATATACTCTGAGAGAAGCAACTAGAACTAATGTCCTCAGATCTATGGATAGTCATTTAAGCTGTAAACGTCAAGTTACTGAAGGTTACTCATTTCTCATAATAATAATAATAAAGCGGAAACCAATTGCTTATGCTAAATATTTTAGGCAATATCTGGCTTTTATGCCGAGAAAGCCATATCGCTGGGACGATTTTAGGCGTCTTCAGATTTACACGCCCTAAGGCAGTACTAAAATTGCTTTCTGCTACTGTCCAAGGCCATTTCTTCTGGTCCAGTAGTAATAAGCACAGCATTGAAAAAGGGGTTTGGGTTTCTAAACCTTCATTGAGCTAAAGTGGTGCCCAAGCCAGTCGGGTCCTAAAGAGAAGAACAGTCATTCTACTTGAAAATTTAAAGCTTTGCTGTTCGAGCACGGTCTCGATGAATTCATCTAAAAAGCAAGCGTAACAGCATTAAGCAACTTTGCGAGCTACAACCGAAGGTCCAAATGCCTGACTGGTGCAACACCTTATTGTTTAAGAAAAAGTAATTACCTAAACTGTCGCCCTTGTTGACTAAATGCTAAGGAGGGAATTCGCTATTCGTTAATCACTGGGTCTCACATTCGTGCAGCAGGCAAAACAAAACGAAACATTTCATGGAACATTAACGTTATATCGGACAAGTTGGCAACTTTCAGTGCAGCTGGCAGGGTTTCATCCATTCGGTTTACTTCGATACAACGCACATAAGCGACTAAATTTAGAGCTTTCAGTGAAGATAACTAGCGTGTGGTTTAATAATAATATCAGTAATAGCAATCTCGATATAACAATATCAACAATATCATCCACCCGCACATAACTGTTGATTAGATGTGCGGTTTCATTTTCGTCTTCAAGTATATAAACTTGACAATCTTTCTGGAAGCCTGCTGTTCGATGTGCGTCAACGCATCTATTTCTTACTGAGGTTCACCGAGTTTAATCAAGACTAAAGATAATTCGTGAGTTTCAGAGCTTCTGGGATTAGTACGCTGCTGTTCGAGTTACATATGCGAAACACAACCCAGCTCCTTGCGCCCTCTGACGTTACCGCATGTCTTCCTACTGCATGAAAAATGTTTCACGTCGAACACGAACATCAACGTTTTTTGGAATGGCATACCTTTCGATTGTAGTGCTTCCTGGCGCTAATATAAACTAAAAAAGGAACCGAAGGAGGATATTAAAGAGGTGGCCCTCGCACCACAAATTAGCGGTTGCCCTTGTAGAGCATCTGGAATCTTGCACTTACCAATTCTGCTTCTCTCGTGGATAAGTGCGAATTAGGAACAACGTTCTTACTGTAGGTATTAATCGGTGTAATCTTTATGGTGCAATATATTGAAAACATGGATTAACTCATGCTGACGGAACAGCAGAAGAACAGGTTTATTCACCCTCGTCTTCATCATGTGGGACTAGTCTCAATGCTGGCGGAATGATGGGCTATACTATACTCGACTTCTATCGGTTCGCTATGTTGCAGGAAAGAGAAGGATCTAAACAAATGTACCAGTTCTTTGCATGGTTGCTCGGCTCAATCATGGGAACTGCAAAAGGCGATGATGGTGTTTACTAATGACTCACAGTGAGAATATTGTTGTGTATGTGGCCCAGTATATGTGTGGACATCTAGTATTGTCTTGGTCACAACTCTTGCATCCGAATTGTATATAAACCAATAAATTGTGTATTCCCGACAATGCGAGACACGCCAGTATAGGCCTGATCATAGTAATACCAACATGAGTGATCAACAAATGGACAATATTATGGTATGCCCACTTCATTTGAATATGGGCAGTTTTCTTCTGATCAGCGAATATACGTTGCTTCCGAGTGCAACAAAATTGTCCATGGCATTAACGAATTTTTTAGGTATTAGGGTTCCGTATTGCAAATGAACGGAGGTATGAATCAATTAAAGTATAAAATCATTATGTATCATGGCTTTAAACTGTAAGCCAAGTAGTTTAACAAATGAAATGCTCTATCGATTCCACTAGGCTTTACATAGTATATTGTTGCCACAAGCTTTATTCGCCGGTAGCCTGGTAGCAGTACTGCTGTACATCAGGAACTGCTGCAATAAACCGGATGATGTGTGCATGATAGTATCAAGCAGCATTGCGCAGTGTTGCACAATTCCAGGGTCATGTAGATTGTTGTTGCAGTCCAGCTGGAAAATTTTCTACCCTGAATTACTGAAAGTGAACTATGTGAATGAGTGGACCAACTGGAACCAGCCTGTGAATCCTGTTTCTTGTGTAAGTGCAGTGCAGATGCAAATTCTGAGGAGACGATTTTGAATTGTAGCCCCATCATAACTGGGTGGACCGAGTGGTGCGATGAGATGGATGGCCACCAAGTGGAGCTGCTCAGTCGCAAAGATGACGACGACAAACTTGCTTGACAAACAATAACCTGTTAATCCCTACACTGTTTGATGAGGCGAGTGTAATTCACGGCTAATGCGCATTCAAGTCAAATCAAATGAGGTTTATATACCCGAATTGGTGCATTTTCAGCCATTTACATTGCCAACTGCAGATGGACTAAAATAACATCATTAAGAATGTAAAACATTACAAAATGTTAAACAAAAGCAAAAAGAATGCGCTGTCGTCACTCGAGTAAAGAGCCCCGCGTTCATAGGCAGCCATCGCAGATTTCTGAAAAGAATGAACTGCATTTATCTTCTGACGACACGGCAAAGTTATAATAAACATTTCCTTATAATTGTTTTAACTTAGTGTCCAATAGCAACAACTTCAGAATCGTGCTTAATACTTCGGCGCTTTTTCCAAAAAATGAAAAGAGTAAGTAGGTCACAGTGAAATTTGAAATAGTTTTACCAAAGAAGCTGTAAAAATATACTTGCAAAACTGGTATATCTGCAATGAATAACGTACAGTTGATGTTTGGCGAAATTGCAACGGCCAATTTAAAGGCCTCTCCTGAAAGCGCAGACTATCCAAGTTCCATCACGTGTACTGGGGTGTACCTTTTCTGAATATTTCAGGACACCGAGGATGTGAGATGCCAAAACGAGAGAAATGCGTTGAAGCTCTGATTCCAGTATTCATCATAGGCTTTAGATAAACCGCGCATGCGCTCAAAAACCTGGTTTGCATAGTCGAATAGTGATACTCTGTTCAGAAATATTACATATGGCGACTAACGCACAACGAATGAGTGTCTGTGGCCTGTGAATGGAGGGAGTGGTGAGAGAGACATTATATGGGTTACGAAAGTCAATCATCTGTTCCCTTGACGGTATTGAATGTCTATACCACGCAGTCGAAATGTGCGCTATCTACAATAATCTGTTACATCGCAACGGGCAAGCCAATGGCTGTGATCGCTGGCTGTAGTATGGCGATTGAAATCCGGTGAGAACGGGTAGCTCGACTGGCCTTATTCATGGCTCATTCAACACATAATTCATCAGAAGCTCTTAATTTGCGTTCAGCACAGGAAAGCATAGAAAAACCTAAGTCATTGCTGCCCATAAACATGGTCACGGGAGGTGTAGGTTGTTGTGAATTTAGGTATAATGTGTGTGACTAGTAGTTACATCCAATGTCTACGGGCTGCAAACATATTTTCAAGCGCATGGCTTCGAGCAACAGTTCTGACCAAAAGTTAAGCAGATTCACCATAAACGGAAATAACCACACTGTTTTAAGGAAGAAAATCTTAAGCAATCAATGGAATATGTGTAATATGTTCAGATGACCGCTTTTCCCTAGGATAAGAGATTTGTGAAGTAAGCTTTAGTACTTTTGCAAACTAAAACCTGCTTCGGCGGAGAAGCAACAATATGGTTGTCTACCACCGTGAGTTAGTATCTGGTCAAAATGTTTACTGTGTGAACGCAAAACATCCTAGGAAACCACCGTTCTCTCTAGATGTCTGACTTCCAGTGGTCATAATGGGGCCGCTGCTCTTATCGGACTAAAGCACAGGGATGCGTAATACACTATCCATAGTTGACTTGACTTCGAGACTAATCACATTTTGCAATAGAGGCTCTTAAGTTTCACTTAAGTTCCACAACCAGCAAACTGGTAAAGACTAAATCTTTGGTGAAATTGCAGCATACTCTGAATCACCATGTACGGAGCAGGAAAACACAGAGACCAAGTAAGCAAGAATAAACATGACATTTACAGTTCATATTCACTCTAAAGTGTAGCACTACGGCATAACAACAGCATCAGTTGCAACATTAGAAAAATAACAAATCGCATTTGTCGTAATGGTTGGATAGGGCTTGATTAGGAGAGTTTTATTTGCCATTAGTATAAGATACTGGAAAACTGTCGCTCTTACTCCAACCTAAGCCACACCGGGATGAAGAAACAGTATCTCGGGAAATGTCAGTTATTAACGACTGTTTGACAAATAATCCCGATGATGCTTTTATACAAAATAACGACCGGAGTAAGTATCCAATTACATGTGCATAACTAAGCATCAAGCGCAATGAAAGGCAGAGGGGTCAACCGAAGACGAGACTTTCATTTGCTTGCACCTACAGTGTGTTCCCGCTGAACAGCGTGATTTCCTACGTAGTCTCAGTGGCGGCTTAGATTTTGTGGACGTAAAGAATGCAAACGAAGCTTAGCACTTCCAACCGGTGACTAGAAAATAGAAAGCGTATTAGGTTTTGTAAATAAAATGTTAATGCACAGATAGTTCATATACCAGAAAATTCGTTTTATCTTATTATCAATCTGTGTTTAACAAAATACGATACTGCTATGCTAGATAGTCTTGTCGCCATAACAGACACCGAGTAATTGACGATTGGTGCCTTTAAGAGTCGCAACAGAGAGGAAAGCAGAAAATTAACGCACGACATTTGGTTGCACTGTACCCAATTCAGAAAAAAGGTAGAATAGTCTCAACTGCTATTGCTCAGAATACACTTTTGGGCTGAGCATCAGTGACATCAAGTTTATGCAAGAGTCGGCAGCTCCACAGCCTTCCATGGAAAATGGTTGTCCCACGCAGTGGGTAACGAAGACCAAACAACTTGACTTTTCGTTTCGTGCATGCGCTAGAACTGGATTAACACTTACACGTCGGTGGAATATACATTGCAGGCTTCAAGAAGAGTGACTTCATTGGCTTCATGCAGCAGGACTGCAACGGCATGTTATGCCATTCATCTTTCATCAGGAATTGGAGTCAGAGGCATATCCGCTTATCAAACCTAAACTTGCGTTTGCAATTGAACAAGTATCATGAGAATCCATATGTAAGATTATGTTCAAGCCTAGTCAAGAAATTGCTTTATGCACCCTGCATGGGTGAATATTCAGCTACAACACACACGATCTCGACAATGTACCCAAAAAGCAAATCAGTGGCAAATCAATACGACAAAGAAAGGGGAGATAAGGATAAACAACACACGAAAGTTGAAAGTCGACTGGTTAAGTCGAGGATGACAGAGTTGGGGTCTCACAAAAGACGCGAGAGCTAAGGGATGACTGACGAGCGGTAAGCTTGTGTGCGGGCATATATTAGCTTGTATTTCTGCTTGGTAGATGTAGTTGATAAACATTCAAAGAAGGCAGTATTTAGAGGATGACTTGTGTCGGTCAGTATCTTTGAGGCTAGCATTTTATAAGAACTTTTGTATGTAGAAATAAGTGTTGGTAAAAGTAGATATCGGAGCACTGCTACATCGGGCTAAGTACTTTAATGATCTGACAACTAACTTAAAATGCTTACCCGAAAGACCGGGAAACATCACAGGGGAACACAGTGGGAACACAGGCATTGAAAAAGCGAATGAGCAACCCTGGAGGAAAGCCGGAGGCTCTGCGCCGAGAGGCACAGAATGACAGCCTTATGACTTTTGTGAAAGTTTCAGTTACTTAAAACGTCTAAGATAAATCTTAACTCAACGTCACACCCAGATAGTTTACTGATGTGGAGGACTGTAATCTGTCGCCATCAATACGTATTTTGTTGCACATTGTAAGGAGCTATTCGTACCTGGCTCCTTTGTGTAAGGAAAAAAGAATTTCATGGCACTTTAAAGCATTAAGAGACAGATCACGGGATTCGGACCAGCTATTAAGCTCGTTCAGAAACGCTTGTAGTTTGAATGAGCAATCAGCGCTTTGGTGATTGATGCCAAGGACGATATGCTCCGTATATTATATCAGAGTCGTTTCAGTTGAAGCTGGCATAGAGCTGACGTAAACAGAGAAAAAATTGGAAATAGAATTGCTCCTTGAAGGACACATGCGTTGGTGCCTACCGGGGAGGAAAATCTGTCACTGAGTCTGGTGATCTAAGTGCGTTCAGCAAAATAATCACTCAGAAGAGGAATGTACTCCATTGCAATGGTAGCAATGGTAGCTACCATTGCTATACCATTGCTACTGATGAGCATCTTTACTCTATCGCTGGAATCTAGTCAATTTCCAGACCAATGGAATACATCATTTATTATGCCTCGGTAGGAAGGATGTCCCAAACAAATGATTGAAAACTACCGACCAATACACCACACTCCCATAATCGCTCGGCTATTTGAAAAGCTGGTCAGAATGGAGATGATGAAGTTTGTTGTTTCTATTGGCCTGATCAACAATTCGCAGCATGGTTTTCTCAATGAGCCGTCGTGCACCACCTGTCAACTGCATTGCCTTAATCATATTTCAGAATCAATCGATTCCGGCTATGCAATGGTGAGCTTGTTTCTTGACATACACCAAGCGTTCGACCGAGTACCGCATAAACGACTGCTACAAAAGTTGGAGAATTTGATATCCGGAACCCATTACTAGGTTTGCTATCGTGATACCTGAGTGATCGTCATCAGGTAGTCACTTTAGGTGATTATCGCTCTTCCCCACGCTCAATCACCAGTGGAGTCATTCAAGGGAGCGTGCTCCGTCCCTCACTCTTTTTGCTCTACATCAATGACACCACCACATCTGTAAAATATGGTACATCATTTTTATATGCTGACGATATCAAACTAGTCTATAAGTTTCGGCGTGACGCACTTCACGGGACATTACCGCTCATTCAAGACTACATTCCCTTGAGTCATGGTGCTGCACATGGGTGATGAAGCACTCGGCTAAAAAAACAAGCATCATGTCTTAGGGCTGCTGCATCCCCGAAGGATGTACACCCTAAACAATCAACGCGTCCCTACACAGTTGTCCACGCGAGATCTTGGCCTCAGGTACTCGTCTACCTTCAATTTCTCCGAACAGTCCCAATACCAAGTATCACGTGCCAGACAGTCTAGGTTCAATATATCAAACGAAATACACACAACTCATGATAGGTTTGAGCTTTTCAAGCTACTCACTCGCCCCATCCTCGAATACTGCAGCATAATATACGGCAATATGTGAAACCGTACCAGAGTGGCTGTAGAGCCCCTGTAGAGGTCAATTACTAAACATCTGATTGGTAAGCACCCTGCAATGAGTTATAGAGAACGTTGCCATGAACTACGTCTCGAACCACCTTGGCTTCGACGATTGAAGCACAACTTTTGCTGCTTTTCAACATGTTATACAAAAAGACCTATTCCAACTTGACTTCACTCAATTTGCAACATTGTTCAACTCGAGCGCTTCCCAACAAAGATTTTACACTGAATATACCTAAGGCTAGAACGAAGGTCCGCTCTAATTTCTTCCTGGCCAGCTACAGCTATTTGTGGAATAAACTACCAATAACATTCAGGTCATGTGACAATGTGGCAACATTTAGTAGCAGACTTGCCAATTACCTTGATCCAACTACCCTAAGCTCTATATTCACATGGGAAATATCCCTCGATGAGATATTCCAAGTGGGGCCCAAAAACATTTAAACACCGGTGTTTTCGTAACTAGGCTTCGGCCTCAAGCATCCACAAGAATGTTAATACATAAAACGCATATACCAATACACCACCTATTTATGTCACCCATGCAAGAGCATGGATCCTTCTATACAAATTGATCTGTGTCGCTATAGACAGTTTCTCTCATCAAGAGAAAGATACCTATTATTATTATTATTTATTATTATTATTATTAGAACTCCTGATTTAATTTCTCTAGTTCTACATCAAAGTAGGACGAACGTTGAGTAACTCCGCTAAGCGTTTTCAGCATCCTCCAGAGTTCACGACAAATACTGTTCCCAAGAACAGACTGGACATACACTTTGTTAAGACGGTGTAGTTCTCCCTTGATACGACCTGTGACAGAGCTTACTGACGTGCCGTCTTTTTTTACACGCTTTCTCCTTAAGGCGCCGTAGCAGCTTCAAGTGGGGGATAAAAACCTGTCAGCGCGGACGTAATTATTTTCCAAAGGACAACAGATATCAAAACAGAAGTTTAAATAGCTTGTAAAATTATCCCAATACTTGGATACATCATGGTCAAAGAACAAACTAAATTCCGTCGATGCGATCATTTCGCGAAGTCTGTCGAGATTTTGTGGAGAGCACTGCCTCCACCTGACCCTTCGATCATTGCAGCGAGTGATTTATTGGTGGTTGTTCTTGCTATAGATGACAGGTGAAATCTTGATAGTTGAGTGATCAGAAGTACCGATTGGAGCACGAGTGCATAAGGGGAACCACTTCACAAACACCAGGTCCAACGTTGCGTTTGACCTGGTGGGCAGATTGACGAAGTTACGCAAAACGAGAGCGGTGTGAAAAGTGTCACATCTATTGAAATTTCCGCAGAACATGTACAGAGAACAGTCGATTTGTTCTATAACAGCTGTAGTAAATTCATCATAGAAATTCTCAGCTTCATGTTTGGGACAGGTGGGAGATATGTAGATGTCAGACAACAATATTGAGCGGTAGCGATTCAAAACACCTCGGCTTACACTGGATCGCTAAAAAAATGCTTAATGTGAGGAGAAGCACAAGCACGTTTCGTTGCAATACAGCAAGACGGATTGGTGTAAATAAGTACTCCACCACCTCGGTTTCGCTACGTACATGCGCGATTAACCCGATGGCAAATAAATTCTCCAACGGATACGACTGCATCACCCACTATTTCATGGAGCCAGCTTTCTTGCAACATAGTGATTCCAAGCTGCGAAAACTCTCTTGAGAAAACAATGTTGATATTTCATTTAATTTCCCTATGAGCGAACGAATGTTGATGCTACGCAATACTTGGATGCTCAGATCTCTCAATATTTTCATTCGAAGAGCAGCTCTACATCCAGAACGATGTTTTCTAACAGAATCGTTTACACTACTTACGAATTCGTTTCAGTTTGTTTCTGATAACACAACCGTTCGAAAATGCACCAGTTACGAGCGTAGAAAAACGTAGCGATGTTAATATCGCTTGAGTAGATTTGCATCGCGGGACAAGTGATGAATTAAAACAAACACCGATAGAGCAAAATGTAAGTTGTGAGGACGTGTGTCTTGAGAAACTCCAAAGAGAGGAATCGTGGGGCACGGCCAAATTTGAAGCCCCCACCACAATATATATATATATATATATATATATTTAAATTGCTGGGAACGATATCTAACCAGCCGATTCCTAACAGCAAGTGGGTTTTCTCTTACTTGGTATATATGCTTTTAAAAATCGCGTAAACGGGTCTAGTGTAGTTAAACCCCTCAAATACCTGCATGCAATTTATAGATGAGGTTGTCGCTATCTCTACTGGCAATATCGGAAAAGTTCATAAGCATGTGATCACGCCGATTACGGCATATGCCAATAAAGCGAAGTTGTGCCTGTTGACAGATCTATCATGCTCTTTGTGTTCTCGACGTCATTTTTACTGTATTGCGAGCTGAAAATTGCACGTCTAGGACTGTCAGTCGTGGCTGAAGTCAAGTTTTATTTAGGTCAGTACATCAGATGTATATCTATGCTTCTGACGCAATCTAATAGGCCCCTTGTGAAGTGATCTTAACACTAAGGTATCAATAAGTTTGTTTGTCGGCTTTTGGAATACTTGCTATGCGTCTTGGGTTCCGACACGCAATTTCATTTTTGGCTCAATTGACAATGTTATTTTGCCGTTATGACCAGTTTAAAAGGCAATTGAGTTGTAAGTGTAGTAATGATTGTAATGTTGTTTTTCAACTGGCAAGCAGGCAATGCACGATTTGATCGTATTGGCATTGAGGTATTTACATTCAACCAATTCACCCAGCTGTTATCCGTTAACACAGCTTTAGCTTTTTCGGTAATTATATTATTTTATTTATCCAAAGAAAACAACAGAAATCTTCTGGTGAAGAACATCACCGCCAGTGATTACCACCAACGTCACACAGTAATTTCTGTCATTGACTTCACTACCCATTGTTTCGGATTCGCCGTTCTCTCGCTTCTCCCCTTTCGGCAGACCCATTTGTGGAGGTCCACGACAAAATCAGCCGTCCGCCTTTCCACCCCTACAGCACCTACAGCATGTTTGTGGAGGGGATGAGGACTTGTGTTATTTAACAGCTTGGGTCAATAGTTCAACTCCGATAGCAAAGAGGCTGGCTACCGCATGTTGGTAAACTGCTTATTCTTGCTTGAATAGTTGTGAGTTGAATAAATGGCTTTTAAGGAAGTCTAGGCGCACTTAGACAGGAAAATATAAGAAACCGGCCGCAAGCATTTCTAGTAGAAGTAGACTTAAAATGTTTTTTTAAATAATGCACCTAAAAAGGCAGAGCAGTTTCCAGGGGAATGTTTACCGAGATGCTCAAAAAGCGCCTTCATACAGCAAGGGTTTACAGTCAATTAGAGATAACTGTAGCAATTATTTGGGCCCACATTTACGGTGTTGGTTGTGATAACTTGGTAATCGAACACAGAAAGAAAAGTCATCATTTTAAATATTTGTTCTGCTGGTTGATTCCATCTCGCATGTCTGAGCTTGAGACAACAAAAGTTACCAATGTTTATCTGTTAGGTATATGCGTAGCTCAGTAGCCTTGTGATCATTAAGATAGCCAACAACAACTATATGCCGTGCAGCACTGTCTGCGGAGCCCAAATCAGGACAATACCCTTCGTAGAGTGCAGGAATGGAGGAGGACGGAACAGAAACCCTCCTAGATGGATGAGACTTGAGGAGTTGAGCGTGTGGAATAATGATATTCGTACTGGCCCCTTGCCAAGGGGTTTAAAAACACACATGTATTAGGAGCAGTATACTTGGTTCAGTAAGTTTGCCTGCGTGATGAGTATTCTTGCATTTCAAGGGTTAGATGTTGATTGAGCTCCCGCTGTTATTGCGCATGATGTGAATGTTGACAAGGTGCCTACCTGTATAGTACCCATCAACTCGTCCATACGGGCTCCAGGATATAGTTGGTCGTTTCTGGAGGGGACGGAGTGCAACGTCCTCGTGACGGTGCTAGGTTCAAAGAGTGGTTTCGTTTTGTGGAACGGGCTACGGCCCAGCCACCGACTTGTGTACGTCTGCTGCGCAAGATTTCCCAAGTAGGCGTGAATGCTTATGTTCTGCTTGTTGAAGGAGTGTGGGTCGACTCCGTTGATAAAACGTGGCTCAAACCCGCCTGCCTACTGGGTTGATTCCATCGGGTTTACGTGGTGGGTGGCGCAGCGCGAGCCACCTACGGTCCCTCTGTAGGCACAGGCGGCCTGTGGATGTTCCTGTGAAGTCCGCAGTGACGGGCAACTTCGGAAACGGAAGCCGCCAATCCATTATTGGTTCAGGGAAATCACCTTCCATTTCGACGAGTGTGCTTGGAACATGTATTCGGTTTGATGGTCTAGAATAAAAGTATTTCTGTTAAGAACAGGAGGCTAAACCTCCCTTTTGGGTAACGCTAAGTATCCAATGCAGTCAACTCAAAGGTATTTGACACGCCATGTTCTGTCACAACATTGCTCGTCGAATATATTTTACCTGTCTGCCCTTTGAGTTACGGATTTAGAAACACGAGTCAAAGGTGATCCTTGGATGCGTTGATGGGCTACTAGATACTGCTGGATGAGAGTTTTCAGCGTTAATAGATTTTCGTTAGTTCGTTCTTTGTTTTCGACTAAGACGAACATGTAAGTCATGCGGATACCAAGAGTAGAGACGTTGCTCCACATGATTGTTGATGTGTGATGCTGGATGATGCACATGCAACTGATGTTCTTTACGACACTCCATCCTTCTGTTCGGTTCCGTTTTAAACTACTTACTTTAGTGTCCATAAATCACACAGAGAAAATTGTCTAGTCGCGCATGTGCGACATGAATTGAGAAAACTAGCGCGCGTCCGGACTGTGGTTGTTTGCTTCGTCCTCCGGTTGACCATATACGATGGTGTGAGATGCAAAACAGCATTGAAAGACTTGCAATTTGAGCGTGAAGGTAAAATCTCCAGAGAATTCTTTTGTGAAAAAAACAATTGTTATTTTTTACCAGCGGGTTGCATGTCTGAAATCGATGCTACCTTGCCACACTTAAGGCACGATGGTTAAAACTCTACCCTGCTGTGGCGATGTTAAAGTTGGCTATAGAATTGGAGACTGGTAGCTTTGATTGTTCAGATAGCAGTTGAATAGTTCGCTGAGCTTGGCAATTTTCTCGCAAACGTTTCAGCACCAATCGCGTTGGCATCATCAGTGCGTAGTTGAGTGGCGTGCAGAAGCGTAGAGGAGCCTCGGTGAGAGTGCGCGGAGCGTGGTGTGCTTGTGTTTTTTATACCGCCGTGGTTGCCCTTGGTGACGAGCAATCCTGTTTGTTGAGACTTCAATCCGCGTTCATCTTAGTTGATGGGCGGATGACCTTTGACCTTGACCCCTTGGGTTATGTGGCCTTTATCTGCTTGCTGTTGTGCGCGAGTCCGTCGTCAGTTCTGGTTGTCTAGTCACACGTTCCACCGGATTCAATCGATCGAGATGGCGGTCATTAAAGTCCTGATTAGAACCCAGGCTGTCCAGCGGCCATAGCTTTAGTAGTATATCATTCGATAGGTGTGGAAAACTGGGAGATGTTTAACAAAGCAAGCATGAAGTGTGGACTTGGGCCTTCAAATGGAACAATGGAAAATGGCATATTACGGGCAAAAAAGTGGATGCTTAGCAAGTTCCGTAGAATGGCCAAAAATAGAACCCCAACATGGTGAATAGTAAACAAAGGGATAAAAGGAAATAGCTTTCGAGACTCACCACAGTGTTAACATAGAAACCCGCAGAAAGGGCAAACACCAGTTGTGTAGGTTAATTCTGGTTGTGCATTTTTCGTCGCATTATGTCGTCTGTCGAGAGGCAGGCTGTATCTCATAGTGTGTGTTGATTATAGCAATGTCAAGTCGTTTGTTATACATAGGTAAATTGGGGGCGGAAACAACGTCATGTTGGAGGGCGTTCCTTGGCTGACACACACAAAGAGAGTAAAAGTTCCGTCAACATTTAGCCTACTGTATTGCGTGGCTAACTTGAATTGGTGAACCTTTAAATTCGTGTTGTGACTAAGTTGTAGTAGGTGGCTGTAGACCTGGTTGGGTTTCGTTAGAATCTGGTACGCCATAATAAGGTCTCCAAATAGGCGCCCGTACCGGCCATTATAAAATTTTAGCTTCCGCAGTCTAAGTTGATAAGGAAGATTGATTCGTGGCTCGTCGCTGTGGAGTCTTAAACGCTGCAAGGTCTTACTTGTGCCAGGTCTGCTAGGCCTGGATTGCATATTCCACATGAATCCACACGTAGATGTTAATTAACTAAGAACAGAAAGAGAGATCAAACCGTCCGAATGCCCACCACAGCATCCAAACGTATTGGTTTCCAGGCTATGACTCCTTCTCAGAATGTCCTGAGCAGCCCAGATCAGTCTGGACGAGTACCCCAAAGTCGCGCTCCTGGGTGACTGCTTGCAGTACATGATCTCCAAGCTTGTATGTGATGTTCGGCTGGTGGCGAATGTGAACCACCTCACACTTCCCCGAATTGAACTGGTGCAGATTGTGAGGTGACCACCCATATAAGATCTGTCCAGGTCTCGCTGAAGTGTGTCGTGGTCTCATTGGTTGGCGATTGACCGCCACATCTAAAGTTCATCGGCGAACAACGAGAAATCGGATGCAATGAAATGTGTAAGGTCCTTAATGAGCAGGAGAATCAAACGCGGACCCAGAACTGATTCTTGTGGAACTCCACATTCGACATGAATCGGATCGGACGGCGCACTTCAAACTCTAATCTACGGTTGCCGATACTGTAGGAAATTCCTGATCCACCCAAGGACCGGATCCTCAATCCCATAGCTTTCGTGCCTGTGAGGCAGAATGCGGTGGTCCAGTCGGTTAAATGCTATAGGGAAGTCGAGGTACATGACGTCTGTCCCTCTGCAATCATCGGACGCTTTCGTCCAACTACTGCGCACAAGCAGTAGTTTGGTGGTGCCTAAACGGTGCTGGCGGAATCCGTGTGCTCGGGTGCTATGATGTTTTGGAGTGCTAGCTTGTCTACTGAAGGCTCAGCAATGATTCCCTTCAGCACCTTTGAAAACACGTAGAGGAGGACCACTGGGCGATAGTTGGCGGGTTCCGAGCGGTTACCGCTTTGAAAATTGGAGTATTTAAGGCATGTTTCCACATGGTAGGCACAGTTTGCTTATCCTAGCACACTTGGAAATACTGCGATATTGGCCCGGCCAGCTTTGTTGTTGCTACGTTCAGCGCCCTTGGGTGAATATAATTGGTTCCGGGCGAGTTGTAGGTGCGTAGCAGTTTCTTCAGGTGGCAGTTTCTTCAACACAGCTGTGCGAGTATAATCAATGATAGAGAGTGTTGAAGTTGGGGATAGGGATGTGGGTATGTAACACTGGCAGACGTCTCTTTGCAAGGTTGGGGGATGTTGCGTTCGTAGAGCGTTGGCTGTCTCTTTAACACTCCGCGCCACTCCGACTGGCGTGTTAAGTGGGGGGATACGGAACTTCACTTTCCCGATGGTTTTAAGATGCTTGGATAGGAGCTTTTGTTGTTGGCAAATTTAAAGGCCAAATGCTTTTGGTGAGTCAATTTGTCCTACAAATACACGAATCATAGAGGCGACATAAATTATTCTGCACTAATATGGTATGGTAAAGAAGTTAATTCTTGGTGACAAACCAAGTGAGATCACTGTCGATTTGGCGAAATAAATGTTTTACCCTTAGAACCGGGCTGAAACACATGTTGAGTTATGTGTGCTGTGGTTGTAAGTCAGCAGTTCATGACGTTCTATTCCTGGTTCGAGTCTTACGCAGTTATACTAAGAAGCTGCAGCTAGTTGGAAAGATCATTATTCTACCCGCCTGTTTTGCAGCGGCAAACGAGCTTTGCACTTGTCTATGTTTCGCTTTGATTTCTTTCTTTGGCATTAACTGGATCACAACTATGTAAGGTGCACTCGCGAAGGATGCGGCACAATTTGTTTGCGGTATTTCGCTTCATTTTGCCCGCCGTCCTTGGATCGTAGCTGCTGTGGCCTACGAACTAGAGTGAAAGAGCAGCAAAACAAGAGCAACCATGAGGAGATTTAGATTCACTTTGAAAACGCCCATGTGTTGCCGCGTGAACCTGGGATGGTCATACACAGGGACAGTGGAATTTTGCTAGCACAAAGTTAGTCCGCATTATGATGGGTTAAGTAGCATGGACCCCGTATGCTCGATGGAGTACCTCTGGAGACCACTTTACTGACGGACACTCGCTGCACTCATGTATTTCTTGGCTGCTTTCATTACAACGTAATCGCATGGCATGGGCATAATTTCGCAGTTGGTCCATTAGTACCAGATGACAATTTTCCCGAATTACCGTTGTGTGACTAGCGCAGCAGTAACTTCTCACTACGGAAAACCTTACTCAACACCTACGTCACAAAATTCTCCCGTTATGGGTGCATAAAAGCGCACTCTTGACATTACTTAACTTGACCTAGTGTTATTAGGTTTTGTGAGGCCAGACGAGGAAGACTGCCACAGGAATCGACCTAAATATCAGTGGTCGTGGGGTGAGCATGCTGAGGATAGGCAACAGGAAGTTACACATAGTAAAACGGAATGCTTGCCTTGTAGCTTTTATCGATCAACTTGTGACTTAAGTAAACTAACGTGAGTCTCGCAACCGTGGCGCGGACTGCCAAAACTACAGAAGCGAATAAGTATGTGAACCAATATGCACCCGACAATGAACATAGTAAACGTTGGATTCATTTTTATTCATATGACAGTAATAACCATAGTTATTATTTATTGAGTTTACCCAGGTGCTACCCGTAAACTAATTCGCCCTATGCATGCCATTAGGTTGCGTTAGCCAAACCTCTTGTTGAGCTGGTCTTTGTGGAAGCACCAACCTTCTCCACATTGTATTAAGGCTGGAAACTTTGCTGCAATAATGCTCATGCAACTTCTACCAATGATCAGCGCTTATGAGGTGAACTCTCTCTAGGCAGTTACGTTTAAACGAACCAACTTGTTTTCGGTCGTTTATCTTGGGGCTAAAATACAAAAATTGCTGAAGATAAAGGAGAAACAAGAGATTTAAATACCATAAATCACTGAAACGAATTGCTCAATCAATAAGTCTACGTTATTACACCAGTCTGGTCTCACCGAAACCACAGACGCACAATGACTTGAGCAGAACATCTTCATCCACCCACTCAGCAGCTCTTGGGAATAAGCGCGCAGGCATCGAACCTCCAACAACAGGATCGGGAGCGTGCTTAGTGTCATAATATATATGCCCAGGCTGGAGAAACCTCAATCATCTTCAATACCCCAGATCATCGGTGCATATCTCCCACAGCTTCCCACAGGAAGTGGAAGCGGGTTGAAAAGTAATGTGCACCGACCAATCCCTTTGTTTTCGTCGGGTTGCCATCAGTAAGAGCCTCAGGTGACGAAGTAGACCTTTCTTCTTACAGCAACAGTCTTTGAATTCTGCACTTTAGCGGACATCCCCTTGGGCATACAGCAACAAAGGAAGTAAAACCTAGATCACTCCCAGTAGAAAGACAAAGGATTGACTTTTGTCCGTGATGTTTCTGAAGTTCGGACTAATCGCAAACCTAAGGTCATGACTTGAATGAGTAGTGCTTCATCCGTGATATACTCTCCCTCAACAACGTGAGTGTCAGTTTAATGTCAAGTCCACCTTTGTCACAGAACTATACTATAGGTGCTTCATGAGCCTTGGCGTTTTCATTCTACTCCAAAAAATAATAGCAACATTGCCTGAAGGAGGCAAGCAGCCATCAATAGTATGTCTAAAAGCAGTCTAAGCCAAGCCATCATTATCTAACAAACACAGGGTAGAGGGAAACGAGGTATGTTGCAACCCACAGCAATTTAAAATTCTAAACCGGAGCAGGTTGTAATCCTCTCCCAGACTAGACCAAAGAAGGTAATCCACCTGAATTCTGATTAGGAGCGTTAAGTAGCGAGTAGTCTGTTCACCAGTCCTAATAGGCACGGAGCGGCTTGTCAGAAATTCACCCAAAACGATTATCAGCTTATCCCACATGGTTTCGCATCTGGCAGTTTTAACTTTTAATTTCCCCTTATGTGAGCATACATGTCGTTCACAATAAAGTTGTTGAGCCTAGATCTCATCAGGCCTCAGTATCCTGGGTCTTCACAATGATTACCAAAACACTGATGAACGACGTTGTCGTCGGTACTGGGATATGACTATCTCGCATATCCCTCCTGCGCAAAGATTGGCCCATTAGATGAGGGGTTGAAATTTTCTACCATCTTTCCTATCTACACGCTGATCACATTAGGGGCCCTGGGGTGTAAACTACTGACTTGCTGGGGCTTCGTTTGCAACTCAGGTGTATAACAGCTATCGTAAATCGCCAACAGATGTCCAGCATAAAAAAGTACCGTGTTCCAGCTTCTGCTATGAAAAATGAGGAATTACTTTACCCCAACATCCTCTTGGTAGAGGACTTTACTTTGCGCCTCCTGGAGACATCAGCCACCTTTGGTGAGCAGTTACCCTTTCTCTCACCACTGTGTGCCCGTATCACTTGTCTAATGCTCTTCAGGTAGAGAGTTAAACCGGCCGTTTGAATCTCCTGTTCACCACCCAGAACTCATGTTCCACGTGTTAACGGTGGGTACTTTTCTTGTTTGCAGCAATCATGCAAAACTAGCGTTCCTCCCTATGTGCCAGGCATATTATCTTAGACAGAACATTGAAGAACCATGCATCCTTACTAGTTTAGATGACGTGGCTGAAAGCATCAGCAAAACTGATTGGTTCTTCCTAGCCAAATGGTCCAGCGAGATGTCCTATGCAGAGTTTCTCAAGCAGTTCAATAGGGTGATGCCAAGCACCTCACAAGTCAAAATCCACGAATCCAAATTGGTGATGTCCATACTAATGTGCAGGATTCGGAAACGAATTGCTTTGAGTGACAGCGAGGAGCGCCCACATGGCCTGCCAGAGCCAGGATAACTGGATGTCTTGACAACACAAAGAGATCCTTGCACCCAGATGATCTGTGAAAGCATAGTAATACAACAACAGAATGTTGTCATAAACTTTCATTCCAAATCCAGGCTCCTATGCACACATGCAAGGGAAGTTCATAGAGAAAGGCATAGATGTCCTACCACACATGCAGCATATAAGATAGTATAAAAAGTGCAAGAAGCGGCTGACGAATTTTGACAACAATTAACCCTTATCTTCAAAAATACACCGGCATCTAACATCCCACTGATGCAGATCATATTGACATCAAGATTAAGTCGAATCTTTTCCACATCCACGGATACATTGAAACTGGCTCATATGGTTACTCGAGAACAACACCCCTGGAGCAGAAAATCGCCCAAAAGCGTTGCATGCGGTTTCCCATTATTTAGGTGAGCCATCCCAACAATGTTTACTTGCTTCAACGGAATTAACTTACGAGTCACAAAAATCAACTTCCAATCAGGGAAAGCACCAGTCGAGCGTTTCGCCTTATTGGGGCTCTTCAGAAGCGCACATTCCTTCGGTTTCCTTCAGGAAACGAAGCCCTGACCACTAGTGGCTTACACCAACCTTCAGTAGTTTATGCTACTGGGACATGAGGTACGACCGACAACAATCATGTACTGAAATCAAATCTCGACATATCCAGATATGCAGGTACCAAGTAGATAGAAGCTGGTCAAGTTACTCCCCTTACAACTGTAGCAATCATGTAGAACCAGCTACCTATATTCTGATAACACTCTTTCTAATCATAGTTAGAATCATGTAGTCCGTTAACGGAGAGGCACTCATCGTGGGCCTGGAGGGTATCAAAAGCCTCGTTTCAGAGTAGCGCGAAAACCACCAGAATCGCATCATCAACCAAAGGATAGTTCATGTATGCTGGAGGTAATCAGTAGATGTTGCGTTAGAGCTAGATGCCGTCTAGCCGGATTGTTTAAGATCATTTTACCTATGAAGCTACAAAATTAAACCGTCAGTACCATGCGTTTCATGGGGAGTCTGAGACTGAGACTGAGACTGTATTTAAGAGCAAGTAGAAAGGTTTCTGTACAACTCTATCGAATTACGAAAAATCAAAATTTACTTGTGAATTATCAGCAGTTGTGTCTGGTCCGTTAATCGTTTATCCGTGTTCGGTTAGAAATTTGTACTAGCGTCATTATTTCCGGACATATAATGTCTTCTTTTGGCACTGTATGTGCATCGTTTCACAAAAGCACAGGTTTCCAAAATAATCGTCGATACGGGTTTTAAAACACTTCACAGAATCAGCCTCTATTAATCCTTCTGGTAGTGTATTCCATAAGTTTACGATTCTTCGTTCGATACAAAGCTGATGTGATACTTTGTTCATGCTGGGGACCCTGAGTTTGTAACGATGTCCTCGGGTGTTACATGGTTCTCGCAGGTGAAATATTGGCCGCAGTATGGGGAAGTGATTCAAGTGTAGTACTCGATGGGTCATAATAAGATCAATTCTTACTCGGCGATAGGATAGTGTGTAGAGTCCGAGCTTTTCACAACGTTTTTCATATGGAAGCTTTCGTAGACTTGGTATCATTCTAGTTGCGATATGCTGTATTTTCTCAAGTTTTTCAGTTTCCCATTGGGTTATCGGATGGTAAGCTGGGGCACCGTATTCAAGGATTGGTCTAATGAGCGAGGTGAATAGACGAGGGACGGTTTCTTCGGACCATGTGGAGAAACTTCGTCGTAATGCCCAGAGCATACGAAGTCCCGCACGGTACAATTTCTCTGTATTTTCTAGTGATCTTAAATCATGTCGTGAGAGAACTCCTAAGTCTCTGACAGATGTGTTGGGATGGAGCAACTGGCCGTCCAAGGTGTATGATCGAGTGGCTGGACGTCTGGTGATACTGATGAACTCCGACTTGCTTGCGTTAAGAGGGAGTTGCATTTCAGTGGACCACGTTGACAGTCGCTCTAAGTCATGCTGGAGGCGAGCGCAGTCGTCCTGGTTTTCAATGATCCTCCAGATTTTCAAATCATCTGCAAACAGGACACATGGTGACTGGAGCTGCTGCGGAAGATCGTTGATATGAATAAGAAATAATGCTGGCCCAAGTACAGTTCCTTGAGGCACGCCACTGGTCGATGGGAACCATTCTGTCAGATAGTCATTGACCTGTACTCTAAACCTTCGTCCCACAATAAACTCTTGTATCCACTGAAGTAACGTGCCACCGATTCCGTATGTCCTCAATTTACGAAGGAGTACCTCGTGGTTCACTCTATCAAACGCCTTACTAAAGTCGATGTACACCACGTCAACATCCTTCTGTTCATTGAGAGCTCGAACCCACTGGTGGTTTGCGTACATCAAGTTGGTGATGCAGGATCGCCCTTTCGTAAAGCCGTGTTGCGCTGGCGTCAATATGTCCGTCGATTCGAAGAACGACAGCAGACACTTTTTCACAACCTTCTCGAGAACTTTGGATAATACCGAAGTCAAACAGATCGGTCTATAGTTCTCTATTTTACTCGGATCACCACCCTTGGGATGCGGTTTAACTATCGAGCATTTCCAGTCGTTCGGCACGGATCCTTCAGAGAGCGATCTATTGAAAATGTTTGTCACAACTGGTGAGATGATAATCGATAGGGACTTGAGTATTAGTGGGTGAAGTCCGTCTGGCCCGGGGGGCTTTGCACCATTGAGGTTGACGAGTAGCTGATGTACTTCGACTGCATCACAATGTAGGCTGTCGAGCAAGACTTGCGCAACCTGTGCCGGTACTGGAACAGCCGCCGGTTTACTAGAAAATACAGTGAGGAAGTGCGTAGCCAGGGCGTCCGCGCGCTCCGCGCTTGAAATGAGTGTCTTCCCGTCTAAGTTCTCTAAGACCGGTAGGTCGTCTCCAGGTTTCAGTTGACGTTTCAAGTAGGCAAATATTCGCTTGGGTGCAGTTGTGGCCGAGGATGCTAGCTCCTCTTCGAACTGCCGGCGTTTCTTGATCTTTGCGGCGTTACATAAGTTACGCTGTTTCCTGTACACCGCGTAATCTTCATCACAACCCGAGCTGATGTATCTATCCCAAAGTTTACGACGTCGTCGCTCTAACTGTCTGTATTCCCTATCAAACCAATGCGGTTTGACAGGTCCGATTTTTGGATACTTAAGGGGAACGAACCGAGTACAGAGCGAGTTAAGCTTCCCCTTTATTAATGACCAACAGGCCTCAAGTGACGCATCCTGTGGTAGTGTCCAATCAGTCTGAGTTGCGGCTTGGACGAGTCCGTTGAAGTCCGTCTTCCAATAGTTGAATGTCGGCTTCTGTTGATTGTAATATGGTAACGACAGTTCTAAGCTTGCTACAATAGAGCAGTGGTCACTGTTCGCCAGAGGTTCGATGACTGTGATCTCTTTTAGCTTTTGCTCGCAGCTCGTAAACATTAGGTCCAGACAAGATGCCGAGTACGGAGTTACGCGCGTCGGTTGCATGACATTTTGCGTTGCCCCAATTTCAATAGTCATTTTAGCAAATTGAGCCTCAACGTTGCCATGACCGGGAAGAAGTCGAACATCTGGCCAAATTACCTTAGGTAAATTTAAATCCCCCATCAGTAAGAACTGAGGGCGGCTCATGTGCTTCTGTACATGTGGTATCCAATCGCGGCAACGGTTTAATGGGCTCCGGTAGATAACCCCCACAATTAGTTCTGCGCGCCTGAAACGGATTGTGCACCACAATTGCTCGCATAAACTATCCTCGCTCCGATAGGTACTGATAAGTTTGCCAGATAGTGACGATTTTATGTACAACAGAACACCACCGTGAACCTTTGATTTTCGGTCACATCGGAAACAAGAGTATCCTGACAACACGACTTCTTGGGGTATGATGTCGGAGTTCAGCCATGTCTCTGCAAGTCCTAGAATGTCCGGCCGCTCCGAGACAGCGAAGCGGCACAGTTCGTCACGTTTGTTCATTCGGCTGCACACGTTGGCGGATGCGACACAGAGGTCTTGGGAGGTACTGCGGGACGTGCCTGGAGGTTGAGCAACCGGTTGATACGGGTTCGTACACCCTTCTTGATCACCCGAAAATTTACAATTTGTATGTCAGTCTCACCTTCCTCTGTACGACGTTTGAGCTCAGTGACCGCAGTCTTCAAACGATCCCTCTCCTCGGGTTCCAAATCTCGGCGGATGTGAATTTATGTGCCTTTCAGCCTTGACAGACGAGACAGTATGACCTGCGGCATATTAGGATTTACAAAGGTGATCCTCAGAGGTCGATATGACTGGTTAGTTTTCTGGCCAAGTCGGATTACTTGTTTAATCGTCACACTGTCCTCGCCCACATCCAAGAGTCTATCGATGAGCCCCTGGAGGAACTCAACATCGTGATCATAACGTATCTGAGGGTTTTCATCTTTTGACTTCGGTACGTGGAAGACCATGAGATTATGACGTCTCAGCGAAATCAGTGATGAACCTGTGGGAGCAGAACTAGAGGCGCTTAACTGATTGGGTAGTTGTTTATCAGCAGGTGACGGCTGAACTCGATTACGTGGGCCCTTGCGCTTTTGAGTGGTCCATGGATCTTCGGTGTTCAGAAGTTCACAGACAGGCTCTGCGAAATTCACGGACCGATCAGTGAAGCGGCATTTCGTAGCTTCTGAGTCTGAGTCTTCCATCGGTGGGAAACATTGAACCTGGGGTTCGGCCGGGGTCGAAGATGCTGGTGGTGGTGCAGATCGCGGAGAGACAGTAGAAGGCGAGGTGACAGAGGTACTTTCACGAGGGCGTTTGATCCCACGTAGTGAACGGTTTGTTTCTATCTGAAAGAGAGATTTTTCTGTAGTTGTTTGCGGTCGCTGCGTATTCTGATGTCTTGTATCGCGACATTTATCACATATAACTTGAAAAAACCGATGTCGGATGTCGAGCGATTTTCGAAACAAGTCAACGGATAAGCCAATGCACGAAATATGGAACAAAACATCACAGCTGAAGCATCGAAGTGCATGAGTTTTATTTCCCACAACTTTCGAACACGAACCGCAAGTAGCTTGAGACGGCATCACAAGGTAGAGCAAATCCAAGATGGCGGACAGAGATGGCAGTATGGCAAATCAATGAGATCTCCGGAATTAGCCGAAGAATAGCTCCCAAATTTGCACCGCTTGGAAAATACGCCGAAAGAAGAATAATGGTGCACAATTCACACAGATAAAACGCTGCAAACACAGTAATCTGAGGCAAAAGTAGTATCCAGCACACGTCCGTGGGTACGTCTGTCTTTGCTGCATCAGTTGCCTGCGAGGAATCTTCGTATTCGTAGAGTTAGACAAATCCGCTGTTGTTTTTCACCTCGCTGCAGCTTTTTTGTAACGAGGTCGCCTGCCTACCTTTTGATGACAATTACAACGGTGATGGACTGTGGACCATCGTATTGGATGGATGCCACGTAACTGCGGATGCACTGCAACATACCAACCGACTGTATATCAATGCCATTCCCTTCACCTCCAGAGCTTTCTACACACATTGGGCTCAAGTGGACTTTAAAGTCATGGAACCATGGTCGCATGTAGAACAGTCTCCACCCTAGCAGCCAACATATGCACCAACTCTCCCCAAAACATAAAGTAAAAGTCAAGATCCCCGGCTGTGTGCTTAAGGTTGGTCGCTAAACAACGGCTTTTTAGAACGGTGAGCAAGTCGCCTTACTCTTGATTGTCGTGACTCCTTAATTTAATTTGTTCTTGTTATCTGTTCGTTTACACCACTCACGCCGCGTACTTAATATTCATTGGACCAGCCATGTGCTGTTGCGTCCTATGGGTTACAACTGTATACGCCTACATATTATATTGTCACGCGTGTATATGCAGCTGCGCTCATACATAAGTTCCTGTGCTACTCTGGTCTTCTGTCTTTTCTGAATACGACAACTTGACTCCGTGTGGTACCGATATCGTTACACATTACGGCTCCTGCTCCGTTCTGCACTGATCCTGCCGTTACCCCAAATGTGGGATGCTGAGAAGACTGGAAAATCAGGTTTCTGATCTGCCGGTTCTCAATTCATTCTTGACGCTGAAGCGGACGATACTTGAAACTTTTTTTACATTATAAAAGTATGGTAGGTGCTAGTCGAAGTCATGGCAGTAGGAAAGAGGTAAGAAAAGTCAGTTTAGCGCGTTTTTGTTCGACAACGTGCCTAGTCATTTGTGTGCCGCAAGCTTGCAGAATATGGGGGAATAACGTGTGTGGTGATGCCGACGAGATTGGTTAATGAGATGAAAATACCTAGCCCGTGTGATCAGAGGAATGCAGAGTCAGGATACAACGGCTGTTCGAGGATGTCGTCTGCCTAAGCTGGTAAATGGACAAGGAACGAACTTCGTTTAATATACGGAGTGCGGTGTGCGATGAAATGCTGTGATGGGTGCAGAAAGGTGCTAGCAGTAGATAGAAGGGTAACCAAAACTGGAATTTCCGTCACTTTATCTAATTACGGTCTTAAGGCAACAATACACATTCACTATGAGTGTGCAAAGCAATTTTTAAACTTCTATGAAGAACGAGAGTAAATGGGTGTTAACAAGCTACTCAGCAAGGAACCAGAATACAAGAGGGTGCAGATGCATCACAAAGGGCAAAGGAAGTTGTTTTGCACCTAACAACAATAGTGCATGGACAAATAGAAGTGGCGCTGTGTGACCGAATTGTAAAAAAGGAGTAAGGTAGAGCCTTGTCCGTCTACTAAATTCACGAAGTAAACAGGCAGGTCCATGTGAGCTGTATCTTGCCGATAGCATGGGGGCACAATCAGCCGAATGTCATGTAAATATAGGGAAGCAGCGAAGGATGAGTTTTCAGTGTTTAAGTTTGTGTGTCTGAGGAATGATTATTGGACAGAAAAATAAGCTTCTTGCACAATTAAAACGGAAAATTAGTCCAGGCGGTTCACTGGTGTCGACTTCGAACCATGTGTAGTAAAATCTAGCGATGAGGTAACCTGGATTTGAGGGCTGAACTTAGCCGGTAAGGGAGTCTAAACAAAATACAGTAACGCATGAAAAGGATGAAGTTTTGGCTGCGAATGAGGAAGGAGTGAAAGGTGGAGAGATGTAAGGAAATTAAAATGTTCAATGAAATAGAGATGAACCTTTACATAAGGGTAGCAAATTGGAGTGTCAACTCACAAAGCGGGCGACCAGTTTATAATCTAAACTGCAAACCTTTTACAAGCACAAACGTAACAGTGAAGATGAGATTGCAGCGAGTCTTACAATCACACCGACAAAAGGCAGCAAACGCATGGCATTTGGACAGAATTCGTACAAAGAAACCGGATTCCGGGTAAACTAGTGTATCTAAGAAGGAAAACAGCTACGACAATATTATATCACATGGGTGAGGTTGGAAGTTACTTATAACGTGTTGTGCGTACAGACCAGAATCTGTGCTGGAGAGTGACATCCCTAGATGTCCACGTCCATAAGGCATGAAAGTGTTTATGCACTAAGCACTATGGAGAAAGTAGATGACGTAAACTACTGGATGACTCAGCGATTTCGTGCAGGTTCGTCAGACACAAATCATAGATACATAAAACGCGGTGATATGGGACCAGTAGTTAACCATACTTTGGCCAATCGTCATGCCTCATGCTACCACGGTAGGTTGATTCACAGTCACCTGTTTCTGCACACAAAGCAGTTATCGTTCTCGATCGACGAAGATAGCTTCCAATAACCTGAGATTGTGGGACCGCTTATTGCGCATCAAGACGGCGAATGACTCATCGGGGTTGACTAGGTTGCTGGTGCTCAGCAAGTGCAATGTGATTGCCGAGGCAGGTCGATTTCTCAAATCAGCGAATTCCGCCGTCGCCGCTTCCATCCGGTTGCGTAACCACTTAGAATTTGTTCACTGATCCTGACACCTAAACTTCTGTCAGTGCACCCGACATGGTTGTTCCGTAGCTACAAGTGCGTTTAAAGTTAAATTTGCAATACTCGCCTTGTGGTTGGATTGTGACATTCAATCTCCATTGAGACGCAAGTTAACTTTAAAGTGGACCTCGGTCATTCAGGCTACAAGTACCGTATCCGAATTGGGGGTGTTTCGGCGTTACTAATCCCAACACTGACACCCCATGATTGGTTTCGTGCTGTTTTGGACTCATCAAACGGAGATAGCTTGAGCTGGGGTGGAAGTTGGATCTAGTGGTTAATGGCTGACGCCTTGATCAATATGGCTCTAAGATCCGTGAGCAACGCTTCGCACAGCGGTAAGGGAATCCAAGTTGGATTTGCAATACTCACCATGTGATCATGGCGTTCGCCGTTAACCACTAGGCTCCAACTTCCACTCCAGGTCAGGCTATCTCCATCTGATGAGTCTAAACCAAGACAAACGGGTCATGCGGTGTCAGTTTTGAGAGAAGCAACACCGAAACACCTCCAGTTCGGATGCCGTCTTTGTGGTCGGAATGACCGAGGTCCAGTTCATAGTTAACCGAGTTCATAATAGCGACTGCCCATCGCAATCCAACCACAAGAAGGGTATCGCAAATTCAACCTTAAACGCACTTGTACCTATGGGACAACTATGTCGGGCGCACTGACCCAAGTTTAGGTCACCTCTTAGTGTTTTTCTAAGCAATGTGACATGCACTGCTTCGTTATCGGGGTCTTGATGAATCACATATACAGAGGTATTGTTGACTTGAGTAACCGTAGTTTGGCTACGCTATACGCACTCAGCGGCCCCATATTCTTAGGCTATTGGAAGCCATTGCCATCGATAGAGAATGGCCACTGCTTTGTGTGCAGAAACAGCTGACTGTGAATCTAAACCTACCTTGGTAGCGTGATGCATGCCGATCGGCTAACGTTTGGTTAACTGATGTTCTCATATGACCGCTTTGTATATATCTATGAATTGTGACTGATTTGTCACCGACGAGCTTGCACGAAATGACTGAGTCATCTCGCAGTTTACGTCATCTGATTTTGCTGGTTGGAAACGTAGAAGTCTGAATTTGTGACACCTCTGAGTGCGTGCGAGGAATGCGACACGATTACAGACAAGTGGGAGAACACATTGTTTGGATGCAAAAGCGGTCTTAATCAGTCAGCTATTCAGTTTTATGAAGGCGGTGAACTTTAGCACACTAATGGTGTTACCAAAAATTATGGTGCTCTCAAATCCTCGGTTCTCAATGATGGAGAAAATTGAAACGGGTGGTCCCCAATGGGCGCGATTTGGTACTTTCAAATAGCAAATCATGGCACATTGTCCATTGGCAAATAACACTCAGTGTGGTTAGAAAAATCCAAAGCGCATCAACCGGAACGATGATTGTGCTACTTTTGAGAATACGTGTTCAGGACTCATAGACAGTCATTACTGTAGTTTGCTCGGTTACGAAAATTTAGGGCGACAAGTTGCAGTACACCGGTCGAGATTAAACAGTGTCTCAATAAAAAGCTTAGTCATGTGCGAATGTGACCCAGAAGTGGTCGGTTAAACCGCACTTCCTCACTATATTGGTTCGTTGAAGCAACCAGACGGTGCAGGCCGAATTGCTCACTGTAGAAACACCCAAACGAGGCGGACCACTGCCAGACTACTTTCTGTATGGAAGTGCATGAAGACACACCAATTGTCGTTCATTACTGTGGACAATGACTGGAAAGGGGCAAAAGGAGAAGGACCAGTGGATTTTCACTTTCCAAAGGTTGACAGTTCACAGTAGTTTACAGTCGCCTGGTTCGTTGAAAGTACACATCCATTTCACTAATAACAAACACTGACATCTGGCGCCGGCACATAGAGGAAAAAGTGAGACACGGTACACTGGTTTACAAAAAGTGAATGCTCATCGCTGAGTCAGACAGGTGGGCACGTTATGGCTAGTTTACTGCGGAGTGTGTAATTGATTCGATGTAGGAGACACAGAAACTCTGTGCTTTGATTGCACAGAACAGAAAGATTGGCATAAACACAGCCCCTATCAAGACAAGATAGCAAGGCTAGATAAGAAAAGGAAAATGGGTGCAAAGCTTGATAACAAGTTGCCGTCAAAATGATTTGTGTACGAATGATATGAGCGATGGACCGCAATACGAGGCTGAAGTAGGCTGGCATCAGTAGATGGAAAGAATAAGCCCGCTATTACGGGGATGGGTTAAAATTGCACACATGATTCTTTTCTAGTTTAGCTAAATCTTTCGCTAAGTAGACGACATATAGGAGAACGGTTATACCCACTTGTTAATGAACCACAGACAGTAAACATTAACGATGTGTGCCTTCCATTAACTAAACTCAAGTCAACGAAGAAATACAGGCGCATAAAACACCATCCGAAATTCCATTTCCAGAATACCGGAGGCCTTGAGGCAGGCTATCATTTGATGCCAAAGTTATCCGCTTAAACTCTAAGTGTACTTATCTCGTGCAGTCAAGCGAAAGGAACCGCAAAGACAAATTAATGTGTGTATGTCTACCTGGTCTAGGAAATTGCACATTGAACGGTTTTGTGACGGGAAGAGACGGCAGGAAATGGATGATGAATCAGCTGTCGCGTTCTCAGAACAGACATTAGACTGTGCCGTAGTCGAAACTAGAACGTAGACTGAGCGGCTCACGGACCTCGGCATTGGTCTCAATCACAAATTCATCAACGCTAAGGAGGGGGACGGAATAGGGACTGTCGCGGCATGACAACTGAAAAGCGGCAGCGGCGCTGTGCAAATATGAAATAATTCTCCAAAAAGGCGCATATTATAACAGAACAGAACATAAGCAATGGTTCAAAAGAAAAAGCAACAGAGGGAACGGCTAAATTCGTCTACCCGCTGTTGGTCCCCATCAGGCTCGTTGTCTCTGTAAAGGGTGCACCGGAATGTCAAACACAACGCTCATGCAGGGATTTAGAGAGAGAGAGAGAGAGAGAGACAGACAGACAGAATTGACAGCAACAGTGTGACTGCGGAAAAAGTTAGGGAGGCAGAACCAATAGAACGCTGACTTCCCGAATAAAGGAACATGTGCCAAGATGGGTTCAACGTGAAGTTGCTCAGATGCCTACCCTAGTCAGATTCTATGTTCGCGCAGACCGCCGGCTTCCTCGATAGGCAAACACCTATTAGACTCGGGTCACCAATTAGAGCTGGGCTCACCGTTTAAAGTTGTGTTACGTCACACTAATCCCCGCTTCCTTCGGTTTGCTGAAGCTGTCACAATAAGCCGGATTAAGCCAGTCTTGTGTGTTCAGAAACGATTATTTGTCAGCCTAAAGGTGCCTTGGACATAGGTGTGAACTTCCGTCATTCGTTTTGCACCTTAAGCTTGTCTGGTTGCATCCACTGTTAGCTATATCTATGCATAGCGGTTATTAGTAATGGTACTGAGACAATATGAAAAACATGCAACTACCAGCCTTCGTCTTCTTTCCGTGCTTTTCAAACCATCTAAGTGTTGTAAGTAATCTGATGGTGGGTTCATTATGGCAATACTTTACCTGCAGGCATCCTGAATTCCGTATCCCTGGCGAGACGAATGAGATTTGTTCATTTAATGTCTTAGTGGATACATTCAGTGCGTCTACTGCGGTCAGCTAGGGAACAGTACGCCTTGTGACACTGTCGTTCAACTTTGATGACAGTATACATTTAGAAAGCAGCAATATGCTTGCTGTCTGGGATTTACTCTAGCAGACTCTCTTCAACATTTCTGCCTAGAGTTGCTCAAGTAGGTGTGCTTATTCATCACCTACTGGGGATCACCCAAACACGAAAATCAACATTAGAGTCTGAAACAGCATGTGACTTCTTGGTTGACTCTTGCAGCGTGACATCTCGTATGTACTTCAACAGAGGACAAATCAAGTGCCGACTTTGCCTTTTGACCAAACAAGCAGTGATTAATAATTGACCGGTCGTACGCGGAGTGTTAGACATAAACAAGACATATTACCCATGTAGTTAGCCGGCGGTGAGTGAGCTGATGGAGAGTATCAAAAGTTTGGAACATAGAGGGAATAAATAAATAAATACGTAAATTACATTGGCGGATGCTGCGCTTCAGCTGCCTATTCACAGAGTATTTTTGACTTTTCAAAACGTCTGATACGACCTGAAATTCTGGTCCACAGGCAGATGCAAGCACGTTTGGTAGGATGATAACCACTATTTTGGACGGAAGTAAGGTTTCTTTTACACATTATACCGTTGACCAATGGGCATTTGTGTGTTGTAGTGGATTGGGTGAAACAGCCTAAGGGCATCCCGATTTAGCAGGATTTCTCCGTCCGTCCCCTCCTAAAAGTCTGCCTAATTAAACCGTGAGTAGCAGCGGAAGGTATTTCCTCCTGCGTTCGTTTCAGATCTCAATACTGCAGTTAAACCCTACAGCAGCGTAAGTGGCAGTAGAAGCACTACTCAGCCGAAAATGAAATTTTTGGCGATTACATACATTTTAGCTAATCAATTGTCTGTCCCCGGACAATATGAAGTGAAACGTTGATACCCAATTTATCGGACAACACTGTTGCGTATATTAAGCCGAGGCTCGACACACATGTTCAGTAGACGTTGGCATTTGCCACAACCAGGTATTCAGCCCGAAAATTTCATGTAACAGATCGTCCGAAGTGCTCTGATAATCAATGTTTCTTCTTGATTGTGGTCGCTACAACCAATTGTTGGATAACAGTACTGCGCAACGGTGAGTCATGAAGGTGGTGTATGCGTTTAAGCACTTGAATAGCCGAGCAACGCTTATGCCGCCGAAACACATTTAACAGGACAGGTACCAGAACTTAACTGCTGCTAAAATAGAGCAGCAAATGGAGAACAAGCCACATGGGTCTCCACACCTCGGTGTAAAGTAAATATTCGCGTGAAAATATATAACTAGGCACGAGGAAGAACCGATGCGGGCCACTGGGACAATAACGCCCGTGACGGGTAAAAATAAGAATGCGTGACGACAAGCTCAGGTAACGCAGACATGTAACGTAGACATGAGATCCAATACATGAGAAAATTTGCATTCGAGATGGAACACGATTAGTAGGTTGCTCGTAAGAAGCAACTAGTTGTTTCCATCTAACTAAGCACGTTCGGTAAGGGCAGAGTTAGCAAGATGAATCGACCCATTACATTTGGCTTGCTTATTGCTATATCAGAATTACAATCAGACAGAACGTAACGGCAATCACGAGCAAGTAGCTTTTAATGTTGCCTCCTGAACAAAGACGAGTGGATTAAGTCCCTGAATTAATAACTGTACCCAACCCAGATGGAGTTATGACTGCCGTGTCTATATCATCGGATGTGCATACACGGTATGGATTGAATGAGGATTTTGTTAAACGAGCAATTCGTGAATGCTGTTTAGATAGTCGTGTCACAAGTTAGTGTATGCATTGTGCGTGCAGCCACAGCTCGCTGTCTCATCCGTCGTGGGATTTGGATGTCGATCGCAAATCCATGCGATGATGCAGCATGAGAACAAGTTGTTGGTGATGGGAGCGATTTGGCCACTGTGGTTGTATTGGTATAGACGGAAAACAGTATGGCTACTGCCGCCGCCGGCAGTTAATCCGTGGACCACAGGATGGCTTGGAAGTAAGTGCAGTAGAGACACTTGGAAAATAAATGGGAAACATTGGAAATAGCCCAGTGTCGTCCAAACAACCAGCCGAGCGTAGCAGATAGGAGAGCCCTGCTGAAACCGTGCGATGGTAGAGGTGGAATGGGGCTGAAGTGCATTGCGAAATTCACAGCAATTTCGTTGTTTGGATATCAAAAAGGCGCTCAAGTATAGGTACCAAACAAATTAGCGTGTGCAAACAATTTCGCTGAGACGAATAATTAATATTAAAGTAATAGAACTTGCCCACGGCACACAAGCGGAGCTATCCCCGTAGAAACAATTGACCTCTGATTACCACTTCCCAGAGTGAAGGATAGGGTAGGTTGAAATTAACTTACTTTCAGCAGATGACCAAGCTGCTGAGTGGCTCACCACCTTCGCAAAAGCCATAATGTACTATATAGTCATAAAGTTAAAATCAGATATACTTGAGGGGGTGCCGACATGGAATGACGCCAGGGACTAACGGCAGAGCTGATTGGAGTTGGCAAGTTGCAATTCAGGATGGAACAAATTGCTCCTCTGCTCTAGGAGCTAGCCGAAATGACTTGTAATAAATTGTAAGGAGTGAGTTGGATGCTGATGATCAAAGGCCTCAACTTGACAAGAGTGAAGTCAAATTTCGAAGGGCATACAGTGAGTATATTTGTGTCACATGAAAACACCCGAGTAATTTTCGCTTTCAGATGGCTTTTGTTCCACGCTGTGCATGCTTACGGAAGTAGTAATGCCAGGGAATTCACGATTTGCCTTTCCGTAGCGAGGATTTGTCAGCTAACATTTGCGTATAGATTCTTCGTTGAGGCCGCAGTTACATGACAGAACTGATGACATGCTTGAAGTCGAGTTGCTGAGCAGCGCCACACGCATGTTTTGGACTAAGAGGGTCTGGAATGCGTTCGGATGATTCCCGCCTGTCTGTTAAGGTGAGAAAAAGTACTAAACGTAATGCGTAGCGTCCAGTGGGCGGAAGTGAGTGCTTGAACTCATGTTCACCAACAAAACAGGAGCGGAAGCTACTATGTATTGTCAAAATACACATAGGTCTCAAGTGGTAGGTTAGAGAGGACAAGGAAGAAAGTGCAAGGATGAACAAAAGAGAGCACTAAATACGCAACCACCGTTTTACAACGTAAGCAGAACATGAGTGTAACCGCGATCCCAGTGAGGCAGAATGAGTGACAGGTTCAGTAAGTCAATATAGTAGTGACGGTCCGTGCACTCCACATGACCACGTGAAGTACCCAAGTATGTACGATTAGGCGGCAGTCGTCGCACATACACCAAACCAAGTGGTCTGACAGCACAAGCGACATTTTGTGTGTATGCAGGCAGGGGCAATTACGTTTGGAGTGCGGGGGAACGTGAGCGACGGCACAGGCGCGCACACAGACACACGGGAACTAATCTTGGGGGGACAAAGCGCATCATGCGGTGCGACAACCTAGCTAAATTAACGGGAACGAATAGTGGGCTAGATGTTTCCATTAAGCAAGGTGAACTCAGTCACAGACGGATCACCACATAGGATACAAAACCGCGCACCTAAGCGATAAACTCCACAAACAGTTCACACATATATGGGAACGATTTGAAGGGATGGTTGTCTCGACAAGTTGAGCGCAAAAGCAAACCCACTCCGGATCACCTGGGCGACAACATTCAGGGTGTAAGTAAAGCTTTTTGTGGCATAAAGTGTTTGAATACCACTTACAATGTGTGCTGGGAAGGTGCGATACTGACAGTAAGGGACGCTAACAAGTCGGGAGCCTTATGATCCTGTTCGCCAAAAAAGAAATAACAATGGCGATCACACATATGAAAGGAAAGTGAGAACCCTTAGCCACTTGCAGTTCTCTAACTTGAAATCGCCATGTACGAAGAAGCACTTAATGTTCTGTAGCCAGTCTTTCAGGGCTGAAGGGTAGGCCAAAGTGCACACAAACCGGTTTTTATACACAAGCAAAACAAGTGACGTGTCGTCAAAACGCGTTGAAACTTACCAACATATCCTTTG
>OX104065.1:84266672-84294541 GCA_944474145.2 Dicrocoelium dendriticum | reverse complement strand
CGTCGCCGCATGAGTGCAAACAATAACGCGAAAATAAGCCGGGTGCAGTCAATTCAGTAACCCCGTTAGGTTCATTGATCCTACGTTCGGATACACAACACGCATCAATACCTAGTGTGTTCAAGGTGCGTGCGAGTGCAGCCTGTTGACCTGTTTGTCTTAGAGTGCGAACGTTGAATGTCGCCATGGAAACGGGATAGCATGGCCTTATAAGGGACCTTTACCGATAGGCGTCCGATAGGTGCTGTAGGATGGTGGCTGCAGATGGTTCTATTCCAGTGGCAATTCGGTTGCATTTAATTAAGCTGTGAATAATTGAAGGAAGGTTAGTAGTGGGGGTTGGGATGGGAGTAAGAGAAACAGGTGTACAAGGAAGAAGGGAGGCGCCAGCAGTAGCATGTTTTCGCTTATCTTCCCTGTTGTAAGCAACAGTTCGGATGACCCTTGCTAATCTGCGCGACGGCCTATGCAGGATGAAGTTTATGTGTGAAGAAAATGTCATGCGTATGTCGCACGAAGTCTTCAAATTAGCTGCAGGCTTAGTGGTTTCGTCGATGAACGCTGGTTTGAAGCGATCGAAGGTGCTGACTTCGTGTCGGCTACCTCGGTCAATAGCGTGCGTCTTATTCGTAGGCCGTAAAACATTGGAATGTCGACAAAGACTTGTGAAGAATTAAAGAGCATCTGGCGCACTTAGACTGATGCCTTTACGATCGAAGGGCGGGTGGACGCAGCTCACGCAGCTGGCGTGTCAAAAAATCGGTGTAACTGCTATAGTCAAAAGAAGAATTAGACGGGGATGATGCTACCAGTTATCCAGACAAACGCAGCGTGCACCCGTAAACTAGCTGCGTTAGTGTTGCGTCGAAGTCAATATCAGTGTTTCCTATGTCTAGTTGGACGAGCGGAATTGTTGCGGACCATGAACAATCTGTGCGCCCACGTAGCGCTGCATCACACTGACGATGAAAACGCTCCACCATGCCGTTAGCGGCCGGACGATACGCCGTCGTGTTGAGGTTGCAGCATTCTAAGTCCTTAAGCAAAGAAGCGAGCGTGGAAGAAAATCGTGACTCACGATCAGTGGTCACTATGACAGAGCAGCCGTACTGTACTACCCAGCGATCTAAAAACTTTTTCACAACCGTTTCTGAAGAACAATTAGGGATAGGAATGACCTCAGGCCATCTCGCGAATCCATCGACACAGGTCACTAGATATACAGAGTCTTTCGAAGGCGGCAGAGGACTTACGAGGTCGACATGCATGTGGTGAAAACGCGCGTCTGGCGTTGGATAGGAACTTCATGGGTTTTGTGTGCTTTTGCACATTCCCGCATTGACACAGAAGGCAAGCAGCTGCCAAGATACGAACGTCCCGATTTATATTGCGCTAAACGAATAGTGTGGTTACGATTCTAACACGGGTACGAAGGCCTTGGAGAGACAAGCCTTGCAAAGTATTGGACAACGTCTGTCGAAAATTCCGTGGGAGGATTAGGCGCAGCGTACCCAGAGATAAACCGCAAAGTATAGTTCCGTCTGACGATGTCAGCGGAAAGGGTCCTATGTTAAGTGAGGGAGACCTGCGTAGTAGATTAACCTCTGAATCAATGAGTTGCGCTGGGGCCACGGCTGTCAAGTCAAGAGCAGCGCCGGCGCTAGCATTGATCGCTCGAATTTCAATGAATGAATGGCAATGCTGCTCTTCAGCAAAGAGAAGAATACCATTTTATTAATACGAACCAATATAAGAAATCAGTTCAGGGTGAAGAATTCTTTTCGGTAAACTCTCGTCGGACACGAATATTTACATAACACTGATTGTGGCGAAAGCGTCAACTCGGGATGTGATTGAATTCTGGACTGTTCGAATGATCAAACTCGATAACTTGAGACAGAGATAACAATGGTAAACCAAGTAAACTAAATAAACATGCATACGCAAAGCTCAGTAGTCCAAAGTATTAAAGTAGGTAAGATAACAAACAAATAACTAAGTAACAGTGTCCGTTGGCCAAGGTAGTAATATCGGCCATATGAAGCGTTTTTGTACACATACTTCCGGCTTCAGATGATGAATGTACATAATCTCGGCGATGGACAAGAGCTGTTTGCGGAATCCTTGGTTGTGAGTAGATGACTTTGAAGTCATTCTCTGAAGCTGCATGGCTACATTCAAGGAGGCGCGACTTGATTGCGCTGTCTGAAGACCTCATTTCGCCTTTGTAACACCATGCCGGGATGGGCACATGAATCCTCTGAGATAGGCGTCTCCTCGTGCGACCCACGTATGGTGACCACAGGAGCACGAGTACTGGTAAACGATCATTGAACGGGTCAAGGACGGCAGTCTCTCCTTCAAGGGTTTTGAAAGCAACGGCTTGTTGTTAAAATCGACTCTCAGGCGGGTCGCGAAAGAAGTTTTCTCGACAGCATCATTCAGGCGTCGGGATAACATAACAGTTGCAGAATCGCCCTTAAGTGGTATGTGTATGAAATGCTCTTTCTTAGGAGCAATGCTCCTAGGTGGCCTTCGATTGCGTACCTTCAAATGCTTCATGATAAATTTATCAGTAAATCCATTTTCCTTGAGGGCGTCGATGATTCTCTGTAGTCCTTTTTTGACAGTATCCGGAAACTCGGACGGATCATGCAGCAGAATGGTACACAGATAGCCCACATGGTCTGCGCAGTACACTAACGTCCACTACGCAGTACCTCTACAGGATAAGATGAGTATAATCAGATCTCTGGCCTTCATGGAGCGCATTATTTGTACACTGGATACCGTCAACGAAGAACTACAGAGAATCATCGACGCCCTCAAGGAAAATGGATTTACTGATAAATTTATCATGAAGCATTTGAAGGTACGCAATCGAAGGCCACCTAGGAGCATTGCTCCTAAGAAAGAGCATTTCATACACATACCACTTAAGGGCGATTCTGCAACTGTTATGTTATCCCGACGCCTGAATGATGCTGTCGAGAAAACTTCTTTCGCGACCCGCCTGAGAGTCGATTTTAACAACAAGCCGTGGCTTGCAAAACCCTTGAAGGAGAGACTGCCGTCGTTGACCCGTTCAATGATCGTTTATCAGTACTCGTGCTCCTGTGATGCACGATACGTGGGTCGCACGACGAGACGCCTATCTCAGAGGATTCCTGTGCCCATCCCGGCATGGTTTTACAAAGGCGAAATGAGGTCTTCAGACAGCTCAATCATGTCGCGCCTCCTTGAATGTGGCCATACAGCTTCAGAGAATGACTTCAAAGTCATCTACTCACAACCAAGGATTCCGCAAACAGCTCTTGTCCATCACCGAGACTATGTACATTCACCATCTGAAGCCGGAATTATGTGTACAAAAACGCCTCATACGGCCGATATTACTACCTTGGCCAACGGACACTGTTACTTAGTTATTTGGTTGTTATCTTACATACAGTATTACTTTGGACTACTGAACTTTGTATATGCATGTTTGTTTAGTTTATTTGGTTTACCATTATTATCTCTGTCTCAAGTTATCGAGTTTGATCATTCGAACAGTCCAGAATTCAATCACATCCCGAGTTGACGCTTTCGCCACAATCAGTGTTACGTAAACGTTCGGGTCCGATGAGAGTTTACCGAAAAGAATTCTTCACCCTGAACTGATTTCTGTTATGTTTTCATATCGCTTGAATTCGGGAAAGTGCGTCAGTGACGGTGTTGTGCACATCTAATAGATATCGTATATCGTTCGTAAACTATGCGATATAGTCTAGGTAGCGCGACTCTCTAGGAGAGGATCGGTCGGTTTTCGAGCAGAGCACATAGGTCAGGCTTCTGTGGCCGGGAAAGGTGGTGAAAGCGTGGCTAAGAAATGCTCAGAAATGACGTGTGCCTAAGTATATGGCTAATAATTCTTTGCCGAAAATACCGCAATTAGATTCGGCAGTTTGCACGTGTTCAAAGTGGAGCACCAGGCGTTGCCAGCCATCACCTGTATGTTGGTTTAAAACGGCGCCAACTGCACGCCACAAGGTTCTGTACTGAGTGACAATGCAGCTGTCTGGTCGTGATGCGCTATAGAACCTATTTTCTTGATAGCTCATTTCAAAGCTTAGAATTTGACCCGTGCTGAAAGAGGAAAATCGAAATTCGTAACCTTCTCTCAGAGAAGTTCGGTGAAGGGCTGCATGAGCGTTGCTCAGATAGATATGAAAAGGTTATGTAGGTTGACGCGGCGGTATAAGCGTCTTAGTTGTTTGAAGGAGTGAGGTTCGGGGTAGTCGATGATGGCCTTAATTTTAACCCGTAGTAGCGCGACACATATAGGTGAGATATGCTTGCAAGGAAAACTTATGCAATTGACACCAAACAAGCGCTTATGCGTAGATCGCTACCGCTTGTTGGGATAAACGAGCAATGTGTTCGCATGTGGTGCAAGTGTTTCTCACTTGAGGAGCTCGCAGTGTCGTCAAGATACGCGAAGCGAATTCTAAGCCCCGACAAATTTGGTTGATAAAAGCTGAAAAGTTTGAACGGCTTTCTTTAGACCAAACGGCAAACGCAGAAACCACAACAAACCAAAAGGAGTCATCACGGCAGTTTTAGCGATGTCCGCTTCGGCTACTGGAATTTAGTTATAAACGCGTACCAAGTCGAGTTTTTCTAAAAGCATTTTTACCTGCCAGACTGGGGGTGAGATCCACGATGTGTGGGTTCGGTTAGCTACCGGGCGTGTTAACGACATTCAACGTTCCATGGTCGCCGCAAGGACCAGCCCTCCATGACTTTCTTTGAGACCATGTGGAGAGTTGACGTCCATGGTCTGTTAGATGCTCTGATAATAGCGAGCTGAGACTTGTGGTCGAATTCAGCTCATGATGCATCTACTTTGTCTGAAGCGAGTCGTCTCGGTTGGATACTCGTTGGGGGGCCGCGCGTAAACATGTGATGAGCGACCACTGTCGTGACGGATGAAAACTCGGCAGCTGGTTGCACTAATCGCGGGTATTCAGACAGTATGTTCGCATAATCTGAAGGTACGTCCGCGCTTCGGCAAACGCGACTTGTAATCGGGGACGTCTTCAACCCCGAGCATAATACGGTCATCTAGAAGACTGTGGCGACCCGGACCAACAGGCAATCCTAAGTGTCGGAGGAAATCGATATTGATCAATGCGAAAGGTACAGCCGCAACCCGGAAACCCACTGAAAGTATCGGCGGAGACTCAGGTCTAGGTTCATCATGCTCCGATCGTAAGAAACTATCAGCAATCCTTTTGTTGCACGGCGGTTGTGTGTGGGCTTTAAGTGCTTACCTTTAAACCTGGCTGTGATGAAGCTCACCACTGCCCCCGTGTTCATGATGAAATTGATGCGAGACCGCCCATCCTTGACTTAAAACAAACGGCCTGTTTTGTCGTCGCCGCACGCTTGGGTCGCGTTCACGTGTCGGCGAACTAGTTTTCTTGTGTCGTAAAGACAAGTTTAGGGCAATGTGAGTTGTAACCTCTGACGTTGTCACCGTGCTGACGATCATTGAACTAGGGCTTGGGGTACGGTTGCGGGATGGTGAAGGTCTACATCTACGCGGAGATCTGTTCCTGTATATTTATATGAAATACGACGGATGGCAGAGAGCTATTGGCGAAACTTGATCTTATTATTTTTTGGCTCTGCGCTTGAACGAGGAACGATGATTTTATACTGGTTAAGAAGCTCTGCTTTACTAGCCCCATTGGATAGTCCGGACGGTTATCGAATAACGTTAATAAAAAATGCTGTTAGTAGTTCTACTTTCAAAAGATTTAACTAATCCTATGCAATGCAGTAGCTATGCACTCCCAGTGTTTCCAAAGCTTCCGTAGGCAAAAATTTACTTCCAAGGCATATACCGGGAGCAGGATGTAGAGTAGAGTCAAGTAGCAACATGCTAGTGACAGTGTGCGTCATCAAACTGACTTATAAATATGGCTAGTGTGGGTGCATAAACAGCCGATTTGGGGAGAGCGTTCCATACTTGAGACATGCGGATGGAAAAGAAATTTCTACGGTACTCCGGAAGGTTGTGCTGTTCCGCTAAGTACAAGGACTGGCCTCTGAGATTGGTGTTACTGCTGAGTTGCAATAAGGAGGGTCACACACGATTTGGATGGTGTAGAATCAAATATGCCATAATCGAGTCTCCTCGAATTTGGAGATACTGCCCGCTGAATACTCCCGAACGTTTCAGTCTCTGCTCATACGGAAGGTGGTGCATTCTAATGAGGTAGATGGAAGGCCGACATTGAGGTTGGTCCAGTGCAGTAAGTTTATGCTTTAGCCATGACTGTCAGACTTGAAGTGCATATTCGACATGGAGGTAAACATACGCATTGAGCATTTGTCTGGAAATACAAGTATCTATTGGTCCGAAAGCCCGTCGTAGCAATCCGACGCGTTGGTTACCAGATTTCGATGTCTCTACAAATCAGTTTGAACAACCCAAGTTTACTTGAACAAGCACGCCGATGTCGCGTTCGACGGATGATCGTTGCAGTACATGCGTTCCAAGCTTGTAGAAATATGTACAATGGTGTCGTAAAGAGAGCACCTTGTCCACGTCGAATTTTAGTATCCCCGCTAGTTGACGACGAAGTATAGCGACCTCATTGTTTCTAGGGTCGTGTTGGTTAGAATCATTTCAAAATGCTCTATTGCCGCATGAGAAAGTAGCAGAGGTTACCGTAAAATTACGCTTGTTGGGGAAACGGTTTGAATGTAATATCTGCTGTTGGGCCTAATCATTTTAGTATTCATTCTGTGTATATCGAGAACATCATGGGCAAAGGATCTGGAAGGCGAGAAAGTCATGCATTTTTCAGAGATTATTCGAGCATCTGAAAGGACCAGTTATTTGTGGAAACCTTTGAAGTAGAATATATGGCTTCCGGTTGCCCAGTTTGACTCCGTTTATTAGCGGCTCTAATCAGGCCGGAGCACTGGGCTGTGGTTTACTAAGTATCATTTGTTTCCTTAGTTTGTATTTGTCTTCTTTCGGTGGTTGAATCAAAATATCCTGAACCAGAGTCACAATTTCTTAAAGAGTTGCGAAACGAGTTGGTTGTACTTAGCCTGGTTAGCAGAGATGCCTCTATTTTCTAGCTCCAACTCGGAACTAACGAACCCAGCCTGAGGTTTATGTTCCATAATTTCGGGAACAGCCAACGAATCATGTTCATTCTACCAACCGATTCGGGTTTCACGTCGGAGTAACACATAACGCGATTGAGAACGACTTGTAAACATGTAAACAAAAACGCCAACTATTTACCAAATAGCCAGAAAAATGCACGAAAAAGAACAATCTCACCGAAAATAGACAACAACAAAAGTTGAAAAAATGCGCGTTTCCTTCAGGATCAACAATTAGTGGGACTGGTAGATACTAGTCAGGTACGATGCTCGTGATCGCGGGCACATATCAAAAGGCAGGAACGTCGGACACTGCGGATTGTATTGTGAAGCTACAACAAAATGTAGACGGATGAAACGATCAGAAACAAATCTCATTGCCGGACTCAACAAACATAAAAGTGACAAACCGGTTGTAGGCCTAATAGTCGTTGTGTAACGATAAATAAAAAAAGGAAACATTAATATATACTTGGTCTGGAATTAACAGTACATAAAAGAGAGCAGTTGTCTTTTGCGGCGCTACAGAAGCACTCAAGTTAATCACTGGACCGTAAGGAAGTTAGCTGGATTTCCGTTCCATCCAGGGCCTAGTCAACGCAGACACTATCTATTATATAAGCTTCTCAGCACACTTTATGGCTGTATTCAGGAGATAATTAACCCTGGAGCCATTTATTGAACCCCTGCTTAAATGCCTGAGAAAATGACATTCAGAGTTCTCTTTTCCCAAATGCATTACAGTTACATTTGACCTTTAGTTGTGTGGTACATTTGAGTACCTTGTTTCAGATGCGCTGTCATTATGATATTTTTAAGCGAAAATGATTTATTAGTTAAAGTAGCGTGCGAAAAATCTAGATTTCTCAACGATAGTTGGCAGATATTTTTGGTTACTGCGTGGGTTAAGGGGAACATATTATACTGGTACAATGTGCGCGCTGCATTCGGACAGTTGGTATGCCAAAGGTATTCAATGGTTGGCAAGGTGATGACAAATTCCATCAGTTCACTTAAAATGCTCCTAGTTACTAAGTATCTTGTGTAGTTTGGGGGTTGCATTACAGTGCGTGCTTTGTGGGTGAACGACACCAACACTCCTGGACCGTGCATGAAGTATTTATGGAACGAGGGTGCCTACTGGCAAAATCCGCAACCAAACGTAATCTTCGAGTGGGCACAATGGACACCTTTATAATAGCTAGCATCTAACGCATCCACAGCACTACCTCCCTGCAAACACATTAAGCATCGCCACCAGATTTTTACGTACTAAAATCCTAAACTTTCCCGGATGCGTGAACCGTGTTAACTGGTTGAACTCTGTGCCGTCAAAAGTGGATGTTGGCATCAATGAATTGTTGCGCCGTTATCAATGTGAGGTGTTTACAGTCGTCAGCGCGACGCTTAGTTCATTTAAATGTGGCAACCTTTTATTATTCGTAAAAGGGGTTATTTCTATTTCGCTTTGTTTTTATTCGGAAGTTTGCAGGGACATCGCAAATCCATGACGCCGTGACGGCCCATAAAAGGCTTAGGTGTTGGGTTTGTCAGTAACGCATCTGTACTGAGCTTAAGCAATCCAGCTGAGTGCAAACGGACTTCCGTTCCATTGACCCACTTCTCCTTTGTTTTCCAAATCTGAGAGATGCAGTTTGTATGGACACTACAAACACGTGGTTTGTACACTTCCAGCTACTGGAGAATGCTGTCAACCGGACACATTCACATCTGTCTAGTGTCCACTCGTTCGGCGACACCATCCATTAATCATGCGAATACCTCACACTATAGATTGGGTCAATCCTTGACACTTTACCTCGCTTAGAGTTTGACGTGACCAGGAGGTTTAATGGTGACATAGTCGCTGTCATTTTATGCTACACCCGTCTCCTTCCGGTAGTGTTATCGTGCTAATCGCATCCAAGCCATATTGCGATTTTTGATTGATGATTTTTAGAACCGAGTGGAGAAGGTATACCTAAACTAATTGAAAGAATTGATTCTCTTTACTCGCAAAAATATCCCCATGTGCACCGACACACTCAACAGTGAGGCTCAAAGCACAAGTGGCATTGGGAGCAGGCCGTCAATTTGCTAAATCTATTATGAGGTGACTGGCTGTCCATTGTAGATAATACATGTTAGTGAATAACTAATCAAAGCGCAACACAAGCGAAGCGCAACTGACATGTAGCCGACGTTGGTGCGTCTGCAAAGCTACACTTTTAACTCAAGTTTTGTGCCACCAGAACTAGCTCGTTTGGAATTGGTGAACAATCTCCGTAAGCTGATCACTCAATGTACAGGACCAAATAATCAACCTAGAGAGGTGGTCAACATTCAGAGGTATAGATCCATAAGGTTTACACGGTTTGGGTTCAAGCAATGAAAACTACCGAGTCAAATTGGAAAGGTGCTCAAGGCATAGGGGTGATCAAATTTAGAGCTTTTACTGGATAATCTAAGCAAGGAGGGAAGGTGCCCAGCGAAACTTGTTGGATCATAGGGTGGCGAGGAAATCCAGCAAGAACTTACGATAGTGCGCTTCAAGATCACATGTAATTTCTTTTCCAATGATTCCTTAACCGTTAATTTCTTGCAAGTGGGACTTCGGAATAGACAACAGATGGGAATCCTTCAGTTCCGTTTCAAAAAGGGTGTGAGAACGATGATTAGGTAAGGAAACAATACGTACATAGAAAACGGTGCATGCAGATACTTGTAACGTTGGTACATGATATTAATTTTTAAAGTAGAGAAAGCGTTTGGGCAGATAACACCTCAACGAGAAAATGATAAGCATGGAGCAACCTTTAGGCATTATTTAACCAGTTATCTCCTAAATTACTATTTTTACGATTCTGTTTTCTGCGTAAAATTCGTTTTTTGGAGTCCCCGGAATAAAGATTTGTTAGTCGGTGTTTGTGTGTGTTGTGTAGATGCAGCCTATCCTCTAAATGTGCCACTGGGCTGACTTCCTGCAAAAAGTTCTCTTTGCACAATATGAGAAGAGAAATATATACTGCCCATAATTATAACCTTACATGAAATTACCATGCATAAGACTGGGTCCAAATGATAATACCATGTGCTATGATTAGGCTTAAAGCAGGTGCAACAGGGGGCTCTATTCTACTTCCCGCAATATGTTTTAGGCTTGCTTTTGCAATTTTCATGCTGACACCGCCCTTGTAAGTCCCTCTGCCTCATTAAGTGTCCCACGCCGTCAAGTCGCACCATGTTAGCTCCCCTTGGTACATTGGGTATCCTGGGCTTTTCTACCTACTTGTGTTGGATAGTTATCTTCAAATAAACTGTGGCAATTGCTCATCTGAAATCCTTCAATGATATTGCATTTTGCCGGTGGATAAATTTGTGCAGAATCCATACATGCACTACCGCCGTATGAATGCAGCGGGAAAACAAGGACCAGTACCATTTCTTTTCACGAATGCAAAAAGCCTACTTTGAAACCAGCCCGTCATGATGTTTCACATCACCCACATACGCATTCAATTAGTGTCCAAGTTAGGAATTTCCACCGTACCCTTTTCTTTCTGGCCTTTAACTCGTCGCTAGACATCATGAAGATGCTCAAGTGAATCAAGGTTTCTGACAACTGTTACAACCTTACAGTTGTGCCACCGCACGAGAACTACCTCAGACATTCTGTAGTAGAAGTAGTCGCTGGTTTAACGATCTAACTTTTACCTTTCCTTTGATGACTTCAGTTGCTATGTCATCTTGGTTCTGTTTTCTATACTGGTGGTGGTTGCGCCGAATCCTCCAGCTGTCAATTACGATAGGAGGTCCAGGGTTGTAATGAGGTTGTCAAAATAGAGAGTATAAATGACTGAATTAGTGTTGTATTGCACATAATTCAAGACTACACGAGAACCAAGTGGCATAGATATTGCAGTGGATCCCTTTTCACAATACAGTAAGAAATTGTAACAGTAGTCTTGGCCCAATATTTGCACCAAAATCTGATGGCTTTTCTTTTGTGAATTTTTTCAGGCTTTTCCTCCTATAATATTTCACTATCATCTCATAATTTCTGATGTTGGGCGTAAAATAGCCAGATTTGCAAAAATTCGCTTTCAGGTGTTCAAACATTGGCTTTACATTGAATGATCATTCACCTCTGTTGCTGTCCACAGTACAATTGTCCACGAAGTTAGTCTTGCTCTTCAGTTTTCAAATCGTTTTCGGGAAAAGCATTCTTGACGATAAGCACAACAAGAATTTCTGCATTGCAACAACTTTCTGCTTCTGACGGAAAAATATGGTACCCAGTTAGAATCAAAATACCCAGAAAGACCACGTCGTCAATAGTTGTAAATAATTTGTGCTGGTTTCAAATATCCGTTAAATAGCGAACTGTTTCTCTAGCCGTTACATCGTATACCTCTGACAAAATAATCCACAGAACTCACAGGAGCATGTTGGCCTAAAGTTTGTCTCACATTATTATCTGCTACAGCGGCGGATTGTCCATTCAATGCAGATGATTTTGGGAAGGCCGGAATTTTTTGCTTTGTCAAGGATGGCGCAGCACATGAACGTTCCTAGGTAGATGCAGAGTTTGTCCATAGTTTAGTTACTTCTGATTCTGCATTTTTTCGTCACTGTCAAACAGTGAGTCTTCTTCCAATTTGTCTTCAACCAATTCGACTTCTAACTCTTCGGAAATATCGGCAACAGGTATACCATTGCATTCGCACGATCATCACCTGACAATTCACTGATAGTTGATGGTAGCACACAGACAGTAGGTTCGGAATGTTCTTTCTCGAAATCTTCGAGAAGCTCTCACATTTCTTCCTGGGTAATACAGTTTCTTGGCATGGTTCACAGGGAAATTGAATAAAAGAATAAGGGCTACTTTAGATCACTACCTATCCAAGTCATTCTTCCAATGTCCTATTTGCAGGACAGTGGGAAATGACTCAATATTATGTTTACGTTCGCATGAATAATATGCTATTCAGAAAATAACTGCAACTCGTCTATATTTGCCGTAACACATAGAGAACTTCAATAGGTGTCTTCAAGGCCAGAAAACACAACCTGTTGCCCACACGCCATATGGCAAATGGTTGCCTCCACGGAAGTATGAAGTCACATAATATGGGGCCATCTCTGAATGTGGGCCGCGATATGTAATTGCTTTGCTACAGCAGATATAGTCTGATATATAACTGTAATGTATCTAGGATACTGATAGATAACAGTTAGGACGAAAGTCGCTCTTCACGCAGATGCCGAGTTTTGATAACAGAAGGGAAGATGATTGAGTTAGGGTTGCGTCTTGCAGACACACATGTCCTTCAAATATCCAACCACTGGGATGACTCGTTTAAAGAGGGTCGAAGGTAGGGCTACTTTATCCAACTCATGCATATGCACATACTTTTTGTGGGCTATCAATGGGGGCTGAGTCTTGGTGAAATCGAAAAAATCAGTGTAAAAGAAAATATATAATCATTTATTTAAGCACTCGATGTGCCGTGTTTCCTAATGTCATCGGTGGGACAGTAGCCTGAGGAGGAGAGACAGATTGGAAAATGACGCCTTAGTTTGTTGAGGCGTCGGTGAATGGGCGGTTGAAAACAAAAATGTGCAAGCATACGGATTTCGTGACCACGCTTGCCCTCTTTTGGTGAGGCCAGTGATTGCGTTTTCTTCAGCACGGGTCACGTGAACCTAATGGGCTCCGACCGCTTCGAATTTTCGTCATAATCATCGCATTCTGATTGCTTTGCTACGTTAACTTTTAATTCCTCTAATTGTAGGTGAGGATCTGAATTTGCAAAACTGATGAATTCATTAAGTTCTGTTAAAATGTTTTTCGTCTTGTTATATTGAAATACTTGAAGGCAAATGGCTGCATAAAAATTACAAAACCCTGTGAACATCTTAGGTTCACATCTCATTAGTAAAATTTTCTGCCTATCTTCGATGATAGTTAACATGGTAATTTCCTTTTAGTGCTTAGATATTATCTAGTCCTTTCTCATACACAAACTTATCTGTGCAACTAACGTAAAACATTTTCTCTAACATTTTAATACTTAGGTGCCCATTAGTTGGATTTTAAGGGTCGAAATAGAACGTAAACCTCTGACAAGCTGCTAGATTCACTTCTATACAGAGGGATTTCTTAGTGTAAAGATGTTGCCTACTAAAACCTCTGCGGCGACGAAATGGCTTTCCCGCAGTTTTTGTATATCAGGTTATACGGTACCGATTCTTGGGATCTGGGCTGATATTATTTGGCGTGTCAGTTGATGGAAAATGTTGACTACTGGATAGTTACAGCTTGTCTTCGAAGCCACAGCTGCTCGACTTTTAACGGATGGCATCTATTGGTGAGTCAGTTTGCATACTCGTTGCGTGAATGGACTGTGACGCGCAAACTCAAGGTTAACTGCTATGTGAATCGCTGTACATATTGAGACTGCGCGCCGCACTCTAATCACACAGTGAATACTTAAAAATAAGCCTCTAATCAGTCAGTAATCTTTGGCTCAAGCTTTGCTCGCCGTGACTTGGGCGCTAAAGGGTCAGATGTTTCGGCTAAAATCTTAATGGTCCCGGGTTCGATGCCTACTATCTGATCCTGATTAAATCAAATAAGGTCGAAGCTTGTCGTGGATTGCAGCGTTTATCGGGCGGACAACCCCACGGTTTATCTGTCGGTGTAAATGAGGATTGAGGTGCAACCCACAAACCTTCTCGAAAGAGTCCGCTGTTTTGCCTTGGCTACAAGCGTGTCACATCTAACGCTGGTGAATGTAGTGGCACAATCATCTGATAATGGCCTGGTGTACATCGTTAATGATAGGGGTTGCACTTCGATTGTTGCAAACATGCGCAAGTGCTGTGTACATATTCCGCTTATACTATCTGGCTGCGCGATGATAAAGACCACCCCGGTCAGAATAGACCATGGGTTGTTGAGCACTATGCACTTACTGTTTGTACCCGTCAGAATGAGATTAACTCAGTTGTACTTTGTCCACCTATTGCCAGTGAATGTGATCTTCTACGCTTGAAATCGATTTGACTTCCTAACTTCCGATTTGAGTACCTTAGTAAACGCTGCTGCAGCATCCTGTCTAAACCGGCGGTCTCTGGTGTTTCTTATGGCCCGCTCTCAAAAGGCCACTTCTAAATTTTGTCCTTACCGCCAAGTAAGTTCTGTTGGCTGTGTTGCAGACGTACTTCCTCCGCCATGAAACTTTGTGGAATTCCTGAGAATAAGTGCACTGATCAGTGAATCCTCTTGGCGCCGATCCAGGCGACTAAAACCATGTCTCTATGCGTCATCTCGGTGTGACATGGTTACATAAGTTGGGGTCCAAATGGGGTATGAAAAATAGGTAGGCGTAGCAACTTGACGGAGTTTAACTCTCAATGCTCAGCTTTATTTACATGACGGTGAAGCAAGATCCCGCATTCCGAGCTATTCCCCACACTCATGAACAGATACCCTAAGAAAGCTGCTTAATGCTTTTAATTAAAGAAATGCACGATGCACATTAACAGATTTAGGAAGATTAAATTTAAACTTTCCCATAAACAATATCGACCTCATAAATTTGAGCATTGTAAGCGCAGTAGCAATGAAACAGCAATAGACGCGGACTTTAGTGCGCGGGAAAAATTCGCTGGTGAATTTTGTCAGCTAGTTCTTAAAAAGAGCATTCAGATCAAGACGAAATTTAGACAAGTATGGAGTGACCGATGAGCCGTAGGTCTGTTTGTGGGTATATATATCTCTGTACTTTCGTCTGGTTTTTGAATTTGATCTACACTTAGCTGGAACCGGTGAGTATTTTCAGTGAATGTTTCGGACAGGAAGTACTATGAATAGAATAATGGTTTGAATCTAAGATCTTTAAAATGTTACCACAGTGAGACGATTGTTTCAACAATCTGCCAAGTAGCTTGCACTGCTTACTCCATGCGAATGGAGAAATCACAGGATAGCACTTAGTCCAGTTCCGTAAAGTACATACAGCGATATCCCGCAAGACCAAATTGTGGCAGTCAAATGATAATGGCAGGTAATGGACATAAAGTGGCAGTTTCATGACAGATGAATATTTCCTTCACTTGAAAGGACCATAGTGCATTACAGCTCACTGTGACTCCCGGATTCTTCATCGGCATGGAAATGGTAAATCTCTGACCACCGTTGTGATGTCGGGGACAGTTCATGGCAAGTTTCTTGTAACCAGCTACTTTATCTAGTTGGAAGAGAACGCCATTTTATTCGAATTCATCATCGTTTTACAGCGAGATTTTGACCATTGCACGAAATTTTCATAATAACTTCGTGACATGTTTGAAGAGGCTGAGTTTAGATGAATTACCCTGACGGCTGCATCTTTGGCATATTCAATAAGATGGCTTCCCCAGGAGAGTACTTGTGCCGTTGGTAGTGAATAAAAATGGCGATAAACGACTTCATGAAGTGCACTGTAAATTGTGGCAAATGTCAGAAAGTTACCGTCTTCAAAGCCTGCAACTTTAGTACTTCAAGTGAAATAATCCTTCAGCAAGAAGATTATAAACGTGCAAATACCAGGGACGAGTGGACATCTCTGCGTCGATCCACGGATGGCAGGGATGAAGGCTTTACTTTATCCAAGGAGGTAGTCACGTGTGTATTTTTTCTTAATGACCAGGCGAATGTACTTGGATGGCAGACACTCAAAAACGAAAGGGGAAAAGAGGTGCACATGATGAATATTCGGTCTGTGTAGGCAGACAGCTGAAACGTGTGAGAGTATTGCTGTTTACACGCACCTACATAAATGTTCGCCATCAATCAGCTTCGGTCTGTTTGTAACCTTCGATGGACTTTGTGTGAGTAGATACAAACGACCAACATTAGAAGGAGTAACGGGGTAACTACAACAGTGATAATGCGGGGACGATAACATTATACAATCTTCGTCCTGCACAATCTCTTCGAGTTGAGAGATCTTTGATCTACTCCATATTTCGCAGCTTACTTAGCCCAAGATAGATCCACGACGGTGCTGACTTGAAATTCCCCTAAACATTGTACCGTATATATTGCATCCTTTTCTATATTCCGTTAACTTGCAAACTTGCATTCTGCTAGTTGAACCTCTGATATCACCACATGCACATGCTTTGACTTAATACTTGCTGATATGGCGAAAAGCCGGCCCCAGTGGCGTTTGTGTTGTTTCGTGCGTCCGGTACACTCCTGCCTCCCTTGCGATCCAGTGCGACTCGAGGAGATCTTATTATACACCGGAGAATGGAAAATCGTTAGCATATGACTGCGATTAACGGCGCAAGCAATCGGCTTCAAGCTAGAACAAATTTACTTCGGACAAATGTCAGTATTACACATCGTGATTATCAACATTTTTGCATTTCCATTAAAATGCTGTTTCAACAATCATTCAATTGTAAGGTCGCACGTGTATCCTAACCTTATACCGTCTCTTGGGACTCACTTAGCTGCTCAACCAAGTTATGAAGACTAAAGTTTGCTCAGATTTTGATCGTCGGATATTTAATTGTACACACTTGATCACGCTTTGTTGGCGTGCCACGTGCAAAACCGAGAATACTTATTTATTTATTTATCAATGTTGTAAAAAGTGACTGCTGATGCGTATTCTTGATCTACTCCAAGCAATTACGAGCAATCTTAACGGAGGTCTTTGGCATCTAGGTATTATACTTATGAACTCGTATACATGAGCATGTTGTCCAAGCATTTCGTCACTTGAGGTTACTTTTAATTCCGTTTAAAATGGCTGGAGCTGCTGATGTGCTAAACAAAATGAAGCAAATCCTCAAAGCGGTTGGTTAACCTAGGAGGTAAAACACTGATTTGTCGGTAAAAGTATTCGTTGACAATCATTAAATATACTTGCAGTGGGATCGGTTAATATCCGAAAGCACATTTTTCCAGCTGAAAACATGATGGAATTATATTTTTCGTGAACTTGATCCTCTATTAAATGCTTATGACTATACTGTTCTGTGAAACACCTGCTGATTAAAGCAAATGAGTAGGTGCGTGGTTGGCCGCATCTCTTGGAGTGCAGTGCATGGCCAGTTGACCAAAGCTCCAACTTCGCTTCCGATGGGAATTCCTGGACGCTGATATACAGTAATTACACAAGAAACCGTATGCCAAAGGAGGAGAGAGCTTGTCTTAATGAAACATACTCAGACAATATAAGCAAAGGAGAGATTCAAAGGTAAAACCTAAACATAGTAGTGGTGAGATAGGCCTTTTTGAAGCAGGAAACGTATGAAAGGGTGTCGATCCGACTTTTCAATCAAGCGAATTACTCATTTTGACGTGAACTTGGGACAACTCGTTAACCTATGCTACACCTGAAGCAGTTCAATAGATGACTCTGAAGCACATAAGAAGTCCAAATCCACAGTTCCAAATTGGTTAACACCACCCTAAGGAGCAGGTCTCGAAAACGGATGGCATCTAGTGACTCAGTTTGCAGCTTCCACGTGGCCTCTCCGAGCGAGAACACCTGGGGTTCTATACAACACAAGGTGATCACTGCACCCGGCTGATCTATGAAAGCATAGTAACGCACCAATAGGACTTTGAGACTGGCCTTCTTTCCAACCCCAAACATTAATGCATGCACGTGAGTGAAGTTCGTAGAGCAAGGCATATAGGTCCAACCATACATGCAATATTTAAGCCTATCCAAAAGGCACAACAGGCAGCTAAGGGATCACGACAACAATTAGTCCATATTTCCCAGATTACAACGACATCTAATATCCATCTAATGCAGATCCTATCGACATCAAAATTCAACCACGAAAGTTTCAACTCAAAGAATGTACTAAAGTGGTTAATATCCTTGCGCATATACAGCACAGCTGGCGCAGAAGAAATTAGCAACTTTAGATTGTCTGTCTTATTCATCAGTCTCCATCTTTAGTGGTTTAATAACCAATAAGAACTACATTTACTCCGTTTTGCTCACTCGAAACTGCCGCAGTTGGTTTATTCATGATCAATAAACTTATCGCAGTTGACTCTTTCTCCTCTGCATCCTTTTCAAAAGTTGTGAACAATGACTCCGAAGCAGAGGTTCAACAAGATCATTAAACTAACAAACTATTTCCACCGTTGCTTTCCTTAGGTTTGACGGTATTTAAAAAGCTGGCAAGAAATTTAAACTGCATCCTCTGAAGGTTATGACTCGACAAATAAGTTGTGACCAAGTTATTCGCTTCACATATTCATATTAGATCATGGAACCATGGGATCTAATTCTTTACATTTTCCACTCCCTTAATTACACAGCGTCCGCATTTATCAAGTTTCCATCTCGTGCATTAAATTTTCCTCCGTCCTATTCAATCCCACATATTAGGAAGTACAATGCCAACCTGGCCCGTTATCACTAACTGGCACGGGACACAACTGACTACAAACCGAATGCCTCTCAGAATGTTGCATTACTTTAGTGAACAAAAGAATGCGTGAGATTGAAAGCCGCATTGCAAACAGCGTTGCATCTAAAAATATTGATATTTGCCCCATCCGTTAATTTTCTGAGGCGGTAATGTTAGGTTATTTCGATGAAGCCATCTGACCAAAATTGTACTAGGTATGGTCGCAAGTATTTATATCCGCAACGGATAACAGGCACTTTCGTTCCGCAAGAGTACCTTCAGCCATTCGGAGTACGACCGGAAACGCGTGGTGGTAAGAGACTCAGCTTGGAATATGAAGTGAGCGAAACCTAGCCCTGACAATTGGAGCTGCTACCATATGAACCGTTATCACTGTACCCCACTTGTCATTGGGGAAAATCTAGTGCATTAGCAGTCTAACGGAAAGCATTTGTGTTAACATGTGAACAGCCTCCGAAATGTGAAGCCTCATGTCCCCCTACTCATCTCAGCAAAGGAGGATGCAGCCAACGCTCTACGGCTCCGACATGCTCTAATATTCCGACGCGCCTACCGGCATGTCTCACATAAAATTCCCATTCCCTCAAAGGTCATTTTTTAAACAGCACTTTTATCCTGCGACCGTTTTGAGGGAGCTTCTATCGTTGCATAACCATTGTTCAATGGATTTGACAACGTTTACCCGAAGACATTGCAGGTGACAATTGCTAGAATGACGTAGCCGTTAACCTGATAATTTCAAGAATGATTGGATAAAAGTACCTTCCTAAAGTCCGGAAGCAGCTTATTTTATCCCGATTTTCAAGGCTAATAGCTGTTTGTAGTCCGCTAACTATCACCCAGTGATTCTCCTCTCATTACTCTCGATGTGATGATCAAAACTGAGGATATTAGGGGCCAACTAGAAAGTGTTTTCATAGCGCTGCAGCAACACGGTTTCCGTGGCATCTGGACCGAAATAGCCGACAGTAGAACCGGCACTGATATCATGCACCTTAACATTTAAAAACACCGACTTCCTAGAAAACCGAATACCTCCCTAAATGCATCAAGCCAACGGAATTGAGAAGCCTGTCCTTGGATGGTTTGGAAATTTTCTTCTTCAACGACGGTTTTAGGTTCAGGTCCGGAATTCATTTGCTAATCTTACTGACGTGGACTGCGGTGTTCCACAAGCGGTCAGTGTTGGGGGCCGCGCTTATTTCTGGTCTTAAGCAATGACCTCGCCAGTGTTGTGTAGTCAAATTTCCTACATTCTGACAATGGCGTTGAGATATGGCGAGCAACCAGTAGTCAGAAAGCTCACGACTTAATGCAGCAGGACTAAGACCGTGCTTTTGAATGGTCAAATGCAAATCCACATCCGTTCCATACAGGCTAATGAAAACTTGTAAACGTATGCCACAGTCCCACTAAAGCATATAAGCTTGGAAATGGCATCTTGATGAGCGCTTTGAAGGAGCGTGACCTCGGGATGGTGATGTAAGGCAATCTAGTCTGTCGGGTGCAGCGCTAGAAGGCGTCCAAAACCGCGAACTAATATGGTGACATCTTATGGATGGCGTTCGGGCGGTTCTATCCCTCCATCTTCCCGAACATGGTCGATGCGTATGTGTGGCCCCGTGTAGGGTACTGGATTCAGGCTAGGCAAACTTGGTCATAAAGCGACTCGTTTGTACTGGAAACCCCACAGCAAAGGTCGGCCAAAATTAATAAGGAATATTTTCATCTATCGTATTATTTGCGACTGAATGACATGGTAATGCACAGCGAAAATTATCCAGGTATATTGGGTAAACTCATGCTGGTGTACCATATCTTGATGAACCCCGGTAAGGCTTACGGCCACCTCCTGAAACTTAGATGCAACACAAAATTGTGCGGTCACATTCTGAAACTGGTCACCCAATACAGTCGGATCGAATAGCGTTGGAATTACTTTTCTCTTCATATCTATCAACTGTGGAGCGCCCTTTCGACTTTAGTCATTTCTGCGCCCATGCTACCCATTTGTATAAAACGACTCCACGATGCTTTGCCCAACCTGTATTACTTGATTTGAATTATGTTCACCGAGTGACATCAAGACTCAGCCAAATACTGTGTTCATTAACACCCCGGAACTTTGGATAAACGGATATACATGCGTTAAGTTGGATATTGGGTGCGTCAACAGCTGCGCGTTCCACTTTATTGTAAACTTTGTTTGAGCTTATGTATTTCACTCAATCCATCTTATGGACCGGTTGAGCATTGACATTTTTTCCGTACTATACCGTTGTTCCAATATATAAAAATCAACAAGTACCAGGTGTATTCAGAGGCCTGCAGATGAAACAGAACTAACCTAAAATGGTATACGAGTCCAAAACTATTCGATTGAGGCTGAATCGAGGTCAAAATTTATATTCTAGTCGTTCTTCGTGTTACGTCCATTGACTGGAAAGGCAGACAGCGCATACCGCGTATAAGACTAACGCAGCAGCATTTAGAGTTTTCTCAGCAAACAGGCCTTACTACAAAAAGAGCATGCACAATGTGCACTAGGGACCTGGTCTATCTGGCTTTGGAATCATGGAGTAAAGAAATAAGTGGCTGGTGGCTTCTTGAGTTCGTAAAAAGCTGCTAAATCGTGTGGCATGAATCAGAATCTTACAGTTGTTTCGTGTTCTCGCTTAAAAACAATTAAATATATTCAACTGCCAAGGGAAAGTGGCAGATAATATCGCCCAACATTTCATCAGCAGTGATTTCCTTCAATACCGTCTGGCCATAATCCAATTTTACGGAATCAGCAATTTTCCACATGTTGGCAGATCCAACATTTAGCCCCACGCACCTGGTGCTCCGCTGTTTCTGCGTCCTTTGAAAACTTCACTTTCCATGATGTCGTCTGCAGCATATTCCAATCCAACTATTCTATACCAGCTTGCGGTCATTGGTGGTTTCGTTGCTGTCCACACATCAATGGAAATCTACATCGCTTCCAATTTGTTGAGAGTAATGTTTCGCCGAGGCACTACACAGCATACGTCGAACGGAATAAAATTTCGGCACCACTTCATTGCCTGAATATTCCCCTGATCCAATGGATGCGGATTTCCGTTAGTATTTAGAGGTAAGAAAAATCCTTTCATTTTCTCGAATTGACGTGGCATACAAATGTGAAAGGAGCAGTCTTCTATTACTAGGGGAATTCTCCTTGAAGCCATCAATCACCGTTGCAGGCATAAAATTCTTCTTTGGAAATCAAGCATTTCATCCGTCTTTATGTTGGGACTTGTTACACAGGAGAATAAATGCATGCCTTCGAAACCTTAACAATTATGTTACTCTTTTGTCTCTCCCCGCGCGAAGCTTGTGCAGAGAGGAGCATTTGCGCACCATTTTAACTTTTGCTCCACGGCCAGCGTATTACCACTAAAATCAAAGCGTTTTGTGACAGAAGTATGTAAAATAATCTGGTCAATTTGCCTTAGAAATGTCCGCCGATAATTATTATTTCCAAGCATCTGGTCTACTGTTTAACAGGCATAAAGAAAACAACTTCTTCTGAGCATTGTTAGTTTCATCAGTTTACTCCTTGGTGACGGAACCTTTAACTTGGCTGTCGAAGTTACACTGGAAATTCGATTTTTGTAACAAGTGCACCCTATGAATTCCAGAGGCGTAAGTGAGCATGTGAGCGACAGCGCACGCCCACATAACAATGGACCAATTATAGGGATGTTTCTTTCCAGAATTTCAACAAATCTATCATAAGCGGCTTTGTCTAATTGCTCATAGTCGATTGTTTTCATCTTGTTCAACTCTTGGCCAAAGGCACTGACACCCATACTCTGTTCTATGCTTTCTTTGCGTTTTGCGAAGTAGATAGTGTAGGAGTAGTAACGCCATCCTCTTCAATACCAGCATTTTCTTATATCCTTGTCCAATTTCAGAAACATATTAGACTCCTTAATGACTGATGTTACACTTGGCTTACAAATACTAGTGTCCCATAAACATGCACATCATTTAGCACCATTATACACTTTAATTAATAAACTTGCACTATTTGTCCCGTTCGATAGCTTAGGTTCTTCTGTGCATCAAACCAGAAGCGGTGGATGGAATAACTTTTATAATGAACAAGGGTTGAATCAGTCATACAAATCGCAGGTAGATCATATGCATAAGCCTGCACGTACCGTTTCAAAAGGTAACCGATCAAACACGGCGACATAATTCGAGTACTCAGCTGGCTAAGAACAAACACGTGCCAAGTTCACTTCGGGCTGGACGGCTGATGATGTTCAAACAGTAAGTCCTGCGTTACACTACTTCCCTCTCTAACTGGCGCTGTCCTCAGCGGCTGAGACTCCCGTTAGCTGGATTCAACCTGTTGTAGCGTACAACCGTCGAGGAACTAAAAACGACAGGCCTTGTGATTCGGTAGTTCAGATATAATAACACATACACGACGAACGGTTTTTCCCAATTTCAACAGAGTTACCGCTGCTTTAAGCCAGACCGCACCACCAGCTTTGAACGAAGTTCCGGAAGCCTTTCGGTCAAAATAAGCTTCCTGATGGGGCTGTGAGGTCCGCAAATGCGCGTGTACCAACTGGTAGGCTCGCAACAGACTCGACTGTAAACGAATTATATGCTGCGATGCGATCAGACTTTTATGGTGTGACGTTGTCAGCAGAGTAGCTGACGGTATGCGCAGCTCATGTCCGGTCATCATAAGGTGTGTTGTCTGACCGGTCGATGAGTGAACAGATGCTCGATAAGCCAGCAAACATTTAAGTGGAGCTGTATCCAATTAGTGAGGCGTCTCGCTATTCAGGAAAGACTGTAATAGCACCTTCCCTGTACAGTTGGTGTATGTAACTAGCACGTTTCCTTCCCAATGATACGTAGTAGTCCTTGTCTTCCGAATGCCTAATATCTGACACAGCTCGCTCATGATGGCGCTTTTGAAGTTTGTTCCGCGGTCTGTGTGTTACTGATAGGGTGATCCCTACCTTGCCACCCAATTGTTAAAGAAAACTAGTGCCACCTTGGATGCGCCTGCATTGTGAAGGGGGACTGTTTCACATCATTTGGTAAAGTGGTTCATCACGAGGCCGTAACGATGGTCTCTAAATGTCACTGGCATTGGGCCAACGATGTCGAATTGAAATCCTGCTGTCATTTGCTGCAGTGTACCGCGACGGGTATTTGTCGTCTTCTTGATCCTTGCGCACTCGGCGCACGTCGTAGTTGGGGATACAAGAACTGAGCTCGAATCGTAGCCTTCCTTTTATTCTTCATGGATTGTTCGCATAACTTCCTGCGTTCCATAGGTGGGCACAACAATTCATCTCAAATAAGGTGGTCCGTTTTGGAATTACAGAGCACCGTCAAGCATGCGTAAATGCGGCCATAGTGACCATAGGCAATAGGTTTCCCAAATGGCGCTTACTAGTTCATGATGCATCGGTGAGTCTTCATTCCGAAAATGTTACCATACAAGAAGCCTAGCTCCAGGTCTGTCGATTGCAGTTGTATCCATTTATCTATCTGCGGTGCGTTCAGGACGACGGCAGTTACGCAATCCGCTCTGCACGATGGGCATGGTCCATTATCCCTGGCAGCACTTTGAGATAAAACATTTTCATTCTCATGCTTTCTATTCGGGCGGTGTTGCCATTCAAATTTATATTCCTGCAAGTACTCCTGTCAACGAGCGATCTGTCCATCCTGTTCTGAAAGTTTTAAAGCCAGATCAATGCTTGATGGTCCGTACAAACAAAGAACTTGAGGCCGAGTAGATGGCACCTGAAGTGCCTGATGAAGAACACCAATACCATCATTTCCCTCTGAGTTGTGCAACAGTTGCGCTGCCTCTGCGGAAGATTTCTGCTAGCGTACGCGATCACCGGTTCCATTCCTTCCGCCGCGCGCTTCGAGATTGCAGCTATAGTGCCAAGGTCACTGGCATTTGTGTCCAAAACGAAGTGCCCCGCGATTGGACGAGTGTCAGTGTCATACTCAGTGCTTCACACAGTACAGTCCGAAGTGTTTCAAATGTCTTCTGCTGCGCACTTTCCCAAACGAACGAATGACCAGCCTTCAAAATCACCTTTAATGGACTAGCGATGTTTGCAAATTGCCGAACGAAGCGCCAATAGTAAAAGGCAAGGCAGAGAAGACTATGCACACTGCCAAGGTTTTGTGGCAGTGACCATGAGCGGAAACGCTCGAAAATCGCCCAATCACAGTGCACTCCTTCAGACACGATGCGACCTACGTAGGCCACTTCTTCCCTTAGGAATTGGCACTGATGGTTCAAGTTGGAATCCGAGCTACGCCAGACGACGCAACACAGCTGTTAGGCTCCGCTAGTATCCTTCTTTTGTTCTACCGTGCACAAAGATATCTTCTAACTCAACTAGACAGCGTTTCGGTATGAGCTCTGCTAGGGCTGTTTGCATCAGGCGCTGTAAAGTTGCGAGCACATTTGTTAAACCAAACGGTATGGTTTAGAATACTTACAATCCGGACGAGACGTTGAACGCCGACTTGTACCTGACGTCGGTGTGCAGCTCGACCTGCCAATAGACGCAAGCTTGGTCCAAGATATTGAACCAACATATCTCTAAAAGCATCCATCACGTCATCCATTCATAGTAACAGGAAGGAGGCTTTTCGAGTAAGCGCTTTTATCTTCCGAAAACATACACAAGCCCGCAGTTCGCCGATCTTCTTTTTGACAAGATCGGTAGGCGATGGCCAGGGCGATTTTGACGGTGGAATAATATCTGGCCTAACAGGTCTTTGATAACGTACTTTAATTCTTCCCGAAAATGAAGGAGCAAACGTATAGCTGGTTGTTGTGTGAGCAGAGCATTGCCTGTGTCGATGCGGTGCTGTAACAAATTGCATAGACTTATGTCGTCCTCTGACCAAGCAAAAGCATGTTGGTATTTGACTAGTTGCATTCTACTTCACTGTCGGTAAAGGTCGGTAGTTCTGCAACAGTTTTCGAATAAATTGTTGTAAAGGAGTCTCTTCCATTGCAATAGACATCATAGGAGTGTGGGTATAGATAAATGGTTTGGTTTGCTTTTCAACTTCGAAGGTTTTAATGACCAAATTAATTGTAGCATTGAAGCGGGTAACGAGGCCCAATCCTAACACTACGTCCCACGAAACAACACTGCCAATAAAAACACGATGGGTGACTGAAGTCTCGACTAGTATTCTTTTGCCTGTGGTCCAAACGATTGGCTTGACAATGGTTCTGTTGGTTGCCATCAAGTTCACTTAACTGTCTTGGAAGTTGTTTGCGTCTGTTGGAACGATACACTTCGAACTAGAGAGCCTTTGGCTCCCGAATCAAAAAACTTTCCGAGCTGATTGGACCACAAACTCTTAAACACGAGGGACACAGCTGCACAAAACACACTGGATACAGCGGCATAGTAAACGGACACCTTTGGGACCAACCCCGTCGGTTGTGCTCACGCATGTTCGCAGTGGCCCCAAACTTCCGGGGACGCAGATCTTTTTGCTGTGGTCTTCTGTCCGATTCGACAATGAGGCGGTTGATGATGAAAAGATCTCTTCATTCGGCACAAGTCAGTGACGCATTCATAGCTGCATCCACGCGCCCAAGTTTCTCCGCCAATTCTAGAGCCCCGTCCCATTGCTGTGGTGGATGTAACAAGAACTCACGCTTGGTAGACGGTGTATGTACAGCTCCAAACAACTGTACAATAATACGTTTCTTCTGTGCCACTTGATACTGGTCCGCGAATACAAGCTCAGCAAGACGTTTCAGACCCTGAAAGAAAGCCCTCAGGTTCTCTTTGGTTGTTGATAATGAGTCTGGGATGCCTGGCGTCATCCGGTGGGAATCATTAATAAGTCCATTATTCGTGCGAGTTCCTCAAGGGTTGCTGTGTTAACCTGTTTCTCCAATAATTTATTACAACCTACAATGTCAAAGACTTCATCCGCAAGTAATCCTAGGAAAATTTTCCGAGCATGCTTTCAGGGAATTTCAGGATGTACACCCTTATCTGCTTTCCCCAATTAGGGTACTGCAAGCCTAAACAATTTTTGGAATTCCGGAATCATGGGAAAATTATGAAGGACTGTAGGTGGACGGGCTAGGTTTGCCAACTCTATTGAAAACAAATCCTAATTAAGATTAGTGATGCTTTCAATGGAAACTTAGTTGGTTTGCGCTTTGTAATTGTATTGCCTGAAGAAAGTTTCGAAAAGGGAGCGACTGTTCAGGTTTAGGCCTATTAAACGAGCTGAAATCTTTCGTTGCAGACGTTTAATCACCAATCGAGGGGAATTCGTCTGTGCATAGTAAGCAAACTGATTGGTTGGTAGAGATAATGGTTTTTGTACTTGACCATTTGCATTCACGTCCCATGAGCATTGCCAGTTCGCAATTCGATCACTGCCTCTTGTGGACTCGTGCGGTGAATGATCTGCCTTAAATCCTTTTATTCACAGTTGATGGTAGATCGGGTTTAATTTAGTGTGTAGGTTTGTGGAGTTCTCCGTAGGGAACCATGTTTCGAGAAATTCTCTTACTTTTCATTTCTCTCCATGAGCTAGGACCCCGTTTTCCCCGAATCAGGCATGTGCACTATGTTATTAAATCATATAAATGTTTTCCTCATAGTATCTAGGCTAATGAGGTTACATATCCTTAACTTAACGACAACTATTTCCAGACAGTTACTGTCCATAAAGCAACAGGTTCTTAAAAGGGTTGTCAAAAGTATAGCTAATGCATATCATAGGAGACAAATGTAGGTATGTATTACAATCTATTGTGAAGTTACATTCCAATGGCTTGGACCAAGAGATGAATACACTACTTAGACTTGCCGTCGCTCTAGTGCTAACACACAACAGGCAAGAAAATTGCTTATCACAGCAAGAGAAGAAAGTAATAAGATGCTTAAAGGCTAATGAAACTATCGTGATCCTGCCTGCAGACAAAGGGCTTATGATTGTTTTAATGGATAAAACAGAATATATTAAAAAGACAAGTAACCATCTTAACGACAGTACAACATATTGCTCTTTGGAGAGAGATCCAGCAGTGCAATTAACAACTAAAGTAACTAACACCCTGCAAAACTTCAGGATTCGAGGCAGATCAGAAATTAGGAGCGGGATATAATTAAAGTTCTTGACTCAAACTTCGCCCGATTCTACGGACTTCCGAAGTCACAGTCTGTGTG
>OX104065.1:84199787-84266574 GCA_944474145.2 Dicrocoelium dendriticum | reverse complement strand
GCGTGGTCACGAAATCCGTATGCTCGCACATTCTTGTTTTCAACCGCCCATTTACCGACGCTTCAACAAACTGAGGCGTCACTTTCCCATCTGTCGCTCCTCCTAAGACTGATGTTTCACCGATGATATTAGGAAACACGACATATCGAGTGCTTAAATAAATGATATATATATTTTCTTTTACACTGATTTTTTCGATTTCACTAAGATTTAGCCCCCAATGATAGCCCACAAAACGTATGTGCATATGCATGAGTCGGAGAAAGTAGCCCTACCTTCGACACCCTTTAAACGAGTCATCCCAGTGGTTGGATATTTGAAGGACATGAGTGTCTGCAAGCTGCAACCCTAACTCAATCATCTTCCCTTCTGTTATCATACCTCGGCATCTGTGTGAATAGCGACTTTCGTCCTAACTGTTATCTATCAGTATCTTATATACATTACATCTATATATAAGATTATATCTGTTTTATCGAAGCAAGTACATGGCGCGGCCCAAATTCAGAGTTGCCCCTATATTATGTGACTTCATACTTTCGGGGAGGCAGTCATGTGCCATATGGCGTGTGGGCAACAGGTTGTGTTTCCTGGCCTTGAAGACACATTTTGAAGTTCTTTATGTGTTACGGCGAGTTTAGACGAATTGAAGTTATTTGCTGAGTAGCATATTATTCATACGAACCCAAAAGTAATATTGAGTCATTTTCCACTGTTCTGCAAACAGTACATTGGAAGAATGACTTGGATAGGTAGCCCTTATTCTTTTATCCGTTTTACCTGTGAACCATGCCCAGAAACATTATTACCCAGGAGGAAATGTGAGAGCTTTTCGAAGAGTTCGAGAAAAAACATTCCGAACCTACTGTCTGTGTGCTACCACCAAATATCAGTGAACTGTCAGGGGATGATAACGTTGGTGATGATCTTGCGAATGCAATGGCATACCTGTTGCTGATATTTCCGAAGAGTTAGGAGTCGAATTAGTTGGAGACAAGTTGGAAGAATGCTCACTGTTTGACAATGACGGAAAAATGCTGAATCAGAAGTAACTAAACTATGGACGAGCTCTGCATCTACCTCGGAACGTCCAAGTAAAAACAAACGTTCATGTCCTGCGCCGTCCTTGACAACGCAAACAGTTCCGACCTTCCCAAAAATATCTGCATTGAATGGAAAATCCGCCGCTGTAGCAGATAATATTGTGAGAAAAACTTTAGGCCAACATGCTCCTGTGAGTTCGGTGGAGTCCTGTGAGTTCTGTGGAATTATTTTGTCAGAGACATACGATGTAACGGCTAGAGAAACAGCGCTATTTAACCGATGTTTGAAACCAGCGCAAATTATATTCAACTATTGACGACGTGGTCTTTCTGGGTATTTTGATTCTAACAGTACCATATTTTCCCGTCGGAAGCTGACAGTTGTAGCGATGCAGAACTTCTTGTTGTGCTTATCGTCAAGAATGCCTTTTCCAGGAACCGATTTCGAAAACTGAAGAGCAAGACTCACTTTGTACTGCGGACAGCAACAGAGATGAATGATCATTCAAAGTAAAGCCAATCTTTGAACACCTGAAAGCGAATTTTTGCAAAGCTGGTTATTTTACATCCAACATCAGAACTGATGAGATGATGGTGAACTACTAGGGGAGGAGAAACCTGTAAAAATTCACTAAAGGAAAAGCCATCAGATTGGCGTGCAAGACTACTGTTACAATTTCGGATGGTATTGTGGAAAGGTATCCACTGCAATATCTATGCCACTTGGTTCACGTGTAGTCTTAAATTATGTGTAATACGACAATAATTCAATCATTTATACTCTCTATTTTGACAGCCTCATTACAACCCTGGACCGCCTATCGTAATTGACAGCTGGAGGATTTAGCGCAACCACCACCAGTATCGAAAACAGAACCAAGATGACATAGCAACTGGAGTCATCAAAAGAAAGGAAAAACTTAGATCGTTAAACCAGCGACTACTTCTACTACAGAACGTCTGAGGTAGTTCTCGTGCGGTGGCACAACTGACAGTTGTCACGAATCTTGATTCACTTGAGCTTCTTCATGATGTCTAGCGACGAGCTACATGCCAGAAAGAAAAGGGCACGGTGAAAATTCCTCACTTGGACACTAATTGTATGCGTATGGGGGTGGTGTAAGTCACCATGACGAGCTCGTTTCAAAGTAGGCTTTTTGCATTCGTGTAAAGAAATGGTACGGGTCCTTGTTTTCCCGCTGCATTCATATGGCGGTAGTGCATGTATGGATTCTGCACAAATTTATCTTCCGGCAAAATGCAATATCATTGAAGGATTTCAGAAGAGCAATTGCCACAATTTACTCGAAAATAACTATCCAACACAAGTAGGTAGAAAAGCCCAGGGTACCCAATGTACCAAGAGGAGATAACATGGTGCTACTTGACGACCTGGGACACTTGATGAGGCAAAGGAAATAACAAGGGCGGTGTCAGCATGAATTTTGAAAATGCAAGCCTAAAACATATTACGGGAAGTAGAATAGAGCCCCTTGTTGCACCTGCTTTAAGCCTAATCATAGCACAAAAAGCCACTCAAATTTTTTCTCCGTGAAATACGCGTTAATATGGAACAAACTTCCATCGGGTGTTAGAAACTGCACTACCTATGCACAATTCAGACGCGTGATTAATATTCACCTGACTGTTGCAAATATCTGGTCAACACTAAGTCAAACGGTGACTGTAGACGATTTGTATGAGAAAGGTCCTGGATACATATGAAAGTCACCATATCCTCTATTCGTTGCAAATAATATAATGTTACCTATATATAGTTGAATTCTTGAGTATGTATTTGAGAACGAGCTTTCTCTATCAAGCCGTCAAACCACTTCTGTTTTCTCCTTTGAAGCCTTGCTTCGAAGATGCATTATGGCTTTCAAGCTGATGTCACTGTACCATCGTCGGCACTCGCCAAGATTTTCCATCAAATTATGACTGGCCTATCGCAAGCGTTTGTATTCACTATTATGTTTTTTTAATTCCTCATACCCTACCTTCTTCTTTGTTTCATTGATGGTCATGACTGGGCTGATCTCTTGTGGGGACGGATTAGTTTCCAAAATTAAAAGGTATACCCATGCAAATCATATTGCTACTGCCTCGCTGGCTTAAACCAAAAAGGTGCCATATTTGATTGATCCGCATAACAGAACGGGCCGAGACTTCATCTCCTACAATGTATGCATAAAACAGCCCTAAAATAATAAAAACACATTTGATACCCAGTTCTGATGGTCTAGTTACTATATTGCCACACGGGCACAGAGCCAATTGGAGCATGGAAGTGCGGGTGAAACCCATCGTGGGAATACCCTGCATGGAAGCAATTCCCCTGGGGACAGTTCCAGGATGACCGTATTACTTTAGTGAACCTTCAGTGAAATCTACATTTATTATTGTTCCCAGATTCTTTATCTTTCTACTTTTTCCAAACTGCTAATCACTTCAAAAACCCATATTGGAACCATTGAGAAAAGACGAAAAATTCACTATCTTATTCGATCACGTTGTGCATGACGATAAGACCACCTAATTGGTCTGTGCCTCGCAATGTTGAGGAATAAAACCTTTATTTATTTATTTATATTTAGTTATCATTTGGACCCAGTCTTATGCGCGGTATTTTCATGCAAGGTTATAATTATGAGCAGTATATAGTTCTCTTCTCATATTGTGCAAAGGAAACTTTTTATAATAATTCAGCTCAGTGGCATATTTGGAGGATAGGCTGTATCTACACAACACACACAAACACCGACTAACAAACCTCTATTTCTGGGACCCAAAAACGATTTTTACGCAGAAAACAAAATCGTAAAAATTTCAATTTAGGAGATAACTGCTTAAATAATGCTTAAAGGTCGCTCCAAGCTTATCATTTTCTCGTTAAAGTGTTATCTGCCCAAACGCTTTCTCTACTTCAAAAATTAATACCATTTACCAACGTTACGAGTATCTTCAAGCACCGTTTTCCATGTACGCATTGTTTCCTTACCTAATCATCGTTCTCATGCCCTTTGTGAAACGGAACAGAAGGATTCCTATCTGTTGTCTATTCCGAAGTCCCGTTTACAAGAAAGTAATGGTTAAGGAATCTTTGGAAAAGGAATAACATGTGATCTTGAAACGCACTACCGCAAGTTCTTGCTGGATTTCCTCGCCACCATATGAGCAAACAAGTTTCACTGGGCACTTTCTCTCCTTGTTTAGAACACACAGTAAAATCTCTGAAGTTGATCACCCCTATGCCTAGAGCACCTTTCCAATTTGACCCGGTAGTTTTCATTGCTTGAACCTAAACCGAGTAAACCCTAATGGATCAATACCTCTGAATGTTGACCACCTCTCTAAGTTAAGTATTTGGTCCTGTACATTGAGTGATCAGCTTACATAGTTTGTTCACCAATGTCAAACGATCTAGTTCTGGTGCCAACAAACTTGAGTTAAAAGTGTAGCTTTGCAGACACACCAACGTCGGCTACATGCCAGTTGCGCTTCGCTTGTGTTGCCCTTTGATTAGTTATTCACTAACATGTATTATCTACAATGGACAGCCAGTCACCTCATAATAGATTTAGCAACTTTACGGCCTGCGCCGAATGCCACTTGTGCTTTGAGCCTCCCTGTTGAGTGTGTCGGTGCACATGGGGATATTTTTGCGACTAAAGAGAATCAATTCTTTCAATTAGTTTAGGTATACCTTCTCCACTCGGTTCTAAAAATCATCAATCAAAAATCGCAATATGGCTTGGATGCGATTACCACGATAACACCACCGGAAGGAGACAGGTGCAGCATAAAATGACAGCGACTATGTCACCATTAAAGCTTCTGGTCACGTCAAACTCTAAGCGACGTAAAGTGTCAAGGATTGCCCCAATCTATAGTGTGAGGTATTCGCATGATTAATGGATGGTGTCGCCGAACGAGTGGACACTAGACAGATGTGATTGTGTCCGGTTGACAGCATTCTCCAGTAGCTGGAAGTGTACAGACCAAGCGTTTGTAGTGTCCGTACAAAGTGCATCTCTCAGATTTGGAAAACAAAGGAGACGTGGGTCAATGGAACGGAAGTCCGTTTGCACTCAGCTGGATTGCTTAAGCTCAGTACAGATGCGTTACTGACAAACCCGTCACCTAAGCCTTCTATGGGCCGTCACCGCGTCATGGATGTGCCATGTCCCTGCAAACTTCCGAATAAAAACAAAGCGAAATAGGAATAACCCCTTTTACGAATAATAAAAGGCTTACCACATTTAAATGAACTAAGCATCGCGCTGACGGCAGTAAACACCTCACATTGATAACGGCGCAACAATTCATTGATGCCAACATCCACTTTTGACGGCCCAGAGTTCAACCAGTTAACACGGTTCACGCATCCTGGAAAGTTTAGGATTTTGGTACATAAAAATCTGGTGGCGATGCTTAGTGTGTTTTCAGGGAGATAGTGCTGTGGATGCGTTAGATGCGAGCTATTATAAAGGTGCCCATTGTACCCACTCGAAGATTACGTATGGTTGCGGATTTTGCCAGTAGGAACCCTCGTTCCATAAATACTCCATGCACAGTCCAGCAGTGTTAGCGTCGTTCACCCACAATGCACGTAATGTAATGCAACCACCAAACTACACAAGACACTTAGTAACTATAAGCATTTTAGGTGAACGGATTAAACTTGTCATCACCTTGCCAACCAGCGAATACATTTGGCATACCAGCTGTCCGAATGCAGCGCCCACATGGTACCAATATAATAGTTCCCCTTAACCCATGCAGTAACCAAAATATCTTCTAACTATCGCTGGGAAACCTAGATTTTCTTCACGCTGCTTTAACTAATAAATCATTTTCGCTTACAAATTATAATAATGACAGCGCATCTGAAACAAAGGTACTCAAATGTACCACACAATTTAAAGTCAAATGTAACTGTAATACATTTGGGAATCGAGAACTCTGAATGTCGTTTTCTCAGGCATTTAAGATGGGGTTCAAGAAATGGCTTCAGGGTTAATTATTTCCTGAATACAACCATAAAGTGTGCTGAGAGGCTTATATAATAGATAGTGTCTGCGTCGACTAGGCCCTGGCTGGGACGGAAATCCAGCTAACTTCCTTACGGTCCATTGATTAACTTGAGTGATTCTGTAGCGCCTCAAAAGACAACTGCTATCTTCTATGTACCGTTAATTCCAGACCAAGTATATATTAGTCTTTCTTGCTTTATTTATCGTTACACAACGATTATTATGTTTGTTGAATCCGACACTGAGATTTGTTTCTGATCGTTTCATCCGTCTACATTTTGTTGTAGCTTCACAATACAATCCGCAGTGTCCGACGTTCCTGCCTTTTGATATCCGCGCGCGATCACGAGCATCGTACCTGACTAGTATCTATTAGTCCCACTAATTGTTGACCCTGAATGAAACCCACGGTTTTCCAACTTTTGGCGTTGCCTATTTTTCGGTGAGGTTCTTTTTCGCGCTTTTTCTTGCTACTTGTTAAATAGTTGGCGTTTTTGTTTACACGTTTACAAGTCGTTCTCAATCGCGTTATGTGTTACTCTGACATGAAACCCGAATCGGTTGATAGAATGAACATGATTCGTTGGCTGTTCCCGAAATTATGGAACACAACCCTCAGGTTGGGTTCGTTAGTTCCGAGATGGACTTAGAAAAAAAAGGTATCGCTGCTGACCAGGCTGTACAACCAACTCGTCTTGCGAGTCCCCAAGCGGTTGTGACTCTGGTTCAGGATATTTTGATTCAACCACCGAAAGAAGACAAATAGGAACTAAGGAAACAACTGATACTTAGTAAACCACAGACCAGTGCTTCGGCCTGATTAGAGCCGCTAATAAACGGAGTCAAACTGAGCAACCGTAAGCCATATATTTTACTTCAAAGGGTTCCACAAATAACTGATCCTTTCAGATGCAGGAATAATCTCTGAAAGATGTATGGCTTTCCCGCCTTCCAGATCTTTTGCCTACGATGTTCTCGACGTACACAGAATGAATGCTAAAATGATTAACCATAGCAGCAGATGCTACGTTCGAACCGTATCCCCAACAAGCGTAATTTGACGGTAACATCTTTGCTACTTTCTCACGAGGCAATGGAGCATTTGGAAAGGTTTCTAACCAACACGACCCTCGAAACAATGAGGTAGCTATACTTCGTCGTCAATTAGCGGGGGTACAAAAATTCGAATGGACAAAGAGCTCTCTTTACGACACCACTGTACATATTTCTACAAGCTTAGAACGCATGTACTGCAACGATCATCCGTCGAACGCGAAATCGGCGTGCTTGTTCAAAAAAAACTTGGGTAGTTCAAACTGATTTGTAGATGCATCGAAATCTGGTAACCAACGCGTCGGATTGCTACGACGGGCTTTCTGACCAATAGATACTTGTATTTCCAGACAAATGACCAATGCGTATGTGTACCTCCATGTCGAATACGCAATTCAAGTTTGGCAGTCATGGCTGAAGCATAGCCTTACTGTACTGGACCAACCTCAATGTCGGGCTTCCATCTACCTCACTGGAATGCACCACCTTCCGTATGAGGAGAGGCTGAAACGTTTGTGAGTATTCAGCGGGCGGTATCTCCAAATTCGAAGAGACACATTTATTGTATATTAGATTCTACACCATCCAAATCGTGTGTGACCCTCCTTACTGCAACTCAGCAGTAACACCAATTTCAGAGGCCAGTCCTTGTACTCAGAGGGATAGCACAATCTTCTGGAGTGTCGTAGTAATTTCTTTTCCATCCGCATGTCTCAAGCATGGAACGCTCTCCCTGAATCGGCTTTATATGCACCCACACTAGCCACATTTATAAGTCAGTTGGATGACGCACACTGTTACTAGCATGTTGTTACTTGACTCTACTCTACATCCTGCTCCCGGGAAATATCTTGGAATTAAATTTTTGCCTACGGAAGCTACGGAAACACTGGGGGTGCATGGCTACTGCAATGCATACGATTAGCTAAATCTTTTGAAAGTAGAACTACTAATAGCATTTTTCATTAACGTTATTCGATAACCGCCCGGAATATCTAATTCGGCTAATAAAGCAGCGCTTCTTAACCAGTAGAAAATCATCGTTTCTCGTGCAAACGCAGAGCCAAGAAATAATAAGTTCAAGTAACGCCAATAGCTCTCCGCCATCCGTCGTAGTTCATATCAATCTAAACCTCCGCCATACAGGAACAGAGCTCTGCGTAGATGTAGACCTTCACCATCCGGCAACCGTACCCCAAGCCCTAGTTCAATGATCGTCAGCACGGTGACAACGCCAGAGGCTGTAACTCACATTGCCCTAAACTTGTTTTGGCAACAAGGGGAAAATGTGTTCGCCGACACTTGAATGAGACCCAAGTGTGCGGCGAAGACAAAACAGGCCGTTTGTTTTACGTCAAGGATGGGCGCTCTCGCATCAATTTCCTCATGAACACGGGGGCACCGGTGAGCTTTATCACTGCCAGCTTTAAAGATAAGCATTCAAAGCCCACACACAACCTACGTGCAGCCAAACGATTGCCGATAGTTTCTTGCGGTCAGAGCGTGATGAACCTAGACCTGAGTCTCCGCTGATACTTTCAGTGGGTTTCCGTGTTGCGGCTGTTCCTCTCGCATTGATAAATATCGGTTTCCTTGGACAATTAGAATTGCCTGTTGACCCGGGTTACCACAGGCTTCTAGATGACCGTACTAAGCTCGAGGTTGTAGACGTCCCCGATTATCAGTCGCGTTTTCCGAAGCGCTGACACACCTTCGGATTTTGCGAACATACTGTCTGAATACCCGCGACTAGTGCAACCACCTGCCGAGTTTTCGTCAGTCACGACAGTGGTCGTTCATCACATGTTTACGCGCGGCCCCCCAACAAGTGTCTAACCGAGACGACTCACTTCAGACAAAGTAGATGCAGCACGAGCTGAATTAGCCCACATGCCTCAGCTCGCTACCTTCAGAGCATCTAACAGCCCATGGACGTCAACTCTCTACATGGTCGCAAAGAAAGTCATGGAGGGCTGGTCCTTGCGGCAACCATGGAACCTTAAATGTGGTTAACACGATCGGTAGCTAACCGAACCCACACAACGTGGATCTCTCCCCCAGTCTGCCAGGTAAAAACGCTTTTAGAAAAACTCTACTTGGTACACGTTTATAACTAAATTCTAGTAGCCAAAGCGGACACCGCTAAAACTGCCGTGATGACTCCTTTTGGTTTGTTGTGATTTTTGCGTTTGCCGTATGGTCTAAAGAAATCTATTCACACTTTTCTGCTTTAATCAACCAAATTTGTAGGGGCTTAGAATTCGCTTCGCGTATCTTGACGACACTGCGAGCTCCTCAACTGCGATGCAGTTGCACCACATGCGAACACATTGCTCGTTTATCCCAACAGGGGGTAGCGATCTACACACAAGCGCTTGTTTAGTGTCAATTGCGTAAGTTTTCTCGGCCAACATATCTCATCTGCAGGTGCCTTACTACTAGGGGTTAAAATTACGGCCATCATCGACTACCCCAAACCTCACTCCTTCAAACAACTAAGACGCTTATATGGCCGCATCAAACTACATCGCCTTTTCAAATCTATTTGAGCTACGCTCATGCAGCCCTACACCGACCTTCTCCGAGAGAAGCTTACGAAATTCGACGTGCCTCTTTCAGCACGGGCCCAACTCTAATCTTTGAAAGGAGCTATCAAGAAAATAAGCTCCATAGCGCATCATGACCAGACAGCTGCATTTACACTAAGTACAGAACCTAGTGGCATGCAGTTGGCACCGTTTAAAAGCAACATGAAGGTGATGGTAGGAAACGGCTAGGGTGCCTCACAAACACGTGCAATATGTTGAATCTGGTTGCGGTTACTTCGGTAAAGAATTATTCGTCATCTACTTAAGCACATGTCATTTCCGAGCCGCTAAATTATTATGCTGGGCTGGGGCCACGGCTGGCAACTCAAGAGCGGCGACGGCGTCAGCCGTGATCACTCGAATTTCAATGAATCAATAGTAATGCTGCTTTTCAACAAAGCCAAGATTCCCATTTCATAATTATGAATATTATCAGAAATCAGTTCAGGGTAAAGAATTCTTTTCGGTAAACTCTCATCGGACCCAAACCTTTACATAACACTGATTGTGCGGAAAGCGTCAACTCGGGCTCTGATTGACTTCTGGACTGTCTGAATGCTCAAACTAAATAACTTGAGACAGAGATAATAATGACAAACCAACTAAACCAAATAAACACGCATACGCAAAGCCCAGTAGTCCACATTATTAAAGTAGGTATGATAACTAAGTAACTGTGTCCGTTGGCTAAGGTAGTAATATCGGCAGTATGAAGCGTTTTTGTACACATAATTACGGCTTCAGATAGTGAATGTACATAATTTCGGCGATGGACAAGAGCTGTTTGCGGGAATCCTTGGTTGTGAGTAAATGACTTTGAAGTAATTCTCTGAAGGTGTATGGCCACATTCAAAGAGGCGCGACATGATTGAGCAGTCTGAAGACCTCATTTAGCCTCTGTAAAACCAAGTGGGATGGGCATACGAATCCTCTGAGATAGGCGCTTTGTCGTGCGACCCACGTATCGTGCATCACAGGAGTACGAGTACTGATAAACGATCATTGAACGGGTCAACGACGGCAGTCTATCCTTCAAGGGTTTCGTAAGCAACGGCTTGTTTTGAAAAACGATTCACAGGCGGGCCGCGAAATAAGTTTTCTTGACAGCACTTTCAGGCGTCGGAATAACATATCAGCTGCCGAATCATCCTTGAAATGCATCTGTATGAAAAGTTCTATCTTAGGAGCAATGTCCTTAGGTGGCTTTCGATTGTGTTCCTTCAAATGCTTCATGATAAATTTATCAGGATATCCATTTTCCTTGAGGGCGTCTCTGATTCAGTGTAGTTCTTTGTTGACGGTATCCAGAAACTCCGATGGATCATGCAGCAGGAAGGTACACAAAAGTCCCACATTGACTGGGCAGTACACTAACTTTTACAACGCGGTACCTCTACAGGATAAACGGAGTTTAATCAGATCTCTCGCCTTCAGGAAACGCAGTATTTGTCCACCGGATACCGTCAAAGAAGAACTACACCGAATCAGAGACGCCCTCAAGGAAAATGGATATCCTGATAAATTTATCATGAAGCATTTGAAGGAACACAATCGAAAGCCACCTAAGGACATTGCTCCTAAGATAGAGCTTTACATACAGATGCATTTCAAGGATGATTCGGCAGCTGATATGTTATTCCGACGCCTGAAAGTGCTGTCAAGAAAACTTATTTCGCGGCCCGCCTGTGAATCGTTTTTCAAAACAAGCCGTTGCTTACGAAACCCTTGAAGGATAGACTGCCGTCGTTGACCCGTTCAATGATCGTTTATCAGTACTCGTACTCCTGTGATGCACGATACGTGGGTCGCACGACAAAGCGCCTATCTCAGAGGATTCGTATGCCCATCCCACTTGGTTTTACAGAGGCTAAATGAGGTCTTCAGACTGCTCAATCATGTCGCGCCTCTTTGAATGTGGCCATACACCTTCAGAGAATTACTTCAAAGTCATTTACTCACAACCAAGGATTCCCGCAAACAGCTCTTGTCCATCGCCGAAATTATGTGCATTCACTATCTGAAGCCGTAATTATGTGTACAAAAACGCTTCATACTGCCGATATTACTACCTTAGCCAACGGACACAGTTACTTAGTTATCATACCTACTTTAATAATGTGGACTACTGGGCTTTGCGTATGCGTGTTTATTTGGTTTAGTTGGTTTGTCATTATTATCTCTGTCTCAAGTTATTTAGTTTGAGCATTCAGACAGTCCAGAAGTCAATCAGAGCCCGAGTTGACGCTTTCCGCACAATCAGTGTTATGTAAAGGTTTGGGTCCGATGAGAGTTTACCGAAAAGAATTCTTTACCCTGAACTGATTTCTGATAATATTCATAATTATGAAATGGGAATCTTGGCTTTGTTGAAAAGCAGCATTACTATTGATTCATTGAAATTCGAGTGATCACGGCTGACGCCGTCGCCGCTCTTGAGTTGCCAGCCGTGGCCCCAGCCCAGCATAATAATTCAGCGGTTATTATAATACGCAGTTCTCCCACACTGAACATAGGACCCTTTCCGCTGACTTCCTCAGAAGAAACTATGCTTTGTGGTTTAGCACTGGGTACTATGTGCGCAATCCTCCCGCGCAATTTTCGACGGTCGTTGCTCAACACGTTGCACGGCTTGTCTCGCCTAGGCAATCGTGCGCTTTAATACTCGTAACCGCACTATTACTTCGGCGCAATAGAAATCGGGACGCTCGTATTTGGGCAGCTGCTTGCCTGCTGTATCAAGGTGTGAAATTGCAAATGCACACGAAATCCCATGGAGTAGCTAGTCAACGCAAGACGCCAGTTTTAACCACAACCACGTCGACATCTGCCGCCCTCGAAAAACTGTGTAATTCTAGTGACCTGTGGAGATAGATCTGCGAGATGGTCTACAATCATCATAACGTCCACCGAGAAAGTAGAATAACGCGTAGCCAAAGATTCCGAAATAAAAACAAGTCGGATCACAAATACTATGGTACTATTAAGATATATACAGTTGATAATTGGGACATACTTCAATTGTTCAGTATCCCGGTGTATGCAAGTTGACAACAAGGTGTCAGTAAACAATAGGAGGGACAAGTTGTCTACGCCGGACAATCAAAGGAACAAGTCACCACACCTGAGTGCTACGAGTATTAAGAATAATGGTGTTGACCAATCAAGGAATGGACCAATCACAGGGTCAGAGTTTAATGGCATGCAAAAACATGGTGTTTGGACTAGAGACCAGTGAACGGGGGAGCGGGTGTGACACATGCTCCGGGCTGAACGTGTCATGTGCGGCGAAGAGTAGGGTTTGAGATTTAAGTTCGTCGGTAGCCGCACACGCACGGAACCAGTGCCGGGGATTAGCATGCACACACCTACAACGCTAACAATGGGAATGTAAGGAGGCGCACGTGAACGCTGGTCGATAACCATCAACGATCGGCCAAGGTCAATAGACTAGACCACGGAGCGAAGTGTAGAATTATTGCAAGGGTAGATAAGCGCGTTAGAATCATTCTTATCCCTAATTGCTCTTCAGAAAATGTCCTGAAAATGTTTTTATGACGCTGGGTATTTCAGTACGGCTGCTTTGTCATAGTGACCGCTGAACTTCAGTCACTATATTCGTCCATGCTCGCTTCTTTGCTTAAGTACTTAGAGTGCCACAACTTCAACAGCAGGGCTTATCATCCGGCCTCTATCATTATAGTGTAGCGTTTTCATCGTCAGTGTGATGCTGCGCTACGTGGGCGCACAGATTCTTCATGGTCCGCAACAATTCCGCTCATCCTACTAGACATAGGAAACACTGTTATCGACTTCGACACAACACTACCGCAGCTAGTCTACGGGTGCACGCTGCGTTTGCCTGGATAACTGGTAGCATCAGCCCCGTCTACTTCTTCTTTTGACTATAGAAGTTACACCGATTGTTTGACACGCCAGCTGCGTGAGCTACGTCCACCCGCTCTTCGATCGCAGAAGGCACCAGTCTAAGTGCGCCAGAAGCTCTCTACTTCTTCACAAGTCTTTCTCGACATTCCAATGTTTTATACCCTACGAATAAGACGTACGCTATTGACCGCAGTAGCAGACACGAAGTCAGCACCATCGATCGCTTCAAACCAGCGTTCATCGACGAAGCCACTAAGCCTGTAGCTACTTTGAAGACTTCGTGCGACACTACGCATGACATTTTCTTCAAACATAAACTTCATCCTGCATCGGCCGTCGCGCAGATTATCAAGGGTCGTCCTATCTGCTGCATACAACAGGGAAGATAAGCGAAAACATGCTACTGCTGGCGCCTCCCTTCTTCCTTTTACACCTGTTTCTCTTACTCCCATCCCAACCCCCACTACTAACCTTCCTTCTATTATTCCCAGCTTAATTGACAGCAACCGAATTGCCACTGGAATAGAACCATCTGCAGCCACCATCCTACAGCACCTATCGGACGCCTATCGGTAAAGTCCCTTATACGTCCATGTTATCCCGTTTCCATGGCGATATTCAAAGATCGCACTCTAAGGCAAACAAGTCAACTGTCTGCACTCGCACTCACCTTGAACACACTAGGTATTGATGTGTGTTGTGTGTCCGAAACTAGGATCAATGACCCTAACGGGGTTATTGAATTGACTGCACCCGGCTTATTTTCTCGTTATTGGTTGCACTCATGCGGAGACGCTGACGCATCACTCAGGGGTCAAGCTGGTGTGGGTGTGATTCTAAGCTTCAAGGCTGAGCCCTCGTTGGTTGGTTGGATTCCGGTAAACTGCCGTTTATGTGCGGCCCATTTGACGACATCAGCTAAGGCGGATTCACGAAGTTGTACAAAACGATTTTTATTTGTGATTTCCGCTTTTGCTCCCACCGACTGCAGTTCTAATGCTGTCAAGGACACATTCTATCACGAAGTGAACGCGTTAATACGTAGTGCTATTAGTTCAGATATTATGGTACTTGCAGGGGATACAAACGCACAAGTAGGGTGTATGAGCTCTTCAGAAGCTCAGCTGGGTGGTAATTATGGGCTTAACTCTGAACGGACTGACAACGGTAAGCGTCTGCTGCAACTGTGTACGGAGCACCAGTTGTTTCTTAGTAGCACTGCTTTTAGTCACAGTGGTCGCCGAAGTGCCACTTGGCGTCTCCGTGTAGCTGGCCAGCGATAGACCCAAATTGACCACATAACCATAAGTTACAGGTGGAGTGGTTCCATCCTGGATTGCCGCTCGTACTGGAGTACCTGTGTCGACTCTGATCATGCCTTGGTACGCTGTCGTTTCTCCATGAACTTTACCGGGACGCGCACTAAATGTCTCCTGCGATAGGCAACTGAGAAATTATCTCAGTCCTCGGTCAGGCAAGCCTATCAAGAAAAACTGAATACCGAATTTTCGCTGCCTTGTCCTAATGACACTGAGCTTCAGTGGAATAGAATCTAGGTCGCCATTCACGACGCAGGAGCATCTGCTTGTAGCATTATCCATCGTCACCGCACCAGTCACTGGATATCCGAGAGGTCGGTGAACCTGTATGAATTTAGAAGACACCTCCCTGCTAGCTCTGAACACAATGTGACCAGACTGGCTGTTAGGCGTGGACAAAAGCAGAGCCTACGTGCTGACAAGGAAGCCTGGTGGACCAGTAGGGCTCAAGAAATGGAGGAGGCAGGAGCAGTAGGCAAGTACCGCAAGCTCTTCCAGCAGATCCGCACCAATGGTCCCAGAAAACCAGGCGTCAGTGAGACAATCAGAGACAGCGCGGGTGCGCTGATACACAATAAGGAGCGCCGTATGTCACGTTGGGTGTAACACTTTCAAAATCAGTACAGCATGCTCCCTGCTGCCGGACTTCTTCTTATTCAGGTGACGCCAGACGAGCCATGGACGGTTAGTTTAGAGCCTACGTCGGAGGCCGAGGTCCGAAACGCGATCAAAGCCCTCAATGGTTTTCGTGTCGCTGGCTCGGATTCCCTCTCACCTGCACTATTTAAGGATGGCGCTGAAGTGCTCTGTAAAGCACTGGCCTCCTATTCTAAACTACCTGGAAGGGTGTGACCCGGCTAATTGTAGTGAATCGATTATATTGGCAATATACAAGAAGGACAGTCGCACACACTGTTCTAATAAAAGAGGTATTAGCCTAACGCCAGTTGTGACGAAATTACTGGCCTCGTTTCTCCTTCGTCGCCTCACTGCGGAATGGGAATCTCGGATTAGGGAAAAGCAGGCCGGTTTCCGCCCAGGACGTGGTAGTATAAAGCAAATATTCACCTTGCGGCAGGTGATAGAGCAGCGCCACGCAAACCACAGACCGACAATAGCTGTGTTCCTTGCTTTCAAGAGTGCGTTCGATTCGGTCGATCGATCGATTCTGTTCGAAATACTTCCGCGGAAAGTCTTCACGAAATATATGAACATCCTACGAGTATACTCGAACACTACAGGCCGCGTCAGGGTCTACGGTGTCCTATCGGATAGCTTGCCGACCACAAGTGGCGTTCGTCAGGTTTGTCCGATTTCCCCGTTTTTGTTCAATTTCGTCGTGGATTCTATCGTGAAGTGTTCCGTTGCGGAATCCAACGATATAGGCGTTGAAGTGCTGTCTGGTGAAAGGTTAGTTGATCTAGATTATGTGGACGATATCGTCTTGCTGTTTGACGATGTTGCGACTGCACAATCGACCGTAAATAGCCTGTCCAGAGTGGTCCTATTATTTAGTATACACGTCGCTCCTTCAAATTGCAAAGTGTTGCTGCAGTACCACCTCCACTTGATGACCTCTTGACGCTTGCTAACGAGGAACTAGAGGTGGTTGATAAATTCACTTACATCGGCAGTTGCATGAGCAACGATGGGCGCATAGAAACTGACGTCAGCTCATGCATTGAAAAGACCAGAGCTACCTTCTTGAACCTGCGGCATCTTTGGCGACAGAAGGAAGTTCCCTCCGTCTGAAAGGCCGTGTATACAAGGCAACGGTGAGGGCCGTTCTGCTCTATGGTAGTGAGACTTGGCCCCTTCGGTCTGAAGATCAGAGGCGCCTTCAAGTCTTTGCTCATCGTTGTCTGCGAAACATTGCTGGTCTTGGATTTCACCAGCTTGTCTGCAACGATGTGTGTAGGCGAGCACTGGTTGGTGCTAATCATGCTAGCTACCTAGAACAACAGATAGCACTGAATAAGTTGCGTTGGCTTGGGCAGGAGTTACCTATGCCTGGTCACCGCTTACCTAGGAGAGTCTTGTTCAGTCAGCCAGGTGTATGGTGGCGCAAAGCTCGAGGTGGACAGAAGTTGATTTGGCAGCTGAAAGTGAAGTCACTGACGACCAAACAGGGTGCCGTTGGTCCTTCTCGCCTTCCGAGCTGGAGTCCACGTGACTCGGCTTGTGCTTGGCTCGAGACTTTACAGGACATGGCTTGCAGTAGACACCAGTGGCGCGTCTGCTGTCGCCTCCTAATCGGATTGTCTGTTTAAAGTGTGTTTGGTGCTGTGTTATCTGCGGGGTAATGGCTGATTATGACGCGTGGCAGTGAAAGCCGCAAGGAAGCTGTCTCGCCGATGCCGCCTTATCTTTGCACGAAAGCGAGTTGTTTGTGACGGTATATTGTTAACACAAGGTGTAGGCGCCTTGACCCGGAATGTTTGCTTAGAGCATTAAGGTTTTCAGGTAAGTCCCCGTTCTCTCCCTCTTCCTATTCTTTATTTCATAGGTCTTCATGGCTGCATGGCAGCGAAGCATCAGTTCAAGTGGCTGATGTACTGCTGTTGATGATGATGATGATGATGATGATGATGACGTATAAGTGCGCCACGTTACCAACACCTATCATTCCTGAGGCGAGTGCCGATTTAGGCGCACAGGCTGGGGTCTTTCCGACATCATCATCTACTGCGAGCCCGTTGTCACAAGAGATAAATCTCCGTGGTACGGAAGTTCATAAGCTTGTTCACTTTTTCGCCAATGTGCAGTGTAAATAGGATTGGGTTTGTAAGCAATGAATACCTTTGCCCCGTTTTTGGTCGGTTGACGTTTTGAAAGCCAAAGTCAAAAACCTCCGAAGATCCTTCTTAAAAAATCCAAAGCACCATTAGATCTAGACATTATTGCACGCAAGACATTCGTTCGTCCTTTTTCTCGTCTCTACACACCCCAACCCACCATGCTGCAGAACTCCGTCCTACAGGGACAAGCGTTTATTCGGCAAAGACAACTCAGCGAAAATTACAGCACGTTTGGCAAGCCAAACTTCTCGATTTAAGTTACGCGTTCAAGTCCATAACTAACGACCCATCTGAGGCAGTGCGTTACTTCCTTTGATAGTTAAACGAAGGATGATCAACTCACATGAATGTCAGCCAGCCTATGTCCAGCAATCGAATCAGTTACACCCGCTTCCCACTGGCTACCTGGCTCGGTCGGTTAGCCCGTCCGATCACTGTGCTATGACACTCCCATCACATTCCGCTTCGATCGACTGGCCCTCACGAGCAACTTTTTCACGCATCGCCTCAGTCAACGAGGATCCGGACGCGAATACGTGTCGTTTCTTCGTTGACGCGCGTTTTTTCCTCTTGGGAGAGTTTTGTTATTGCGTGGGGCTAGTTGTGGAGGGGGAGTCCCCTCCTGAGCGCACCGCTTGGCAGCAGCGCAGATTGAGGTGCTGTCGGCATTTTAGGTCTAGGCTGTTATTTGAAGTCCGACAAGCACGCTCCAAGATCTTGCCGAAATGCATCCTGCCATGTAATCAATAAATAATAAATATCAAACCGCACAGCGTACTCCGGTTTCCGACGAACTCCTATTTGACATGAACACTCGCTCATGTTTACTCGGCACAGTTTTGCCTAACGAACCTCGATTCATCCAACCTTTTCACATCGAAGACTTCTTTTGTTCAGACTACTAGGAGGGAAGCACTGTAGCGTCCCAAAAGACATCTGCTGTCTTCTATGTACCAATCCATTCCCCACCAAGTATACAATTATCTTTATTGTTTTATTCATCCTTACACAACGACCATTAGGCCTATATCCGTTCTGTCACTTTCATCTTTGTTGAATCCGACACTGACATTTGCTTCTGGTCGTTTCATCCGTTTACCTTTTGTTGTAGCTTCACCATTCCATCCACTGTGTCCGACGTTCCTGCCTTTTGATATCCACGTTTGACCAAGCGCATCGTTCCTGAAAGTATCTACTAGTCCCACAAGTTGGTTTTCGGTGTAGTTATAATGGAAGTCATCATGCGCTGCCACAGAATCTGAGACCGTGTGTTTCAATAAACCACCTGTTCCCGTAATGTAAAATGCTGCTGTATACGACATGTATTACTATAATCCACAGTAAAAATACTGCAATAAACGAAAGTGCTACCGCGGTTTGGCAGGTAATCATAGTCCAGGTAGCTAATTTCATAATAAATGCTCCCGGATATTCCATTGCTTGCGCTTACGCACACTGCAATTATATCATCAACAGCGCTTGAAGACGGAGCATGACATCCGATAATTTGTCTGATGACTACTGAAAAGGAAAGACTCTGAAATGTGTGAAGGGATTACGCAAGCAGTGGAACGGAACAGATATACATGATGAAGCAACCGGGTAGCTTGCCACAAACGAACGAAGTAGAGGATTGGATGCCTAGTCATCTTCACCAGTTACCTGACTGATTCTTATATGGCAGCGTTGGGGTAAGTTTTTTGACTGATTCAATGGAAGAATCTCATGCATGCAGCGATGTCGTTAGTTATGGAACTGCCCTAGTCATTTACATTGAGTCTTTGTCATTTTCGCTGAGCACGATTTGACGAATGAACCGTTTGTCTCAGATGGACCGCGTTCTCGGACATGGTGTCAGAGAAGCTCAAAGCAAGATCTCCGAAAGGTGCTGAGTTGCTGCTTGGAGCGCAGCCAGCTGTACAAGCGCCTGTCCTGTTGAAAATGGAAGAAAACAGCTCTGCCAGTAATTGAGGAATCTGGAAAAGTAAGTGGATCGATTTCTGCGTACTGGTGAATTTGAATGAACAGTCTGTGGCGTATCGCCTAATGATGTTGCGACTTACGATGGGATATGAAGCACGTCTGGAGACGCTGCAGTACGAAAAGGACAAACGCCCAGCCGTTCTGTAAACAGTCATCTGAAAATTCGGCGGTTTCTGCGATGGTTAGACAAACTAGACGTAACAGCGATATCCCTTTTTATTCGAAACTGGTGTCCGAAAAGAAGCTGAATATCCTGGCTCCTTTCTGTAAATTTTTGCAATTGTACTGCAGGCCGTCTCATTTGAAATAGAATCTCGCTGATGAGCAATGATGAAAACATCACAAATCGACTTGGACCCCAATGATATTTATCGCTCAGATAATGCCTTGATATGTCACAGGGAAACTTCAGCTACACACCACATCCAACAATACGGTTGCCGTTGGATGTATAGTTCTGTGCCGTATCCAACTTGCCTGATAAATTTGCAAAACCTGTTACCAAGATACAAGAAACTTGCAAATTCTGCGCCACGCGACACCTGTAGGATCATGATTAATGTCCGGCGTGTGGTCCAATTGGCGTCAAATGGGACGGACGGAATCATCTCGATCGATGCTACCAGTCTTCCAAATTGAATGCATTGAATGGTGACCCAAGACCCTCTGACGCTGAACATTCAATCAGCAACGAGTGGCGGACGAGACAAAAGAAGTGCGTCTATGAAACTTTATTGTATGGTGACGAAAACGTGCGTTTCTAGTTAGGCACGGGTTCTACTATCAACATAATATCTGCGAAGCGGTGTTCAGGAATTCGTGGGCGACCTGATCAGTGATCAATGCGCATGTGGAACGGTTCCAAGCTCCAGCCGAGTGGTTTGGCTACAATGGAAGTGATCATTCCCAAAGACGGATACTTCTGTCAGTTGGATTTCGTCGTCGTGGAGGAAGATCTCATACCGATTCTCAGGATTGATTCCATCAAGTATCTTGGCTATGTTCATTTTGACCATGACTGTTTTGTGCATACTTGTTGAACGGGGACAGAGGTTAGTGAGCAGTATCCGTCCGTGTTCGCCCAGGTTTGGGAAGGCTCGTAGGTTCTGTTCATTTGTCAAAAGCTCCGCCAGTACCATCGATTGCGCTGCCGGCTAGAAGGGTGCCCTTTGCTTTCCGTGATAATTTCGCCACCAAATTAAGTAACTTGACTCAATTGGCGTAGTCGCTAAGCTCGACGAGCCCACAGACTAGGCTAGTCAAGTTCTAATCGTTGTGAAAAGTAAACAATGAGTTGCATTTGTGCCTAGATCCCAAGCCATTAAATGAAGCTTTGCGCAGAGAACAATATACATGCCAAAGTTAGATGATGTCCTGTCGCATTCGGCTAAAGCAAAGTAGTTCACCAATATTGATCTCTCATCGACGTTTTGGCAAGCGGTCCTAGAGGATGAATCCAGTTTTCCGACGACTTTTGTCGAACCCTTCGGGAGTTTTTGATGGTTATGTTTACTGTTTGGTTTGAAGGCCTCGCAGGAAAAATTGCAGAAGCGGTATTGCAAGGTTTTTGACTATTTAGACTTTGTAACCAGTATAGCAGATGATGTGTTGATTTACGACTTGACCGAACAGGAACATGGCGTTAATCTAATTTACGTTCAAAAGAACATAAGGCTCAAACTCGAGAAAGTTGAGTTCCGGAAATGGGAAGTAATCTTTCAAAGGCACGTTCTCACGTCCGAAGAAATAATGATCGATCCCGGAAAAGTCAGGGTAGTGCAGGAGATGTCAAAACTTAAGGACGTCAAAGCTTATAGACGGGGAATTATTTGAACCGGTTCTTACCAAAGCTAGCTGCAATCAAGGTGTCCATTCAAAGGCTGACACACAAAGATGTAAAGTAGAGTTGGGTAGAAGTTCAGGAGTCCGCCTTTACAATCATCAAGCATCTTCTCAGCTGTGCACCAGTAATCGGCTAGTAGAATCCAGCTCTGTATTAGGTGGTGTAATTGGACAACAGTCATAGCGGGATAGGTGCTGCTCTAATGCAGGTTGCCAAGCCATAGGAGTTTCGGAATCGGGCGTTCACAGTGGCGAAGAAACGTTGTGTGCAGATCGAAAAGCAGATGTTTGCTGTCGTCTAGAATATGAAGCGATTAAACGATTACAACTTTAGGACGAAGACTACCGCGTACACTGACCATAAACTGCACTTATCAATAGCTAGTAAGCCGTCGCAGTGTCTTTTGACCTCTTAAACCAATGCTTGTCTGGCTCCAAAAGTACTAGGTGGGTATAGTGTACACGCCGGGGAAGCAGATGTTCATCATAGACGGCCTGTTGAGAGCTCATCTTCCCATAAGCGAACAACAGCGAGAAGAAATCGAAGCAATAAACCTGGTAAACCATTTGGCAGTAGTGGCAGATCGCCTGAAAGAAATAAGGCGTCATATGGAAGCAGACGCATTTTGCAAGGCCTTACGAGACTTGATTCTGTGTGCGTAGCCAGATACAAAGAACAAGCTTTCGAAGGAATCAACAGCTTTATGGATGAATTCACTGAGTATGACGGTTTGCTGTACAAAAGACATCCCACTGCCGCTTCGCAATGAAATGCTAGCACACACTCATCGTGTTCATTTTGGTGTTAGCTACAACATTAGCAGAGCACACGAACTGATTTTCTGCCCCGGGATGACAATTCAAATTCGAGTTCAAGTATCAAGATGTTCAGAACGCCGTTCGCACAAAGCTTGTCAAGCCAGAGAACTAATGATGCTGCGTGAGATTCCAGAACGACTGGAACAGAAAGTGGCAGTTTACTTGTTCTGTGACAACGGAAAGGACTACTTAACCACTGCGGACTACTACAGTGACTACTTCGAGATCGATCTAGTCACAGCTACCACGACATCGGCAGTCAACTATAAGTTTAAACTTCCGTCTGTTAGACAAGGAATACCGGAGGAACTGATTTCCGACAATGGTTCACAAGTTACGAGTGTTGCGTTCTAAACTTTGCTAGCAAGTTGGAATTTCCACCTCGATTAACCAGCCCCTATCACAGCCAGTCGAACGGAGAAGCTGAAGAGGCTGTCAAACAAGCCAAGAAGTTTTCGAAGGCTAGAACGGCACATGAAGATCCATCTACGTTGCTGTTGGAAATTGCAACACTCTAGTACCAAACATCGGTCTCAGTCCAGTTCAACGGCTGTACAGCACAAGCACAAGAGGCTCAATGCCTGCGTCGGTTGCACTTTTACACCCGGTCTTGCTGCGCATGGGTAACTGCGAAACAAATCAAGAAAACAGATGGCCGATCACAAACGGTATTATGACCGTGGTACCCGGAAGCTACCTGAGATGTCAGCAAACTAGGAAGTGTGGATTCAACCAATACCTGGTGTCAAAGAGCGAAGGAAAAACCTATAGATTTTGCGAAGTTCGGAGAAAGTTCTTACGAAGTAAATACTAGAGGGAAGATAACACTGAGCAACAACAAAATAATTTATTTTCTAGAATCAGAATGCTAATGTCCCTTATAGAATACGCTCCACTTATCGTAGAAATATATTCCGATGTTACCTAGCATGTCAGGTTACGCTGGTATAAGGAAATGATTATTTTCAGTAAGGTTAAGGCTAGTTCGTACGAATTTAATGTTAAGGTACTGAAGCACAACATATATAGAATGAACCTATTTGGCACATACGTTTATAACATCACTGCAACCGTTGCTGCTAACTACTGAATGCACCTAGGCACTGGGGAATGATGACTGCGCCGAGATCGTCGCTTGTATCATCCAGCAACCTCACGCGGCAGAAACCAGCAAATGTCACCCATCATAGAAGGCGTGTTCTTGCTACTGTAGACCTGCTCCTTGCAAGAAATGTCCTAGTGAAATTGCTCAGCATGCTCATCGCTAACAGATCACAAGTTTGCAGGAACAAGTCAAAGGGATTATGCAAAAATGGCATCTTGAGTGACCTTCGAGCATCAACTGCTTGATAGTCTGCAATGAGCTATTTGTGATGTCATTGTAGCTCTATGCCTTTGCTCTGCCCCAAAATCCCCTACTTACTGCCTTGAATGATCGCCACGATTCTAACACGAATGAAATCAACTGACATGCGAAAGCACTGTCTGCTGTTATTCGGCAAATATCAGGCCCAATAATTATCCCTTCCTTGAGCTTCACAGCACTGATCTTCGAAAACATTTGTTTCAGGTACTGGAACGCAAAACCATCTCACTTGAGGGCTTTAACGAAGCTTTTAATCAAACGATGCTTGATTTGCAGGAATGGTTGATATATTTGATCAGTTTGCGCACGAGGTGGATGCTTAACCTCATTTTCCCTTCAACCTACTCCGTTCTCTCTGGCCGTTTTTCGGTTTCGTAGTGCTGTTGAGTTGTTCTACTTTCTCATAAGCATTAGAAAAACCAATACTTTGTTAAGCCTTTGTATACCCCTTAGGAGTCCAACGACTTTAAAGTCAGCACAGATGTTCCAACAGTATTTATCCTAGTTCAATGCAGGGAGTGTCCGTTGTTTACCTTCATATTGGTGGCCTGCGACAGGGGCACAGCTGGGTACGCATGGCCATTGGGGAGCAGGAATGTTTCAAAAATACTCTCGGACGAGTCAATAAACGAACACCAATAATCACTGATATGTTTACTTCCATGCTCCTTAATCAGTCCCTCCACGTCGGAAAAATATGAAATGGTTCATCTTGTCATAGAAATCGGACCATTTAACACTTCGCTTTCTGGATGCAGTAACCTTGTGTTTTTGCAGAAAATAACTGCCGCTGCTGTACCCGAGATCCCAACAAACTTCCTTGTCTTTAGGCAATCCCAGATCACGTAACATGTAAGTTAACTCTGTTCAGTAAGTTGTCGGTTGACAACATCAGCTTCAAAGTTTTCACGGATGTCAGAATCACCGGACCTTGATGATTCGGAATCGCTGCTCATCATCAGTGATGTGTTCATTGGAGGCAATGAAATGAGTAAGGTGCAACCATAACGAACCGGTTGAGTAGCTGATGGAAGATCGGGGTAATGAATTTTGTCCTTGTTTCGGTTGTAGATTCCAATAATACTACTTAGGCAGAGTTAACAGTCTGTCGTGTGATCTTTCGGCTCACTCCACACCATGGGGATTACAAAGGGTATCTTGCCTTTGCCCTTGATCCACAGTGTCAGATGGAGATTTGCACGGCATATAAACAATATGAGGCGCCCTTTTCTTATCCTGATCTCCCAAATTCATCCCTAAGTATGTGTGGGAGGCAGACTTCAGTAGTGAAGAAACGGACCTGCACTGTCACCTTTTAAGAGACTGTCCACAGGTGTAACGAAAAGGAGTTCGGTTATAGACACAGCAGCGTCTTTGAGTCATGTTTAACATATCAAATAAGGAAACACAGCTCACAACCTACTTTCGGTATCAAGTGGATACCATTGCCAAGTGGACTTCTTTGTCATGATTCCATGGAGGTAAGTTACCATTCACCGGCGAGCATTCGCTGCAGGGAACGCAATACTTAGCTGAAATGAAAATTTGAAATTAAATAATGCCCGACTGATAGAAACCTTGGGTTGTATATTCGTACTTAGCTCACTTGGCACTACTAGCAACCTACTATCGCATTTCTATTAAAGTCGATGTGGCACAGTGTAATCAGAAGGAACAGGGTGCAGCTGAGGCGACACCGGGAAGGAGGAAGTAAAATTTAGGCAAAGCGCACGACGGCTTTTGTTGAGGTCACAAAGACTGGAGCATCAAAGACCACGCGAAGGGAAAGAATATACGGAATCTGCAGTCAAATCAATGTGGTTGATCACGAAAAATAGAAAGAAGTGATGGGGTTATGCAAAGAGAAGTACGGTACAGATAAACATGACGAAGCAACCGGCTAGCTTGCCGCAAGAGAAGGAAGCAGAGGATTGTACGCTTAGGGATTTTTGCTTATACTCCGCTTGATTCATATTTGGCGGCGTTGGGGTGAGTTTGTTTGACTGATTTAAAGGAAGAATTCTAGGCATGCGACAACGTCGTTACGTATGGAACTGACCAAGTTAATACATCGAGTCTTCTGCAACCTAATCATGCTGTCCTTTTCGCTGAGCCTAATTTGACGAATAAACCGTTTGTCCCAGTTAGACTGATTTCTGCGACAAACTGCAGCTATAATGTCAAGTCCCAGTGCAAAGGGACTGCCAAAATTAAAGTAAATGGAAATTGAGTAAGTTACGGGCAGCGACAACCGGTAAGTGGGAATTATTAAGTGCGATAGTAGACGCGTTGCGTTCGGCGTATGCGGTCGAGCCGAGTCAACCTACTAAGAAGCGTTACATAGAATGACCTGCTTGAATTACTCTAAAAGCAAGATTAGTAAAATTGTCCTGGGCCACCCTCAGTTTGTCCTCCTTCATCCGTCAGCGTAGTTGAAGGGGGATAACAATAGATGTTGAAACCCTCGTCTGGGACATCGTGACTTTGATTATTTCGGAACTTCAACCATTTCTGTGTCTATCATGAGTGACCAATCGAAGACAAGATGTGTTCACTCAGCGTGGTTTTGTGGAACATACCGGTGGACACAGTTGGGATTCCTTCTCATCACGAATAAATTCGGTAGCGGTCTGGGAATATGTTCAGTCCCTCAGGTGCAGCACAGATGTAACAACGAGAGGAAAAGCGTTCCCCTTCTGTCCCTGACGCAACCTGCAGCACAAGAGCAAACATGCTTGTAGTGTTTTGCACATAACTGTCGGCTTCATTAAAAGCAAGCAATGAAGGGGTCTAAGTTTTGCATATGGGAAGATGCTAGACAATGCCGAACGCGAATTAACATCAAACGACACAAAATGGTCATTTGTCTAAATCTTATTTATATAATTATTCGCTTTATTGGCGGCCTCTAAAATATGGTGATATAACCAAAACATTCCTAGGATAACCTGATACAATGTGAAAACTGCAAAAGGTACGATAGGCAACTTTCATTATCAGCCTGATAAAATTGCAGAAAATAAGTGAATAGCTCCCTAAATTGGACAAAGACTGTCAGGTAGTATATAATTCTTACAATTACAACAAACGAGAAACATGTTAACGACACTATCCGCAAGTCGGCATGGTAATTGTTTGTAATTTTTACTGGTGACCTCATCCGTCAGGTGCCAATTTGTGCCAAGGGATGTTTGCTGACGCTTAGACTAGCCGCTTGACGCCAGATATGAGATAACTTCACTGCCATATGTTACATGTGAAAAAAGCGGCTTCTGTGCAATTGCTTGAAGGTTTGCTTGTTAACATTTTACACCTCCGGATGCTATATGCTATGGGAACGAGGGTGCATAGCCACAGCTCCTGAATGCGTAGACGTATGATGAAGGCCAAGGCGGCATTTTCAGACCCTGACGTTCTGGTTGAGAACTTTTGGAACCCGTGTTCATACCTTTCATGACCAAAGTAGCATGGTGCACGCTGGCACACATCCTCTCATATCTAAGGGAATCGAAATTCCGACTACACGCCTTGGTTGAATCTATCCGAATCACGGTTATTAGGTTCCACAAATTTATCCCTGCGCATGGAAAACCACGAGCGCGAACGCATGAAAGATGTGGACATTATAAAGGTTGGAAATAAATCTGTTATTTCTGAGTAATTTTTGGATGATAAGTGAATAACAGAGGACCATTACAGAAATCAGGTCAAGTTTAACCGGATTTAGCCCGAGCAAAGTAAAGCTGTGAATAGCATCTAATACAAGGGCTTTCGTCTGGAAGCATCGCTCAGTTCGCCAAATCCCATTCAGATATAAGCAGTTCCAGTGCTGTGCATGTCAGTAATGTTTCGTGCCGTCTCGCGAGCTTCTAGTCTTCAGATGGTGAAGCAAAGGTGGGTACAAAGCAATGCTACACCCTGTTCCATGGAATTGGTTAGAACCTGTACTATTCCCTTCTCATGTGACTCTGCTTCATTAAACTTTGCGCTGTGAACGAGACCCAATTTAATCCCAGTTCCACTGTGCAGAGTACGCATTACGTTCGCTGCGGAGTATATGCATTTATCTGGTAGAAATCTCCCTGTAACATATGAAATATTAATAATGGCATTTAGAACGAAGTGCGATTTGATCTGCCCCCATCAAAATGAAAGATGCGTCATTGAGGTTATGATGCCAGTATTAATATGGACATAGTAGGACCATTCAATCTGGGGATTGTCATTATGGAACGAACAGCAACATGGATTGTTTGTGAAAGGATTTGGAAAGCGGACACTTAGCTCCAAAGACTATTGTAATACATGCCCTATGAAAGGGCAATGATTTACCTCAGATAATTTCCACAAGAAACAGCAGTGTCTGGATGCTGCTTTTGCGTTTGTGAAGCATGAGGTCCCTTCAGTAAAATTGTTAAACTAGGTAGCTCTGATGACTGCTTTACTTCAATGAGGATGGCTTTTAGGACCCTGTTTAAAACACTGTTGTTTCCACTGGAGGCATCATGGACTTCATATGGTCCAATACTAATATCCAACGTAAAAACTCAAAGAAAACCTAATTTTGTGGACTGTGTACATGTTTTTTCGAGGCTTGAGATGACACAAACCACCGCTTTGAGGACAGAGAAGGCTTTCATACAGAGTGAACTCTATTACGCGAGTTGCATTCATACTCGACCAGGATTCACCCAGTTAAAACCTTCCTAAATGTGGCCGTTGCTTATCTCAGATTGAGTCACCCTTATCATTTTACCTGCCTCAAGAGCCACTGGAACATTAATGCATCGCCAGTGCATATTTTCTTTTACACACAAATTTCCTCTACTCGGCTAAGAAAGATGCAGTGTGTTGGCGCGCAAAGGCACGGTCAAAGCTGTGTGTGAATCTGTAACTAACTAACTAATAAATAAATAAATTGGTATCGACTACGGGAGACACACCACAGAGGCATGGTCAAGTATATGCAAAAGTATACAGTATAACAACCTTTAGTTAAACAGACATTCAATTATTGGTCAAAAATATGACACATAATATGACCCTGTTGACTTGAACGAGGTAGAAGGTAGTCGTTGCCTTTTGCTTTCTTCCGGTTGTATAGGGCAAGGTTTATGGAAGATAGTCCAACGAATCAAGCTTGCGGTCAAGGCGTTTGTAATAAGACGACAGCGCAAAGCCCAGTAAATATGCGCAACAATGCAGTGAATGAATGAAGCCACAGGTGGATAGTGAGTTTGTCTGATAGGGCAACTTGTGTTAGAGAGTGTGATGTACATTCCCGGTTAAACCAAATTGCTTCTAATCGCGGTCCTCGGGTTTCCAAAATTCTACGTTTTCTGGAAGGCTCCGGGAAACAACGAGCGGTAAGCGTCAGTTTCGCTTCCTACAATCATGCTCGTAATATTTTTCCAAAAAATAAGTAGGGTCGATCCCAATTTTTTGCCTCCTGGGTAGAATGCTTCCGGAATTCTGATGATTCCAGTAGTGTAAGTAAAGTTTTATTGATTTATCTTCTATCGAATGTAAAGTGAGTAATGGAGAAGTGATAACTCTGTTCTTTCACAAAGAGCCATATTTGGACGTTCTCGGTGGCCGATAACAATCCGGTGAGTTCAATCGACCTTTCTTCATAGCTCTGGTGAAAGAAGAGGAGAAAAAGAAAGACAAACAATGCTGCATACATACGCAATTTTAGAGTGCTCAAGTGATGGTGCAGGTGATACGAAACCAAATGCATGAACCTGGTTTGGACTGTGCAACGTTAACATACCTTATCACATGCAATAACTTTTTGTGGAGCCTGACTAAAATGCGCTTGCGATGTAAAAAGAAGGTTATAAATATTTGTAACGGTCATGCAAATGATGATGCTCAAAAGCTGCATAAGAAATATTTGGGTATAATAATTGCCTACGAGGTTGATGCTAATAGAAATGTAGAGAGGCCATTTGGAAGGTCAAGAGAGAACTCATATCAGTCCAAATAGAACCATATGGTTGGTAACGAGGGAATCAGTCGTGGACCAAAATCGCAGGCGAATACGAGACTGGTGTTAACAGGTGTATGGTGAGTATTTGGAAGGTCCAGAGAGAATCATATTAATCCAATTAGACCCAGTGTCTTAATGAAGTGGGAAAGACCCAGTTATGGACTAAAATCGTAAGAGTCTTCGAGGCTGATAAAATAGGTGTGTGGAGAGGGCCTTTGAAAGAACAAGAGTGGTTATAGTAGACCAATTAGAGCCATAGCATTAAGGAGGAGGAAAAGAATCAGCCATGGACTAAACTCTTAGGAATCTACGAGGCTGATGCTAACAGGTGTAATGAGGGGCTATATGGAAAATTAAGCGAGAAGTCATAGTAGTCCTATGAGAACCAGAGGCTTAATGAAGAGGGCAGGGGTCAGCCGTAGACCGAAATCGTAGGAGCCCACGTAGCTGATGCTAATAAGTAGGTGCATGTGCATTTTCGAACGTCAAATGGGAAGTCATAGAACGATGAACAATGAATTTATACGGGTTAAGAAGCTTTGCTTTACAAGTCCAGTTGGAGAGTTAGTTTGGATATCGAAATAATATTAATAATGATAATAATGATAGTAAAACAGTTAGTAGATATATTCACCATGATTATCTAAATGCTCTAAAGGTTAATTCATAATTTTACTCTTTCATATTCTAAGTCCTATGTTTATGTTGAAGCATGATAAGATAGCAGGCATTGGCACTGTGGCCTATAGGACGACTAGTTCCAAAGACATCAAGCCAATAAATGGTTGTATAGAGTAAGTCAGCCTGAATACTCTTATTTTCAGTGAGGACGTTAAATCGGCTGTTGACTTATCAATGGAACATCGCTCTTACTATGTCTTCTGCGGATTTAGCAGTTTCCACTTCGCTTTTTGATATTTTCTTTTGTTAGAGCAGTTACAAGGTCGCTAACGCTGTCCCTGCCGATTTTTTCAACTTGGACTTTGAGATATTGCGCAAATTGGGATTCGGGATTGCGAAGTTACCAGAAGGGATTCGGTATTTCAAGAAATCCTCGTGCAGATGGACTGCAGATACTGGATCGTTTAGTAGATTGACGCACATTGATAATGCTATTTTATCCAGTTGTACAGTTTTATGCTTTTAATGATCTTACTTTGCAACCGTGCAATGAATATTTTACAATGCTGCAAATAAACCCTTTGTTCGTTATAAATTTTATATTGAAAACAGTCACATAAAAACATCGCCAAAAGATTTTCGTGTGCGTCAGCATAGCTATCCTATTCCTACCAATAAACCGTTTGTCATAGTAACAGTACTAAAGTACATTTGCCTCCTAGCGAATAACACGGATTTCGGAGACATGTGTGGCGCACTGCTTAGCTATTTCACAGTTAGCGGGGCCTTTAAATCGGCTGTTGTATTTTTTCGGCGAATATATTTTTATGTATTACTGTATATATCACTGTATTACACGATTACGCCGACAGATATTTGGTTCAAACAACTTCCAAGATCACTCAGGCTCTTTACCCCATCCAACTTTGAGCATACACTATAGCTATCGCGCACGATCTGCGATCTACGGTCTTCGAACACAAAATTTTATGTCGACTGAGATGAATTTTGAATAAACATTTTTAGGAAACCTTTTCCATTTTCATTGGATACAAATCCAGAAGGTTTAATTTAGCATTTATGAATGATTGTTTGATTGATCAAGGACAATGCATCTTCAATTTTCTACCCATTACAAACCTTACATTTTTAATGTTACCCCATTAGTAAATTTATAGTTGAGAATGCAACTGTTGAAAATGCACCCTTTTGGATACATAAAGTTCGTACGTACTTAGTACTTGCATTGACTGAAGTGGCACAAGCCACTAGCAGTCGTGGGTTCGATCCTCCGTAGATGACCGAAGGATGCGCACCACTGACGAGCCCCAATAGGGCGAAACGGCCGTCTGTGTTCTTCCGGATAGGTAGTTGACTTATCTGATTGTCCGCTGACTGCGACGAACAAAGAAGTCTTGTCTATGTTTGATCGAGTTGCAATGAAGCAAAGCAACGCATCTCGTTCTCTTTTAATAGGTTTTCTCATTATTTTAAGTTCATCCAAGTCTATGTGACTTACCGTCGCCTATCTGGCGTACACAATTTTCCGTGAGGCGTGCCAAAAGACTAATTTCTAAGGACGTCGATTGTTTTCAGTATTAATTAATGACTTTGCACAGGATATCTCTTTAATTTTCCCATTACCCGCTGGGTAATTCCGATCAGTGTATCATATGGTGTACACCGTCATTTATGGTAGAACTCACACCGGTTCATTGGCGAATAAACCCTATAAAACTGTGAAGCGACGAGATAGTTCATTCTCAAATATTGCTAGTCTCCAGGAAATGCTGAGTTCTACTGATTATACAGTTATCAACAACGAAGTCCTGTCTGTTCAGTGTGAACATTTCACTGATTATCTTAACTTTTGTTTGGATCTTTGCTGTCCCATCGAAACCCTCTCCTTATGCGTCGATAGATTCTCCGCGCCATCATCAAAACAACTTGGAAAGAAAAAAGAATGAACCTACGAATGTAAAATGTCTTCTCGTGTAAAACAACTCTTTAGCAGTCAAAACTGAGATTTCACGACTGAGCAATGTATACATCGAAGCCGTTTTGTGCAACCACAACTACCGGGACCTATTTTAACGTAGCTATGCGGTAGAAGCTCTAATGATCGGATTGGATCTGGGGATGTAGAGAAACTCAATTCTGAGTGCTGTTCTTCTTCACTCCTTCATTCTCCATGGCTTAGTTTTTTGCCTCTGGTCCGAAAATTACTATCCAACATGTTGAAATCAACCGCGTACTCAGAAATCTGAACCCAAAGAAAATTAATAGAACCAATGCTCTTTCACCAGTTGTCTCGAAAGAGTGTGCTAACACCCTCACCGTGCATTTGACGGTTCTTTTTAATCGATGCATACGCAGTGACATTATTCCGATATTTGGAGGCCTGTTAGGATAAAACCCATGCAAAAGAACGCATCCACGAAATTCCCTCCGATCGCCCGTACATCCATCATGTTAAAAGTCTTCGAGCGACTACCTGTGCCTTGGATCTCAACAAGCAATCGAGCTGTGGACGTTTCGCAGTTTGCGTACAGACCCCGGCTTTCCACGTTGGATGTCGTGGCATATCTTGTTCAGTCTATGGTACCTTCATTGGATGAGAAATGCAAGAATGTACGGCGCCTGTTCCTTGTATACATCAACGCTTTTGACGGTGTCGGCAAATCAGCATTGTTTTATCACGCGTCTGCGATTGGTGTGCAACCAACTGTGTGCAATCTGATGGGCAACTACTTCGTAGACCGATCCCATTTACTCAACCAAACGGTAAAAGGTCCCCCACTCTTATTGATGCATAGAATGTCCTACAGGCAGTAATCCTCTCCCCTCTTCTTTTGACTCCATACATAGAAATGCTTCCGATTCCCCCAACTTTATTGGATGTAAGTAGTCTTAGGTCTCATTGCTCCAACTACTTAAACGTTAACCGCTTTGCAGATCGGTCTGGATGGGATTCAGTAGTGATCGTCGTCCTGATCCCTTACTCTCAACGCTTCCAAATGCCGCGATGTACATTTCTCTTTTCTCCGCAATGACAAACGTCTGACTGTAGCAAACACTTCTCCCCAATGTTCATAAGCGAACACAATATACCCAGTTAATCTACCGTTAAGTACCTTGGTGTACATGCATCTCAGAATCTCACAATCAAACACACGTCGACGAAACGTCCCACAAAGTGCGGCAATTATCATTATATGCCCTCAGACTCAAAATGCTTTTAGTAGACTGCTCTTTACTTTACCAATTCGTGATTTCCTGCATGCTTCACCTTTGGTTATATTGCTCACCTATCATTTTTCCTGGTCTACTACAAAAACACTTCAAATTGTTTACACATCCTATTAAACACTTGTCCAAGTGTAGTATATTGTCCATAAACTCTCTGGTTGACTTTATCGTTATTAAACACTTTAGTACTTGCGACAAGTTTTCAGCAAGAAGGTTAAATCCCCCTTTTCACCCCTTTCATGCTTATTTATCTGAATCCCTTTCCTACTGGTCTACTCGCTTTAAATTTAGGGTTTTGTTTTCTCTCACAGCATGCTATCACAACTCTATCATACCGTATTCATCCCTTTTTCTTGTGGACTCCAAGAAAGTTACCAGCACCACATGTGAAAGTTTACTTGAGTGACGTGCGTGCATGCTTCTTCTTTTTATGCATTTATTTCAATTCCATGCTTACATTATGCCTCACTACATCGCACTGCTAGTGCAAATGTGCTGAACCTATTCCCAGTCGGGTCCAGAAAGACTACTTTGACATGACTTGACTTGACATCAAGTTCTGGCACAGGATTCAAGTGAATGCCGACCATCCTTTACTCATTTTGACCTAGGCATGGTACATCAATGGTCAGTCCGAAATTCACTGCAATTCAACGTACGCCAATGCAGGTATTCTCTATACGGCACAAGAATGCCTACTCACACAGGATAGGAGCAAAGGTATTGCAGCAATTTTTCATGGAACACGACATGCGCATGCTGGTTCGGGATCAATTGTGTTGCTCCAAGCAACTCGAAATGATATCAAATGTTGGCAACTGACAAACCGGGCTGTTGAAATGGACGTCCGGACAAACAGACATATTTATTATCAATCTCAAACGAAAACACAACCGCTGATTTCAGAGCAAAAAGTTGTTTTCAACTTATTCATCATCAGACTCAGTACTGGAATAAAACGTAAAACAGCTGACAACAAAATTGTGGGGACCAAAGATAACAACTGCTGAAAACAATGGAATCAAGTTTCTCCATTTGCGTCTGACGATCATGTGAATGAAGGCATGTGGGATTGCTGGGTTAGGTCTGACTCTTGGTGCAATAATGACGGCTATGAGAGCTGCTGCACTTAGGCGTGTTTCTCTTGGATGAATATGTTAGGATATGTTAACCTCATGCATACCGCATCCGCGGTAGCAAGTAGTCGCGCACTGAGCCCATTGTTCTGCTGGAAATGTGCTTTGTATATTATCCGAAAAACAGTCTTTTATCGATTTGGTAGTCAATGCTTATCAGGTAGATTGTGCTTGCATTTAAGCTGGTTCTACCCCGTTGGTACATTAGCCTACTTCGTAGAAGTTCCTTGATCCTATAACAACATGCCCAGTCATGCGTCCAACGTACCATGACCCACAGGGACAGGTAAACCACAGATTGTCAAGGCTTGGAGATGGCCAGGTTTTTTGTCTTTGAATCAAAGAACAAATAGCGGTCTGCTCGAGAAGACAATATCTAACTGGGCGGCGGTAACTATTTTCGCACAAATTCGCGTCAGTCGTCGCGCACACACATCTGACGCGTTAACGCCTTTGAAGGAAAGGGCGAGGAACAGATGCTTATTCTCGACGGTGGGCCTTGCGACTTCCGGACTGCTTTGTTTCATCTGAGAGGCAACGAAGAGCACCGGATAATCGTTTCCCAGAAGTATCTCTCTGATTCGCTTCCAGTCTTCTGCGATGGTGTCCTCGCTGCAGATTCCATTTGCACGGTATGTTAAAGTGTGAACCGGTTTCTTTTACGTTGAGTGGTACAAAGCTTTGGAAATGTATGTGCTGATATGTCCAGTACGGTATTCTGCATAGTCCGATCTGGGCAGATCCATCGTGTCTTCTTGCGATGGTTGCATCCAGGAAACGCACAAACCTGATCAGAACTGGCCATCAAATCGATAAGATGACTGATTTTGAGATCATTTACGAAACAACTTTCCAGCAGTACCATCAGCTGAGTGCGCGACTACTTGCTACCGTGGATGCGGTATGCATAAGATAACGTACCTGAACTTATGTATCCAAAAACAACAAATCCAAGCGCTGCAGCTCCCCTAATCGTCATCCAAGCTCGAAGATTCGGATCAAACCCAACAATTCTACTTGCCTTCCATCACATGATAGCCAGACGAACAACGACCATCTCGATTCGAAGGTTTTTGACCAGTTATTGCTCTTTGTCACCACAAGTGGTTAGTCAGCTTTTTGTCGTTCATTCTTGCACCGTGCCTGCTGAGTTATAAATCGAAAAAACCGTTTGCCCTGAAATTACCTCTTGAGTTTTCTTTTGGCATTAAGCTTAAATTTGTATTATACAGGAACATATTTATTATCGGACAGATGCTCCGTGCATAATTTCCCCCCATGCCGAATAAGCAATTCAAGCCAGGCACTAACGTCCGATACGCAACCTCAGTGCATTAGAGCAGCCTCAAACTGCAGGCGTCCAAGCACCACAGTATAATATGCAAACCTACTTCGAAAAAATACTGAAAGGTGTGGGGAGTATTCAGCAGAACTTATTGCTGATTACCAACTGATTTGATAATGACATACGTGATTCTGCCAATCAGCAGTAATACAAACTTGTGAGGTCACTCCTTGAGTCTAGTAGAACAGCACAGCGGTTTTAATTGCTGCAGAATCTCCCTTTGTATTCGTGTGTGTCGCCAACGGTACCCTCTTCCCGAATTGGTCGTTGCTTCAGCTACATAAGCCATTTTTATATATGGTTGGATGGTACACTCAGCCACTCACATTTTATTACTTGCTGCTTGGAAATTAGGTAACTTTCTTATTTGTCGCCTATTGGTTCTGTGATACTACACAAATTGCAGGATTACAGCATTAAAAAAGATAAAGCTTTTCTTTTGACAGTAAAATCCAATTGTTGTTTTCTTAGGGCTTTTCGTAACATCCCGTCAATCTGATGCAGTTTAACCAGCGTGCAGTTATTTTTCACTACTCATCCTGATTGCCTGAACAAAAAATACGGTACTGCAGTAATACACTGAACCGCACACATCTATAATATAATTTCCATTTCCCAGGTCAAGCCACAACCACCGCGTTATTGTAGGCTAAAATCAAATGCACCAAAATTGCAACACGTGCACTAGGCCGGAAAACACCGGCATAAGTAAGTATTTTTGTGGTAGTGTAACATTACTTTCGAACGATGGGCTGATTGTTATGCGATTTAAACTACATGTCACCTTCGAGTTTACACGTTGCACGAAACACGGTAATGTGCAGTTTTACCACTTTAGGTTATGTTCAAAAGACATCTGTTATAGTGCATACAGATTGCTTTTGAGAATTAGGTAAAGGATCTGTGTAACACAGCGGTGGTAATCTCACGCCGAAAGATGGGATTTCTTTTATAAATATATATGCAATAATGCTAGTAGGTACAACGTATAGATACATAACCGCATTTTCTGTAGCTAGATGCCGAAACTGCTGCTTGTATACTGGAAATGTTACCTAAATGTCCATGAAATATTATTTAGCTATATTGGTCGAAGCTAGAGTTATTTTGTTTAATCCTGATTCACGCAGCTTGCTCAGTGTTGTGCACCATTCGTAAATGCCGTCTATAGAACTTCGGCATTGTAGGTGCACAGTCATTGGTTTTGCTATGATTTAGGCAGAAACGGCTGATCAGAAGACAAACATTAAATCTCAGGGCACCGACATATCTTTCCACTCCTCTGCGTTCCCGTAGAAAATTGCTGGAGCATTACGAAAATTGTTGACTAATGCTGACAATGTCTGTGGATATCTGCAACCAAAACCTGTTCCACTTTTCATGCTATACACCTAAAAAGATGAAACTGAAGGCAACTTACGAAACTAATAAGTGTAAAATGTGGCATACACAGCATGGGACGGCGTAGGCTAGGACAGTACGCATTGCAGAGTAAAAACTAGAAATAGTGTTGGGTTCCGCACCTCGGGAATACAGACTAACCTGGGTCACCAGCTCCGAGGCGCATAGCTTAACCTGTTCATCCAAGTGGCACAGTTCACGGTGTCATGAGCACTCCCTAGATTTTAAGCAGGGGTACAGGAAGACGTTGCCGGACGGATGAGTCAATTATGAAGTATAAGGCTAAAGGCAGCAGCTCGAAACGGACTGCGTTATGAAATCCAACAGCGAATTATTTTGGACGAATGTACAGGAGAGTTACACTTGGCACTTAGACGCAGCTTCTGCACTTGGTCTGAAGAAATTGCCACCCGTCTGTTCTCTTCCATCATAAGACCAGTGTTTACATCCGGCTCACCCGCACGTTGCCCGACCACAATAGATGAGGTGCAGAGACTGAAACGTGTCCGGCATGTAGCGACCTGGCTTATCCCCAATTCACGGGGTATGTCGTACGAGGTTCGGTGTAGGAAACTGGGGCTTTATACCCTGTCATGTCGTCGGTTTCCAGTTGATCTCATTATGCACCGGATACTGCACCTGGGTCACTCCCCTATGTTGAAGCCGCTGCTGCACGTTCTCGCACCAAGCAGCACACGTGGACACCGGTAAAAACTAGTGGTACTGGGTTTAAAACACATCGCTCACGCTCCATGCTTCGAGCGTTGAGTGGTTAAAGATTGGAACAAGTTGCCGGATACGCTAGTCTAGGCGAAATCAGTGTCGGAATTTAAGAGATTGCTTGACGCCCACTTTGCAGACTACAGGTATGGGGAACGTATCGCACCCGGATAAGATGTGTTGCAGTTAAAATATGCTGTCACCGCGCAGGAATCAGCCACATGATCCCGTGAATGTCCACGATCCATCTACAATAGAGTAACACAGATTTTCGTCTCCTGAATACTGAGAACAGAGAGCGAGAATTCTCAGGTGAGCTGTTATGCTTATTTGTTCACAAATAGTATGGATGCTAGCCTTCAACCCGTCATATTTCTTGATCTGTGACCACATAGATTTGGAGTATTTGTGTTGGTTACCAGTAAACATCCGGTGACGTGCAGAAATTACTCCACACACTCCCTTGAAGCATATCACCATAAGTCTCATCGTTATTTGATGTAAGCTTAGACTCAGCCGGTAATGCTTCTAATGACGGCTTTAGCTGAAACACTGCAGTAGCGATGCAACGGCACTAGTGGAATGCGCAGAGGAACGCGCGTTCCTGTCATTTGTAACACCTGAAAAATATGCTATCTAAAGCCAGCGTATAAAAAGCAAAGAAAATCGGTTTGATCTGATGATATGAGGTTATTGAATGTGTGCCACTTTCGGGTATTTATCTGTAATCGGAAGGATTTGAGGAAAATGCAAAAAGACAACTTGTCATAATATTTACTGCAATCAGCCAAAATCGTTCATAGTGCATTTGTTGCAACTCCCAATTTACATCTGCTTCAGCTACGTGTCATTCAATATTTGAACTAGATTCCTTACAATGCAGTCCCCTAAACATTCTCCTAGACTGGTAAATGAATAAAGAAAAGATGTATATCTTGTGTATTCGCGAAACTGATCCTATGGGGATTAGATTAAATGTATTACACATGTTTCATACACTTGTATTACGTTAGGTAAACACCTAGCGGTGTAGAGGGTAACAAGCCTGTAGCAAGCGTATAAAAACACTGAAAGCACATGGGTATTTTTGGTTATTTTTATGGATATTATAACTTGTTTCTTTTTTGATCACCACCAATACTGGTGGAAGTTTCGAGTGCTCATGTTTGGTTATTGCTTTCGTGGATAACATCAATAACAAGTGTTGAGGGAGCAATGACGGAAGTTAACAGAAAAAGAAAAGGTTGTCTATGGTCAGTATATCGATATGTCAGCTATGGATCTTAAGTAAGAGCTTAGTAAAAAGGTATAGCGTATTTTGCTTACCACTTAGGATTTATGTGATCAAGGTCGAAGTTGCCAGGCATTCAATATGCATTCAAAACACGCGGTTTTACCATAAGAATATCAAACCTTGTTAACTTGAATGCTAAAATAATTGATGGTATAATAAAAAATATACCGGTAAATAATAAAATAAAATAATGAATCATAAAGTAAACTTAGACACACTTGTGATGGCGGCGATGGCGATTGCTGATGACAATTGCAATAGCTGAAACCTCAGACTGTGGTCTACATATATGCAAATGCACATAATCTAATGTGATCAAGCAGCATTAAGAAGTAGTGTATCGAGGCGCAATAAAGTTTGAACATAACAAATTAGCAAGCTCAAAGTCGGCAGCTCAGGATTTTTCCCATTTTGACTGCCATGTGGATACCAGAGCAGCGAGGTGGACGTGACTGAATAGGCGAGGAAGATAACTAAAAAAACCGTTCGGTATGTTTACGCTTTTGGTTCTCATGGGGAGGAGTGCCAAGAAATGGGAACGACAGAATACGCATAGCAGAGAGGAAAGATCAAATAGTAGAAATGGGAGCTCGGATTGTTTCTCTTATTCAATTCCCGTGTGGACATAGAGGCCGCAAATGAGACATAGTCGTAAGCTATAGGTGACGTTTCTAGCTTCCTCTTATATGTTACTTACGCTACATTCAAATATTCAATTAAGTTCAGCCGTTGCGTTTAGCATATTTGTTATAGTGCTCAATCTAAGTAAAATGTCCCTGTGTTTATCTCTTAAACATGTTAAGCGGTTTTGTCTGCTTGATGTTTTTTGGCAGTTTGTATCATATCCTTTCTACTGGTGCTCAGCATGGCACAAGAAGATTCTTTCTATTTTTCGGAAATGCTACCGTTTATTGATATCACGGAACACGCTATCGAATCAACATGTACAGAATCGGCCCAGATATCTCGGCCTAGCAAATAACTGTTCTTACGCGACTCAAATGAGGTAATCATCACTTGGCTTTATATACATACATATATATATGTATATTCTCAATCTGATTACAGATAAGGTGCCATCAGAACCATGGAGAACAAAGGGGGAAACGAAATACAGTATGAAGAAACCCACTTGCTTCATTTTTACACACGCGGATTTGGGATCTTCTTTGTTCTAGAGTTTTATATCCCATGAGAGGTTAACTAATAGTTAACAGGTTTGAACGGCATTGTCTCCACTGATGCTGGTTGCGCGCCATAGCCTCCAACGTTTCTAACCACTGGCTGTCCGAATCTTGTGGTCCCCATCCTGGAAGGCGGTCCCATCCCACTTGTGTACCTTGTGTACCACGATCACGCGCGCGCTTTGAAATTTTGAAAAAGCTCTCTTGAAATTTCTACCTTCAAATTTGGCTTGGAAGCGTGATCCAAAGTGACTGAGTGGGAAATTTTTACTCTGCTCCCTCAAATATTGATCCAAGATATCTTGGATCATTGGTAACCGCGTGAGTTCGTTCCAGTAATGCTTCTCTTTGTTGCTTTTGGTCGTGTTAATTCTCTGTGTTTATTGTTTTATTTAATATTGTTGTATTTTTTATTGCATTAAGTTGTTGTGACTATTTATTCATCTTAAGCTGTCATACCTGCATTAACTTGGTCAGTTAATCCTACCAAACTACCTAGTATTTTATTATTCTATACGTGGCTGTTACGTGCTATTTGTAATGACATTGGTGGCTGGCTATAACTGTGGTGAGCACACTTGTGGCGTTGAGATCAACCAGGGAATTCAGTGCGACAGGTGCTTGTTAAGGTACCATAACAATTGCTCTATATTTGACCAGGACTCTATTGATCTTTATGCCCGACATTCCCAATTAAAGTGGATTTGCTTCCACTGCGGGTGCTTAGCAGACATTGGTTCTCGCTTGATACACGATCGGAATTTTGATCCAGTTACTCACGCCTCAGCTGTGCATGAGTCTGCTAGTCGAAACTTTGTGCATAGACTAGACATTGCCGAGAAGTTAATACGTGACCAGAGCTTGCTAATTGAGACATTGCGTTCAAAAGTTGAAGAGTTGCAGTCTTCATTGGAATGTTACTTGCGAAGTGCAGAACTTGCCATGGGTAGACAACGAAACGTTCTTGTCTACAATAGGGAAGAGCCAGTCATACGGGAAACTAAAACTCGACGGGACCTAGATAGAAGGCGAGTGCACGATATCCTTCGTATAGCCGGAATACCGTTATACGTTGGTATCAAAAGAGTACATCGTGTTGGCAGCTGGAGAGAAACAAGTATGCTCCACCAACAAGGTTATGCAAGGCCTATCCTGGTTGAGTTTCGGAACCCTATACACCGGGACCTTCTACTTAAAAGGGCTGGGTTGGTTGCAAGTCAGACAAATGGCCGGTATCAAATTGCACCGGACACACTAACTTTGGAGGCTAAAGCCCTTCGGCTGAGCCGGTTAGAAGGTACTAATACCAGCTTGGCTAACGAAACTGCGGTCTCACATGTTGGAATTCACGATAGTGAGCCTCAATTTACGCAGACACCTAAGCAAAACTCTAGCATCTGCTCTCCTGTGGCAAGGGCAGTCAGCTTGTCTGGACAACCCCCTTCACAAGACGCCAGCGAGATAACCCCTGGCCTGCATTTGGTTGTGGAGAAACTTGCTCTTCATGGAAATGTAAATCACACCTCTATGGCGGAACAGGATAGTGAAGGTGTGGCAATGGGACTTCAGCCGATGCGTTCAAAAGCAATCGAGGCCTCATGCTCGATAGTAGTGGCACCAAAGTCCATGGGTGTTATGCCCATTTCACAGAATGATAGGATAAATGAAAAACTTGCCACACCTATATTGGACCGTACAGAAAATCCGAAGAGAAGTGCTGTTAGGTCGCCTCAGGGAAATGGGAGAAAACCCGCCGGGAGTTTATCCAGGAAGCCCAGACGGGCGAAGCCAGGAAAGGGATTATCCCGTAATGCGTTACAGCAGACCAGCGTTGATTCATCGACTCAGGCAGCTGATCGAAATAAAATGGTACAAAAAACGGGTTATCCCCTCGGGCTTTACTTCCGAGGGGAAACAACAGCGTTCGGAGAGACTAAGCGTGTGGTACACTAATTGTTGTAGTGTGCGGAACAAATGGGGGGAGTTAGTGACGCGTTGTGAGCATGTTGACGTGGCCGCTGTGTCGGAGTCCTGGCTCTCTCCAGAGGACCTTATTGGTGATCTGCTTATAGGCTTTGTGTGCTACAGGACTGACAGGCCCGGGTATCAGACTGGCAGAGGAGTACTCTTGTTTTTAAATTGCCAATATAAACACTGGGAGGCTCCATTTCCCATGAGTTCTGCTAACGTTCAGGTGGTATCCTGCTATCTAAGAGCATGGGGTAGATTGGAGATTATAGTATGTGTTTATCGTAGCCCATCCTCCGCGCGAGAAGAGGACAGGGATCTTGGTACGTTACTAAGACAGGCGGCAATGGCCGCACCTAATTTCTGATCGTCGGTGACCTAAACCTTCCGCATGCTGATTGGCAGCATGCTGAAAACAGAGTGGGTACTTTAGAGAAGGAACTAGTAGATTGGATGCATGTAAATGCGTTCAAAGCAATACGTCAATGTTCCGACTAGGAGTCGTACTGGGAGTACCCCTTCAACCCTTGATATCGTGATCGCCAGACATGGTCACTTGATTGACCTATGCGTGGAGCCACCCATAGGTAAGAGTGATCATTGTGCTTTGATTTTTTCTCTGGACACACCGAGGCTTGCAGAGAACCGTCGAATGGGAAGGGATTTAAATCGTATTGATTTTACGAAGCTGCGGGATCGAGCCCTTCAAATCACGTGGATCCCTGAACAGGACAAGGTCAATTTGGAACAGAGGTGGCTTCTACTCAGAAGTGGAATTGTACAGTTGCTGAACGAATTTGCTCCTCTTCGCCCCAGGAGACATCTTGGGAAACCCCGATGGTGGAGAAGAAAATTTGGTAGAGCGATAAAGAGGCGCAATGCTGAGTGGAGAAAATATCAAGAAACTCGGGGTTTCCGACGTTGGCTGCAATACAGAAGGTGTCGAAACATGGCCAATAAGTTACAGCGGCAGGCGAAGTACTCATATGAGCTTAGGTTGGCCAAATTTGCGAAAACTAATCCCAAGCGTTATTACAGTTATGTCCAGTCAAAGGCTTCTTCAAGAGAGGCGGTCGGCTGTCTAACCATGGAGGACGGTACCCAGGCTGTAGACGACGTTGATAAAGTAGAAGCGCTGCTACGTGTCTACCAAAACCTGCATCGGAAGGATAATGGGTCAGCCTTGCCATCACAGCCGCACTGCTCAACTAGCTACACAATGCGGGAAATTATTCTCAATGTGTCAGAGGGCTTCACAGTGCTGGCCAGTTTGAACCCTTATAAATCAGCTGATCCTGATAGTGTACATCCCGCCATGGTTAAGACTCTGGCTGATATCCTTCAGTATCCCGTAGCGAAGTTATTCAACCCGTCTTTTCAAGGAGGCAAGCTGCCACGTGATTGGAAGGAGGCGACTATTGTTGCCATCCACAAGGGGTTCTAAGTCGGTGCCTCTTAACTATAGACCTGTTAGTTTGACCAGCATCGTGATGAACTGCTTAGAAAAGCTTATAAGGAAGAGGATCTGTGAGCACTTGACTGAGCACAGTCTAATTAGAGCGGAACAGCATGGCTTTCTTAAAAAGAATTCTTGTATTACCAATTTATTGTGCTTTTTAGACGAGATTACTCGATGTCTTGATAGTGGGATATCGGTAGAGGTGTGCTATTTGGACTTCAGTAAAGCCTTTGACTCAGTAAATCATCGATTTTTAATTGAGAAGCTGACATGGTTTGGATTGCATCCTCAACTATTACTATGGCTCTCTGAATTCTTACGTGGAAGAACATTCAGAGTCAGTGTTGGGGAAGCGAGTTCTAGTGTTGTCCATGCCTACAGCGGTGTCCCCCAAGGTTCGGTACTCGGTCCATTGCTGTTTCTTATGTTTATAAACGACCTGGCTCCTCTTCTTGAGGATCCCTGCTATATCTTCGCAGATGACTTGAAGCTAGCCAGTAGGGAAAACCGAGCGACATTGGCTAAGGACATCATCGTTGTGGTGAATTTGTCAAGCCAATGGGATCTACCTCTAAATGCCAATAAATGTCAAATATTGACTAGTAGTGGTAGCGGAATTGCAGTTCAGTCTCCTGTGGGATCTCTATCATTGCAGTGTACTGATGAAGCCCGTGATCTAGGTGCCATCGTAGTGAACAAATTTAAGCCTTGGGCACAGTGTCACCATGCTGCCAATAAGGCGCGACACGAGTAATTTCGTCTTAGGAGGGCGCTGAGTAACAGGAAAGCAGAAGTATTCTTGCCGTCATATAAAGCAGTGGCTTGGCGACATCTGGAGTATTGTGTTCAGGCCTGGTCCCCGTACCTCCGGAGTGAGATCATTTGCATAGAAAAGATTCAGAAACTTGCGACCAGGATGATTGAAGGTCAACGAGGGAAGTCTTACGAAGATCATCTAAGTAGCTTAGGATTATTTTCCTTGGAACGGCGTCGGTTGAGAGGGGATTTGATAGAGACGTTTAAGATCATTAAGGGACTTAGTGGTATTAGTTCCACCCATCTGTTTGAGTTGGCTATGTCAGACCATCTGCGCGGGCATCGCCTGAAGCTCAAACATCATAGAGCTCGTTTGGACATCAGGGCAAAGTTTTTTAAGAACCGAGTAGTTAACTTCTGGAATAAACTTCCTTCTGAGTGAGTGGAGTGTGAGACAGTAGAAGCCTTCAAAATGGGCTTAGACGATTGTTGGTCCATCCTTTTTCCACAGATATTGTAGTTGTACTGGAATATGTAGTGTATTTTGATGCTGGCATATGAAAGTGCAAAGATTGCTCTTGTTCTTGCTTCATTCCATTGCAGAAGCAAGAAGAGACAATCCAACGTCGAAGTGCCGGGGGCCGCTTCACTTACCGGCACAAGAACTGGAAGCTGGTTAGGCGGAAGTCTCTATCGTCCGTTTGACCTGACCTGACCTGACCTGTTGCTAAGCTTGAGGTTGCATTCCTCATTATCCTTCTCCAGGTCCTTGGTTGTCAACGGCGGCACTTTCTCCAATCTTTTTCTGGGAGCGCAAACAACGTATGGCGCGGAAGGCGATAGGCCGGCATGCGTAATGGTTGGCTGGGGCAACGCATGCGGTTGGAGGATAAGTTTCTGAAGACTAGCACTACTCGCTCCAAGCACTCGGTCTCGGACAGCAGCGTTGCTTACGTGGTGTCGCCACCACACCCGAACAATCCATCGTAGACAGCGACTTTCGAAGACTGACAACCGCTCCATATCTTCCGAGCAAATATCCCAAGTGTCCCAGCCCTACAAGAGGACTACACAGACGAAAGCATTGTACACCCTGCCCTTGAGCTTGAGACTAACATCATGACAATGACATAGATGTCTCAGTTTGATAAACACAAGGTGGGCTTTTGCACGCTGTTGTGAGACTTCATCTCCGACACCGCCACCAGCCGTTATGAAACGCCCCAGGCAAGCAAAACAAGGGACTTGCTCCAGAACATGTCCAGCAATGGTGAGCGCGAGTTCAGGCACCTGCCAATCCTGTAGCAGCGTTTTAAAGTTTCCCGGAGTGAAGTACACGCCGTAGTTAGACGCCGTCATTGCTAAGCGGTCCAAAGCGTTATGCACGGTTTGTGGGTCGTCTTCAACAAAGCAATTTCATCACTGCGGTCCAATTCCGTGGCTCTTTCTCCAGGGGAGGAGCTTAACACGGCAGTTCTGGAGACCTTTCAGTTCTCCTTGGACGACATCTTCGAGAGCAAACTTGAAGAGGAAAGGAGAAATAGAGCAAGCTTGGTGAACATCCCTGGACACAACAAATGAAGAAGCAAGCGCGCCGTAAGCCTAACTTTGCTCGACGTGTGATTGTAAAGTGCTTTCAGGATGGTTACAAAATTGTCGTGTACATAAACCTTCAGTAAACAGTTCCACCATGCTGATCCATCCACTTAATCAAATGACGTTTGGATGTCCGAGAACACTACAATTTTTGGCCTCCGGTGGACTAGGCGGAATCCGCGGATTTGGTGGAGCGTGAAAATTTGGTTGATGCAACCGAGGTCTGGACGAAATCCGGCTTGCACTTTTCGGGAAAAGTCCTCCCTAGTCGTTGAAAGCCTACGAAGTAGGACAGATAAGAAGATTTTCGATGCGACAGTGATGAACGAGATTCCGCGGTATTTACAGTAATCGTCGCGGGAGACTTTCTTGTGAATCGGAATCATGACCGATTCACTCCATGAGTTCGGATCCTTCTCCTCAGACCAAACTTTCGTGAACAGCGAAAGGATTTCTTTGACAAGTACATTCCCGCCATCTTTAAATAGAACCAGTGGTAGGCTATCGGGAGCAGGAGCTTTGTGGCGTTTCAAAGATTGGATTGCATATCGGATCTATGGTTCAGTTGGGGGGGGCCTGTCGCGAAAGGCCAAACATCATCCGTTGGGGCTAGAGGTGTCACAGGGGACTGTGTTGGGTGGTTGAAGTGAAGAGCAAAGTGTTCTGCCCAACAACTTAATCGCCTGTGAAGGTTAGTGATCTTCGTGCCGTCTGATTCGCAAATCGTCTGGCTTATAGCGTGGGAATCGCCAGCAGTGGCCCTGATTAAGTGAAATAGACGGCGGAAGTTGCCAGCTGATGCAGCGGCTTCCATGTCATCAGCTCGTTCTGACCACAAGGATTGGCGATTAGAGCGAAAGCGTGCTTTCAGCTGTTGCTTAATAGACCGGCGGCGTTCGTTGTGCTCTGCTGCAGCATGCACGGCCTGTTGGCAATCCAACAATTACAAGGATCTTCCCGAGATCCAGCTTTTGAGAGTGGAGGGAACGACACAGCAGCTGGAAAAACCGGCCGACAGCAAGGCTCGTTGCAGACTTGAGCGTAGTTTATCAACATCCAGATTGTGAGAGAGAGCGATATTCTAACGAACTTATTATTTGTTTGAACAAGTTAATTAGCTCAGGTATTTGAAGCACAAATGCAATTAATGCATAACACAATTTGAGCAGGACAAGAAAGCAACTGGTTCATACAACAATGGAAAACTCAGGTGATCATGTATTCCAATATGAAGCTATTGTAACCTGATATAAAGTATGCACCTTTCCTTTAGAATCATTGGCTGAGTGCTCGACTAATTGCTACTGCGGAAGCTGTATGCAAAATATTAACAAATCCGAACCAATGCATCCAAAAGTAATACGTCCAAGCGTTACAGCTCAAATGGCCATCATCCAAGCGCGAATTGTCGTACCTAATCCAGATATCTCACGTGCCACAATCACATGATCGCCAGACGCATATCAATAAACCGGATCCGAATATTTTTGCTCAGTTGTTACCCTTTATATACACAAGTGCTTTGTCAGCTTTTTTGCCGTTTGTTTTTGTACTGAGCCTGATGACGAATAAATCACAAACAATTGTTTGCTCTGAAATAACCGCTTGCGTTTCTGTTTAAGATTATCCAACATGAGCATTATACCCGAAATTAAACGGTGCAACTGCGCCCAAACGCTCAAAGAACTGAATCAGTACATTAAGTTCTGTGTTAGATTTGTCGAAGCGGAAACGCCTGTAGATTTCTACCGTCACTGTATTGAAGGAAACAACTACCCAAAAGCATGCCTAAAAGCACACAGGCGGTATCATATCTGTCCTACAACGAACAGCTTGAAATGTCACACGCTCATAATTATAGAAACAATTGAATCCAGGCTGGCTGAGACTGAACGAAATAAATCGCAGCGTAAATCCGCTCTGGACGATCTTTGCGATGAAGAACGCGTTCGTTTGCTTACATAAGTAAAGTGCGTAACTTTCAAACAACTAGACAAGAAAAGTCTCACTATGCAGAGAACGCTGAGCAAGGCGAAGTGTTCAGCTAAGTTCCCGTCAAATCCTGAAAGGTATGTGCGTAACCTGTTCAGTGTACAATTAGACGCCTTGCAGATGTAGACAATTTCATTAGGCAGCAAATTCTGATGGTTTTATGTCTATTCGTAGACTTGCAAATATATATATATATATATATATAATTCTGACATCCAAATAAGAAAGACAGACTTGAAATAGAAACTCAGTTTGAACACCTCAATAGCCCCACAAGCGAGTTAATACTAACTTTCAATACCGATCTCGAGCGTTTTAAACCAACGTTCGTGAGCGTTGTTTATCAATGCCAAAGATATCCTATGACGCCGTATTGACTGCTAACAAGTGCACACATTGAAGCCGTAAAGGAACTCTTTGGAAGAGAGGACATTATCATCACCAAACCGCACAAAGGATCTGTAATTTTCGTCATTGACCGCGCAGATTACATACGGTAAATGGATGCGATCCTATTCGACACCACGTGATTTACAACGTGTGAGAACGGAAAGGACAAAACGGAGTACACCGAAATGCGGCTAACAAAATGTCTGAAATCGCTTGTAGACGGCGGTCATCTAAGCAAAGTAACCTATGAAAATCTCAGGCCTGCGGGCTCCTTTATTTCCAGACTGTATGGACTCCCTAAGACACACAAATCAGACATAACAAAAAGACCGATTATGGACATATGAAATCCTCCATGTTGTAAGATCGCAAGATGGCTGACCTGTTTATTGAACCCAATCAGAAAAAGGATAGACCCGCTTCAACTAACCGGTACATTACAGTTTGTAGAAAACATTCGAAGCATGTATATCCTCGACCATCAGATGTTCTCTTTGGATGCTGTTTCACTGTTCACAAACCTCCCCTTGCTAGAGACGGTTACTTTCCTTTGCACATACATCGACCAATACGGGATAAAGCTTAGGATACCAACAGTCCAATTGAATCACCTATTGCTCAGATGTACCATCAAAATCCAATTCCAATTCAACAACGAGTTGTGCAGACGAGTGGATAGAGTGGCGATGGGATCCCCTCTAGGAGCACTGTTAGATGATGAACACATGTGAATGCTCGAATATGGTCATTACGGGATAAAATTTCTACTGCCGGTACGTAGATGATATTCTCTGTATGGTTGACCAGGCAAGCAACACAAAACATATCGTCCAATATTTCAACCAAGAACATCCAAATGCAACATTCACGATCGAAGAGGAAAATGACAAGCAACTGAGTTCCCTGGATGCAACCATCACAAGAAGACACGATGGATCTGCCCAGATCGGACTATGCAGAATACCGTACTAGACATATCAGCACATACATTTCCAAAGCTTTGTACCACACAGCCGTATGAAATCGCCGGTTCACACTTTAACATACCGTGCATATGGAATCTGCAGCGAGGACACCATCGCAGAAGACTGGAAGCGAATCAAAGAGATACTTCTGGGAAACGATTATCCGGTACGCTTCGTTGCCGCTCAGATGAAACAAAGCAGTCCGGAAGTCGCAAGGCCCACCGTCGAGAATAAACATCTGTTCCTCGCTCTTTCCTTCAAAGGCGTTAACGCGTCAGATGTGTGTGCGCGACGACTGACGCGAATTTGTACGAAAATAGTTACCGCCGCCCAATTAGGATTTGTCTTCACGAACAAGCAACTATTTGTCCCTAGATTCAAGGCCGTGTCCAATCTGTGATAGTCTGCTGGTTTACCTGTCCTTCTGGGTCGTGGTGCGTTGGACGCACGACCAGGCATTGTGCGAATGAACCAAGTGGGCTTATGAACAATGATGGAACCAACCTAAGTGCGAGTACGAAACACCTGATCAGCAATGGCCATCAAATCGACAAAAGGACTGCTTTTGTAATCATATACAAAGCATATTTTTAGCAGAACCTTGGGCTCAGTTCGCGAGTAATTGCTACCGCGGGAGCGGTATGCATAAGTTTAACGAATCCGAACCAATGCATCCAAAAGGAAGACGTCCAAGCGATACAGCTAAAATGGCCATTATCCAAGCTCGAATAGTCAGACCTAACCCAGCAATCTCACGTGCCACCTATCATATGATCTAAGTAACTTGAAAATTCCCATTTAAGTCTAGAACAAAAGACCATCTGGTGAGCAAATGCTTTCAATGATTCATCGTCAGACCATTACAGTCATATAGAGGCTAGAAAGAGAAATCGACCCAGTTAGTTCAAAACGAATTGATCACGTGAAGGTCAATGTCAGAGTGGAAAAAACGAAGTAAGTCTTAGAGGGCTAGATGTTCGCTACCGCGTCTGACCGAAGGCAGTCGACCTAGGCGTCTTCCATCTTCGCTGGCCAGGGAAGCTGGAGAGCCTGGGCCAGCTTCTTCTGTGAGCATAAGGACGGCTGGAACAATCGAATGCATATTGCTTCAGCTGTCGCAAGCATACGAAGGCGGGAACCTTTCGTTCGGTGCGGTGGAACCTTGTAAACTATTCGGAAAGCGCGTTTCCGATCCACTTCATGGCCGGTGTCCACAATGTGGGCCAGAATGGCGCTACTAATGGTCCCGGTGCCCCCTTGACGAAGCCAGCGAGGGCGAAGTTCGTTTACGCGTTTCGATAACCTTCACTTGATCAATTCGTTTTGAACTAACTGGGTCGATTTCTCTTTCTAGCCTCTATATGATTGTAATGGTCTGACGATGAATCATTGAAAGCATTTGCTCACCAAGTGGTCTTTTATCACATGATCGTCAGGCGCATATCAATAAAGTTGATTCGAATATTTTTGATCAGTTGTTACCCTTTGTGCCTTACCTAGTTATCTGCCCGCGAACTAACTACCTGTCAGATTGACAAGCGTGATTGTCAACTTGTTTGTTGGAAGGATGGTAAGAGATTTGTTCGTGAACCGCCTAAACAAATTTAATCTTCTCAGAGCCGCGCAACACGGATTCCGCAAGGGATTTTCGTGTCAGACTTATCTACTTGTGGTTCGTAGAAGCTAGACATTGGCTAAACTATAAACGTACTATTCATAGAATTTTCAAAATTTTTGTCACTGTCCCTCATCTTAGACTCTCACTGAAATTGAGGTCTTGTAGTATATCTAGTCGCGTCCTTTAATGTGTGTCAGCTTTCCTGGAAGGGAAGGGACAGGGTGTATGCTTGGGGCGTAGGATTTCTCTTAGACAAGCTGTTCTTAGCGGCATTCCGCACGGCTTGGTACTAAGGCCATCGCTGTTCACCAGTTACGTTCCTAAATTGCACGAAGAGCTAGGAGGGTAGTAGCTGATATTTGCTGACGACTGGCTGAGGGAATGGTCTGACTCAAGGTTGCTGCTCGTCAATCGAGCAACACTTTTGTTCTCCGTATAGGAGCTGCTAGCTCTACCACACGGTATATTAATGGAGAAAATCCCTGTTGTCACTCAGCAGGTTGATTTAGGTGTCCACTCATCAACCATTCATTCTGCAAGCAATCAGAAGAAAGCCGCTTGTAGGGATTCCGTATGATGTGATTTATCCGACACCCCTTCGGAGTCATAACGTCCTATATGTTCGTGAAGTTATTGTTAGCATTCTTGCAACCCACTTGAAATATTGTATCCGGGTTCCTCCATTATATTTATCTGAGACAAATTAAACTGAGACAGGGTTTTACGAGTAGATACCAGGTTTCTGTATAGGGTATACGTAGCAGACGTGTACTGGGCACTTGCTTAGCTTTGTGGATGTACTCAGTGCACTACCGGAGGATTAGTGGGACTTGATTCTCACCTAGCTATTTTGTTGGATAAGATTGGCGCAAACTTGTCTTGGCCAGTTGGTCCCGCTAAGTTACCTAATCTCCGCGGTCACCCACTGAAGCTACACTAACCGCGGTCTGATCGAATTAGGGCGGAAACTCCTTTGTCGTGTGGAGTTATGAGTGCTGGGCTTCGCTTTCTGATCATGTGGTTAGGAAACCTACAGTTAAGTCTTCTGCATGTCAGCTCGTTGCTTTCGGGTGGAAACATCAAACTTTTCCTTTCTCCTAAGGAATCATCGTCGTTTTGCACCTTCCCTATTTCCTCACACATTTTAGTATTATATTTGTTTAGCACCCTTCCGCTTCGTGCTTTCTAATTTTACTGATTACCCTGCCTTATTTCGCCTAACCCGTCCAGCAGTGACTGACAGTGAAGGACAAGTACGCAGTAATTGTTTACCTAGGGTGTGCTGCTGCCTTTGTTTTAAGTCCATTTAAATTGCAAAGCCCTTCGCCAAATCCTTGTTCAACGACAAGCTAATGAAGGCACACTTGCGGGGTAATTCATTTCCATTTGAACTTGACGGACAGAATCCGGAGCGGCTGTTTAGGGTAAAGAAGAAGGACCCTTGTTGTCAAGAGTCTACGATCACCTACCTAGGGCGTTCCGCATGTTGGATGCCAAGGATTTGTTAAAATGTAATAACTGGATTTTATGTGCATTGGAATGAAGCGGGTGGTCGATTTGCGTCAAGAATTGTAAGTGTATTTTTATAAAGATCGAAACGGCGTTTCTCGGATGCTAATGCGACCCTGGAAATGACCAGAAACATCCTGCAAACGCATGTATGTAGATATTTCCTTTGCATCGGAATATCGGGTGTTTTCCTTACTCATTGACGTCTCTTACAAATGTATAAACGCCCACAGTTTCATAAAAACAAATCCAAGTGACACAATAGTTACACTGCGCCTATCATTCACAAAGTTTGGCTTTGCAGGACCGCTAACATACACCCACGCGTATCTTTCCACCTTCATTTATTGACTGGCATCAGAAGTGCAACTATTACGCCATATCATCCGCCTGCAAATGGAGTAAAATAGTTCGGTAATTCTGTTAGGGAAACTTTTGAGTTCCCCACGTGCGTGTCCTGGCCAGTGAAGGCATCAGAGGAGGAATTCTGCCTTCAGGGAGCCTATGGAATGTGATATGCATACGCAGACAGAATTAGGGACCAACTAATGAATCCGATGGAAATCACGTTCTTCATGACATTTCGGTGTTCAAGAATGGATATAAGTGACTGACGAGTCAAACTGCTATTATTTAAACAGGATTTTACCAACTGCACCCAATGGGTTCGGTTAAATAACCTCGATACAACTCAGAGATCAGTGAATGGTGGTGTTTTTCCTGAACCCACTAGTTTTCAACCATATGATTATGATGTGGTTCACATGATGTCACTGTCTCTCTGTTTCTGCCGGTCGAATACGTGAAGCCGATCCTCTTCAGGGACATCTTGCCTGGCCATCGCTGGGCACGTACGACTCCCCGGTATGGCAACCCAAAGATGAAGAATGCCAATGACTCACAACGCTGGAAGCCATGGCGTAAAACCGATCCCAGTAGAGGCAATGGACACAAGTCTGACTGAATTCACGTTTACAGAAACACAAACACTTAAAAACCACATGAAAGTATAAAATGCTGTGTGTAAACTGACTAAAATTTTGTTGTTCCGTTTTTCACTCGTTATCAAGTCTTTTACACTTTTTGTACAACATTTTATTCTTTATTCCAAATCTCATGGTTTTGAATGGCCCGATGTCCGTTGTATAATCTTTTGCTACTGTTTACCTACATCATATATATATATATATATACACTTCTACTATGTCACAGACTCAACTAGAGACCTCGTAAATTGCAGAAACAAATGCACTGCTCTTGGACGTTGGGGTGACGCATGGAACATGGCATTCACGCCTGTTAATTGCAACATCACTTCGTGTAATTGCAAGAGAACAAACGGGGCACCAAATACTAAATGTCATACAGGCTTTGACTTAGGGCACAAAACTCAAGTTTACTTGAGTTTTCCTATCGGTTGAGCTGTTCCTCAGCGTACAATAGAGGTTTTGTCGGTTATATTCACAGATCTAGCACCATTATGGCACTGGACTTAATATAACATCAGTGTCCAGCAGCTCTTTGAATACCGCACAATTAAGTTTGTTACTTTGAGAAAACGTGTTGGCCTGGCTGTGGAAAAACCGCAGTGCCAACTCACCAAATAACTCTGAGGCATTTCTGAACTAATCACCATGATCGCTTCAAACTGCCTTAGTTGCGTTTTCTTTGGATCCAAATTGTGCTCACTCCCTACATGAACGGCGATTACTCTTTCCACTTATAGCCACTGGCGATCTGTTAATGAATAAGGTTTACTCAATCATTCTACCAAAATGCTCTTCCAACGCTCTTTATGGCTTCCGCCTTCTCAGATATACATAGGCGCGGTACAGACTTCCATTAAACATTTCACCACTGGATAAAACTAAACTGTTCTGGGTCTCCGATGACCAAATATTATACACCTCTACTTTATCGGACGTACGAAAAATCGGCTCACCTGGTGATGAACTACGAGAACACGATCCCAGTCGATTCTAATAATGCATCCTTTCGAGCGTGTCATGTAATAATTTTCATGCATGTCCCAATTGCAAATGCGGACTGCCCCACTGCGTACTGCCGAAGAAATTCTCGGATCTTTTGTCAAATGTTTTACCTCCAACATCGCTGAACTAATATTACTGTACCTCTCTCCTCCCCTTCTATTTCAATCAACTAGTGAATAATCATTCTCAGGCTCGACTACGCGGCCGAGAACGGCCAGTTATCGTTGGGTCAGCTGGCTTGATGGAAACCAAGTTGGACAACGTACTTTTAACATGGTAGATGTTAACATTTTCATTGAAAAATAGAAATAAATGGAACGAATGTACAAGAATTTTAATCAGAATTAATGGGACTATCCTGGAGACGTCTATGTGAAAAGTTAAATAATCCTACTGGGTGCTAAAAGCGATGGTATCAATATGGCTGAGGTTGAAGACGCTCGTGGTCTTGGCGCATTTTATGGAGCCACACAACTGGTTATCGGATATATGCCAATAAACCCTTAACGGCTTGCTATGTATGTCACAGCTTTCGTGGCTTATGGCGTTGTGCTGAACAAACTCTAGATGCGGGTGCATTATATATATTGATAGCTTGGAGTAGCTACCACCCAAAGTAAACGGCTTTGCAAAGTGACTAGATGGCGTTCATCAAACTAAATTGCAGTCAACGTAGGGTTTCTGCATTCATCCAACCATCAGACGGTCTTCAACACATATTAAAAATATAAGTGACGGCCAGTTCTTCCTCCTGTGAATTGCCAATTATGTGCATCTTCCTTGTCTACCAGAAGCAAAATCCATGACTTCTCAGTGACAGCGGCTTATAACAATACGCCATGGGTGACGGTATTGAACCGTCAGGACTTGTAAGCGTGGCTCATGCTCCACTGTCATCGAAAAGCAAATTTGATTATTTTGGGTTTGTATACACTGTCGAATTCACATAATTCTATGCAGAAACAGTAAGGAGCAAAATTAGGGGTTGTAAGTGTTATCAGTATTCAGGTATAGTGTGGTTCATTGCATGGAAGCAAGGTAGATATGGCAAAATATATGGCAAGACAGCCTTAACCAGCCATCAGCTGACAGATACCTTGTTGTCGGTAGCAGGATAGGCGACCTAATCAGCGCTGGACTGTAATGTCTTTTCCTTCTCCGCACCATCCTGCGAGAACAGCCTTCTTATTGTTATTGCTATCAGTATGCCCATCTGTACGGAGTTTGAGATTACCCTCACCAACATCGACATTACCACAGCCAACATCGCCATCATTTCAGCAGCAGTAATAAGAATACGGACAATAACAACAATGGCGCTTACTGCTAGCTACGTGGACAAAGCATTCAAAACACGTAAAAACTGATACCAGCTCTTTAGTAGGAAAGGTATCTGCCAGTTGTTTATGGCGCCTATTTTTTGAACAACTGTCGTGCGAATCTATGAGAAGAGCTCAAACGTTTGAAATAGATTTTGCAGCGCAAATTTGGGAGCAAACTACATCGAACATATCATCCAACTTGCCAGTAGAAGGGTGAGCTGGTGTCACTCGGTCGTCATAACGGGCTTGCGAGTCCAAACGCGTGCTGGCGAGAATTGTGTATGCTGATATGTTCCCCACAACAAACGTAGTTAACGGATCGCGTGAAGAGAGACTAGTCCATAATTACATAACAGAAACTCACCGGACCAAGTTCGTGAACAACATACGATGAGCAGCTTGTTGGGACAAGTTTTCTGGAATATCTAAGTTGTTTTTAAGAGCGGCGTGGCAAACAAAGATGTTGAAAATGACTCTATAACAGTATCAAACATTGACAACAATCTCCGATCATGCTTCTAACTAGGAGAGTGGGGGAATCACAGTAACCAAACTAACAAATAAGCTCAATTTTGCTGGTTGCATCAACTGTGGTGACACAAATTGGATCATACTGCTAGTCATATATTTCAGGACAATTTCACAACCACATCGATTCAAAGTATGATTCAATCGACCAGCAGGGGACTGTTCACTTTCCCTTGAGTGTATCTTCATGTTGCAGGGAGTCACTTGATTTCTGTGGAAACTAGGATAACATTTTGTTTAATGTCAATCACAATCAATAGACAGGTGACAGCTGAATATAATGTACCTTCTGAAGACCGTGCTGCCTTGTCCACTGCAAGGGATGTACTTCATGTGCACATGCTTGTACTACCTAAGTGTACATTAGAACAGGAAAACCAACCCGAGTTCTGCCTGAGTAAGGGGATGTCATAAACGAGCTACTTAAACAATGTCACTTTCCGGTCAGCGGTAAAAGGCACTGGACTCAGACAGATGTCTTGTAAACCAGGAAATGTTTACTCCTATGAATAAAGCGCGGCAAAGACCTGGAAATCTTATTCTCATCAAGGTCTTATTACGTCGGTTTGATGGAATTTTAATTCAATCTAATTTTATTCTTGAACAGCCTAGTAGCAACTGTTTAACTGCAACAAGGCAGTGATCAAATGTGCCATTCGCGGGTCACTTTGTGTTCATGAAACAAGACCGGATACGTTTTGGTGTGCACAAATGCGTGTCGGTAAACTCGGGTGTAAGAAAAACCTAGTGTAGACTCGAAGCTTGAACGATCATTTTATACAGCTTAAGAAGCATTACATTACAGCCCTTTTTTGGTCTGGTAGGTTAGCGAAATCTTTAATGGAACTATGGCACTTACTAGTTTTACTGTCGAAAGACTAAACTTATCGTATGTAACACAGAAGCCATTCCCTGCGAGTCTTTCTAAAGCTTCACTAAGCGGAAAAACATAAATCCATGATATTTCCCGGGATTAGGATGGAGAGCAATGTAAAGTAACCGTGTAGGCGACGGAGTACGTCAACGAAAAGACTTTACATTTGACAAGTGTGGGTGCAGAAGCATTCGATTCGTGGAGTGCGTTCCGTTTTACATGAGGATGTAAAATGCAACTCCTCGTTGGGATAATAGAAGGAAAGACAAATTCATCAGGTTGAGGCCAAGGGAAGGGATAAGTAAATGTCCCTGTCAACCAAAGACATGAAAGTCCTTCTGTCTGTGGTTTAGCTCTCAGGTAGCTTTTGTGGGAACGGCAAGTGATCCCGCAAAAATATGACCTTTGTGCTTTGGAACTCCGCCACGAACTGCACTCATGAATGCTACTGGCCTTTTCAATATGCATTCCTTTTCGATCCACCTTTGCTATTGCGGTCAACACTACTGCGATTTGCTAGAAACTTTCGTCCAGAATCAAGAAAATCTGGAGTTTGTGTTTCCTAACAGGTTAACATGTAAACTGCAAGGCCGTCTAAATACAGTGCGTAAAGTAGCTGAAATGCTGAACATGTCTGCAGTCAAGTTCCTGTCTGTGGGATTCAAACAGCACAATTTTGACCGGGGTGCTAAAGTCGAAAATGGTTTACCCGGCTGCCCTTTTCATGCACTCGCACTTATCTTAGGTGTTCCAGTAGTTCGACCTATGCTGAGAGCTTTGACGTTCCCATTCGGGTACTTATCAATTTGGAATAAATACTAAATGCATGGTGGTCGGTATCGGCGTTTTCGAAATGACTTCATAATCACTAACTAAATCTTGGAAAACCGCATTCACGTTTGCGCCCTCTTCCACTGCTCAGTGATAGTATCGCCATCTACAGTTGCCACACTGTTTAACCATCTGGAATGCTGTCGATAAGTCTTCACCTTTCTAGTTAGCCAACGGTGGAATCTTCTCATCTTGTTGCTGTCCCAATTTTAAAGTACAATAAGGAACTTCTTGATAACCCGTTATGCGATTTATATATTTCCATAGAACCAGTATATTTAAAATGACCATAAATTAAAGGAAATAGTGCTTTCCAAATTTCGAATGAAGTAGGTTTAACATTCTTGTCATATGAGCATCGCAGTTTTACTCTTAACCTTATCGTCCTGATTGCTAGTTTTATTTCGCCTATCCTACAGAATTGCTACGCGTTAGCTTTTCACCGGTTAGGTGCCATTGCTCAACTGCGTCTTGGTGAAGGTAAGCGCTATAACCTATAAGTTATCCAACTTGTAGGCAATGGCTATCCTATATGATTATATATATATATATATATATATATTATCATGGGTACAAAAGTTGAGCGCGTCAAAGTTAGCCTGGATCGTGACATGAAGGGCTGCTTTCATTTGAACAAACTAATGAGCAAAATTATGTGGAGAACATATATGGTAAAATGTCAACAGAACTGCGGACGTCATCACTCACGCAGGGGATGATAGCAACTATTTTAATGATGCATTGTGGATGTGTTGACTACCGGTGTAGAAGTAATGAAGTACCAGAGGAAGCATGTTTGCTCAGCGACAACCGATGAAAAATGAGAATGAAAGTCAGCAAAAATGCCATGGGTAATGTAAAATTCTTTGAATAATATGCCCAACGATTTGGAACAAAAACTACAACACTTGGGCACAACACTGACCGTGCTTGTGAAAGATCTCATTAAAGTGTTTCACACATATTGCGGTTATAAACACAGGTCAGAATCTTACGGAAATCACTGTGACAAAACAAGAATTCAGGATTATCAGGTTCTTTCTGGTAGACGATAGGCGTTTGCAGCAGCAACTGTCAGGCCGGTTGCGTGAACAAGGAAAGACGAAATGAGAAACGCAGGAGTTAAAAAGAGGAACGTCAACTCTAAACTGCTAATACCAAAGCATGAAGGGAATTCATATCAAGTGAATGCTGGTAGCATAATTCTGTTAAGATAGGCTGAATGCTTGGTAATGCCAACGGTCTGGCTTCTGAGAGAGATACACAGAGCACTTCGCACACAATGAGGCGACAGTCTATTGCGGGTACAAGGCTAAAGCTGATAAAGTTCTGTAGGGTGGTGTTGGTGAAAGGATTGTTAAAAGAAATAGCTTACGAGCGCGTTCGTAAACTCGCTGCGACATTTATTTTTTCGAAAGCTCTCTTCAGGTCGATTAGAACACTAATCTGTAATAACACGTCTCATTAGTTTCGACTGTTGGTCGAAACGAGCGAAACTCTTCCCACCGATAGCACCCAACGCTCAGAGTAGCCCATTGAATTCGGATCAGTACGGCCTAGGCGAATTGCCACCAGACGTTCTACACGCGACCTGAGTCTGGAGAAGAGACGCGTAACGTATGACTGCCTCCAGACCCAGAAAAGACAGACGGTCCGATAGCAAGATTTCTTTTGCAAACTCAGTCAAAAACACTTGGTGCCTTCTACACCTTCCTATCCATAGCTCAATAGTTTGACAACCTTACACATGGACTATAGTGGAGGCAGATGCTGACAAGGCACTTGCGTTGCAACGTAGTTTTGGAGTCTTGAGGAAAACTAGACTTAGGTCAGTGTAGCTTGGGACGGTAGAGAAGAGCTCAGCTGGTTGACTGCATCTTGACACGGTAGATATGACATTTTTCTTAAGAGATCTTAGGTGGGGTCTGTGAAATTTGCGTTTACATATGAACATTTTCAATGAGACAAGTTCACCTGTTACCTGCGTATTTTGAGTCACCACAAGATGCCAGCATTGCGGAGGTGAGTTCAGGCGAACTTTCGCGGAGGAGAATTCCCGAAATTTCTAAAGACGGTGCTGCTCCGTCGGGTTCAGATGATGAAGCGGTAAGGATGACAAGATCCCTTATTGTAGAAAGTGTAGGTGAAAATGCGGAATACGTGACTGACAAACACTTGGACAAGTAACAGGGCCTGTGGTGCGCGTGAAGTTGTGGTGCAGTTGAAAAAGCGTAGGAGCTGCGCGGGGAGCACACTAGCATGCGTCCCCAATCCCAATACCGCTTGCTTTCTCAGTAATTCTCCGCCTGCACTCGCAAAATTTTAATATTGCCCGTTTATCTAGCACAACATGATTGATAACGCAAGTAGGGTGGATGAAAAGTTCTGAGCCTGACACACAAGTCAGATAGGTAAGTCAACTAATTATTTTTATACTCTTTCCTCATTCGTATCATACAAATGTATATGTATACCTCTTTAACTTCAGAAGATTCTCGCATTGAACATGAGGCCTGAAATTTGGCGAACATGGTGAAATTGTAGAATCTTGTAGCTGTCATCATCATCATACACGTTAGCTAGAGGTGAGGAACACCTCAGCTACTGTGCCGCAGTACACAGAAAAAAGGAGAAAAAATGCAACTGGTGCAAGCCGGCTGAGCTACCGGTAACGGATGGGCATCGTTCCGGTAAGCCACCAGCCGGCTACTGTGAATCAAAAAAATATTACTATGCAAAATTATAAGGCTAAATAATGAGATCTTGGTTGGAGGGGGAGACTAAGAGGAATGGGGTGGGACAAACAAACTCACAGCACGAACGCCACTGAGGTCGCCTCCTAACCATATCAGCAAGTGTATCCAGCCAAACGTGTTCATCGTCTTTCGGACCCACGGTTCCCAGTACATTTGGGTGTATTGTTTCGTTGTGACACTATCGCTTGGATGCAGTGCCCTTAGTCGGAATAACAATGCGTCTCCCGTGGACGGCGTAGACACACCCTCCTAGTGGATTAGTCAGTCAAAGGTTCTTTCTTACTGTACCGAGACTAACACGGTCACTGCGCGACTACACTTGACCCTGGGAGAGCGAATTATTCAGCGGCCTTCCGCAAAGCCCTTACTGTTCAAGCAAGACAGGCGACGACGAAGATCACAGTAATATGAGCACAGTTTCTACAGCTTAGTATTTACATTGTGTTGTATCATCAGCGTTATCGGGAGAACTGCAAGGTGGTCACTTGACGCTGGAACGAGGGTAGTAATTAGAGTGACGTATTTATCACGCGGCAACGGTGTCACTAATTTGATTGCTCAGTTGGCAACCTGGTAACAGTGTCTCTTGAGTAAGATAGCGAATGCTGACAATTTATAATGCTGTCGCTGATAATTGCCAACTGGTAATGTTGTCCCCGATAACGCATCGCGTAAGCGTTTCATGACAAAGTGACTGGCAACTAGGGGGCGGGAAAAGGTGACCGGCGCGACAACTCGTGAAATCATGAGTTCTCCACAACAGCTATCCACTCTATGAGCGCCGGATTTTAGCGTTGGCGTAAGCTCACACAAAACAACCATGGTAGCTGAACGAAACGATTACCCAAATCTGATGAACACATAACTGTTGTGCTCTCAAGGCGTTGGCTGCTTCTGACGCACTTTTGTTGAACGACTGGTTTTGTGAAGTGAAGCAAACTATGCAGCAAGCGTTGCAAGATATTGTCGGGTCTACATAGTAGATCGCATTTAGTACTGAAGATTCTTGTCACATTCTACTGCTGCAGTATTTGTGTGCGGCTGTTAAGTCTGAGTAAGTAGGTGTTGGGAAGAATCTGTGCAATGAGCATACTGCGGTGCGCACTGCGACACAGTTCCTCGTTCCACTCCCTTAAAAATATCCGGTTATAGACTGAATGCAAAAGGTGGTTTGTGAGGCATCATCGATCAGTTTGTCTAGTTTGGTGAAGAATTCCATCCAGCGGAATTTGGGTACCGCCTGCAATATAAGATCAGTTTGCAGTTTTGACAAGGTAAACCAGAAAACATTTGTGAGCAATGCTGAGAGCTCCGCAACATTGGCATTAGGACCTAACGCGAGACGGAAAATATCGGCTGTACGAATTTTGCTGCCCAAGGGGCCTTTTGCAATTAGTACGTCAAAAATATACTCTTTGCCCGTGAACGCAAAGTCCAGTAGATGTAACCTAGTTCCCGTTTTGAACCTATTGTGAGAAGACGTTCATGCAAATCAATACCGTGGCATGTAACCCTCGCGAGTTGGCCATGAACTGCCTATAGATCTTGACAGGGGCTTCTGAAGTAGGTTGGGTGCAGTCATGCATGATAATCATTTGGACGCATTTCATTTTTTGACTAAGTCTTGGAGCAGCCGCTAGGTATTAATAGCTTTCTGGTGCAGAATTTCGGTGGTAGCCTGTTAGAGAGATTAGGCTAGTTCATCTACCTCTTAAATTTGTCCGGGATAAGTGATGATAGGGAATCGGAGTACCTGAATTACCTTGGACTACGGAATGTGGATTTCTTTGACAAAAAATTATTGCTCCATGTCAAGCTTTTACCTACATTTCTAATTGCGAGACATGTGCAGTAATCAGAATTCGACATCCTTTATTCCCATGTGCAACTATGTCTCAGTAACACAGATTGTGCCACAAACCCCGCAGACAGCGGCCTTTCAGTTTGGCCAACTTACTGGAACTGCTTTGAGTATTGTTGTAAAGACATGCTATACTCTCGAAAACCTAGGAGCCGGCTGGGCGACAGATATATGCAAGATTGGTTGATACTCCTCTTTTGAAGTCGCAGCTGAATATTCACCCTCCATTGGTAGATTATACAGTCCCCTGACTGCTCAACCTACTGACCTGACCATGGCGTACCTCATTCCTCTTCTGGGCTTAATTCAGATTTCCGTTATTAAGTTGTCGCGCCGGGCCTTTGTGTAATCATCAATAGATTACATTGCTCGTGGGAATTGACCTCTAAACTATGTTATGCGTCTTCATGTTTTAATTTGAGCTCAGGTGGAGGAATGTTCTGATGATTAAACCATCATTCCAAAAATTCTGAGATTATTTTCTTGGACTGAAAAGCATAGCTTGGCACTCCGGAACCATATGCTTCATAATTATGTGTGACGGAGCACGGAGATAATGCGGAAATCTATTCAAGTACATTTGTTGACAAACCAAATGCTACTGTTCTAAGTACAGATTTTCTCCTTCGTGACTGCTATCGGATGAAAAGTGATATCTGATTTGGTTGTATAACTAGTTTGATTATCTTGCCTGCTGTGTTCTCTAGAGAGGTTATTTTTCGAAGGTGGTTTACTCCAGGGAACAAATGAAATATGCTTATGCCGCATGATGTGTTGCAGACAAGCTATCAAGAGAAGAGTATTAATACAGTGGCGGATTCTAAAGTTACTCGAATAAGCATCAGTCCGCAGCAACGCTACGTTCGTTGGTTTGGATAACGTTCATTAAACTACACTATGAGTTCGGACAGTGCACTTATCAATGTGATGATGGTAGAGTAGGGGACACTGCTTCACACAAAATTAAGGATAAAGTTGTCAGAGCTATTTTTGTTACTGGTTATGGTAATGTGGTCACGGATCTAGGAGTTTTGTGGAGTGGTGTTTTGGTCACTAGTTTAATGTTTGTGTCGCTCCTCGCAAATGTTGTAAGTATCAAAAGCGAATTCGTACGTGGGGTATCGCGGGTAGCAATTGCAGAAATCGGTGAAATTCCCTTCATAATTACAAAACGGGAAAGCAGAATTCGCAAGCTGTGAGAGTACTCAACCACTGCTTGCGTTCCCATTCATCATAGGTATGCTAGGAAAAATGGAGAGTACAGATCAGTAGCCTTGCAGCTTGCATACCATTGCCAAGGAAGGTTCAGCGACACACACAGCGGTAACGCTCTCTATCGATAACTATAGCTTGCAGTAGCCTGAGAATGCGAAACTTCTGCTCATGCATCAGGACGTTAAATGACTGGTTGGGGTTGAGTTAGTGGCCAGTGCCCAGCCAACGCGTAATAGCGGCTGACCCGTCAGTGCTGCACGATTCAAACGAAAAAGGCTGATGAAAAAAGCAGTTAGTATTTCTACTGCCAATAGAATGGACTAAACGTAAGTAATGCAGTAGTCCTGCACTTCGAGCGTCTCCATAGCTTCAGCCGTCGGAAAAGCAAATCCAAGGTGTTTCCTCGGGAGTAGGATAGAGCGTAGAGTCAAGTAACAAAATGCTAGTGGCGGAGTGTGTCATCCAACTGACTTTTAAATATGGCGAGCGTGGGTGCAGAAACAACCGATTCGGGGAGTGCATTCCACAGTTAGCAAACACAAAGGAAAAAGAAATTTCTACGACTCGCCAGACGGATGTACTGTTCTGCTAATTTCAAGGAGTGGCCACTAAGTTTGGTGTTACTGCTGAGTTGCAGTAAAGAGCGGCACACAATTTTGATTGTGTAAAATGAAGTACGCCATAATCAACTCACCTCGTAATCGGCGATACCACCCGGTGAATACTCCCGAAAGTTTCGGCCTGTGCTCATATGGAAGGTGACGCATTTCAGTGACGTATTTAGTAGGTCGACGTTGAGGTTGGTCTAATGCAGTAAGATCGTGCTTAAGTCACATCTGCCACGCTTGGATTGCGCATTCGACATAGGGGCGGACATACGCATTGAGCATCTGTCTGGAAATAGAGGTGTCTATTTGTTTGAACGCCGGTCGTAGCAAGACGACTCGCTGGCTACCAGTTTCCATGCGATTGCGGATTGCTTGGAACCACTCAAGTTCTGCGGAACAAGCACGCCCAGGTCGTGTTCGACGGATGGTCGCCAAAGGACTAGCGTTCCTAGACTGTAGGAATAGATACTCCGGTGTCAAAAGGAGACCACCTTGCATTTGTCCACATTGGACTGCAGCGGATTTCGGGCTGACCAATGATGTACAATGCCTAGGTCGCACTGAAGTGCATTCTGATCAGCAACCGCCTGAATCGGCGCCATATCTTGATATCGTTGGCAAACAACAGAAAATTGGAAGCAAGGTCTTTGCAAAACAATGGATGAATTAAAAAATCGTGCAATTAGAACTGAGCCATGGGGCACACCAGAAAGGACTGGTATAGTTTCAGATAAGGAACTCGGGACTGAGACCAAGAACTGCTACGCAAGTCAATCGAGTGAAACAAAAGCTGCTAAAAGGAAGACGGGTAATGCTTAATTAGCGAAGAGACGCAAAATTAGAGGCCGTCAAAGAATCAGTTACAACAAGAAAATAAATATTTCTCTACCTTAATTTGCAAAGTAGAGCAAAATAGCATATTTGGTAGATGCAGGCAATTCGTTTTGTCTCTTCAGTACCAATAAAGAAAAACAAAGGGAAACAATAGCTGATGGCGGATGTGACCAAATAAAAAACAAACTTGACGATCAAGATGGGCGAAAACCATTCGGCCTTTATGTCCACGGAAGCTTGAGACTAACGAGTAGCTGTGTGTGCACGCACCGCTTAGGCTGCATTCGGTTAGTCGCAATAGCTTCAGCAAAACGAAGCGGTCGCGTATTACAGTGCTGCAGTAATAGTTTGAATGCGGTATCAAGCCGGATCCGGTGACCAGTAATCAATAGGTGCCTAACTATGGAGGATGCCAGCGGCTTACGAAACAACCGGGATTGGGTAGGATAATGCCGTTTGTTTATATCACCTAGGATCCACTTCCGTACGTGTTCTTGCATCTGGGAAGACAATGCTCGATTGGTTCTGCCACAGAAACTGGTTTCGCAGTTACATATGAACTGGTATACACAATGGGAGCTGGCGCCGACCTGCGGAGATTTCTTCGGATAAGGTATTGGCAACACGGTGGATCGGTTGAGGACCACAACCTGAGCAGCATAGTCTTATGCGAAGCAGCGATCAAGTGCTTGGTGATCCTTAACGTGGCGAAATCACCCTTGAAATTTAATTCGATGTAAACTTTCTTCTTGGTTGACTCTTGTATTAAGTCCTTTGGTCTTCGTGCTTGGCTGTGCTTCTCTATATACCTCCGAGTGTAACCGTTTGATATCAATTTGGCAGTAATTTGCTCCAAACCGTCAGTTAGACCGACTGCCGAGCATAGCCGTCTGGTACGACTAAATAACGTCTTCACAGGTGTCTATTTGTATCGCAGGGAAGTAACGCTTGTAAAATGTAGGTACTGACCGGACCATGTTGCCTTTCGGTAGACAGATCTCTTAACAGGTTCGTTATCCTGCGACTGATGAGAAGATCTA
>OX104065.1:84177794-84199293 GCA_944474145.2 Dicrocoelium dendriticum | reverse complement strand
AGCTCCTACCCCGTTTAATATTTTGCTTCATGCAATGATGTCTTGTGCTTTTGATATGGCTTGTGCCAAGGAGCTTCGGGTGCAGCACTGTGTCGATTGTGGGTTGCTGAACATTCGACGTTTCGTTACGATATCCCTAAACTGTGAGACAACCATCAGTATGTTGCCGTTTGCTGAGGATTGTGCGTTGTTTGCACACGGCACGCATGAGTTGCAGCATATGACTAGCGCTCTGGCTTCTACCGCGGCCAAATTCGACCTTATAATCAACATGAGCTAAACTCTCCGTCTCTTTCAGCCTTCACAGGAGGTGCAATCTACCTTGGTGCCGCAAATCTGCATTCATGATTGGAAACCAACTCTCACTTCTGCTAATGTGTGAGTGTGGTTTCGATTGACGAGCATCTGCACAATGATTTTCGTCTCCGCTTCTCGTAGGCAGCTGCCGCAGTCGGGAAGCTGGATTACCGAGTGCGGAACAACCATCAGCTTACTAGTGTCATGAAGCGGATAGTGTACAAATCTATGGTGCTGTACGTTCTTCCTTTCGGCAGCGAAAATTAGACGAAGTATCGGCAGGATGTGCGTTATCTCACGCGGTTCCATTAACAGTGTGTGCGATTGATTATTCACATTGTTTGTTGCGACATATTGGCGGACACGAAAGTCTTGCGCCCTAGTGGAATGTATGCAGAGGATTGCATAATTTTGCTAAGAAACTTGAGGTGGCTCGGTCAAGTGTGGCGTTTTGATTCGACGCGGGTACCAAACCAGCCATTATATGGTCATCTGAATGTTGGGTAGCGGCGTGTGGGGAAACTGAATCTTCCTTACCAGAAAATGCTCGAAGAGTACCTCTTACGTTCTAATCTTGATTGTATGGAATTAAAAGCAATTGATCGGCGTGTAAGGCGCAATCTGATCATGAAGGTATTCGCCAAGATGCAGGAGAAAGTCCTCCTGCATGCTAGGATGAAGCGGCAATTCCGGAAGCGACAGGAGTCGATAGGTTGTACTCCATTAATATCAAGCGCATGGTGCTGTAGCACAAGCTGTCGTGAGTGCCTGATTCAAGCAGGCCTAGTGAGTCATGAGCGGGGCCACTCGGGGCCACCAACGAAACGACGATGTGTCCGGCTTAGAACGTAGGCAGAACGGTCGAAGCGTTTATAGGTATGCTGCATTCGATTTAGCAACCGTGTGCTCGACTGCCGTGTCGCTTTTTTAGTGGTGGGTTTGCTATTTTGACCTGATGCTTTTGACCTCATGTTATTGCTCAGCCGAACTTTCTTCTTTAAATGTGCATAAGTTCTTTAAATACTTCATTTAACTCCGATAACACTTTCACGTTCGTGGCATTTTCTTAACATATTTTCTGACGTCTTTAACTCATCGAGTATTTGTTCGTAATCAAAGTATTTCATATGCTGGTTTAGTGTATAGTTATATCTGCGTATCTGTATGTATTATTCGAGTTATTCTATTTGATATCGTCGTTTCAAGTGATTAACTCTTGACTGCCATCCCCAGTGTGGCTGCGCTTGATGTACATGTTGACAAAGCGCCTACCTGTCTATTACCCACTGCTTCGTCCATACTGGCTCCAGGAGACAGTTGGTCGTTGCTGGAGGGGACGGGGTGCACGGTCCCTGTGGCCGTGCTAGGCTCGAAGAGTGGTTAACTGCACTCAGTGTGGGGCGGACTACGGTCCAGCCACCACCATGTGGGCGCTTGATTCCCCAACTAGATCGTGTTGGTGTTTGCCTGTGAAGGAGTGTGGGCCGGCTCCTTTGAAGAAACGCGGTTCACATCCATATGCCTCCCAGTCTTATTCCTTCGGGTATACACTGGATTTGGGGTGTGTGGATGGAGCTGTGCGTGGTGCAGCGCCAGCCAACCATGGTACCTCTGTAGGCGCAGGCATCCTGTGGCTGACCACAGTGAGAGGCAAATCCAAAATCGGGGCCTCCAACCATACTCAGACTTTATTTACTTATTGGGATCTCTCATCTAATTCAATCCGCTTGAAAACATCAAAATCACAGGATGAAATCTCCCGTTAAGTGGCCACTGTTTTTAACCACTATGTCTTCTTCTAATCTTACACTCACACCTTCCATTCGCATATCACTGTGCAATGTGTCACCTTTTCAATTGTCGCAGTCAAACGTCAAAGGACGTGTTTACATGCATTCCGTCGTTTCTACTTATTAGTTGGCTCATGCAGAAGTTCTAATACATTTATTTTCTCTGCAACGAAAATCCTTTATTTTTGGAGGTTCCGTCTCACGCTGCAAAAATTTGCAGCACTAATTTCGCCTTGATCTTTCGACGTCTTTGCTGTGCGATTACTTACCTACGGTGTACAGCACAAGTTTGGTTGACTTAAGGGCGTCGTGTGTCATTTCATTGCCAGTCTGCTCAAGCAACCAAAGTAGCTGCCTTTTTAGCTAGTACTTTTTCTCTGTTTGAGGTAAGTCCAAAGAACCATGGTGCATTTAACTAGAGATTTTCGGCACTGTTGCACAAAGATGCATGACTACCACCCTACCCATTTCGACCTCTCATTGAATGTTTCTTGCACCATTAGGTCAACTTGAGTGCTAAATTTTGGCAAGCAATCTGCACGGTAATTCCGTGTACGCCATGGATGCGGATTATTTTAACAACCTATATTTTTATCCGCATTCATGCACGCTTAGTGAGCATGCAAACTAACTGCTGGCCAAACCCTGATCCATTGATAATGCTTGGTCGCGACATCTTTGTTACCCTTGTCTAATATATGCTGCTTGATGCACCTGAGTATATATCTGTACCGCGAAGTGATAGCCATCTTAAACCCATCTCTCAGATGGCATGTGTACTCACATCATACGTCCCATTCCTGTGGATAAAAGCCGTGGCCCTGACAAATGAAAAACAATAACAGATTCACTGGTTCAGATACGCACGGCATTCTCAGCGCCGCAGCATTAGCAAATAATAAAACAGACATCCGTCAGACGATGGATACTTGCTGCTCTGCAGTGTCTCAAACAAGTTAATATGCTTCTGAGATCCCCGCGAAAATGCCAAAACAACTGGTAACTTGTTTCACAAAAAGTGCCATGATCAATTCAATCACTGGGTCAGTATCTAATGAAGCAGGTGGATAGGTTGGGTGATGCGCACCCAAAGACACTGAACACCACGACCTGTTTCGAACACACAGTCAGCATGTAGAGACAGCAAGCACCCGTGACTGGGGCCTCTGTAATCCTAGCCTAAAGGTCTACTCATAAACAACCGAGTCAACCCGTCTTGGTCCACAATGAGATTACGCGCCGCAATCTAGTCACTCAACGAGTGCTCAAGAATGACCCAAACAATTAGTCATCGACCGTTGTGACCAGTTTTGTTTGTCGAAGTATGGTGGCTTAGGAGTAGTCGTTTCGGCTAACATCCCACAGACCCCGGGTTCGAAGCCTGCTACCTATACCTGATGAGAGTAACTGGTTTCGAAACCAGTCGTGGAGTACCGTATCTTCGGGAGAACAACGCCCAATGTCCATCTGCTTCAGCGTTTCATGTTCAAGGAATAGAATATTGGCATGTTGATGCGCTTGAAACCCTGCGATGTAGGACTACAAAATAGTTAAAGGCAAGTTTAACCTACCCTAGGTACGCAGATTAAAAGCAATAGGCTTCTACAATAGCGAATATCGGCGCCAGCGAGCAGACTTTATCATGGTTTGCTAATCCCAGTCACACCTATCGCGAGTGTTGCGTCAGCCATAATTTCAAACTGAGAAGCCACCTGCTAAAACTGACCATTACTTGCAATCGACTCAATTGCTGACAATGCTTTTTCTCCCTTCCGGTACCCAGAACCTGAACACTCGTCTACATCATGTTATTTTTGCCCCCGCAACAATGCTTTTTTAAACCATTAGACTGCACACTAAGCAGTTTAGATTATGTGACACCGTGCGTTTCCATCGGAAAACGTAATGTGGCAACTCAAATTTGCGCACCTTAACCCTCTCTGTGACGTAATAGTGAGGGGACCAGAATGTGAGTAACTCGGTGGGTCAACTTATGCACTTATTTTCCATTTTCCTGTCATGTTAAACATTTACTTTACAACCATTACACGGTTCATCCTACGGAACTTGTCAAGCATTCTGTTTTCTCTCCGTTATAAATCATTTTTCATTAGACGATGAAGATTAGTAGCTGACCCACTTGACTCGATGACAAGGGATTTATTCATGGATATGTTTGACAAGAAACCTACGGTTATCATTGGACAGGTAGCACTAAACAAGCCTTTTTCTAAGTTATACTGTTAATAATGTCTTTGGGTGTACATTCAGCGTATACGGCAAATGATCTGCACCAAGTGTTTGCTGTGACATGACACTGAGCAGGTTATTGACCTCCAGTTTCTAGACGTTTGGATTAGATGGTAATTGTATGGTTCCATCCAGCGGTCAGCCCATGGAACACTGGAACAATGGTTTTACACGGGTAAAAAAACGAATGCTTAACAGGTCCCTTAGGATTGTTATGTTATAACTTCAAAATATAAAAAATTGTTAGCAAACTTGAATTAACCCCAGTGAATTCACTCAGATATACGTAGTATAAGCCGTATTTCTAAGGTAAATCCATAAGGAATGACGGCAAATGGGATGTTGGTAAAAAATCATATCTCCTTTTGTTGCGCACATAGTGGAAAACTGGAACGAAATCTTGGATTTGATCACCAGTGGAAGCTCTTACAGACAAATGTGTTTATCCATAAGTACTGGGTCATGTAGGCTGGTACAGCATAATAAGGGCACGGTCAATCCGGGTTTTGAACTCTGCCAACGTCGGAGCACATAGGACGGATTCCGGTAGGGCATTCCACGTACAGCAAACGCGTACGGAAAAGAAATTCCAACGGTATTCCAAGCAACTGTGCTGCTCTGCCAGTTTGAGATGGTGGCCTCTCAAACTGCTGTGTGACTGAGCTCTAGCGAGTAGCGACAAGTGTGTTTGGGATCTCTCAAATCTGGTAAGAAAAATGAGGACCCCGCACAATCGCCGATACTGTCCGCTGACGATCCTGAACACTTGCAGCCATTTTTCTTACGGCAAATTACTTAGGCCCCTGACATTCTTGCGTGCCCGGCCTTGGGGTATTTCCAACATGGTGTGATCTCTCCTCAGTCATTGCTGCGAGACTTGCAATGCATATTCCACACGTGGCCCTTTGTATGAGCCTAGAAGTTGTGGAAAAGATGTAGGGTCGTATCGTCCGAATGTACGCTTCAGGAGGCCCATATGTTGGATGCCTTTCGTTGACCCCGTTTCAGCCTGCTTCGATCACCCTAGGTCGACCTGGAAAAACCTCCCAGATCCTTCTCGCCAGAAGACGTTTGAAGCTCCTGGTTGCCGAGTTTGTAGGAGTGCACCGACTTGTGCAGTAGCGGCAGCACTCTACATTCTTCCACATTGAATCTAAGTAGATTCTGGGCTGACCACGCATATACCCTATCCAGATCAACTTGTAGTACTGTTTATCCTCTGGTGTATTGATCGCTCTCCACAAATTGGTCAGCGGCATATAGAATACAGTTTTATCTTATGAGGTGTGTGATATTGTGATTATACAGACCTGTGTTAAGGCAACTTAGAAAACTTGGTATCGACGTAGTAAGAGATACTCTGCGATACACCAGACACTTCCTAATATCCGACGTACGTGATTGCGTCCCAGACGAAATGGATGCACAGTAACATGTACTTTGGGACTTTCTGAATCCTACGGGATATCTGTTGTAATATTTGCAACCACTCAGTGACGTAACCAAATGTTCTCGAGGGACAACAGTCCTAAAGAACATGTGATCTACTGCGCTAACTTCCAAAAGTCACCAACCATGAAAGTCACTGTGAAACCGACAAGCGTTTCACGAAAAAGAAGGCTTATTGCACCAGAACAGGGTGGATCACATCGGCTGACGCGTTCTTTCGAGATAACGAAGATGTGCAGGGATGTTTCATTATTCTGGACATTAGGTTTTATAGAATTTATGCTACGGAAACAACAACCGGCTTGTAATACTTGTTATGTTTTAACGCAAAAGCGAAATCTAAAATTCGAAAAGTGACAACAACGCTTTGTAATTCGCAACAGCTGCTTACATCACAAAATGCATGACAATAGGTATTCGACAGTAAAGTTGAAACATATAATATCCACCAGTGAATGAAGTACGTCCAGATCCAAATCCATTGTAAATGGGGATTGCTTGACGTCTCTATTGCAAGCCAGATATTCACACTAATAATCGACTGTTCCCACATGTGGCGTAAATGTCTACCTACCGATTCCTCACCCGCCAGTGTTTTGGCTTCAGCCGCTTGATCGTTCTTGTTAGAATGGAAAAATGGAACAATGGTTTAGTACGGATAAAAAACACTGCTTAACAAGTCCAGTGGGATGGAAGTTATTGCGAAAATCAGTAGCATGAGAAAATGACAAGATTTGTGGTTGACTCACCATAGACTTATGTGGAATAGCGGTGATGTTCTCGTATTAAATGTATACATCCATAAATGCATTAGTGAGGCGTTTGGCAAGATACGGTTTGAATGCCTTTTGTAGCCCCTGACTAACAAGTCATGAAATGAAATGTAAGTGAGACAATGCATCGTCAACACTTTTTATAAACATCACCAAATTGGGAGCAGAGACGACATAAGTAGGGAGGGCGTTCTAAAACTGGAGCATGGGGAAATGAAAGAAATTTCCACGGCATTCAAGCCAGCTAAACTGAATTGTCAGTTTCAGAGGGTGACCTCTTAGTTTAGTGTTGTGGTTCAATTCCTGCAGCGGACGGCAGATGGGGTTTGGATTCTTTAGAATTTGGTAAAACATTATTAGATCCCCCCGTAAAAGCCGATATCGACTTCTGTAGATTCTTAGAGATTTCAGTCAAAACTGATATAGCAGATGAAAGAGCTCCCTGACGTTCTTGGTTGCCCGCCGTTGAGGAGTCTTGAGAGCAACAAGGTCCTGTTTCGGCCACGGCTGCCACGCCTGAATAGCATATTCAACTTGCGATCGCACTTAGGTGTTAAGCATTTGGGGAAAGATTGAGGGTTCAAACCGACCGAAGGCAATGCGAAGAAGGCCGAAGTGTTGATTGCCGGTTTTCGTCACCTTCTCTGCTTGTTTTGAAAACCCGAGATCTTCCTGCACCAATACACCCAGGTCACGCTCCTGAGATGAATTTTCCAAGGTGTGGTCTCCAAGCTTGTACGCACTCATCAGCTGGTGACGCAGATGTATCACCTTGCACTTCGCTATGTTCAAATGAAGCATATTCCTCTTTGACCAATCGTAAATGCAATCCAAGTAATGTTGAAGCAGATCGTGATCTAGATTGTTACTTATCGACCGCCATTTCTTGACGTCATCGGCGAAAAGCAGGAAATTTGAGGAGATGACTGATGCCAGGTCGTCGATAAACACCAGGAATAAACTCGGTCCCCGTGTTGTGTATTCTGTCAGCATTCTTGACCTAGTCTAAACAGACAGGTGCACACAACTCCAGACACACACACACACATACACAAAGCGTCCAATTCTCTGCTTCCCTATTGGTTCATCATTCTCCTTGTGACAAATTTATGTACTCACCCAGTTAGACATTGATCAGATTACAGCAGTCCGTGTATTAGAATGACCTTTTAACTTGCTCGTGCGTTTTGACCTTACGTTTACAACACCCCGCACTGAGCATTCCACTAAAATTGGGTTCCAGATGTATCCCCTAACACGTACCTGAAGCTGCCGTTGGTAAAAAAAATCTGCCAATCCAACCAATTACAAGATCTCCGATCCCGTAATCTGTAGCGATTGAAGTAGGATGCGGCGACCAATGCCGTCGAAAGCTTTGGAGAAATCCAGATGGATGACGTCAACTTCGACCCCAACATCGGCCAATTCCGTCCAACTACCACTTGCCATCAGTAGGTTGGTGGTGCATGACCGGTGTTGGCGGAAGCCATGCTGTTCCGGTACCAAGATGTTGCATTATTCTAGGAGGTCCATTAATGCCTCAGCGACGACCGCTTCCATCACCTTCGCGAGCACAGGGAGGAAAGTCAATGGACGACAGTTTTCAGGATCTGAGCGGCTACCGCCTTTAAACATAGGGGTGATAATACCACACTTCCACATAGTGGGGACTTGTTGTTCATCAAAGCACCTTTGAAATAACTGTGACAGTTGTTCAGCGAGCTTGTTGGCCACAGCCTTCAGTGCCTACGGGTGGATGTTGTCTGCTCCAGGAGAACTATGCTCACGCAGTGCGAGCAACTTTCTTAGCACCATTGATGGGCTGAAAATTACATTTTTAAGCAATGGTGTCGGTAATGTGCATGACATTATGAGACAAATAGATGTTTCGAGTTCGAAAATTGGGGCGTATTGCAGCCGCAGGGCATTAGCTGCTTCTTCGGCGCTTTGTGCTCCACCGCCTCTCGTGAAAATTGGAGGGATTCCATGCTTCAATTTACAAGGCTTATTTTCATGCTTATATAGTAGTTTGTTGTTTGGCATGAACTTTTTTGCTAGGCACTGTTGATAAGTTATTTTGTCCGCACGGAGAAGTGCAGTGCAATGATTGCGATGGGTCAGGAAATTGCTCTAATTCTCTGAGTCGGGGTTAATCTTATAAGCACGCCATGCTGCATCTCTCCTCGCTAGACATTTTCGAGTCCTGCTCCTTAGAATTGAAGGCGTTTTTGCGGACGAATGGGCTTGGTCTCTGCTGATCTGTTCATGATGTCGGTGAAAGTATTAACGAACTCTGCTCAAACGTTGTCAAGCGGACTTTGTTTGAGAATTCTCAAGCAGCTGTGTCAGCAAGTTCTTTCAATACGTGATAGCGTGTGATCGCATGAGTTAGTTCCGAGTGTGAAGATGGATACTCTGCATAACACACGTAGTTAAACGTTAGTGCCACATGGTCACTGAGACCTAGTGGACTAGCCATCAATAACTTGTCAGCCATGCGTTTTTCATTCGTGAGCACTAGGTCCACTATGGAATGTTTGTTTGCTGTCCTGAATCTAGTAGGCTTGGTGACATGATTGTACAAGGGAATATTAGCGATCAGTTCATGCAAATCTGCTTTGAACTGCTAAATGGGCGATGCCACAACCTCCAGCTTGTGTAGATTGAATTCCCAGGAGATGAGAATGTGGCTGTACCTAATGCGCGTTAATCTGTTCAGGCCCCCGATCAACCGGGAATGCATTTCCGGAGTGGACGTTTGGGGGCGGCAAACGACAGCTACGAGACATGCGTCGTTGTGTCTTAGTCGGAGACGGCAGCAGAGTTAGTCGATAATCTGCGTTTCCAGATCATCAACTATTGTATATTGTAGATCGCTGCGCTAGCGGTCGTTCCGGATGAGTGACATTCTGGCTATCTCAACCTCAGCATCACTCAATTCTTGGTGTAACCAAGTTTCGGTAATAGAAATTAGATCCCAAGCATTTGCAACCAGACATAGTCGAAGTTCGGTAATTTTATTGAGGAGCCCTTGTGCATTGTTGCGGAAGTTGTGCAAGTCATACTTGAAGTTTCGCCGACCAGTGAGAGGCCGGCGACTAACCGATTTTCCGATGTGTACTTGGTGAAGAGTTTACCGTCTTATTCATCTTCCGTGTAGTTAGCCGCGTGTCTAATCTTCGACGCACAATGTAAGGTGTCTGGACAGTATCATATTCTACAGGTTGTATAGGCTCATTCGGCACACTACTGGTGCATTGTTCTCTCATAGATCCCATCGCGTTTGATTCTTTGTGCTACAAACCATCTCTAGGAGGCATATCGCTGAGTGTCTTCAGCCGAACCTCAGATGGTAGCCTGCAACGGAACATGTACCAGCTTTTTAGCATCAGTGCTACCATATGTCCTGACTGAAGTACCACCATCAAAACTCTGGAGCGAGTTCATTTGTAGTTCTGTGAGGTACGCAGTCGTGACACGGATTTCGCTGACATATTATCCAAGCAGAGTGTTTCACAATTATAACACCACTGTTCTTTATCATGTGTTGTTACTTCATGCTCGTAACATGCTTCAGTTTCAGGATCCCCGTGAATGCACGTTGTGTGCTGTTGTCCTAACGTTGCTCAACTACTAGCCATTGTTACGTCTGCAGGGTTGCACCATTTCCTCACGTGTAGACGTTAACATCGCACTACAATAAAACTGGACATGTTTGACATACATGTATACATGTATACAATTTCTCTAGGATGGTTCCGTTTTTCCGATATATTGCAAGCATTGTTAATCATATCTGGGCACAAGGTCAGCGCAAGACAGCAAATTGACAAGTAACCACCAATTCATCGCACTCATACAATTGCCAGATTATGCTCTTTCAGCCGGCTACCCTAAGAGATCCTCAGTCTTCCCCGCCTCCTACCATCATTATGATTATCAAATAAAGTGGGTCGGTGCATTACTCTTACTACTTATTGTCGACGAAATCAATGTGGTTGTTAAATATGACATTTTACTCATATTTGCCGATGTGATAAAGGTTGTCTAGATGTTCCAACGAACTGACCTCATGAAGCTGCTACTACTCATTCAGGTCGCACTTCTCTCCTTTAAGACATAGTGATTTATGTGGAGAAGAAAGTTCTCGGAAAATAACATCAAGTATCATTGGTCGCAGTTGTTTGATCCGCGAGGGCTCCATTACACTGAACAATGAATGATTCTTTGTATGTTATTTTATCTGCGGTTTTGGAAGCAAACACACCAATACTTTCAGATTTTCTGAGGAAGCTGATTAGCAGAAAGCATGGGCCAGACAATCTAAAACCAATAAATCTCACAAGGTACATAGAATGCCAGCAAGCGATAAATTTTAAAATCATAACTCGTCTTATCCTGAAGTATTGCATTTGATTTGTGACAACAGAACAGCAAAAGAATCAATGGAACAAAGGAGCAACGGCATAATACGAACAAAAAGCAAACGTTTGACAAGTTCTGGGAAGGTTTTAGGAACAATCTTAGTTCAAAAATGGATGAACAAAAGTAAAACGTGTCCGTGGACTTGACATATTATCCACGCTAACACAAATGTATGTCAGTGTCAGGAGAAGCTACACCGAAATATTTCAAAGTTATATCCGTCTACCCCGATTTCGTGGGGTTTGGTGAGCACGATGTTTGTCTGCGTCTTGTCGTCACTCAGTGAACAGAAATCAGATAATTAAAGTCAATGGTGTAAAGCATCGTCGAGCTAATTTTAAAGGTGTGTGGCTTGGACGCGGAAATGACCAAAGTCGAAGGAGTGTTCCATGGTTTACAAACTCGAAGGGAAAATAGTTCCGGTTACATTCCATCCGACTGTATTCGGTGGTCAATTTCAGCTTATGACCCCACAATTCTGCGTTGCGGCTAAGTTACGGATGGATGAAAGCGTGCCCAGGTTTTTTCAATTTCTGGAACGCCAGGATTTTGTCACTCCGTAGACGGCGATATTTTCCCCTTTAAGCTCCAAGGACTTTTAGTTGTCTATGGCATTGAGAATGAAGAATCCCTTCTCATTTTATTGTTAGTCGATGTGCTGTCTCCAGTGCAGCCAGATCGCATTTTAATCAGGGGCCTCACGTATGCTTTGAGCGTTTGGGGAAAGATGGATGAATTGAGCCAACCGAAAACCCTCTGTAATAGACCCACATGTTGATTCGCGGTTTTGGACTGCGCCCAAGAACCGAGCAAACAGTGGTCTGTTGCCAAACGCTTACCAAGGATTACCGGGATCGATGCAACAGGCTCCATACCGATCTGCTTTCAATGCGAAGATTAAATATTCTGACGTTACTGTTCAGTCTGATTAATGGCAATGCTTAGTGCAATTTGCCCAAACTAACATTGCAAAACAGGTCAACTTGAGACTTTCTTAATAATACATACACCATGGTTATACAAATATGCAGGAGAAATTTGTGGGCCATCCTCTTTCTAATCACGCATGTTAACTTGTGGAATCGACTCACAATCACGACCGCGTCATGTGAGAGTGCGCACTCATTTCGCAGTATACTCGGTAGCCTCCTCAACCTGGATGTGATTATGATTATGTTACCGTGGAGGAGAACGCCTGACGAACTATCCAACGAGGTTCCAGATAACATCTAAGGGTTGAAATAGGGAAGTTCACGCAGTGTAAGCAGCCGGCAGTCTGCAGAATTTTCCTGGAACAACATCGTTCACCACTTTGACGTTAAACGTGAACATGAAAGACCTACACATTACCACAAACACAGACAAGTACAAGTACATAGTGACATATCGCCCATGAAAGCGCGTGATATTACCCGTAAACGCATTATAAGTATCAAGTCTGGACACAGCTTCTACTGGATAAAAGCTATAGATAGTATTAAGTTTTTATTATTATACTTATACAATACAATTACCATACAATTATGCTTGGCATTTCTGGCTAGTTCATATCAATATTCAGACGTTTGGTTATTGTTGCCATATTCTATGTTCCTCCCTAACAGTGTCCCAATTTTCAATGGGGGAAACAAAACTGGATATATGAAGGTGTAAAAATGCTAAGCTTCTGATATTGTTTCCGCAAGTAACTTACTATTTCCCAATGATCATATACCTTATCATTTTCCTGGAAGGTCGTCGGCACTAGGTAAAAAGAATTATGTACTTATTTTACGTCATCAATCAGTGGTTGTTCAAGTGCTTACCTGTGAATAGCTTTCAGACCTGCTGACCCACAAATACCCTATTTTATCATTGCTCCGCTGAGTAAAGGAAATAGTTCATGCAAATATTTGAACATTTTTGTAGTCGGGCCCATGGTTTCACGAAGTCTAACATCAAAACTATATTTGAGTGTCTAGTGTCAGTCAAATAATTTTATGAATCACGACCAGATCATGGTAATAGTACTACTCCGCTCCATCGAGTACCTTTCATCTGGGAGCCTATTACTTCCACAAGTAGCGCGATCTTTTGTTAAACTATCCCACTCCCTTTAGAAACTACAGTCTTTTGTGGGAGCAGTTGCAGCCTTATCAAGATACAACTATCCTCAAGTCACCACAGAGCTGTCAGCTGTACTAGTAATACTTAATGACATGTTGTCAACATCATTGATAAGTGTACACAAAACTGGAGCTCTGATCAGTTGTACGTTTTTCACTTGCAATATTAACGGACTGCGGACTATCATACATCATTCGGTTCCATATTGTGTACTCTTTTTCCCAAAATGCAAAACGTTTTCAATCATCCTGTGATCAGCTTTATAGTGGAGCTGCAACTACGCATTTCATCACACAATGCCCAAATTCCACTCATCCGATTTGGAAATACCAGCTCTATCGAGTGGATCGCCAATTGTGGAAATTATTGCATCACCTTTTCACCTAATTTGCCTTACGAGTTTTGAAGCAGATTTTTCAGCTAGCCGACGGCGTCGACTGACCCATTTTCTCAGTCAAATGCGAACGATCTTCCCTGCTGTCATGTCAAATACGTCGTCATGTGGCAAGCAGCGCTCCGGACATTGAACAGGATTGCAACTCACACCGGCAGTCATCTGACCGTGAGGCATTTGGACAAGCGTGTAAACTGACACTAGCGTGTAGTGCGTGTGCTTTAAGTCTGAGCAGGTCAAATTATTCAACACATTCCCCAGAACACTTGAAAGATCGAAACAAATACCAAGACAATCCATGATTTTGAAGGGCATGCTCGACACTCCCATTAGTCAAATGCATACTTCCCCTAGTCCAAACGTGCGACAGGTTGGCAGAAGAATTTAAACAACGAACAAACGCTAAGAGTATAATGCAGGGCGGCGGTTGCCAAGGAATACTCGTGGACAGGTAGGACAACAAATATAAGATAGTACCGAAATACCAACGAGCGCAATGAATAAGAGAAGACAAGACTCTACTAGACTTGCGGATCGAGCCGACAGAGGATCACAGGCGGCATCTACTAACGATTCTGGGCCCAGAACAACCGAGGAGGTATTTGTCGAGAACGCAATGAATCAGACAAATACGCTGCTAGCGAAACTCACAGAAGTGAACGCGGGCAGAATGATGCAGCCAAGGGAAAGGAATTCGTTAGCTTCCGGACGACTCCTGGCTGGACAGATGCGGATATAACATAGTAGAAATATAGGATGTAAACATGGAAGGATTGCTCCAGAGCTGAAGCTCCTAGGCAAGTCGAATGGTCTGTCTCCCAAATCCTCATCCATGATGTGTGGTGGGATGGAAATACGGTCCATACCTGTACGGGTTTGTAAGTAGTCAGTTGCACCTTGTTGTGACCATACATACTCTGTGCACCTCCAGCGTTGTTCTGGCTACGATATCACTGATACCAAGTATACATCAGTACAACGCACTGGCTTCTAACAGAAGCAATGGTGCAAATGTTTCTTCGCTAGAACCACCATTGACGAAATCCCCATTTCCGTTATGTCCTTCAATTTTGGAAGAACGCAAGGCGGAAAAGTCCGAAACTCTTATTGAAAAGCATACACAGGACCACTAAAAGCAGGCACTACGAGAAACTTGCGATTGATCAAACTTAGCCGGTCGTAACAGCTTGTATCATTAACAAACATGGAAGAGCCGAAGGCGAGTCTACTGCGTCTGCAGCCCGATTCTGTCTGGTTAAGTTCAAATCACTCGTGACTCCAGTCCCTGATGCAGTAAGTGCTGCAAAGATCCCTCGGGCTGCTACATTTAGTTTATTTTCTGTTGCAAACACTACTAACGCAATACCTCGAACAACAGTAGACGGTTATCACTTGGCATAAAGCCAGCCCCAACAACCACCTAACCTTAGAGTACACCAAATACCAGGTCTTACAATGACACACCGACTGTGCATGCACAAATGCCATCATATTGCGGGGTGAGTAGTCTGACGACCAAAAGTAGTGGAACGCATTGTGCATTTTGATGAACGTAAAAGCCAAATCCATAAACCTAGTGAGCATTACTCGTCACTCGAACTCTACACACAACGTCGAACCCAGAGTTATTATAGTAACATGGAATCGGCCAATAATGTGGGAAGCCTTTTATTCTTTGCAAGTGCGTTAAAATACGGGGCTTGTAATGTAGGCTTCTCTCTTGAGGTCCTGTGGAGCACGTGTCAATCGATAAGAATCATCTCGGAAGCACACAACGAGCTGGATTGTCTAGACAGAATCATTATTTATGGCGTTCCAGAACTTCTTTCAAACTATATTAATACGGTCAGTACTCACGATTATTTAAGGCGGCGGTTTATTCGCGAAAAACCCATCTTGGACAACTTTGTGGCGCGATCGCTGAAAAAATACCTCTTTAACAAATTATAGAGGAAGCGTCCCAAGAATACTAAAAATGCTGGTTCAGTCAGTGCAGGTAGCAACGGAAGAGACAGGACGTTGGTGGCGACATCGGAAAAGCCATCAAAATGAACTTCGGTTAAAAGCTGCATAATTCGGAAGAACGTCAGACATAAGCCTACCTGAAATATATTCCTTTCAGCGATTACGCAGGAGCATCACTTTGCGGCTCGCTCACGCGATTCTACAACATGTCCGGACGAGAAATGGTACACACCTTGGCCAAATCGGTTTACAAAGCAAATGTCAATATCATCGTACCAAAAATATATAACTGCCGAACTTGCATTGACCGGCGTTCTACCACACTGCAATACTTTGGCATCCTATGGGCACATAGAGATAGAAATCATCCCTCCATTATACTAATGCTCAAGACCTTTTCAAAAAGATGAGAGAAATGGAACTTCGTCAAATATACAAGACATGCAACATCATTGGGCTTAATGAGAAATACATGCATACTGAAGTGACAGACGCTGAAAATTAAATGCTAGGCAAGTCAATAGTATGACACGACAAGCTGGTAAAATGAAGTGGGGTAATACTAAATTAGCGAAGAGAAGCAAAGTTAGAGGCCGACAAAGAATCAGAGTTACAGCATGAAAATAGTTATTACAATTCAGTAAGTTACCAAGTAAAATCAAAAGGAACGTAGATGATGCAAGTGTTCGTTATGTCTCTTCAGTTTCAATAACGACAGTGGAACAATGGTTTACTACGGGTAAAAGGCATTGCTTAACAAGTTCCGTGGGATAAAAATTATTGAGAAAATCACTTGAATGAGAAACGGAAAAGCTTCGAGGTAGTCATCATAGATTTGTGCGGAAAAGCGGAGAAGTCCGTGTGTTAAACGTATACATCCATAAATCCATTGGTTAGGCGTTTGGCAAGACACCGTTTGATTGCGTTCTTAAGCCGCTGAAAAACAAGTCATGAAATCAAACATAAGTGAGACAATGCATCGCCAACGCGTTTTTAAATATCGCCAGATTGGGAGCAGAGACGACATAATTACGGAGGACGTTCCTAGGCTGGCACACGCGAAGAGAAAAGAACGTTCTACCGCAATCCAGCCGGCTAAACGGAATTGTCGATTTCAGTGGGTGAATTCTTAGATTACTGTTGTGGTTCAGTTCCTGCAGCGGACGGCAGATGGAGTTTGGATTCTTCAGAATTGGGTAAACCAATATGAGATCTCCTCGCAAAAGCCGATATCGACTGTTGTAGATTCTTAGAGATTTCAGTCTAAGCTGATAGGGCAGATGAAAGAGGCCCCTGATATTGTGGGGTGCCCTTTGTTGTGGAGTCTCGAGAGCAACACGACCCTGTTTCTGCCACGGCTGCCACGCCTGAGTAGCATATTCCACGTGAGGTCGCACGTAGGCGTTAAGCAGTTGGGGAAAGATTGAGGGTCCAAACCGACCGAAGGCTCTGCGAAGAAGGCCGAAGTATTGAATGCCGGTTCTCGTCGCCTTCTCCGCTTGTTTTGAGCACCCAAGACCTTCTTGTATTAATACGCACAGGTCACGCTCCTGAGAGGATTTCTGCAAGGTGTGGTCTCCAAGCTTGTAAACGCTCACAAGCTGGTGACGCAGATGTATCACCTTGCACTTCGTTATGTTCAAATGAAGCAGTTCCTATTTGACCATTCGTAAATGCAATCTAGGTCATGTTAAAGCAGATCCTGATCTGGCTTGTTACTTGACAACTGTCACAGTTATTTCAAAGGTGCTTTGATGAACAACAAGTCCTCACTATGTGGAAGTGTGGTATTATCACCCCTATGTTTAAAGGCGGTAGCCGCTCAGATCCTGAAAACTGTCGTCCATTGACTTTCCTCCCTGTGCTCGCGAAGGTGATGGAAGCGGTCGTCGCTGAGGCTTTAATGGACCTCCTGGAAGAATACAACATCTTGGTACCGGAACAGCATGGCTTCCGCCAACACCGGTCATGCACCACCAACCTACTGATGGCAAGTGGTAGTTGGACGGAATTGGCCGATGTTGGGGTTGGAGTTGACGTCATCCATCTGTACTTCTCCACAGCTTTCGACCGCCTTGATCACCGCATCTTACTTCAACGGCTACAGAGTTACGGAATCGGAGATCCTGTACTTGGTTTGATTGGCAGCTTCCTTTACCAACGGAAGCTTCAAGTACGTTTTAGGAGATCACTTTCTAACCCAATTGAGGTGGAATGTGGTGTCCCGCAATTCTCAGTGCTGGGACCGCGCTTATTCCGTGTGCTTATCAAAGACCTGGCATCAGTCATCTCCTCAAATTTCCTGCTTTTCGCCGATGACGTCAAGATATGGCGGTCGATAAGTAACAAGCCAGATCAGGATCTGCTTTAACATGACCTAGCTTGCATTTACGAATGGTCAAAGAGGAACAAGATTCAATTGAACATGTCTAAGTGCAAAGTGATGCATCTGCGTCACCAGCTTGTGAGCGCTTACAAGCTTGGAGACCACACATTGGCGAAGGTTTCTCAGCAGCGACACCTGGGTGTATTGGTACAGGAAGATCTCGGGTCTTCCAAACATCAATGAAGGCGAGGAGAACCGGAAATCAACACTTCGGCCTTCTTCGCAGAGCCTTCGGTCGGTTTGGACCCTCAATCTTTCCCCAACTGCTTAACGCCTACGTGCGACCTCACGTGGAATATGCTATTCAGGCGTGGCAGCCGTGGCAGAAACAGGGTCGTGTTGCTCTCGAGACTCCACAACGAAGGGCAACCAAGAATATCAGGGGCCTCTTTCATCTGCCCTATCAGCTTAGACTGAAATCTCTAAGAATCTACAACAGTCGATATCGGCTTTTGCGGGGGGATCTCATAATGGTTTACCAGATTCTGTAGAACCCAAACCCTATTTTTCGTCCGCTGCAGGAATTGTACCCCAACACTAAACTAAGAGGTAACCCCCTTAAACTGACAATTCATTATAGCCGGCTTGAATGTCGTGGAAATTTCTTTTCTCCCTGCGTGTGTGAGCCTTGTAATACCCTCCGTAATTATGTCGTCTCTGCTCCCAATCTGGCGATATTTAAAAACGCGTTGGCGATGCATTGTCTCACTTATGTTTGATTTCATGACTTGTTTTTCAGCGGCTTAAGAACGCAATCAAACGGTGTCTTGCCAAACGCCTAACCAATGGATTTATGGATGTATACGTTTAAAACACGAACATCTCCGCTATTTCAGAGAAGTCTATAGTGAGTCCACCACAACGCTTTTCGCTTTATTATGCAATTAGTTTTCGCAATAGTTTTTATCCCAGGGGACTTGTTAAACGATGATTTGTAACCCGTAATAAACCATTGTCCATTATCCATGTTGTCTGCTCCCGGGGAACTATGTTCACGTAATGAGAGTAACCTCCTTAGCACAATTGATGGGTTGAAAATTGCATTTTTAAACAATGGTGTTGGTGATGTTCATGACATTATGAGGCAAGTAGAGATTGCTAGTTGGAAACATCGAGCGTATTTCAGCCGCGGGGCATTCGTTGCTTCTTCGGCGCTTTGTACTCTACCGCCTGTCGTGAAAACTGGAGGGATGCTATGCATCATTTTATGGAGATTATTGACATACTTATATGGCAGTTTGTTGCTTGCCATGAATTGTTTGGATAGGCACTGTTGAAAATTTACTTTATCCTCACCGAGAAGTGCAGTTCAATTGTCGCGATGGGTCAGGACATTGCCCCAAGTCTCTGAGTCTGGGCTAATATTGTAAGCACACTATCCTGCCTCCCTTATCGCTAGGAATTTTCGGGCCCTTCACCTTAGAATTGAGGGCGTTTATGCGGATGAATGGGCTTGGTCTCTGATGCTCTGTTGACGATGTCTCTGAATCTATTAACGGATTCTGCCCAAGCGCTGTCATGTGGACTTATGTTTGAGAATTCCCAAGCAGCAGCGTCAAAGATTTCCTTCAGTAGGTGGTAGAGCGTGATTGTGTGAGTTATTTACGAGTGCGCAGATGGATGCTCCGCATAACACAAGTAGTTGTACGTTATAATTTCGTGATCAATGTGAACAAGTGGACTACCGTCAATGACGTTTCAAACTAGAGATTTTCCTTCGTCAGCAAAATGTCCAATATGGACGATTTCTTTGATGTCTTGATTAAAATGGGCGTGGTTACATCAAGGTGCGGGGGAATATTAGTGACCATTTAACGCAAGTCTGATTTGAATTGCTCACTGCGCGATGCGAAGACATTCAGATGGTGTAGATAGAAGTCCCCGGAGATGAGAATGTGGCAGTATCAAGTGCGTCTTGCTCGGTTTAAGCCAAGGATATTGAAAAACAACAGCAATTGGCGGATGTGACCAAATAAGAAACAAACTTGACGATCAAGATGGGCGAAAACCATTCGGCCTTTAAGTCCATGAAAGCTTGAGACTAACGAGTAGCTGTGTGTGCACGCACCGCTTAGGCTGCATTCGGCTAGTCGCAATAGCTTTAGCAAAACGAAGCGGTCGCTTATTACAGTGTTGCAGTAATAGTTTGAATGCGGTATCAAGCCGGATCCGGTGACCAGTACTCAATAGGTGTCTAACTATGGGGGATGCCGGCGGCTTCGAAAACAACCGGGATTGGGGAGGATAAGGCCGTTTATTTATATCACCTAGGATCCACTTCCGTACGTGTTCTTGCATCTGGGAAGAAAATGCTCGATTGGTACGGCCACAGATACTGGTTCGCAGTTACATATGAATCGGTATACACAATGGGAGCTGGCGCCGACCTGCGGAGATTACTTCGGATAAGGTATTGGCAACACGGTGGTTCGGTTGAGGACCACAACCTGAGCAGCGTAGTCCTATGCGAAGCAGCGATCAAGTGCTTGGTGATCCCTAACGTGACTAAATCACCCTTGAAAGTTAATTCAATGTACACTTTCTTCTTGGTTGACTCTTGTATTAAGTCCTTTGGTCTTCGTGCTTGGCTGTGCTTCTCTATGTACATCCGAGTGTAACCGTTTGATATCAGTTTGGCAGTAATTTGCTCCAACCCATCAGTTAGACAGTCTGCCGAGCATAGTCGTCTAGTACGACTAAATAAGGTCTTCACAAGTGTCTACTTGTATCGCAGAGACGTAACGCATGTGAAATCCAGGTACTGACCGGACCACGTTGCCTTTCAGTAGACAGATCTCTTAACCGGTTCGTTATCCCTGCGACTGATGAGAAGATCAAAGAATGACAGGCAGTTTCCTCTTTCTAGCTCGAAGGCGGCGCGCAAATTGGTAGGTGCACTTTTGAAGCTCTCAAGCAACCGGGCGATATGCTGCTCTGGTGAACAGAAAGCCAAAATGTCATCAACATAATGCCTGTAGTATGGCAGCTGGAAGTTCTTTTCCCGACCATGAGCATAAAAGGTTCAGCCTTTAAAGGGCCTAGCGAACTGCCCATTGCCACTCCATCGACTTGGCGGTATGGCGAGTTCTCAAATTGGAAATCAACATTCGGTGTGCATAGCAGCAAAAACTCCCTAAGTAATTCGGCCGGAATGGGCAATGAACAGCCAGAGTGTTCAACTAGGTAGCACACGTACTCCCTAGTCTCATGTAGAAGGACGCGCGTGAAGAGTGCTCCCACATCCAGGGAATGCATGATTTTGTCTGACAGGTTGATTGCCTAGCGCTCCTCATCTTGATAAGCCTCTCCTCCACCGCGTAACAGATGGCGCTACCTATGCAACTTTGAAGTCCAGTGGCTCAGTTAATCCACAGCTGTATGGGATGCCGAAAACACACAGGAGTGGTGGGCAGCTCCGGCAAATTCTTTTGATGTTGAATGCGCCCCAGCATAAACTGCCTCGTTGGCTGGTAAAGGCTGTCTCCCCAATGAGACAGGTGGTCAACCGGTGTAGTGTAAAATACTCTTTTCAAATCGTTGACGACCTCAATGCTGTTCACCAGAGCAGCATATCGCCCGGTTGCTTGAGAGCTTCAAAAGTGCACCTACCAATTTGCGCGCCGCCTTCGAGCTAGAAAGAGGAAACTGCCTGTCATTCTTTGAT
>OX104065.1:84113788-84177297 GCA_944474145.2 Dicrocoelium dendriticum | reverse complement strand
ACACAGACTGTGAGTTTTGTTTTCTTCGCTCCAGAAGCTTCTAGTTTTCAATAGTTGAGCGGAATCCAATGCTTCCATGTCTTAGATGAACTATTAAGAAATAAGTTTTTACACTCCCTAATCCAAGTAACTTTCTCCTCTTTTTAACTTCATTTATATTTCAACCAACCGACACATCGATTGCTGAGCTGCGCTCCATCTCACCTCTGCTGGCAAATCAATGTGCGCCATTGGACAGTAGGCAATTCTGCAGGCCGGGTACGTCAGCACCCAAGTGCAGCCGCTCCAAACTTCGGACATCATTAACAAAATACTCTTACATTCAGCATTGAAAACATAATGCAATGCGGCTTTGGCTCTTCAGAGAAATGAGCGTCCTTATGTTTGGGCTAAAGAGCTTAAATTGCACCATGTCATTCCACCCTAAACTTTTGTGGAAATCCGTCCATATATATCCGTCCATACATATCCATAGTCGCTGAACCAATTTGTTTTGACCAACCTAACATATCCTTCCTGCAGTCCGCTGCTTATGTGGTCCCATGCTGAATTGATACAGTTCACCTGAGACAATCGGGTATTTGCCAAACGATGGAATCTTTCTCTCAGAAACGATTATTTCCCAATTCTTACATCAGACAGCTAACTCAATATGCATTTGTATGCCTTAATAGGTAGGCATGTGTTCCAACCGCTCTGCAATATCTCTGTATTTCATGCATCTGGCACACTTCACTTATCTAAACGGACGAGAATCTAGTTCCTGCCGCTATTCCTTTCAGTGGTGCAGCCCAGATTAATTCGCTGGCGACGATGGTAGCTCAGAGCCATTCCCAGCGAGGAAAACCGGGCATCATACGCACTGGTGGCCTCCATGCAAACCCCAGAGAGGTTATCCCTGACTCCGGTAGCTGCGCTGGGCATAATTAGAGCGCCGCAGCTTCTACACCCCATTAAGCCATTAGAAAAGTTATTCAATATTACCCTCAAATCAACTTTCAAAAGATAAAATCACGGCTCCTTGATTTTCTTGTTCACAAATGTTCCTGAATCGTAGTCTAGTAAAATGAAGGACGATAAACCATTGCAACCAGTTGAATGTTGTTTGTGGTGCGATCAGCATTTTGGCTGAGCCTAAGACGCGTCATCAAATTCATTGTGTTGCAAGGAACCTATACTTCTTCTGGTGACACAGTTCCGCTGACCACGCCATGGTCATTTTACTGTGATCCATTCGGCTACCTAGCTCATACTATGAAGTGTGCTTATTTCGGGACATTCCATGAAAAGAACGTCCAACAGAGAACAGCAGCCGTGGGAAGTTTAGAAATTGAACCATAAGCGATTTCCCGGAGTTCTCGTGTTTCGAATTTCCTCTACTTAGTGGGCAGATGTAAATGACCGGGAGCAAGGGTACTACATCAGTCAAGTGATCATTTTCGACGATGTACTTGCTACTTGGTAGACAAGAATTTCCCTTACGTCCAGCTGCAAAAGGTGCGGTCTCACCTCTGTGAAATTGATCACTCAGTCTAAGCTAATGACAATGGTGGTGTTGTAGAACTAAGCTAATTTACGAAAGAGGTTGCAGATACAATTTTGTCGAAGGTAGCCGCTACACATTTGGCCACGTTTGACGAAGGATTCACTGGAGGCGTGAAGCTCTGTAACTTATGTACAGTTGTGTGAAGGTACCGATCTATAGCCTTCCTTAGCTTCCGGCGGAACATGTGGAAATAATGGTAACTAACACTGCCGAGGATGTAGAGTAAGGCCGTATGACGCGACCGCATCTCAAAGGCCAACGGCTGATGGTCGACCTATCAATGGTTGGCATCTTCATTCTTGATTCGACATCCGGTAACTTACTCTTGATTACAGCGAAACTTATATGCACACGTACCAACGCACGATGCCTTGTTATTAAGTTGGTTGAACTCCGACACCGTAAGGTAACAGAGCCACGATATAGCATAATGGTAATCGAGACACAACTCAGCTGTGAGCTGACAGAATTTAAGATCTCTCCACGCAACATGTCACTTCCCAGCAACAAGGGCACGGGTATGAGAGTAGTGTTCATTTAGTACGAACCAAATACTCCATGTAAATTTATACACGGTCTATATACGCTTGTTGCTGATCTTTTTCGGTGCAGGTAATTGTGAAAGACGACTACAATTGTCCCCGTAGTTTGCCAACTACATAAATCCACTCCGGATACGGTCCACATACTATTATAGACCTGGCGAATCCTGATGAATCAGAACTACACCCATATTTAATGTACTGGAGAGTTCAACATTCATAATCAAGGAAATCTAGCAACCGATTGTGAACAATTCAACGTGTAACAACAATAACTAACCTCCTGCAAACAGAGGCAAACTCATGATGTTTTCTCCTCTATGTTTAGAACAGCTAAAAGCAGATAATGAAAAACTTAGTGCGTACGAGCAAGAAGCTCAAGACTGATGGGCTATATGCGTGCATTCCTTTGGGTCAAGTGATCATGTCACCATCTTGTTTGATTAAATTTGATGTGCAAATTATCCTGTTGCAAATCCCGGACGCATGCAATCTATTTCGCGGTACGACGCCCTGTGCTTATTTGTTACAGACGCTAGTTTGGCATCTATGACTGAGTGCCTCTCCCAGAGAGAGTGTGAAAACTATTCCTAAAACTATACACATCACTAGTCACTGGAATAATAACGCCGAACGCTTTTCCCCATCCTCCTAACCCAAATTCTTTTTCGAGAAGCACAACACGAATGCATAGGTTCATAAATTACGTGACTTTGCTAGTTTACAAGTAACATCCATGCTCAGAAAATTGGACAGCAGATGTAAGTCAAAGCAACTACTGTGTGTTTTATGGGGTTGAGAAGGCAAGTTGACAGACCAACAGGATTTGGTTAAACCGTTCCGTTCAACACTCCTTTTGCAGATATCTTAATCAGCTTCGTAAACTGCAGAGCGGAATCCCACCACGCACTATGGCTGGTGGGTATGCACGTGCGGCAAGCAACACGGACAACAACATACTTGACTGACATACATCTATCTTCCAGGGAATACAAGACTCCAACGCTATTCCTGTTTCGATTACTTCAACATTCGCTTTAAATAGCATCATTTTCATCGCAGTAACGGTGCTGAAACGCTGTTATCATTGTGCATACAGTCCTTCTGGAGCGAAAACATTGTCCCGAAACACTGCATGTAGCAGCCATGAGCATGACCCAACTGATTGCTAGATTCCTTCAGTGCTGTCTAGACCAGCCATTCCCAAACGGAGCCAAATGCCCTGCTGGGGGACACAAATAATTCCCGGGGTCCCATCTATGAAAAATATTGTAAGGGACTATGTGGACCATAGGAGGCTATCCTGTGAAAAATGAGTTGTGCTAACACAAATAACAAAAGTTATTAGGAAACATTTTCTGACATTTTCCGCGCAATAATCTTCTCTGGTAACTACTGGTCAGTGAAATGAATTACGCGCGCACCTGGGTGTTTAGGAGGGTGCGAAAGCAATCTCCGCCAAAACTTGCACATATTTCGCCGGGCTCACCTCAAACACACAATCACAATGCGGCGATTTAGACTTTGCAAATAATAAGCGATTCGTCCCCAGGATTTTTATGCCCAGTGAACCAACTGAGCTCTACTTAGGACACTGACGCATCTGCTGTTAGCTGCTGTGATCCCGCTGAACTCTCCTCAGCACACCGCGGCAGTTACCGTATAGAACCACACTGACAGTAATTGAGTTTCGGAGGAAGTGGAAGTCACGATTAAACTCCACACAATAATCTGCCTCGACGGGGAATCGAACCCCGGTCCCACGAATTTCCGGTCCGCTGCTCTGCCACTGAGCTACCGAGGGCTGACGATTAGGTGCGCAATTTTAATACATGACTTCTGCTTGGTGCGCCACGTATTGCCAATGAGCTCACAGTATCTGTCCTGGTGTTGCAGACTGGCTCACTCACTCGTCACTTCCCGGACCGGAAATTAGTGGGACCGGGGTTCGATTCCTCGTCGAGGCAGATTATTGTGTGGAGTTTAATCGTGACTTCTACTTTCTACCAACCTTAGCTACTCACAAACATCCTTCAAGTAATTGAGTTTTCTTCAGGACACTGTTAATGTGTGACAAATCATTTGCCGGTCAGTCTTTCTCGTTTGGGTCTCAGTGCAGTAGGGCTGGGTTGTGCGTTTTTCGTCTCCAGTCTCAGCTCGCATGTACGATTGCTGGTTCGGTTATGTTATCCCGCAACGTTCCGAATTCGAGTAGCTATGCTGAGCGTACTAGGGTACTGGTTCTGAAATATGTTCATACGTTCCGACTGAGAGTCGAAACAACTTGGAAGCGTTATAATGCTTTCTTAACATTCAATACCGTGAGGATTTGAAATTAGCGAGCAGTTCTGTCAACTTACATCATACGTGAGGAAACGCGAGTTCTTTGGTGAGTAAATATAACCTAATGTGTACATAAAGTTACTTCACATACTATTCATATTCAGCAAATGCCTTTCCGGCAGGAAAGACGCTTGCTCGGAAGCCGTAGTATACTTTAAACAAAGTAGTACTTGTAAGTATCGCCAGGACACAAAGGGCTAAGAAGTTGAGATTTTCACAAATTTTATCCAGATAAAACACGTATGGCTTAGCTGTAACGGTTTTCTTTCGTAATCATTTCCAGAATGAAACTTGATGATGACGTCCCAGAGTGCAAGTCAGTTGTTCTTGGAGAGCCATCTAACTTCTGTATGCAAGAGTAGAACCTGGAAATCTTCACTTTCCTCCTCACACAACTGCTGGAATAGACGATTTTAAAGTGGGTGGGATTTGATATTGTTGACTACTATTATAACAGTAGACAGTGAATCGACTTTGTGTAATGTCATCTGAAGCAAGGAAGACATTACCGCTTTCTTCAAAAGCTGGATGTGCATGCTCAAACATCAGACGTTGGGATTTCGCAAATTTCCCAATGCTTGCTACAGTCAAGGAGGATCAGAAGGACGAGGACTTGATTGTTTGTGCCCGTCATTTACAAAACTTCGAAAAAATCTGAATAACAAATTTCATGACCTGATTGACATGGAAATCCCGATTTTTATTATAGATCCATTTGATGTGCTTCCCTGTAATGTTAGAGTTAAAATCCAGAAGAAGCTCATAAAGCTACAAGGTGACACACTAGCATGATCCAAATGTACGCAATAATAAATGGATATTTGGATAAAGGCTGATGCCCCTGACAGATATCCCAGAATGTGGGAAATGGCGAAATATATTTCTTAGCTTTTTCAACTGCCTACCTAGTTGAAATTTGGATTTAGCAGATCGGTTTATCTAATAAAAGTAGAAAAATGCTGGAAATCACAACAAGAGGAGAGTTCTCGCTGTCAAGTCTAGAGCCGGCTTTAAGCAACTATGTTCGCATTAATAGTTTGGCAAATCGTTGAGAATTTACTGGATCTCCTAATACATGGCGTGCATTACAGCTGAAAGATAACAGTAATTAAATACAATTTTAAGTTTTGATGATGCTTTTTTGTCTAATTACAGGCGAGTGGCTTGATGTTGCCGCGCAATTAATGTTGTCCAGAAGCCGTAAAAGTTAAAAAATGTGGAGTACGAATGAAAGAGCATTGATACCAAAATTAAAATGCGAGCCATTTAACAAAAATTCCAATATGACCACAATAAATCATATAGTTATGTCTGTTAGTTGTTGCGAACGTCTGAAATTTTGGTGATCAAGGGTGGGGGCCATGAGAAATGGAAAGGTTAAAAGGGGGCCACGCTGAATACTGGTTGAGAAGACCTGGTCTATACGACAACATAGTTCCGTCCAAGTGGAAACGGGGTAAAGTCGCCCCATTTCGCAAATGCGGAAGTCGGTAATAACCTGATTATTACCGCCAGTAAGGTTTCTCTATGCTCATTGATTGGATACCTGTAAAGCCGTGGTATCATCACGCCAGAGCTGCGGTTTGGTCAGCACAGATACTGTATCATAATTTTGTTAACCACGTGGACAACTGCTCTGGACCTGTCTACGAGGAGACAAGAATCGAGGTCATCGTCTTGGATTTTTCAATAGCGTTCTCTCGATTGAATCAGAAACATGGGGACCCAGCATTGGGATTAAGTGGTAATTTTCCCTTAGAACAGCAACACAAGTTAGTGTCTGCGCAAGTTTGTCCGACTCTATTACACTCGAGTGCGGAGTACTGCAAAATTTAGTAATTGGGTATTCTCTGTTCTTCCCTTCATTAGCGATCCAGCCAGAGTTATCTCCTCCAACTTTGTTTGTCACGAACGACGTTAATATCTGGCGGGTGACCAAGTGATTGGTCCACTACGATGTACTCTGTCGCGACCTAGATTTGGCCTGAATTTGGTGGGCGGGGAACGCTCTGCTATTTAATGCGGACAAATGCAAGGTTGTTTACATCCTTCATCGACGCTCTAAGGTCTATGGGCTTAGCTCGCATGGTCTTGTGATCACCTCTATCGAATGTGACAGCGTGCTCATTTATGAAGGCATCGGTTGTTCCAGCTTGTTTTAAACCGTTTCCAGAAAAGACAATCAGCATGTCGGTCTTCTCGAAGGGCACTCGGTAGTTTGGAGTCGTGCAACTTCTCTCTGATCAACTTAACTAAAGTCAAGGCGAGAGAGATTTATCTACCCAAATGGGTGCATTTTCAGAATTTTACCTTATCCACTGCGATTATACTAAGCTGGCAACAAAAACGTAAAATTTTACAAATGGGTAAGCAAAATGAAGACGGTGCACTGTTTTTCCTCGGCTAAACAGTACTGCATTTCAGAGCAATACTCGCATCTGTTGAACAGATTCTTCAAGTTTTGCATCCAGCCAACGGAGAAAATGCTAACTAAATCTTACTTCATAACTGGTTTCAGCTGACCGAACATTCATGCCCAAGAGCAATAAAGCAGGAATAATGCTCAGTATCACGGCATTTGTATTCAGAATGTGGATAGAGTAATGACGTCTCAGTAACCTTACAAATTGTTTGAACACAGGATCTGTAGGAGTATTTTTGCTAAACCGATATACCTACTATAGATAACAGAAAAATGATGTTGGGCGATAAAGGTAACGGCCGGTTAAAAGGCCCTGTTTGAACGGTCTCACATGATGTCCAATGTCTACGCGCCTCACCACGTTGAATATGCTAACCGGAATTAACGGACTGCTAAAGCGTGACCTCGCATCCTCGTGATATCAGCGAGTCTTAGAGTGATACTGCTCAAAAAATTCACCATACCTGTATAATAATGGATTGATTCAATTTGTTAGGGGGGAATCTCCCTTATTGCCATACTGTTTCCTGGATCGACATTGCTTCCTTTGATTGTTAGCACATGCCTATGAAACATCACCCCTTCTTTGCTTAGGGGAACACTAAAAATACAGGTATGTTTGTGTAACCGTTCAGAAGTTCGGAATTTCGATTTTCTCTGGTGGTTCTCTGATGTTTGTTTTGGCGCATCATTTCGATACCCCTTTGGCTATTCAGAGTCGTAGTTTTTGACTTCAGATGGCAGCCATGCTCTGACGCTATCACTCCAACTTTACGTTGTTTACGTACACCTGATTAATTCCTTATTTGTTCAATCTTTATTGGCTTGGCTACTTCGCACTCCCTCCGCAATCTGGTTGGCTTTCACGCATGTGCGTCATGTCTTATAACGAAATGGTTTTCCTTAGTAAACGGACCCTTGAAGCCTTCTCCCCGGTCGATCGTATTCTCACTATCAGTAGAGAGTGGAAACACTCGCGAGGGGGCCGACACAACATTTGTGGAGACGAAAGTGACAATTTTCTCGTGTAAGTTTGATGCTCCTCCGCACCATCGCTTCAAGAAACGGCTTTATGCTCTTCTCCTGTCAAAGCGTAAATCAGAAAACTTTCTGCCACACGTCGCGTTATCTAAATCGTCTGCCGCTTGCAACAACCGCTTTTAATCAATTTCCCTCTAACCTTCAAACCAAACGGTAACCGCACCTAAAGATATCTCCCGAAAGCTTTGACAAATTTAGTGAAGAAACTGAATTCTTCATCTAGAACCAGGTGTTAGAATTGGAAAGGCACGTGTCCATGTAAAATACTTTGCGTTGAGCAAACGCGGTAGAATGTCTTATGTGCTCCATAGCGTATAATATTCTGTACTCAGGACCACATTCAACGGTTTCAACTCAATAGACACTCGCAGTTCGCTCATCTTATTCGTAATGATTGCAACCTGACTTACACAGTCGGTTGGCTCGTCACCATTGGCAGCCACTTGCACACCAAGTTGCTCGATTCAGTGCACAACCTGTCACCGAGGGCAGACATAACAATTAGCCGGCAGCGCAGTCGGTTGTATCAAGGGATCTAACAACAATTGAGCGGTTGCAGTTAGTTTTTCCAGACCCGGGTTAAACACAGATGCATACTGGTGACTTATATCTCTTTCTCCCTGACGATCATGAACGAAACGAGCATGGTTAAAAGTAACAAAACCAATGCCGAGAATAGATGTGGGCACCACTTTCACGACCACAGTCTCTAGCGATACGAGGCTCCGTCACTTGGGTTATCTGCCTCAGTTGTAGCTGAGACCTTCGGATGAAATCTGGAGCGTTCCGAGTGAGCAAGCAATCTTGATAGGATCAGATGTACACCCAGGAATGGACGTTCTGGGTTGAATGCTGATAGTAGCCCCCGGTGCCTAACGGGAACCATACGGCGCTGACTTCCTTCAAAATACGTGACCCCTTACCTGACGTGTTGCCCACGGAATTTTATGACTCTGAGAGTAACTTGTCACCAATCAGCGCACTCAACTTGGCCGATTGTAGGCAAGGAGAAAAATGGTTTCTTTTTCCACATTCCCGTCCCCAAGCCGGACATGGTTCACGGCTGCTTATTTGTCGCGTAGCACCAAATTTACAGCTCTCTTCTCTCACGCTTGTGGCCTTCCTGGTTTTGCCCCCGGGAACGGCACACAATTATGATTCCGTTGCGGGTTCCGTTTACTGGTGTACCTGCCCGGTCAATCACTTAATGTTTCAGAAGTCGATTCACTACTGGGGTGATAATTTTCATTGTCGCTAGAACCGCTTTGTCGTACCTACACCATTGATTTCTAAAACTCCAGGGTCCTTTCTGCGGCTATCGCTTATGCATTTACAGAAAACGTGGGCCTGGACTAAACTCCTCATCTCATTGACACAAGCCTTGACCGATGCATTTGGATGTATGCCTCTCTAAAATTAAGGTGGTGCTGGTAGGTTTCGTCAGTTTGCAATTGGTGAAATTCAATGACATTGTTAATAACTGCCTCCAAATCAGTGGGTTTTTATTTTTGTCGTAGCGCAATGTCTCTAGCGCACATTTCGCGTCATCCTCTGGTTGCATGTCTAAAAATGGTTTCTCTTCAAAACGCACTAGTTTACAAAAATTCATCTACTTGCTGCTCCTTAGAAGTAAACCGTCAAGTCCCGTTCATACATGTTCAGCCAGTTGTGATCCATTCAGTATGCGAATGCTGCTGGTTGGATTCCTCTTGGTCTTATTTTACGCCATGTTACAGAACTCAATCCTTCAGGGACAAGTGTTTGTGCATCAAAGTTAACTCAGTAAGAATTATAGCAGATTTGACACGTCGAACTCCTCCATATATATTGTTCGTTCAATTCCGTAGACAACGAGCCTTAGGAGCCGATGCTGTTCCTCCTTTGTCTGAGTTAAGCGAACGGGGAGAAATCCACTTAAACATCAACCAATCGGTGTCCAGTGATCGAATCCGTTATGTTCGTCTTCCATTGGTTTTCTAGTATGCTCCTCCCACGCATCCGTTCACTCTGATAGGACAAGCACATCACAAAATTCAGGCGACCTCTTAGGAACGCGACCATGATGTTCGTACCGGAAAACTTTGCTTGTTCCAGGCAGTGTGAGTGAGATTCAAAAAGCGGTAAGCATCATGTTAGTTTCTTGCGAAGGGCACTCGGGAGTTTAGATTCATCCATCTCCTGTCTGATGTCTAATGTCTATGTGCGACTATACGTCGAATACGCCAACTTCGTTTGATGAACTTGATCAAAGCATGATCTCGCAGCACACGAGACAATAAATTGTCGCGAGCCGCAAAATGTCAAAAGATTGCGCTACCTTCCTTACTAGGTTGAACTGAAGGAACTCGGATTGTTCAGTGCGCGCTATCGTCGGCCTCGTGGAGACCTCATAATAGTATAGTAAATACCGAAAAATTCCAGTGACAAGGGCCACCACCTCCTGAAACTCAGTCGTAACACCAGCCTGCGAGGCAATAACTTGATATCAATTCAGCGATCATATCTTGATTGCCGACGAACTTGCTTTCTCGTGGCTTCCTGGAATGTTCCACTTGAGAAAGAGTCTATCTATTTGACTGAAGTTGGAACCCTTTTTGGTCGTTTCCGATAAATTTGCCTACCAGTTGCTTGAAGGTATCGAAGGGTATCTTTCAAAAAAGTGGATGCAAGCAAAATATGATCCACCCGGAACACTAATTGTAGGAAATGATGCGCTTGTATTCTTGGCCATCCGAGAGTCGTATGTTCTACGCGGATTCCTAAAGCGTTGCGCAGATAGGAACACTAAACTTAAACGCAAAGAGATTGAATTGCTCAAAACGAGTGGACACATATTAAGCTCGAAATTGCTAAAGCCAAATACAGAATACTTCAGGTCAATAAACGTGGTGTTGCCTCCGACTGATTTGAAAGCTATCAGCAAGCTAAACGGGATGGTGAACTACCTAAGTAGCTACTTATCACGATTAGCTGCCGTGGTGATTCCTATTCAGAAACTGAGACACACGGGCAAAAGTGAGCAATGGAACGCAGTGGAAGAAACCGTCTTCCAATGGATTAAACAGTTGATCACAAACGATCCTATGTTGACTAACTATAATTCATCGCTTTCTCTTGAGATCTAATGTCATAGCAGCCAGTTTGGTATCGCTGCCGTTCTACTACAGAAAGGATGGCCATCGACTTCCGTAGCTGATCGCTAACAGAGCCGGAAAGCTATTGTGCTCAAATTGAAATGTGATGCTTGCGCTGGTTTGTGCCCTGGGGCGCTTCAATGATTATACATTCGGTCGCCGGTCTACCGCTTTCACAAACCACGAGATGCTGATGTCCATAGCCAATAAACCACTTCACGTACTTCTACCCCGACTGCAGCGGATGAGTAGTTCATCTCCAAAAGCATGATTTGGAAAGTGTACAACTACGATGACTAAAGATGCATAGTGAGAATGTGCTATCAAGGATGTATCTTCCGGAAGGGACCGGAAAGAGAGAAGCCTGCTTTTGTTCATGCCACACAGGGCAGCGTTCCCAACAACTGTTACGTTGCGCGACAGAAAACAATCTATGCAAACTACTCAAGAACACAATGCTTAACGGTTGGCCCGATGAAAAGAACAAACTACCCAAGTAGTTGACTCCGTTTTCCACTTTCGGGATAAGCTTGTCACTCAAGACGGACTAATAATTAAGGGCGAGTGTATATTAGCTCCGAAAGCAATTCAAAATACCATGCTAGACCATATTCTCTGTGCTCCTTTGGAGTCAACAACCGTATAGCGGGAGCTCGAGAACAAAATGTTTGGGTCTAGGTTTACGTGCGAAATACGGAATAACGTCTCAAACTGCTCAGCATTCCGAACATATGTGGTGCGCCAACCAAAGAAATACATTTTGTTTCTTGAATTCCCGGCAGGCCTTGGCAGGCTCATCTTAGAAAGTTTAACTTTTGGGTGTTAGGGAAGAATTATTTGATTGCGATCGGTCACTTCAACGACTACGAGATTTATTCCCTCACTTCGATCAATAAGGTACGATGCCAGGCGATTTCTGATAACGGCTTTCGATTTATTGGCACGTAATTTCGCAATTTCTGCAAGATGTGGGATTTTTTGCATCGACTCACAAGTTCAAATCACTGTCATTCAAACGAAAAAGTCAAGTCAGCGCTCAAGAAAGAAGTGAATATGCTTACCAAGGCGAAGGGTGCTTCGAGGATTCCTATTTCATGTTGTTTAGATGGAGCAACTAGACTTCTGCTAAATTTGGGAAAATCCAGCTTAACTTTTGTTCAGCCGTAGGACAAGAACTTCGCTACCTACAGCTATGGCTTTATTACAGCCAAATATAAACGCTATTGCTTCTTTGTAAACCGTCTGCGCAAAGGAATGCCTCTACAAAAAGGACCGTGTTCGTGGATCGGGACGGCTCACACCACTCGCGCCTGGGATGAAGTATGGGTTTAACAGATTCCTGAATCTGACGGGCGCTAGAGAGAGCTTAATCGAACGTCGTACTAGAGGGAGCATCTAGTAATTAAGCATTTGTAACAGTGTACTTCAATGAAAAACATACTGATCTGAGAAGACAGTGGGCTGAACATAATAAGCATCATGAGGAGCAGCAACGATAGCAAAACATGCCGGTTGACCCCGCGCCCCAAGACCGCACGATCGCCCATATTGAAAGTTAATGTGGAACACGCAAAACTGAATCAGACATAAGCGAGAAAAGGAGGGATGTTTTCTTAGTTGGCAGCTTACTCGAGCGACACCGCCGTGAGGCCGATGAGCTGAGAACCCAATCGGCGCCGCGGCAAAAATTGGACCAGGGTTACATGGCAGGATAAGCTATCCTGAAGTTGTATACCAAAGGAGTTCAAAGTGTTGTCTGCGATTTCTGCCTTGTGGTTGTTAGAACGTCAGATCAGGATCTATTATTATCTTTACGTACAACAGCTCAAAGTGATTAGCCCCACTGAATTTTGCTCTAAATGCATCAATACAGGACTCAGCACAATAAGGAATGTTTAATATAATTCGTCTCTAGCTAAACATTGCTATTCTTTTTCGTGCAACTTAAAGCCATTTAAAGGTTTCAATATCTCGGAATACTTTCAAAACAGTCTGTTGCTGCAACATATAAAATAAACAAATACGGTTCCACAGATCTTCAGGATGAACGATCTGAATATAATTAGCATTTCCTTGCAACAAGTTTCCCTTACTAACGCGCGGTTTTCTGGATGTTACCCAAAGTTTCCTATACAAGTGATTACTTTCCGAACTGCTTATCACTATGTGTATGTTGCAGGCAGACAACGGATGTAAAATCTCCGGCCTCGTACTCAAGTCGGACTTACTGTCACACTTCTCATCACACACATGTGTGCTTGCACCCATTCGATCCAACTTCGTCAGCGATATTTGCTGCATTTCATCTTCGGATCTACCTTGTGTGGATCACTTTGTATCTCCACATCGCAGCTTTCGCACTGTTCCCGCAGAAACACTATCGAGAAAATTTCCGAATCCTGACTCACACAGCAAGTTTGTGGTCTTAAATAAAAGCCAACACCGAGACGAGTCTCCAACTACAGCTGTCGACCTCTAGCGAAGTAGCTATCCGACATCTGTTGTCCATATAGCTTAGCACAGGTTACATCTCAGCGAGAGTAGCAAGCAAACGATTCATCCACCTAAACCTACTCCTTCAACGGTGGATGCACCGAACCTGCCGGGCTTGGAAACATAGCCAACGGAGCGCGTAAGCGACCGATAATCAAGCACATCAATGCCCAGAAAGGTATCGATCGACGTAATGATTTCTAAGGACCAAGAAAAGGAAATCCCTTTCTCCACAACGACTGACAGTAATATTTGGCCTTCCTTCATGCCATACAAATGAAAGAAAAGGATTCTAGTGTTTCTATTGTCTTAGCAAGTTCTATTCTAAGTGTTTGAAGTACCAAGTAAACCAGTTGAAAATACACAATATAAACCAGATTCGTCGTGGTACTGTGAAATATACATGGTCATCCCACTGGTAAACATTGCACATGCACTACCGAAGAAATACAAAAGCTTAGCAGCAACACTTGAACAAATGAAGACTAAACTTAGTTCATTTGAAGTACACGTGACGGAGCACGAATCCCAGTCCTTTCCATTAGGCTACGCTCCAAAAAGAAGGAAGAATTCTGTGCAGCGCAGTAAAAATACGTCACCTGTGGCTTTACGCGCCAATGCAACCAGTTGCCCAAATGGCCTATAACAACCACCTCTGTCTGGCTGTGTCCTCTCTAGGTACTCTAGTCTGTAGGTTGCGAGTGTCAAGAAACTGGTTCCTCTCCCATTGGTTGTCACTCTGCCGAACCTGTCCACCTGCTGACGCAAGGTAAGCGGAGTTGTTGTATTTTCTTACTGACTGTCAATCAGGTTGCCCCAAATTTTCTACACCCTAACTCCACATGCAGCCAACAGAGGTCACTTCCTTACCATCATCATGGGAACACTGAAGTTCGACTGATTCCTACGCATTTATCTGCAGGCACAATTAAACAGATATTCATACTGCGATAATTCTTCATGGAAAATCTCTTGTGAGGCTTTGAATTGTTTTCTTGTTAACGGCAGGTGATTTGATTAGCGCTTTTGTTTGATTTCTGTAGAAACATCTTGTTTGTGCGAGGTTGTTTTTGTCCGGTGTTTCTTTATATGCACTGTCACCGGTACTATCACGAGTTGTCTCAATTCACTGCTTAAAGTGTGGAAGACGGAATGCAAATTAACAGTGTAGTACAAAGTGCCGTGGTTAATCATGGATGTAATCTTAAAAACACTGACAGACTTTAGAGCATCCAAGACTTGTTCGGCTTTTATCAGCCAAGAACTAATACGCAATAGAGAAATCCAGATTTTCGAAAGTGTACCTTTCATCTGAAAATTTTGGCGACGACTGGTGCTTGGCCAAGCTTCCTTGCTTCCTGCCACCAAAGGATGGAAATGCCTGTTATCGCCAGTTTTGACCACATCGCCGAGGTTCTCTTAAACCAGGTATGATATGGCGACATCGCAACTTTTGCTGTGTGGAACAGTTCGAACGATAGGCGCTTCTGACCCAAGACTGTCATACTCTGCGGTCGCTGCTTTCTTGTAAGATGCAAACTTTTCACTGGACACTTCTCTCTCTTACAGCTTACTCCGACGATCGCCCGCATCTGATGGAGTGCTATACTGAGCGGCTGCAGTCTATGTGTGCGACTGTGGTGTCAGCTCGGTAACCAACAACGCCAGCTGTTTGGATCTGCCTCCCCCAGCACGTCTTTCACGACATTCTCAGTGAGGAGACACATTTGGTGGGAGTTCGCTTTCGCAATCATGCTGGGCCTAGTTCTTGCGTCTAGAGACTCACTATATGTGTCCAGCACCTGTATTAATGCTGGTCGTCCACAGAGCAGCCAATCAGTGATTCGGAAGAGCATATTTTGGAGGCGGTGTTCCTTAAGACAGATTGTTTTGTACGTTTGTTCTTTTAGTTCGTCAGTGACAATCTGATGGAGAATTATATATTTGCTTGAATAAACAATAGGCACATTTCTGCTTGGACAGTACTCGGTCCCCTGCATGACATCATTTCTATGTAACTGTGCTTGAAGTAGGCTCACCATGGATAGCGCGTCAATTAGGGTAATGAATAATGTGGAACAATTGCATTTCCCGTCTAGCCATCCTGCTAGAAATTTGTATATCTAATGACAGGTTTTGATAAACATTACGTATCGAGAATGTTGCTTCCCCTTAGAGTGAAAACCAGCAGCTTCATTACTGGCTCATTAGAAGATTAAGCACCAATTCTGACACCACGTGATGTGCTATGATTTTGCCATCTCATGAATGCACTAAGAGCATCCGGCATGTCATACACCTGACGCCAATTAAAAGTACTTGCTCGACGGTTATGTTATCTAGTATGCAAAAGCTAGTCTTGCGTCAAATCTGCTTATTGTGATTGATGATAGATTAGACATAAAATTTAACGTTCATCACGCTTCTGTTGAAGCTTTTCACTGCGAATCTGCCAGACGCCGCATGCGAGCAATTTTCATGTGCCCACTCAGGATAATGAAAGATTAATACTGCGTACCAATAACAGAATTCAATCCAATGTCTTGAAGGACGCTGCGTGGCAATATCACCCAACATACTACGTCGCATTAGGTGGGGCTGGCTGAGGAGTGTACCATAGATCAAGCAGGTCTGTTGCTGTCAAGATCGTACCAAGTAGTCCTGTGTTAAGCTCCGTAACCATATTATCTGCGTTCCATCCGTGTTATGTACTGTCGGTTGTATGGCATTTAGTTATCTTCATTGGTAGATCACCAAAAGGAGATTTCAGTACTACTTTCCCAGTTCCAACACAGTCAATCTCCCACCAACCTTTCACATAGGTATAGGTTATCCAGCTAGAATTGATGAGCGTGTCCTCAACCGGTGAATAAGACAGTAGTCCAAAACTCCACCACAGTATCACAGATGGGACGCAAATATCTTTGCTGTTATATTATTTTGATGAGCCTACTACATTTTCCATTTGAAAGGCTTGTTTTTCGGTGCTTCCGAGTGCATTCTTTCTTGCATTCAGGAACCAGCTGCGGTTGATTGCCTCTATATATATCTTTGTCATGGACGGGAAAAATACGAATTACCGGAGCGATCAGCAGTAATATAGCAATCTTTAATCTGGCTCCACGGCCAGTGGTCGATATTTGCGTAGGCTTTCAATTTTCCATGTTGAATATTCTGCTACTATTCTTACTATTATTGCTGCGTCCTCGGCAACAAGATGACCGACATCTCTGTCTTGCCTACCGTTAAAAACTTTGCAGTCCTCAGGGCCATTTGGCATAATGACAAATTGGTGCCAGCGGCACCTTGTCCAGATCATCTACACCTCACGAATTTGTCATTATCCAATGTGGCTGCTGTCTATGGGTACGAAATTCCACCTGGTCATCTATGAACTTTGGCATTTAGGAAGGACATAGCTTAGGACATAGCACCTAAACTTAAGTCCGCAAAAACACTGATGATTGGCTTAAGGCAATCCAAGCAACTTCAAATCAGCTGCCAAGTGGTTTGGCCGTCCGTGTTGAGCACCTTTTCTGTTGGCAGTTTAGAGCTATTCAAACTCCAGATGCCTTCTTCAACTATGGTTTTTATACCAAAATTCAGCTCAAATTTTCATGTGGCGTCTGTCCATGAGCACTGCAGCACTGTTATTGCTTTACTGTGCGTGTGCACTTGGTAAGATTCCGAGAACGTTGGATGCAATTTCTGCTTGATCACAGCTTGCTTTTTTATTTCGGATTTATTGCTAGCTCTGTGTTTGGGACTAGGTTATTCCGATATTGATTACTTCTGAAGACATCACATTTGACCATCCAATTTAGCAATCAAGCGTATCAAAGGTGAATGCATTGGAGACGGACAGACGAAGTGTGTCCCAGTTACATTGATCTATGTGCGATTGGTTATAAGTGTTGTACCGAAAGCTTGTTTACTTAACGTAGTACTGACGGTACCTGTGATTATTTTTAGTAGACATGGGATTAGCCACATCACTTCTGGAATAAGCCGTTAGTGCATGCTAACTGCAGAATCACCGATTTCTATGTATACCGTCGCCCTTCCTCCTCGAAGTACTTACTGAATGAATGTTACCTCCCCTACCATCTGTTAGCTCAAACATTCCGCCTTTTTTGTAACGTCATTTGCAACTTTCAAAACTAATATTGTCTTGTCACACTGTGCTTCCCCGGTTGACCCTACTTTCCTCACCACCGACAAGACAATTTCTCCCAAATTGAACAAAAGCATTACGCAACGGAACTACAGCCAGATATTTTGTATTGTGTTGGTTCCACTTGGTGTTGTTGCAAAATCCCGCATTTCAAGAAAGAGTTTTTTATTTAGCATAGTTGTGTCAAGGAAGGAGACAGTATCGGCTACAGCCGTGGTGATGGCAAATAAATTTTAAGCGGCTTCCATTAACAACGACATCTGTATTATGCTTCTATACTGGCGAGCATCTTGAATATGCTTCATGGAAACAAAAATTCGTAGAGTAGATAGCAATTCAAATTCGTACCCCTCTCATTGGAGACAGATAGACGAATAGCTTTCTCCGTTGAAATTAAATGTACGGTCTGCTCGGTTTGCGTATAATTAGCTGTCTACATTGACTTTGTAACGTGATCCTCTCATTTCGATTGTTTACTCACACCAGCGTTTAAGTTTTGCAGTAAATTAATCCGTACTAAATAAATGTTATATATATATATATAGTACTGGATATTGTTCGGCTGTAGTGCACGGATTGTTCTCACGATACTTGTAAGAGATTTTGCTGATTGAAGTAAACCTATTTGCATATCCGTTGACACTTTCTTTGTCGAATGCATCCGATGAGCGCAAAATTTTGTGTAAAATTTTAAGACCGAATCAGATTTACTCAAGCGATTGGACTGGTTGGAGCAAGGCAGCAAAGAAAGATAATCCGACAATATTTCCACCGCAATCTTTTTATTTGGATCACACTGTCACGTTTGGAGGGGTTTCCAAATCCGAATCACTGGTCTTTACTAACCGTAGCAGTATTATTGTGATTGGGTTGCTTTAACCAACCATGCATCCAGTCGAATCGCTATAGATTATCATTTATTTGACAGCGGTGTGCTCATGAAATATGCTGATTTATCGAACCAGAGTCATTCTCTATTCATTGTTGCACATAAGAAGTAAGAACACATTTATCCATAGGCTCGCGATTCGTCACGTTGGCATTCTCTGTTGTAATGGTGGGTGGATCCTGAGCTCTAGACAACTACACGCGGCTTCGGCAACACGTGAATGGATGGACGCAAAACGGTAAGGCTATTGTACTACTTACAGTCGGACAGTTATTTTACACCTTTGTTTTAAGAGTGCGTTGATGGCATCAATTCGTTACTGTTTTGAAGCTCTTCCGCTCTTTTTGTAGCTTGACAAGTGGTTCAAGAGGACAGTTCGTGGTAAGACAATAGCATTCTTCACAGGTATGCTTCCTTGACAGTTGCGACTAAAGATTCTAGGAGTTTTTAGTTAACGGTGTCTTCTTCTGCGAGGTAACCTCATAGTTATATACCAGATCCCTAATGATCCCAACTACCTATATTGACATTTAGTGAAACTCAGCCACAACGCCTCACAGAGAGCCATCATCTGAAGTCAGCGGTACAGTATAGCCGGTTAGAATGTCGCCGGATATTTTTCTCTTTTCGTGTTTTCCAACAGTAGAATTTACTTCCACTTTCTGTCATATCCGCTTCTACATTAACCGAATTCAAAATTCGACGATGATACATTACATTACCTGCATTACATAGTTTAACCCAAAAACACTGGATACAAGAGAAATGACCAAACTCGGTATTCACATAAATTTGCGGCAAACCCAACCTCTACCCGTGTTGTTTGCTTATTTTGATAAAAACATTTTTGCTCTCACTATCTACCAGCAGAAAACTGCTAGGCGTTTGCTAGTATATCCGTGATAAATCCATTTTTTCACTGTTGTTCCCTAAAATATAGTCAGGCATGAATTTGTGGAACTATGAGAGCATGTTAAGGCAATATAAACTCAGAGAGAGTTAGTGTTATACAGCTTGGGGGTAATGGCAACCCAATCGACTCGCCTGAGCAGAAACTTTATTTCATTCCGGAACGTCGAAAACCGAACTGTTAGTTGCGTTTCGGGTTTTTGGAACGCCCGCCCTGCGTCTTGGATTGCGACACGCAATCTCAATCGGGGACTCGGTCGACTTTGAAGTCAGCCTCCGCCAACACTGTCAATGGGACCGTCACCGAACTGGAGGGGTTTGGTGTGCCTTTCTTCTTAATGGCCCTCTCCGCAAAGTGGCGGTGAGGATACATACATAAGTATCCATGGGAGTAGCCTGAATGTATCTAAACTGGATCAGCATACCACGTCTGTAAAATGAAACAACACACGATTGCGTGTTGTCGTTTCCTTTTTTCATTCTCACGCAACTACTGAACCATAACAGCTCTCTATACTATTTTGTGTGTGCACATCCCATCCTCACTTCACACTATCGTTATGCAGTAGTGCATTTGACTAGGTGGAGGGGTGAAAAAACCAGTTACTAATTCGGTGATCCGTCAAAGTTTAATTTTTACCCCAACCATCCTACAGGGCTTGTCAAGTGCGTGAATTTTACCCGTGATAAATCATTGTTCTTTGAGTACCTGTGTTGGCATATCTCAGAAGCTGTTCGGTGGTCATTCTTAGGTGGAAAGGAGCACGGGTTAATATCATACCGGAACGATGCGAAGTAATGCATACAACTTAATTGTAAGCATGCAACCTCGAAAAACGCAAATCTATGAAAGTTTAAGAAGTACGATGTGTGCGCCACTTTGTGATAGCTACTCTGGATGCGAAGTACTGAGACAAAATGCCAATATAAATATTTATGACCCGGTTTCCTCTACTTTAGGGTGCACCGAAATGTGTTGGTTACCATGCATGCAGTTCGTTCTCGGACACGGGCATGTGGGTGCAGGCTTGAGGTCGGAAATATTTTCAATCGCTATACTTGGAGGTGAAAGCAAGACAGAACGTTTATTCACGCAAATGAATAATGGTACAACCTGACGATAGTTTAGTGTCCGTTTTGCTGAAACATCCAAGGTCAAGGCCCCACAGTCAAGGAGAACACAACGACTACATCTGGATTACACAGGCACACAGTGAATGCAGACGAGAGGAATGATGATGTTCCATGCAAAATTAGTTATAAATTGCAAAACAGCGATTACTTGACAAGTCCCGTAGAATGACCAGGTTAAAGCTTACAAAATCAAAGGTAGCGAACAGCAAGAAACGGAAAAATTCGTGTATTAAGTGCAATCTGATGCATGTTTTCTTACCGCTACGTTAGGGAAATGACTGGGGACCACATAGTTTGGAAAGCTTTATTCCGTCCTCCGAGTGAAACAGACTAGATCATGTAATGCAAATGGGATAGAGCGTTTTGGAACCATTTTTGAAACTGTTAATGTGAAAGGGGATGCTGCGAGTTAAGGCGTCCCATGTTTAGAAGATTTGAAGAGACAAAATGGTTTGTCGAAGATCAAGTCGACTGTAGTATGCGGCCCTTTTTCAGTTGCCATCTCAGGTTAGTATTCTGGCTGAGTAGCAATAGGTCGCAACAGTCGTGATTGGTGTTCGTCAGTACTAGGTAAGACTTTATGAGCTTTCTTAGCTGAAGCAGTTATTCACCATTGTACAGTCCCATGTATTGCATTGTGCTTTGGTAGAGTAGGTGAAACTACTCCCCCACGAATTTGGTCGTCCTACGTTGTAGAGCTTCAAACACATTAGCGTTCTTTTTGCATCATTGACGGTAATAGTGGTTTACGTATTCCACTTGAGGTCCCCCGTATCATTCCGCTTTTGTGGAAAGCTTGTTTGCAAGAATGTTCAGAACGCCCTCCGTAGGAGGTCAAAGTGTTGCGAGTCTATTCTCGATGTCTTTTCGACCTGTCTCGAGCAGTTAAGGATATCCTGCACAATTGTTCCGGGAGCGCTATCCTGGGTGGCACCTTGCAGCTGCTAGTCATCAAGTGGATATTCATGCGTAAGCTTATGGCTTGTGCTCACGACTTGACATTGCGTCACGTTGAACTGGATCTAATTCTCGGATGACCACGTATAGTCCATGTCGAAATCGCTCTACTTTATTGTATAATTGTCTACTGTCATGATATAATGCTAGAACTTACCAACGTCTGCAAAGAGTAAGAAGTTCGACTGGAGTACACTAGCATAATTGTTGATGAAGATCAGGAACCAACATGGTCCCAGTACTGTTCCTAGGAGTGCACTAAATAGATTTCCATGAGATCTAAAAAAAACATTTCGGACTCTCACTTCGGCTGACGTTGAAAGGGAAAGTTGCTTCGCAACGCAGTATAGGTTCCCCGACGCCACAGCTTCCAATGCGATGATCCGGGCGATTAAACGCTTCAGAAAATGCTAGGTAGACGACGTCGACTCCTACTCCGGCGTCGACCGACTTCTCCCAGCTTCCTCTATTCGACAGTAAACATGTATTGCATGCCTGATTTCTGCTGAATCCGTGCTGCTGTGACACTATGATTTGGTTATTCACAAGGTGTCCAATGAGATTCTCTGTGATAATAGCCTTAATACATTTGGATAGCATTGAGAGGTAGGTCTTTGGATGGCAGTTCGCAAGTTCTGCCCCATCTCCTCTCTTGTAAACATGTGTGACCGTACCATGTTTCCACATAGTGGGAACTTGCATTTCCTCAAGGCATTACTGAAAGAACTGAGCTAACAGTTAGCCGATGTCCACAGCGGCTGTCTTCAATTCCTTTGATTTTATTTCGCCCACTCCAGGAGAGCAATCCACTCGCAAGGATAATAGTCTTTTCATCAAATTTACTGTATTGAACAATACTTGGATTAACCTTAGACGCGGTGGAAGCTGTAGTGAACGCTAGTGAGATGAGGGTTCACTCTGGGAAGTGTGGCTGAATGGTGGCCAAGCGCATTGGCTGTCTACATTGAAGTTTGCACCGGACCATCTGCTGTTCGTAAAACTGGTATTCCGCGTTGCTCTTTGCCGAGCTTGTTGAAGTGCTTGTACAGAATTTCAGGATTAATACTGAATTTTATTGTTAAGTCCTGTGGGTGTATTTTTCTCATGAACCAACTTGACGCAGTATTTTCGGCAAGTTATCTACGCACTCATGGCCTCACACTGGGGCAGTGGTTGTAGGAAGGTCAGGCATAATCTCTTAGGGTCATGTATTTTTGACTCCTGTTCCTCAAGAAGGACTTCGTATGCTCTGGGCGAAAAATGTTGGTTTCCGAACTATTTGCTACTAGCCTAGGGAACAGTGCAAATGACTACCTCTAGGCTACTTCGGGCTGCTGTTCAGGTGGGTATTACCAGTATGTTTCTTGAAGGAAGTTGGTTAAGATGTTGTAATGTGTGAGCACATGGGTTTCAGGGTTGTTTTCACATGTGTGTACCGCGTAGCAGATGTAACGAAAGGGCAGCGTCGCATGATCCCTACCACGAACTGATACATTCATGGTTAAAGCATCGACCATTAGTTCTCCTTGAGAAGCACAATGCGTAAAACAGATGTTTCGTCAGTTGTTTTGAATCGCGTGGGAGAGTTGATTTGGTTTTATAGCGGTACCTCCGCGATTAGTTCGCTCAAGTCAGTCTTGAATTCTTTGCTGAGAGAGGCATGGACTTTGCTTGCGTGCAAATTGAACTCCACCACCGGACGGATGTAATTGTGTAACCGGGGTAGGATTCGCTTCATAACTGACGCCAAACAGTGATACATTTCCAAAATGGACCTTGGGGGGTGGTATATTTTTTCAATTAAGCGTATATCACCACTTTCTAGATCCACGCGGCAATAGAGAGAGAATCGCCGAATTGCGTTTCAGAATAGTCTATAATATGGATAAGCAGGTTAGATTGGTAATACAGGAGTTTCCCTCTCCCTTTGCTGGTTCGAATCTTTCATAAAGGAATAATAGGAGGTAGAGCTATCTCAGCATCGATGAGCTGAGTATTCAGTCATTCTTTGGTTGTCCTGATTTCTAAAGCCGGGGAAATGACTGATACCAAACTTGATTAACTTACTACAATGATCTTGTGAGCTGGTAACCATGCAGCTGTGGGCTTCGATGAATACTCGACAATGATTTATCACAGGTTAAAATGCACGTGCATAACAAGTCCCGTAAGATGTTTGGAGTGACAATTAAAAGAATCAAAGAAGAAGTGAATCGTCATTATAAACGTCCACGGATTTAACTGCACTACAGAATAATGATAGTTTGAAATGGGAATGGAATGTTCATAAATAAAATAATATGGAGAGCCATTATAGTTCACGTACTCCGTGAGAAATAAAAAGAAACGGAAATGAAATCGTCCAATCGTGTGTCCCCTCATTCAACCATTGTGAGAAGCTGATCCAGTTTAGGCACATCCAAGCCATCCACATACACACAAATGCATGTTTCGTTACCGCCACTTTACGAGGAGGTCAGCTAATCACAAAGTTTGGCTCGCGTTATTTCACCCTCAGAGTGAAACAGTATGTTGAGCAATGCAAGTTAGAGTGTCATCAAAGCCTTTTATGAACAGCGTTGATGTAGGGGTAACGATGATGGATTCGATAGGGCATTGCACGTTCGGGACACCTAAAGGGAGGAAACGTTTTGTTAGTAATCAGATCGACCGCAGTGCGTATCGTGTGTGTGCTGGTGGCCCCCCAGTTTAGTAGTTTGATCCAGGTACAACAGGTCGTGAAAGGCGTGACCTGGCTTCGTCAGTATTTAGTCAACCATGATGACGTCACCTCACTAACGTTGATATTCATCCCTGTACAACCTCAGGACTTGTTGTCTGCGTTGGTAGGAGAGGTGAAACAAGCCCCTAACGAGTTTGTTTGCTTTACCTTGGGGAGTTTCAAGTGCATCGAATTCGCACTTATGCCAAGAAAGCCTGGACTGTGTCCCGTATTCCACAGGGACCTCACATATGCCCACAGCATTTGTTAAAAGATTGATAGCTGTAAATTCCTGAAAGCTCTCCGTAACACTCCAAGATGCTGATTGGATCTTTTGGATGTCATTTCGGCTTATTTCGAGCAGCTAAAGTCATCCTGTACGATCCCACCGAGGTCGCATCTCTGGGAAGCACGTTGCAACTGCTGGTCACCAAATCCTTGGTAAGCTGATGGCGTATGCTCAGATCCCTGCATTTCTGCACCTTGTACTGGAGTCAGTTTTCGGATGACCACATATAGGCCCTGTCGCTTTAGCTATGCGGCTCCGTGGCATCATCCACTGTCTTGATGTCAGGTCAGCTTTGTCATCCTTTGTAAATAATAACATGCTCAACAGCAGTAAACTAGCAAGCTCTTTATTAACTAATATTAATAAACGTGACCTGGCTAACTATCCCTGAGGCACGTTCACTAAACTTTTATTGGGCCGGGAAGGGACCTGCGGACGCTCACATTCAGCTGACGTTGAATGTGGAAGCTGTCGATCCGTCGGAGCACAGGGTCACCGATTCCCTTGTTACGAAGCTTGAGAAGGACAATGTGCTGGTCCAGGTTATCGGACGCTTTGCTCACATCCAACTACATGACCTCAAGTCCCACGCTGTCCTTGAAGGATTCTTCGAGCTTGCTCGGACTGTCAGCGAGTTTGGAGTGGACAACCGATTTCGGCGAAATTCATGCTGCTGTTTGAGGTCTGTAGTCACATCCTATTTGCGCAGCGAATTACTTACACTATTTAGACATGCGACTCAATGTTTGGCACATGTAACAACTACCGTCAATTAGGAGTATTCCGTTTTTAGATAGATAGTTACCCGAATTGTAATAAACAACTGAAGCTTGATTTAACCCAGTTGGAATTACCATCACCTTACAGATAAAGCACTACTGGGATGGAGTAAAATTGATGTTCGCTGCTTGGCTCCCAGCCTACTTCGCATCTAATGGCAAGTTTTGGTAAGGTTTAATAGTAGTAATATTCATATTGCAAACATAGTGCTTGAAGGTTACCACAGCTGTTTTTTATTCTTCTAAGATAGTCCACGGCGCACGTGACATCACTGACTCTATAACCTTAGTTTTAAGTGCCGTTAGATTCCTATCTGTTCCTTGATCTGAATGCACCACCGCTTTTTGACATAAAAGCACAGATTTGCTCGTATGTTTCAGGATTGAATAACACACCGTGTCCCTGAAATCACGCTGCCCACCTAGGTGTCAGTTGAGACGGTTAGCTACAATGTTGATGAGAATGACAAAAAAGCAACAGTGTGACTGAAGTACGCGACTGGTATTTTTCTACTGTGATAAGAAATATCGTCAGTAATCCATCCTATGGTTTGCGAGTGGGTTGGCGCCATTTCCAGAAAGTTTGTCGATACTCCAAGTAGTCTGTCCATCAGTACATGCCATGCAAAGTTGCGTACATTTTTCGTAATACTCTGACTTCCCACCACCAAATATGAGTAACAATCATATCTCGTATGCGGAAAACAGTCGCTCTGCAAATGGTAAATAAATATCATAAGGATCATTATTCATACTATAAGTGCAGAAGATGCATTCGCGGAAACACTTGCAGCATGCCTCGCAGTTTGACTGAGGTCTTAAGACAATCGTTTGGTAAAACAAAGGAATATTATTCAGCTTGCCTAGCGCAGGGGCTTAGTGATCAAAAGATATCCATCAGGTTCCACTCTCAACTCCGGCCATTGCCACGGAATATGTCAGTTATGACAGCGACAACTGGATTTAAGAATGTAGTTATGGGGCCAAAGAAAATGCCACTTGAACAGATGCATACACCTGTTAAAGGAAACAAAATAGCCCAGCTGAGCGCTCGCAAACTGCCTTATAAAATGTATATGATTAGGATCTCCACACAAATGTTTACTGCATAGCTAGTCTGAATGATTCCGCGACTACTGCTGCATCTCTACCAACACAAGCCAACTTCAATATCACTGTCACTCCTATCAAGCCATCTGGTACTATCACTTATAAAACTACCCCAACGGAATTAGTGCTAATTTCAACATTACCCACAGATCTATATAGATACCACTTAATTGCTCAGCCTATCGTTACCACAGACGCCGCAAGCGTAGACAACATGCTCAGCACCGGCGCCACACGGAATTCAACCTGGAAGAAAATTCGTACATCCGCTGACAAGCGCTGCAGTTTTACTAACAACAGCAAAGCCACTTCGACTAATTCGAATAAGTTAAAGAGTTTGGCACCTCAGCGCACACTCGTTACGCTTAACGTTCCTGATATTTTCTAGTAGAAGAAACATCAAATCTCTTACTGAACACTATAAATTGAATGGTAGTTTATTATCAGCTATCAGTCTAACACAAACAAGAAGCTATTATCCATGCAATATGAATCTCTTCCCTTCCAATCCGTCTACCCTGAGTGCCCTCCTTACTAAATGTGCTCGGCTGCTCAGACTGACACTATAAGGATTTACCATTTAGATATCCAGCCAACTCTAGCTCAGTAGGTAAGCCGATTATGCTACCATACCACCCAATCGGAGCCTGAGAGCGAAGCCATCAAATGGTGCCCCAAACGACGCTCAAATGTCTGACTTCCAATTGCACCAAACTCCTGTGTTAAGTTTACTGTAGGTTACACTGCCGCCAACCCCAGTAAATCAACATTTCTGGCAGTTCTTCCAACAGCTTATCAACCTAGCCCGAATATGCCTAAAACCAGCAACATGTGTGTTGACTTTACCCACGTAAGTTCCCCCACTACACAGGATACTGCCTTTTGTCCAGCGATATACAAACAGTCAGTAAATAGACCTACACAACATGTATATGCTGGAATACTTCGTTTAAACGCACGGTATCTCAACAGCAAAATGCACTACCCAGATTCTCTACTGTTTCTATCCTGTCCCGACATCGTGCTTGCTTTGGAGACTTGGGAAAACGAACATACTTCAAACACTCACTGTTATATCCCAAGGTTCCGAGGCTGTGGCATATTTCGTCGTGGTGCAGGTCGTCGCTTAGTTGTGAATGATCAACACGATGCAAATTCTGTGTGTGACCCATTTCTAGCTAAACTTGATGAGTCTGCTTGAGTTAACCAACGAATAAATTGCAAGACCATCCATAATTTTTGTGTTAATAACCCATCAAACTATAGTATAGAGAATACTGATCACCCCGCCGAACTCTTCTCATAGGTTTCTGTGTGGCCGTCAACGCAGAAAATTAATAGGGGGAGGTTACTGGGCCTGGGATTTGGTGTCCACCACGGTCCCAAGTTAAATATCAGCATCTCTTTTAACAAGCAATGCATTTGATTGGATAAACTAAATTTCATTTTAAAGATGTAAAAACTTGCTAGAACTAGGCTTTAGGAAAAACATGAAAATACAACCTCATCAATCTTCCTGGAAGTGAGCACGAGATAGCAGAGATATTCAACAGCGAATGGCGCAGCCTTGCCGTACTTCCTCTGCTGATTTCAGGATTATTGATGCATTGGATTTATGGCGGATTTTCTAAGCGGTTGGTTCTATTGTCTAAGTGCTTTCTGAATAAGTGGACAAGTTTATAGGCATAGGCTTATTGTTCGAAGAAAGTAGAAGTCACGATTAAACTTCACACGATAATCTACCTCGACGGGGAGTCGAACCCCGGTCCCACGAATTCCCGGTCCGCTGCTCTACCACTGAGCTACCGAGGACTGACGATTAGGTACGCAATTTAATACATGACTTCTGCTTTGTGTGTGACGTATTGCCAATGAGCTCACAGTATCTGTCCTGGTGTTGCAGATCGGTTTACTCACTCTTCACTTCCCAATGGACCGAAGTATCTGTCCTTCTGATGTCCAATGGGCGATGGTAGATTACTTGTGGATGTTTGTGAGCAGTGTTATGTTCTAACATTACACTACTCACAAACATCCACAAAGAGGCATATTGTGTTCATACCACACTTCAACCCTAGTACTCCACTTTCCTTTACTCACCTACTTCTCCGCAATTATTCCTTCCCACCTGCCCAACCCATTAAGGTTCTACACATCTCTCCCTTGCTTACATTTGCTCTATCGACTCCAGTTGCTTAGTACATACATTTATCGCCCACTTTATCAATAACTTCTAAATCACTAGCCGCAAAGAATATGGGTTCAGCCACCAACACAGTGGAACCAAACCGGCGATATTTAAGGGGCTCTAGTAAAGTTGTGAAGGTAGATCAACTTGCTTCCTCTTCTCTGGTATCGACAACCCCAGGATAAAACAACTCAGCCACAAATGCGCTGCAGCCAAATAAAGAAGTTTTAAAAATGTCTATAAAGCTGTAAAGGCACGTAAACTTAAGGAAACGTAGAATTCACAAAGACCGTTTAACTTCTACTACCAACATTCCTACAGAAGTATACAACAGAGTCGATCAGATTGAAATGGACGTAAAATCTATCAATGAAAAGCTCTCGGTGATGGACGACTTCTGTAACCTGCTGCGTCCCTTCTCCTACTTGTGTGGTATGCCTGATAAACCAAACCTAGAGTATTGCACAAGGCTTCATAGTTCATCTCTGCAGTTGCATCAGCAGTTTATGAACGTATACGCCGTCAATAAATGATAGTTGGGTTCGAGGTGCCTGATGCGATTAAAATCAAAGCCGTAGAAAAGGCTCTGCTTATATCCAGCAACCTACGGTCCATACGTTGTATATCCATGAGATTAAAGAAGAACTCGACGAAGCATTGCTGCCTGATCGTGTTCAGGCGCTCTGGCAAAGCAAATGCCGGAAAGATCATACGTTCGTATAATCTTATAGCCGCATGACCCCATTTCGAAAGGATAATTCTTAAACATGATGAGACACCACTCCAGAGGGAAGTGACTTGAATTAGGCGATCTCTGGTAGGCCCGAAAGAACATACTCCTGCAAACATGCACCGCCACATAATCCTAGATGCCGAAGTGGACCTTGACAATGTACAATGTACAATGTACCACCCCACGTGGGTGTTTCATCTGTAACATCGGCAGCATCTAATCCGTCCAAAACAGCTTCCACAGGAATACGCAGTATGTTTGACACTGACCCAGTTAAGCTTCGGGGTGATGTCCCTCCTAATAGTCCTCAGAATCATTTAAAATTTGTAACCACTAACAGTGGCGGTTCAGGCTCCACGAAGTTTGCCCAGCCACTGCGTGGAGAGTATGGAGACAAGGAGCCAGTGGATACCATACCTATAGACGGTAAAATCACTATGGGGCATAAATTAATTTAAAATAGACCACAAGCGCCACAGTACAACACGCCGCTTGCTTCCCAGATAGGCAGTAAAAGTAACGGTCAACCGCGCCGTGAGCCCTACTTGTCCAAGGCTGTGGCAAAGGTTGTTGGATCAGAACTAATATCTCAACGGATGCATGGAAATAATGGCTGTAGTCAGAGTTATCAAAGAAAAGGCTCTTCAACAACCTGAAAGACGCCAGACGCAAACCAAATAGCATCTCTACCCAAATCATTTACAAATGGTCTGACCGCTTCTACTAAGATCAGGGCTATCCCAATTCGTACAAGGCTTCTTGACCTCACAACTCATTGTGCGCCCGTTCCTACTCCTCTCCTTCCGTTCTACATGAGCACAGATGCTAATCTTTACCAGGATGATAACTACAAGAGCAAGATTGCATCCTCTCATGAAATCTTTCTCTCACAACTCGAGCCACATTTTGAGTATCCACTCAGTCATGTTGTCGATCATCTCAATATGTTTCTCCCCTTGGAGAACCACTACAAACATGTGAATGACATGCATTTGCCTTCTTTTCGAAAAGCGCTGCCTCACCCAGCGCCCTTCCTACCTCTCCTGCTCCCGACGCATTTCAACCAGTTATTGGGGATGCCGAATGCACCACACGCTTCTAAAAGCCCTGTACACTGCCACAAACCGCCTCAATCATGTATAATAAGCCCAGTTGCAAACATCGCCATGCAGACTATGCTTCATCATCCGCGGTCGGCATCTCGTCCTCTGTAATTCGCGCGCCATACAGTGGCTGAAAGTCCCATAGTTCCTGTAATACAGGCAACGAGGAATACAGCCAAAATGAGCGTGACATTGACTCTCAACAATCTTCAGAAAATACGCCATTAGATAATTCTAATCCCGGCTGTCTGGTGTTGGAAGCAGCAAGCCTCCTATCCCAAAATGATGTAGTTGACCATTTTTTAACGAATACTCGATCGATGGCGAAGAAGATGCTTCACCTACGACCCTTATTTTAATTCTCTCAACCACATGTTGGGCTTGTAACGGAAACGGTTTGTTTCGCAGTGTACAGAGCTATTTGTTCCTCGCTTCATGACTTTTGCCAGTGGCCGTGTTACTGTTCGAGGTGGCGGCTGCGTTGTGTTCGTTTACAAAGCTTTAGAGGCGAGTAGGTTGGAGGCTCATTCGTCAGGCGGATTCGAGGACTCGGTCTCGATAAAGGTAAGATTAAATGCTCTCATTTTCTTGTTGGCTGCCTTTATTTGCCGCCCGGCTCTACCAAGTGCAAATTAAACCAATTTACTTAGTTGTTCGAATCCGCATCTGAGATGCCGTTCTTTCAGAAAATTATAGGTGGCGACATCAACATGCCCGATGTTTCGTGGCAGGAACGAACAGCACCCGCTACGTATCGGAATTTTCTTTCTTCAGTAGTCACTTATTGATGGACACAGCAAGTATGCTCTCCTGCTTGTGATAGTAACATACTAGACTTTTATTTTACGTTTGATATATCCCGTGTACAAACAGAGACTCTTTTAAATTTTCTGGGAGCGATCATATGGTTATCAAACTAACCTGCATGGTTGCTCAAATAACGGCAACGAACCCTTACGATGCCCACCAATAAGGACCATATCGCATATTGGACTGGAGCAGGTTCCGTCTGACTATTAGATCCCTTGACTGGGATGACTTTTCCTTACACACTGTGCAGCTATTGCAACTGATGAATTCCACCAACATTTGACCTACTGCACTGACCTGCTTGCACCACTAAAATATAGAAAGCAACCTTTGCCTCGTCCTCAAAACCTCATTCCTAAAACTGTTGCGATGCGTCTAAAACGCTTGCGCTTTATGTTCAAGAAAATCAATAATACATGTGCGATCTTAATAACTGAGAAAATCCTCAAGGACTTACAAGACCGGCATGAAAGAAAGCTTATGTCACAAGGGCACAAGTGCTAGCGGCTCCCAGCGGTAAACACATTTTCGTCGCATAATAAGAGTTAGATACGAAGCACAACGTCATCAACCTGTAACCATTGCCTCTTCAGACAGCAGTCTAAATACCAACCCCGATGAGCTCTGTGAGTTATCTAATAAACATTTCTCCTCCTCCTTTAATACAGGCGCCTGTGTTGCATAAGAAAGTTTGCCTCTACTCATCAATGAAAGAATAGATACAGTTGAGTTAAAGCTGTATAGCATTAGCAAGCAAATAACCGCCCTAAAGCATATTTTCACCCTGGAACTGACAGCATACCACCAACTTTGCTTAAGATCGCCGGGTCCGATATTCACATTTTCCTGCTAAACATATTCACCTTGTTGATTCAGACTTGTGTAAACCCCGCTCGGTGGAAGCGGGCCAACGTCCTACCCCGACACAAAGGAGGATCACATCACGAGCTTTCAAATTACCGCCCCATTAGCCATACTTCCATATTGACTCGTAGTATGGAAAGAATAATCAAAGAAAGAGTCATGGAGTATATTACTTCACAAAATCTGGTCGACAGATCGAAACATGGATTCCTCCGTGGTCCTTCATGTCAAACTTGTCAATTTGAATTTCTGGACTACGTAACCAAGTCGGCTGACTCCAGGCAGTCGATAGTTATTCTCTCCTTATACATGGAAAGTGCATTCGACCGCATACCCCATGCAGAACTTCTAACAAAGTTAATCACTTATGAGTTTGCTAACCCTTTAATAGCATGAATGTTATCTTTCTCGTCTACACGCACCCAATTTGTCAGAGGTGGCAAATGCGTATCTTCACTTATACCGATAAACATTGGCGTCATACAAGGAAGCGTATTAGGCCCACTGCTATTCCTGCTATACACAAACGATATTTTCCGAATACTTTGACATGGCAGACACTTTCTTGTCGCGAACCATATCAAAGTTGGGTTAGCTTTTGATTTCATAAATGAACCAAACATTGCTCAAACAATACAGATGGAGCTCTTCGCCCTTCAGCGATGGTGCCGGGAGTGGAGAAACGGCATTCCCTATTGGCAAATGTGAAGCCCTATTCTTCAGATGTAACGTTATTAATGACATACTGACGTTAGATGCCAAACCAGTTACCTAGTGCACAACGATTCGTGACATGGGAGTTGGCTACTGAAGCTCTTTCAATTTCTCCGGACGGGTACATCATGTCACCGCCAAGGCGGGATTTATCATAGCAAGTATTTTCAATACGTTATGTCTGAAAAACTCTAGGCTAGCTAGGTATAAAGCATGTGGGTGCCCAGTCATAGACTAATGCTCATTATTATTCATCAATTTAAAAATGTACGACAAAAGCAATCTTGAAAAAGCACAACGTTCCTCTATCAAACGATTACTAAGGTATGGATCGTTGACTGATCAACAAAGGTGTAAACTGCTGAAGCTAGAACCATTATGGTTGAGAAGAATTAAGAATAATCTTATCTTCCTGTTTTTTTTAACTCATACCAATTTTGGGGAGCAGGATACTGTCAAGTTTGGCAATTTCCATCAGTATCCAACTAGAAAGATATCATCCAGTTTCAGTATCCCTGGAGGGCGTACAAGATTGCTCGCCAAATTCTTACTCAAAAGATATACATCCTCATGGAATAAGATTCCCTAATCCATTATATATAACTACACTAAGCATATATTTTGAGCTCAAATATTCGACTACCTAACCGTAGAGAAGATATTACGTATACTGGGCGCATCTACATTTTTAGACGATATTAATGGGAGAGGCCCCATGGAGCTTTAAAGGTTGTACCTCACATCTACCGCATTCAAAATTCTGCTCGGCTTAGATCTCAGTTCATATCTTAACTTCTGACACCGCTTGTCTGTCTTTTTATTTTCTTTTTCTATGTTCGTTGTTTTATTCGCCCCCCTTGGGCTACCGGATTGCCTAACGTTAGAAGGTTTCGGTTCACTTAGTTTCACTGGCTCTCCTAACCGTCCTGCACTGGTTACTGATCATCTGCTTTCCTTTCCTGTCTTGCCTTGGTTTGAAAAAGTTCACTCGTTAATCCATATCATAACATTCCAGATAGTTGGTTAACTATTTCTCTGATTAAACAGCGAACGTGACCCCGTTTGTTCACTCCACTTCACCTCCTCTTTTCCCTCACCATCTCTTAAATTTTATCAGACTTGAACGCTAGCCATCTTTCAATGTCAATACTGGTAGATTGCTAGAATAAGAAGCCAGATCCTTTTCCGTACATTAGTGTAATCTTTCTCTTCAGTATTTCATATTTATTTAACCGGGCCAGAAAGTTAACCGTGTGTCAGAGTTGCCCCACTCATCTAGGATACCTGAACTTCCAGCATTTTCGATGGCCACTACACTCTACTTAGGCCATCCCCATGAAACTCTCTTTTACCTGGCTCCATTTCCAAGCATTCGCCTGGTAAATCTCAGGCTCAGTGATGGGTGGACATCCAGCACCTATTCTTTCACAGACCTCCTCTTCAACGCTTGTACTATTAATCGTACTGGAGTAATCCAAGTTACGATCGTTCAGAATAATCACAGAGGTGATGGCTGGTAAATCACTCGAGCTTTACTGGATGCCGTATTAATCCAGAGTATAGCAGCCATAAAGATTTCCACTACAATTCATGACGACATATATATTATTTTGCTACACCACACCTTTTAGGCGGTTTGACAATCTAGAAGTTATTCGCCATCCTCTAGGTTTTTTCCTTTTATAGCTGCATCGTACTAAAATGTTATAATCAACCAAACGATGCATTTTGCTCTCATTTAACTAGCGCCAGAATCTACTGGTATTAGAATCTTCATTTCGTTCTGAAGTATTTTTCCCTTAGGGTAAGGTTTCGGCATAAGCCTGCATTTTTAAATGTCCCAAAACAACTACTAGGGAAATTACAAGAACGCTTGCCAAATTGTACGTATTCATTTCAAAATGATGTCTATATTTTTGGATTTTCCTTTGCCAGATATTTAAGATTTATTTATTTTTACTGGTAATCATTTTATAGCCATTTCCTACTTGCCTTGTTACTATTGTTTATTGTAATACCTCCCTGAGTCCACTAGGAACAGGGACTTCTGCACGACTTTTAATCGTCTGCTGAAGTTGGATTGCGCATAGGCAGAAGTTTGAAAGGATGGTTGATTGTAGCGCGCCAGTGTCTGCACAGCAAGCTAACTACCCCCTTGGTCTAATAAGATCCAAGTACGCCCTGGACACAGAATCGCTTGGAACCCACGACAGGACGCATATTACACGCCTTCACGAAAGTCCTATTTCCGCCTTCTGGTCAAACTGCGCTGGTTCAGATTGACGGGACATCCGTTAACGTAGATATAACTCCAGAACAATATCCCTCACTTTACCCTGAACAACTCGCATGTGTGAAACTGACATGGATATAACATAATGCTTATTCCTAACTAATATGTAGAGGGGACTAACTGAAATTTTTCAACTATTTTGATCTTTCCTTGTAGGAATAATCTCTCCCATCGTCGAGAAATAAAACATTCATTTATTTATAGATTCGCTTCGATGAAATCACGTACAACCATGACACAATCAACATGGTTATACGTTTTCGTCTGGGGATGTTCCAGATATGTAGAACTATGCGCTCGTTGCACCAAGACATAAAAGCGGTGCACCTCAAATGCATACGAACTATGGGCCCGTCATCCTTACCTGCATTCTGTGTAGAACAATGGAAATGGCAATAAAAGCCAAATACATCAAATTCCTATAGTCTCAACATTTGGTCAACAATTCTTGGCACCGTACTCTGAGAACACAGTGATGTATAACTTATCCGTTCCAATTTCTTAACTTCGTTACTAATTCCATTGACCGCGCTAAGCGTTTTGTCATGAAGTTCCTTGATACGCTTACAGCATTCGATCGGTTACCACTTGGAAAGCTTTTATCGAAATTACGACCTATCGGGATAACTGGCAGTTTACATTCTTAGATATCATTGGTCGAAAATACAAAATCGGTCGAAATACAAAGCAATACTTCCATAAGTATACAAGTCACAAGTGGCATGATTCAAGGAAGTTAACGTACATTAACTATGTCTTCGATGCCACCAGACATGGCAAACAAATTGTGTTCGCCGATGATAGCAAAACTGTTTTGAAGTTCGATTCAGACAATTTTAAAAAGGCGGTGATCGACATACAAGCAGATGTGTACGAGCTGGAGTGTTGGTGTAGCAACTAGAGAAGCGAACTCTCATCCGAGAAATGCACGTTCATGACCTATCGGTACAGTATTACACCAACTGTCTCATCTTTCGTGGTCTTGCGTTACACTAGACCCTTCAATTGCACCGAACCATTGCAATATACCATTGAAAAGCCCATAAGTTAGGAGGGCTAATACTAAAAGCTTTGTTTTGTTTGAATCTAAAACCTACTTACAATAGCTGTTATTTTTCTCCTGTTCGAATATTGCTCACTAATAAACTTCAAGCTGAGAAAATATGACAATAAATATATATAGCGCTAATTTACGTAACGTCTAAAGGTAACCTAGAAATTCTTCTTGCTATGATCGCTACCGTGAGATGAATATCGAAAAGCTCTGGTCAAGTAGACTAAAACGCAACCTGAGCGTCAGGTTTGATATGATTCACCAACGCATCTTATACTCAGACCTGAAAGTGGCACTGCTCTTTAGTACAATATAAAGAATAGAGGCAGCACGTTACAGAACGAAAAAGCGTAAACTAACATAATAGCAAATGTCTTTCTTAACCGCTACGTAGTTAGTGGAACAAGTTGTCGCATACTTTGAGAACGAGCGACTCGAATGGGTTTTCTGCACTCTAGTAACCGGAGAATTGACAGTGAATAAAGTAACAGTGACATGAATACAAAGGGGTAGGTGCTTCACTGTGTTCGCCTAAGTTATTGTCACCGAGCATCCCCTATCTGTCTCCATCAGTACATTCTATCCTTGGATTTGGAGTTTCACGGTGTATGGCGCTGAACTTAGATTGAACAGCTTTCAGCCATAGAGAATGTAACTGGTTCGTTCACTTCACCACAATCCACCGCTTTGCTTATATGTTCTTGTGGTTTATGCAATTCAAGTTCCAGCTCGACTGACCTGCATGCTCGAGACAAATGACTCACCTTCCTACAACGTCGGCACACTGTTTTCCTTTGTCGACCTTCAAGTGCGAATTCATGTTGCTCACTACTTTGATGACATACCGAAGGTACTTGTTAGCTGTGACGTTCTTATCACAAGCTGTAATATTTAGGATAGCGTTGGTAGAGTAAATGTGCACAGTTGTTGTCTTAGAATTTCTCGTTGACTGACAACTGAACAAGCCGCATTGCAGTCAAATGAAATATCATCCTGTGCAAACAGCTTTTCAGGGTATTCTGGTATGATGTACGATCTATCACGTATTGAAGTACCATTGTTTCTTCGGATTTACTCCTGACCAACGTCATTGTATGTGCAATCACAGGTGGCGATGAACTCATTTATACTTTCTTCCGGGTTCTGGCTGAGTTTTAAAATACTACCTGGTTGTAAACATGCTTTTAGGAACCCTTTAGAGAGCACTGAATGTACCCAAAGCACTGCTTGCGACTGCACAGACGTCATCAATCCAGAGGGCATCGAAGTATCGCTGGCCTTCGTCACCAAAGAACTGCCATAGTAGTTTGATCTCGTGTTGCCCTGTAAAAGAGACTAGCGCGTTCAAGATTGTTGGTAAACCCAGGTTGTCAGAAAAGGTTTTCCGCTATCTATTCCAACTGGCAATATATGGTTTTCTGTAGAACTTGGCAGGGACTGCGTGGGAGCATTTACAATGGGCATGTTAATCTCCGTCGCCAACTGAAAGGATTAGTCAAGGTAAGTAAATGTACGAGAGCGTATGCCTATAGGCTCAAGACCCTAGGGATGGAAAACAACTCTGGACAGTGCACTGTATAATCAACAACTGACAGGACATCTCGAAAACATTCACTAGCGACACGATGTGCTTAGTTTGTGTGTGTGTGTGTGTGTGCGTGAATAGATGCAACGGCAGACGTTTTTATCCTCGTATCCAAAGTGGAACTTCGGTGTTGTTTTCCCAACAGAGCACTCCAAGAATCAAAAATGCTTGTTTGTATCCTATTAATGTGAGTAGATAAGTATATTACACCTTAGGTCAGTTGATTGAGCTTCAGCTTATTATCACTGGGTTGATATATAATGCAGTGCTGCAGCTGTATATACCTGATTTTCATACATATGCATGAACTCACTACCCCCAACGGTCAGCTCACGGTAGTAAACTCTAACCATCTTAATCAGCCTTAGGGGATAACAGCCAGCGGCAGCAATCTCGATATGGTCATAAGTACCAGCAGGAGGGAGTGCCGATGTGGTGCCTGGGACACGATCAGACCGCGTGCAGTAAAGGCAGTGAAGAAGCTGAATTGTCAAGTGGACCAAGATCAAATACTTGTATCAAAGCGCTTTCTGTTTTCGTTAAATTTCTGCTTTTACTCACTCAAAGCATAGGCGTATATATGCAAAATGGATATATACCTGTGTTCTTATGCTTCCCTGGAGTCGTTTGTCACCTGCATATTATAGAGGCTCAGACGGAGTTCGTCTGACGAATTGAAATGCTGTTGGGGCGACTTGCATCAACATCGCAAATACGCCAGAACCGTTCGTCATGCAGCAACAAAATCTCACTCGGGAAGTCGAAACGGTCTTAGCCCATCACCTACTTGACACACAATGTGCACTTTAAAGTGGTATTGGTTAGTGCCAATCAACGCTAGCTCACATGCCCATGTGACTGCGGTGTCACCCTATTAATGCAACATCGTCATTATAATTTTCATCAACCTCTGCAACAAGGACATTGTTTTACCATCAATTGTTTCACAGCAGCTGCGGAAACGGTGGCTGGGTCTTGGTGAGCGATAGTAAAACGTTCCAAAGCCATGACCTTCTAGTTCACGGTAAATGATGCTACTGGCGAACAACGGTGTCATTTGTTTGCATGGTTTTGCAGAGATCGGTATGAGGAGTCGAAACAAGTATGAAATCGGTTTTGTGGAGCGGCCGTGGGAGGCCGCTGCATCGCTGATGTCTAACTAGACAGCAGTATGCAGGAATGTCTGGTGGCTACCATAAGTGTTAGAACGTGATAGTCACTACAGCGTCGTAACTCACTTATGAGCCCAGGTGGATGCTAGTGAAGGAGTGTGCCTACCACTGCAGCTTGTACCATAAATACGGCCGAGTAAGAGAATAAAGAGGGACCAGATCAACGCTGCTGTAGTAAAAGCTTACCGAACGTTACCGTGGGCACGTATTATACGCCCAAGATTAAAGGCTATTTTACGGAATCCAAAAAGCACTGAATGTTATTACGGCACGATGCTTGAGCTACTGAGTACTAAATTCAACGGACAACGATTAAAATGCTAAGCGCCTGAGAGCCTGTTAACATGTGCGAAGCAGCTTTAACAGAACGAGAAGCAAAAGTGATAAGAAGCAGAAGAATATATATGTGTTTAGTCGATTTTCGGCTTAACGGAGTTGTTAATCTGTAGACACAAATGGGATAGAGAGCTCTATAAAATTACAGAGGAGATGCCAACTTACTATCATCACAATTTAGACTGACAGGCTAGTTGCTGTGTTTACACAACAAGTATTATCATAACTAAGAGCAGGCTCGGCTTTTGAATTATTGTCACGCGTATTAGTGGTGACATACAATACCTCACTTTGAGGATGCTACTTTTAACCACACTGCCCACCACTGTCTCAGTACAAAGTGTAGTTCAGTGGACATGAAATTTACTGTTTAATTCCTGTGAATGAATCGTCATGCTGCATGGCGTCCTCTCTTCGATGACAATGTCTGTCGATCGCACAAACTGCATGAGTCACGGTAGAATAATGTGAGATCTGAGAGTGTCAGCCATGTATCCGGATTGTGAAACACAGTCTCAGTTGGGCTACGGTTTGCTTTGAAGCAAAGCTTTGCTATTTTGACTACTTGGAAGGCATCCGAGGTGGAGAATTTTGGAGCTGCTCTCTCCCGGCTCTGCGCTTCAAGGCCGAGCACTTTCGTTCTGATTTCGGCTCCTAAGTAGAAATAACTTGAGTCCAGACGGGAGCCCAACACAGTGGCTGGGGGCTTTCGTCTTGGGTACTAGTCCAGAATTCCGTGAGCAGCGCTTGGCACAGGGGTTATATGTACGCTTCCTAAGGCCTGTGTTCCATCGCAACGAGACTGGACCTTAACGTAGTGCTATGCTTTGTGTGCCTCAGTGACCCATTGAGCTATGCTGGGTGGTACCTTTCTGCACCTTCAGAGCCACTCAGGCCAGATTGGTCAATGGTTAGAAGGTAGCTAAACTCAATCTCCTGGACCTCCAGGTTGTGGTTTGGAATGAGAGTGGCTCCTTACTTAGTCCAGTGCCAAAACCCTGCTGCCTTTTGATAAGGTTTTTGAACCATAGGCTTAGGTTAAGAAACCTAGTCGTACTGCTGTCTAGGCCTGGGCAACCTGACAGTATCCTGCCCACGCAATACAACGAACCTTTCCTCTAACAATTTCTTAAAGCTCTGACCGTCGAACAGGATAATCAACGGCGCCCCATCTGCTGCTTCCAGCAGGGTGGATAGGGGTTTGGATGCTACTGCTCAAGCCTTCCCGTGTTCATAGCCCCCTTCCTGCGCTTTTTCATCCACATCGTCGCCCTCTAACTTTACTTTTATCCCCCTATTTTCAATTCCTTCATTCTTGGCCGTCCCTACCTTTGCTTCAATAGTCGCTTGTCTTCTAGTTTCAACTCACACACAGTCGCAGGGCGACGCTGCAATCCAATCGACAAGTCCATGTTCAACCCAACGAAAAACGTCGGTTCATCTGATTCGTTTTGCAGTCCTCGAGTTTAGGTAAGACTGGCATACCTCAACGTGCGCAATTTGCTACAGATTGGCCAACAGGCAGCACTTGGCCGCACAACAGAGAACCTATAGATTGCTTTGTGCCGTTTATCAGAAACCCGCCTGCAAGATTCGAGCTATGTGCTTACCCTACGATTCCCCACATGCGACATAGGCGGCACATTCTCATTGCGTCTGCCTGACGATGATGCAGCTTCAAATGCCGGTCAAGCTGACGTCGGCATTGTTGTGAGTCCCCAGGCTAAACATGCCCTGATCGATTGGATCCCAGTTAACAGTCGGATGTGCGCCGTTACATTAGCTGGTTCGTTCCATGCTGCGAAGTCGCGCGGGAACAAACGGTGACTGTTTGTCATTGCGGCCTACGCCCCTACAAACTGTAGCGCTGATTCGGTGAAAGATGATTTCTATCATCAAAGTAACGATCTCCTTCGTTACAGAAGAAGCACGGATACTGCGGTGTTGGCTGGAGATTTAAACGTCTAATTCGGAAAAGTGTCCTCTGCAAATTTTCATCTGGGCGGCCAACATAGCGTAGGCTCCCGTAATGATAACGGTGAGCGATTGCTACAGCTATATGAAGAGGCTCGTCTCTTTCTCTTGAGCACAAACTTTCGACAGCGCACCCGCAGAAGCGTGACTTGGCGGTTACCAGCCTCGAGCCAGCCATGGACGCAATTCGATCATATCGCGATCAGTTACCGCTGGACAGGCTGTGCCCAAGATTGTTGCTCGATTTGGAGCACGAGCGTGGACTCTGAGCAGGCACTTGTTTGCGCCGACCACCCGGGTGCGTTCCGGTGGACGTCCGCAACGTCGATGTGAACGGATTGACACCATCCAGCTGGCGAAGCTAGGTGTTCTGAATGTGTATCAAAATGCGCTGACATCCGGGCTGAGTAAGCGCCCAGTGAACACCGTCGAAGATCACTGGTTGCAAATTCGTCAAACGTAACTATCAGCATGCATGTCTTCATGTGGCAAATCAAATTGCCAAACTGGATATTGTGTCACTACACAGGCTATAGAACTTATGGATGCTCGCCGACGTATTCTGGCTGGAAGCGAATACACTGAGACTTGCAAAAATATCAGGGCAAAACTGCGTGTTAGCCTGAAGAAATACCGCGAAGCCTGGTGGTCTCATCGTGCCTCGGAGATGGAAACAGCCGCTACCTTTGGTAACAATCATGTTATTCCGTCTGATACGGGAAGCAGGCAGCAGGAGACCTGGTGTTATCGAGACCATACGCAATGAGAGTAAGCAGCTGATCCACAGCCTATCAAAACGCTTTGAGCATTGGGCCAAACACTTTGCATGGCAATTCAACCAACTTAAATATCGCTTTCTTTTTTGGGCATTGAGCGCCCTTCTCCCTGGGCCGTCTCCTTGGATCCGCCCTCACGCACAGAAGTCGAATGTGAGATCAGGCAGTTGAAATTGTATAAGGCCAATGGTGCATGCAAAATTCCCTCAGCCCTCTTCACATTCGGGGACCTGCTATAGTGGATGATTTACACTAGTTGCTAGTGAAACTTCGAGAGCAGGAAATTGTCCGGACAGACTGGGGCCGCTCCGTCATTGTCACAGTTTTCAAGGAAGGCTCCTATACGGAATGCTTTAGTCATAGATGGACTAGTCTGATTTCAATCGCCTCTAAATTGCTTGCATCTGTCATTCTCCACAGACTGACTGGCACTGGTGAAAGCTTGATTCATGAAAAGCAAGCCGGGTTTCATCTAGGTCGCAGCTGCTTCGACCACATTTTCACCTTGCGTCAATTGTTGGAACACCGCCATATTTACTGGTGACCCACCGTTGTCGTGTTTCTTGACATAAATGGTGCCTTAGATGCAGTCCATCGATGTGCCCTTTGGGACTGTCCGCTGAGGAAAGGTATGCCTGATAACTAGGTAGACATTATCGAAGCTCTGTACATGCATAGTTCGGGCAGAGTGAGGGTTTATGACAAACTGTCGCAAACTTCAGTATCACCAGCGGTGTGAGACAACGTTGCCCTCTGTCGCCTTTCCTATTTAACTTCGCAGTTGACAAAGTCATTGAAAGAGCAATCGATGGACACGACCTGGAATGTGTGGAGTTATTTCTTGGTGATCGACTTCTTGACTTGGATTATGCGGACGATACCGCCTAATATGTGAGAGCTCCCAAACATGCCAATCAGCAGTGGCCCGGTTAGCACTGCTTGTCAATCGTTTTGGGCGATGCTTTGTTTCATCGAATTGCAAAGTACTTCTCCAAGTTTGGCAGGGACCCAACCCTGCGCTAACACTTTGTGGTGATCAGCTAGAATTCGTTCAGGAAATCATGAACCTGGGCAGCTATATTAGCACACATGGGATCGAAAATGAGGTTACGAACCGTAGAGCTTTTGCCAAAATTTCTCATCTGTTGCGGAGACGCGACATTACTCTCTCCCTGAAGGGCAGAGTTTATAACCCAGCCGTCCGTTCAACTCTCCTATATGGTTGTGAAACCTCGCCCATCAGGTCGACAGACCTAAAGAGGCTCGTCACATTCGATCATCGATGCCTTCGCAGCTTAGCTCATGTCTGGTGGGAGCACCGCGTGAGTAATGAGCGTGTTCGACGTCGCGTATTTGGTGCAGGAAGAGCGAGTGAACCGCTCAGCACCATTATATCACTCACTAGGCTCCGATGGTTGGGCCACTTGTTGCGCATGCCAGCACACCGACTTCCGCGACGTGCGTTTTTGCTCGCCGGGGGTGCATTTGGAAGAGAGGTAGGGGAGGCCAAGCGATGACTTGGTTGAGAGAGATGAAAACCCTCATTTGAAGTTGGCGTCGGTTGGTGCATCCCGACTGCCTGGCTGGGGTCCTAAGGATTGTGAACACGTTTGCTTGGACACACTTGCTTATATGGCTAGTAGCCGGCCCCAAGAGCGTTTGTGTTGTGAGTTCCTTCGTGAAGCCCTCTCCCTTTAGGTTCCCCTAAGATTTCAAAATCATGCAAAACCGATAAGATAATATTTAGCACAATAATTTTGGTAGTGTAATTTTAGTGCAATTTGTGGTGTAATTTTTTAGTCTATTATCTTTTTGTATTGCGGTAGGTTAGCTGAGGCATGTTTCTCACCCTCAGCTAAAATGTACTGATGATGATGCTGATTATAATGATGACGATGATGATGATGATAATGTTGGTGATGATGCTGATGACGATGATGATGCTGATGATGCTACTGATGATATATATAAATATATTGCAACCGTCTATGAATAGTCATAGAGCCAACAAAGACCATAGGACACAAAAGAAGATCTAGAAATTGTACAAGAAAACACAACACAACACATTAAAGTCCATGGTTTCGTCAGAGGGCGAGATACGACCCGGTTGCTCATGCCGAAGTAAGGTTTTGACTTAGGGGACACCACCCCGAGCGTTTGGCTGAATAAATAGCCAGCAAGGCAGCGGAGCGAATTCAGGGAATTGCACCCATTGGGCGCCGGTGACTTATTGCTCAGTTCATACGGCTTTCGTTTGTTCCTTTGTCAAACAGGGGCCCATTGCTCCCCAGAATTACAGCACAAAGGTGCTAGAATACAATGCTTCGCCCGGATGATGAGGATGAGGGATGATGATAAAGGCCCATGTTTTACTGTCTACTATAGCGAATGCGCCCAAGAAGTCTAATTCATGTGCATTGCTTCCTTTGCAGTTTTGTTCTGGTGTGTTAGAAAAAGCAGCAAGGGTGTAGTCTGTTTTATTTAATATCGTTCTGCGAGATGTTCAGTTAGTATATCTATACAGCCGGTAGTGCAAGGCAGCTATCCAGAAAATCTGCTTTGTAGTAGGGTTAAAGTCTACCCTAGAATGCCACAAATGACGGAGACCCTCAATCTCGTCGATATGGTAACATCGTGATTTGACAGAAATTGAAGCGAACCTTATGAACGCGCCACCCACTGACCACAGATTAAATGGCAGGAATGCTAGAGCAGGGATTCCATATGATAGCAAGGGGCTTAAAAAACCTCCGAATAAGTTTCGAGGCCCCACAATGTATGACCACGAATCATAGTACACCAAAAACCAACTGATGGTTCTAACTTGTCGGAATTTCTGCATGAGTCGGGAGTCATGCAACCAGGTAAGGAACAGGCTACCAATATTAACTGATAAGGGACACTAAGTATGCGAACTGAGGCTAGTGCGAAACGACGATGAAGAGTCAGTGCCAGTTAAAATCACGGAAGCCACTGAGCCTCTGAGCACTCCGGTCGACAATACACAACATGTTCCTGGGGCTCAGGACGCCCATGAAAGGTAGCGCCACTGCGAATAGTAGTACTTGATGTTGCTACTCCGCGGTTCGCACAGTCGAGACCCACGTTAACACAGTTGATTGCTCCATCGACTGTGACTGCTTCTTGTGTAGTCGCATAAGGCTTCGAGTCATATGGTATTTATGCTTTTGGTATTTGTGGCGCAGTCTCAAGAGTTGACCTATGTTGAAGAGTCCTGTCAAGTTTAAGGAATCCGTCCTTAAAAAGGAGTTTGCTTTTGCTGGCTAGCAGACGACACGTATCTGATAAAGGCACCAACATGGAGCAGCCAATGCCAAGCTAGTGTTTGGCTTATTTATTATTGTGCGATGTTGCTTGGTCAAGAATCTCTCCACTAGTATGATAGTGGAGTCAATATTCAGCTGTGTTATTCCGTGTATGAATCACTCAAACGAGACATCTGATTTCAAGGCTCGTTATTCCCCAAGCACTGATATTGCACGATATGACTCAAGAGTAAGAGGAGATTACCCCGCCTATTCAACAAAGTGGTGTCGTTTCTTTTTATCTAGGTGAGTAGTTCCTTTACTTTCTGTAACAAACCATCTAGACGCAACTGTTTGATGTGCTATTTCTATTCCATCGTTGCTTGATCGACAAAACGAAACATAAAATTTGTTGAAATGGTGTACATAATCCATCACCCGCAGGATACGCATAGTTAGAAAGGAAGAGTAGTTCCAAGTTTGTTGTGCTAGACAGCATTATAGATCCACCAATAATAAACTTCATATCAGCATTCTGTTATGTCGTCAGAGGCGGACGACTGTCATTCGACAATAGTAATGATCAAATAACCTGAAAAGCAAGATAGCACGTTTACATAGATATGTCAGACATTTCAGGTGAATACTGAGCACAGCATATCGCTGATTCTGATTACTTCGTAAACTGACTGAGTTCGCCCCCTTGTCTTGATTTCCGAGGTGAAGTTCCTAAGTGCGGAAGGAGCAGAGTATTTTACTCACGGAGATTTCAACTGATATCCATGTGAAAATCGCACACATATGGAAGGTTGAAATAATCCTAAATTTGAGCGTCATGGTGAAACGAGATTCGGACTCATTATATGAAAATGTGGGTGCTGTCTACCCCTGCAAATACGGACAACTTCATTGCCGTTGTCAAGTCATGAGGTTAATGTTGTGTGAGTGATTTGCTATTCAGCCGGAAAGATGACGCATCACGTGGGGGTTACTCAGGAAGGTTGAATAGCCTTCTATTTGTTAGTGAGCAGACGTTATGGATACAACGCATTATTTAAATAACAGGTGTTAGATAATCCGTATGTCGGAACGGGCTAAGGCTCCATCACTCATAATGCACGCAGAAGACGGCACTTCTAAAAACATATGAGAACCAGCTGATGGAGTATGTGCTATTTGCCACACCAGCACGCAGTCAGCTGAAGCACGGAAATGCGGAGGAAACCCATCTAGGGAATACAACGCATGAAAGCAGGTCCCCCGAGTGCTGTTCCATGGATAACCATATTTGTTTACTTGAAATTTTGGCTAAGTCCGCCTCTGTTATTATTCCCAGTTTCTTATTCTCTCTGATAACTTCGAACTGTTGAACACCGCAAAAACGTATTTGGGATCCATTGAACAAAACATGCACAATTAACTATTTTATGCGGTCTCGTTTTACAGAACGATCCGGCCACTCGGACTGTGCCTCGCACCGTCAAGGAATAAACTAGTAGAATAAACCGTTTATTTATTTATTTATGGGGAGATGATGGATAAAGAGGTTGGCGCAGAAGGAACAAGTTACCACCTAGATAGCTGTGGTAATAGACATTAGTAAATAATACCCGGTTCAGCAGACTACGTCGGACGGACAACACACAATTTCCAACTGCTTCAGCTATGGTCCTAGTGGTCGCATTGACCAAGTTTCACTTCAATGCGAATCGCAGTCCATATTGAGTAAAAGCTTCGTAATTAGTCACATAACGGGTACTCCAGGATGATCTTTTCATAAGTGTTCTATTTCATATGTAACATGAGACACGGTTAGACGGTTTCTCGTCCAAATGACGAGTGTGGTAGCGTATGAGGGGCACTGGATACATTCTGTATTTATACCCAGGCTTTGCTGAAAAGCTGATTGACGAAGTGGCGAAAGCCTAGACGAGGCAACTTGGTTGTAAGGGTTGCAAGGGTCAATTTCAGCTGTAGTCTGAACGGTTAGTGATTTGATTGCGAGTAAGATTTGCACCTGTTGTCCCGTTGGATAGCAAAGGTAACAATAACCCTGAAATAGTGAGGAAATAAATTAGTGTCTTCTTGGGGAAGTAAACGTTCTTCAAGTGACTGGGATGAGCTGCAGTGAAAATTTGCGTTGGGATACAAAGTGTCTTAGTGTCAGATACACCTGGCAAATCAAAGGGTGGATACCACGAGGACTCCGTAGAGGAGAGTTGTAAACTTCCTTCTTTAAAAAGGCACCGTTTTAAGAAAGAACGCAATTTTAATACATCACGGACAATGCACACTTTCTAATATTACGATGTTTAAAGTTATCCGGTTTTGCCACTTCCTCAAAACGGCTCCGGGATAGTGCAATATTATATATTGCTTCGTTGGCTATTTCCGGTGTAATTATTGCGTTCGTTGCTTGGTTTGTCCATGAAATATTAGTAAGAGTAATTTCGTTTATAATTGTCTCCGCACATTACTCACAAAACAGTAATGAATGTGTGTCTTATGGTACTTGGTAGATACCTCCAAAACGTCAAACTCAACGTAGGGGGAACAAGATTTATCCTAAATGTGTTTTGTCATAAGCGACTCAACAGACTTGGGCAATGGGAACTCAGGATGCGATCTGTTCACACTTTCCTCTATGTGGAGCTCTACACAGCTTAGTCACAGTGCTTTTTAAATCACTAGCATATTAAATTGCTTCCCGCTATCCTGCAGCATCCACTGGGATGTACTTCGGGAGTATCTGAGATGGATGCCTCCGTTGTTTTTGAGAAAGCACATAGCATGCATTATACATCTAACCTGCTCGTTGTATTCAGTTATGTGTCACTTCCGGTGGTAATATCACCGAAGAAGCTGCAGTGCGCATCGTTTGGACTAATGTTACTCTTCAATGAAACAACTGGCTCTAGAGATTTCATACTATCTTCCGCAAGCAACATGCCAAGGGTGCAATGTGTCTTTCTTTTCTGTACTCGTCCAGGGACCTTCAGAAATCACCGGACGGGGTACCCCTAATTCACTGCTACGTTAATAGTAGCGACGATATATGGGCTGGGTAACTGTTGGCCCGCTCGCAGTTACCCAGTTTCGAACCGATAGCTCATGGTATACAGTGCACATACATGGACTAACCAGCTGCAACAGGAATCGGATAGTTGATATCGACATGAGAATATTAAGTGTGTCTCTGATCAATGGTACAGGCGACTATTGGACAGATTCCTTCCTTACCTTTTGGTAGTATGTACAGGAACATCTAGAGCCGCATCACTTACTCTGTGAAATATTGATTATCCACGCTGACTAGTTCACCTCAATCACAACCTAACTAATCCTACAATGCTTAAATCCTGCGAAATGAGGCTTAGGAAAATCAACGCATTGACCCTGGAAATTGCAGAGCGGAAGCAAAGGGACACGTAAGACGACGCAAGCTTGGTGCCCGAGTATACACGAAGGAAACATAGCCACATTCAATTACGAAAAGATGTCGTCTATTTGCGATAAAAGGGGATAAGGGAAACAGTGTGAGGAAATGGGCGACTCGTAGTTCTAGGACTCACTGACAACACGGGCAAAATGAGAAAAACTGATGTCCTTGATACATACTTTGGAAAATACGGCACGAAGTTGTGCGCAAGGAAGTGTTATCAATCAAAGAGTACAAGATACAGGGCGAAAGTTCTAATGCGGACCAGGAGGACGGAACGTAATCGCTTCCGGAGGATTTTACTACTTTTATCCTAAAATTATTACCCAACGACTGACACTACACCTATTGCACCTTGAGTGTTTTAATTTCGCAGAAGTATACTTTGGATCAATAGCATCCATGAGTTGAAAATCCAGGAAAAAGGGAAAGGATTGCGCGACAGTTATAAAGTTACTGCTGCTTTTCAAATTTCGCAGTGGAATTAGACTTAGAGCTGATTTCGTCGAATTAGTTTGGAAGGTCACTGACCATTGAAGTATATACATTCGTATATTCCTTTGCTGGAAATTAAATTAGCAACGTCCGCTTTAGAGGCATAAACCCATCTAACTGCATAAGTGTGGGTGCTTAGCCATTCCAAAATGACCGCTTCGTTTGTCTGAACCGCCAAGCATGCTCTTTATAAGGAGAGGTACCGCGCCTTGATCATGTGGCTGTCGCCAACCTTGTCGGGACTTGTGTTGGTCAAACTTAGACACGATACTGTTCCAAGCAAGACACCGAAACTACCACCCCATTAGTCACATGCTATTTACTTCAAGAGAGAGTTAACAAATAATTAACTGGAAAGCAGTAACTCATTTGCTTTAACTGTCGCCTTGTTTACCATTCCCTGTGGGAACATGCCGTTGCAACGGCCCAGAAGCGCGTTCGTTGACAGCGGCGCCGTTCCGCGCACTTAACTGTACCAGCTCTAAAGCAAAACCCAGTAACTCTGGACCGGAAGCGGCGCGTTCACTGATACGCCATTTAGCAGTGCACACAGGTCAACACCACTGGCGAGGATCGCATTAATTGCAGCAGTATTTTAATGAGAACTACTGGGTCAGGCCACAGATGTTGGGTAATTAAGGGAATATATATTTTAGTTCAATAGCTCAATAGTGTATTATGCGATAAAAAGCGTAACTTTACAAGACCCACAGGATGGATACGCAAAAGAAAATTAAAATCAAATTGCCCCGATGTGGAACGTAGAATATAAATGGTTAAGCCATTGCACTTCATCAAATTGTTGTGTAGCATTTAGCACCAAGATAAAAGTCCAATTGTCTTTCGAGTTTCGTGATATCTCATGTGTTCACTACATAGGTTGGTAATGCATTCCAGTGGGAACAGATTCTAAGTGAGTAAAAATACTTTCCAGAATTCAAACTGGAGTGTTGCGTAATTCTTTTCAGATGGTTGCGTCGGGATTGTTTGTTAGGGGCTAGGGTCAGCAGTGATGTGCATGGACGTTCGCTTTCAGTTAGTATTCGGCATGTGAGAAAGATTTCACCGCGAAGCCAGTAAGCAATTGCATTACAGTTCGGAATGTACCCCATCCACAGATGTGGATTTAAGCTTGCTAGGCAGCTGGCCACTCCCCCGGGTAACAACGCTACCACATTGGAGCCATACAGCCATAGGCACAAGGTCTGAAATGCAGAGAGAAGCCGTTATGATCATGCATATGTAGGCTTGTCTCGTATTATCGTGAATCAATTATTTATTTATTTACCGTTGACTATGCCACTTTTCTTCATGTGTCTGCAAGAGTGAAGATAATCTAAGAGCGTGAGGCGGGGTTCCAGTGGTGCGGTAGGGACCGTTTTCGTGTAGCTTTCCATCGTCAGATTGAACCCCACAGGCATCGATTCCACCATGCATTTCCATCGTCAAACTGTACCTGAAGTCTCCTGATGAGACAGCAAAATTATGCGCTTTTACTATAAAACCCACATAAAAATTTCTTGTTAACAACCAGTAAAAGTAAAAGAACATTGAATCCGCCTACGTTGTAAGCAAGTGTGCTAATCCAGTGAATTCGCCAGGTTACTCGAATGAAGATTGTAGTACTTTTGTGGAGCAATCAACACGTTAACACCATCACCATCCTAATACGCGTAGCTTTCGTACCTCTAACAGATAAAGCGATGTTAAGTACGTTTCCCCACTTCAAGCGTGTCGCAGTTTCCTTCCTTACTTCGTATTGTGATCCTGCCACAACCCATTAATTGAAGAAACTTCAACAAATTCGTGCAATCCCCCTTTGGATCTCAGTCCTGGTTTTGGCCCCTCAGTACAAGTTCAATGCCATACATACCGTAGACCCTCAGTCACTGGCATATTTACACAAGTTAAAGTTGTGCGTTGATAATCGCTTTTTCCTTTGTTTAATTTCTAGTCGGTGAATTCAGACTTATCCACGTACTATCGTAGTTGCGACCGATTGATTGCACTATCAATCGCTTTGCTTCAAGTTCTTTCTGAATGCAACTCTTAGTTGACCACTTGACCGCTTATTCTTCAGTTCATGGGGTGTCTCGGTTTGGCCTCCCCAGACCTCGGGTTGCAGTTTGAGCACAGACTTGTTGTATACTTTGTGTTCTAGACATTCTTGAGCACACAAGTTTATTTCACGCTTTGGCTTCTGAATTGACCCTGGTTACCATCTGTTGCTCGAAGTATGCAACCGATTATTCGGTAACAAAGGATCTAACTGATATGAATCTGTGGATAAGCAGTACTTGGTATTCGTGAGTACAGTAGCTCATCGTTGCTGTGTGCCAGTGGCCCTTTAGCAGATGTATTAAATGCAGTCACTAGAACAGGTTACAAAAAACGGTGTAAAGACTTTTAAGCTGCTGCGATCGAATTCGAGTAGGTAACTATTGTTTGTACGCTGTGCCCAACATGTGAGCGTCATTCATCAACCGTGAGCTCGAGTACCACAAAGACCGCTCGGATAGACCCTACTGCAAACGACAACAGAACAATCAACATTCCAATGGTGTGACGTCTATGTCGCTCAGAGAATTACGGTACATTCCTTAAGATCAGTGGGAACCTGTTCTAGTTGCATTATAACGTATTGTCCTCAATGTATATTCAAATTCATCCAAGAAGTGAGACCGACAAACAAAGTTTCTGACACCTTTTAGTTTTGTCCAACGTGTCAAGTCACTCTAGTTTTCAACTGTTTATTTTTGCTCATGAAAAGTGCGACAGGATGACTGAGACAATCGCGCATTTAGTAAATATTAAGATTGCTCCCTCGGAGGTAAATATGGCGACGCTAATACCTCTGCCAGCCAAGGTAAGCTCTGACTCTAAGCCGAAGAAGAGAGCTAGACGCTCCAACCGAACTGCAGCGTCTGTGTCACCAAATCCTCTGGGTCATCTCACTCCCATAATTGGACAAGCCTCAAACACGCCTGTTTCCACTGCCCCAAGCATGGACGCTTTACTTGGAGATTCAGCCATGACACCGACAGCTCAGATCCGGAGGCAATCCGGTGCATATAATAAACAGGCAACCTACGCATCGATTGTCTCGACAAACACACCGGGAGCGACACACCTAGGTCCATCTTCTGTACCGAGCACAAGTGTGGCGACGCCGCTTTCACCGTCAACTCCAGTCGTGCCTTCTAAACTGCCCAAATTACCCGCAACGACTTTATGGCCGGCACTCGCAAGACGAAACCCCGCCGCGCTAGCTCCCATGTGAATCAATGTTCCCGAGTCAAAATGTGGCACAATAAAAGACAAGTTGCTAGTCGGTCACAAACAGTAGAGTTACATCTAAGATGCCATTGGTATTCGGGTTGAGACTACTTTGCAGAGAAGCCTAGTGCGCCACCCGAATTCAGTGCACGTGGATGAACCTCGAATTCTTCGAATAACATTGAACTCAGCGGACGAGACGGAGGCTGTCCTGCTCTCAGCAGTTCATCTTCGCAACTCACCCAGCGGAGTGCGCACATTAACCCACCTCCCTTGGATGGATGGCCCAAAGGAAGCAGGTGACCAACGCGGCGTTCCTAGTAGTAACAGCGTGAAAACCATATTTGTTCCTGGTGTTTCTGAGCTCCTGGATTCTCCTGATCACGATGTGCAAACACATGACTGAGAGCAGTGGCGTTAGATCCGCGAACCACTCTTCCTGGACAATGTTTTTGAAAAATCCTTGACAAGGTTTCTGTCATCAGCTAATTACAACGGCTGCGGTCCAAGATTAATGAAAGTATTATTACTCCCCGTGGGAACAACGCAAGTTCTATCGAATGTCTGGTCAAAATTTCGAGCCAGGTTGCCAACCGAGAGCCGGCTAAGGGCAGCAGGCGCACCGCAACGCTTCGTGAGCAATGCGATGGAACTTGCAAACACCGTAAATTAGTTGTCCTGACAGTCCTGAGGAGCGATCGACACAACAGTACAAAAGGCACACAACAGGATGGAGCATAGCACCAGCTAAACTACTGTTCAGAAACGCTCAGCAATGCCATGCAACTTGACTGAAATTCACCAATCAAAACACGATTAAACGCAGGCCACCTAACGGTCGGCCTAAAAACAAACAAATTTGACATCCACCGACACACTCCTAACAAGGAACACATTATCTTGTGTGTGCACAAACACCCAGGGCCTGTTAAGTTGGCCAGAGTTAGAGAACTCAATGACTCACAACTGAGGGACCTCGTCATGGTTACAGAGACCTGGTTAAACCTTGAGAAAACCGATTATGAGATCAATTTACCAGGAATGTCGCTGCTTCGGAACAACAGAACTGGAAGGGGTGGCGGTGTGCTTATTTATTATAATACAAGGATCCGATGCGAAGTTATCGATCACCCGGACGTGCACTCTTCAGACTTGTGTTGGTGCCGCCTACGGTTGCGAAACAAGTACACATGTCTACTCGCCGTAAGTTACCGTCCACCAAACTCTAGTTTGGAAATGGACTCCAAACTGCACCACGTCTTTCAGGTTACTTTGAACAAGTCCTAAACCCACATTCTTATCGCTGAAGACTTTAACATGCATGACATAGAAACGCCAGCAAGCGATGGTGAGCAGTTTAAATCCTGTTTGCAAGAGCTAATTGCCAGCCACCCTCTGTAAAACGACGTAACCAATCCCACCAGATTTCGAACTGCTAACAGGCCACCGACCTTCAGTCCTGTCCTCACTGAAGATGAACTCATGGTCGATGGGATAGTTACAAGTATGCCACTGGGTCGCAGTGATCATGTTACTCCATTCTTTGCCTATATATGCTATACGGAATATCCATAAAAGGAAAATGATAAAATGCATACTGTCACGCATTATAACGTGCTGACTACGCTGGACTTTTCTAACCGAATGCCCCCTAGACATTGCCTGGAAAACGATAACAAGAGCGTTAAGCACACTGATAGCGCACGCATCCAAACAGAAGTCCTTCCAACCGAAATCAAATATAAGTCATTTCTGAAGAGCGGGAGACGTAAATTCATATCCCTGAGGGATTTGGATTGGCCAGCTCACAAGAACCACCCAAATGCCGAAACATGGACTGCATACGTGACACAACAAAACTTCTGTGTGAAATTGGTCCCCGAGCACAAGGTCACGCATCAGCAGGAGTCAACGAAGCCATTCTGCCCGATACGCAGACGTCCGTACAGGCACGTTAACCACCATCGATAGGTGAAGCGCGGGATTCCAGCACTGGTCACGGCTGATACATGCATGCGGACAGCAATGGAAGCAGCCGATCTCCTGAGGCTTCATCATTCCCAAACTTTCCGGCAGATACCCAGCCCAAATATTCTCCTAGTTTCTAGTACGCCACCGTCGAGTTTATACAACATCAACTTCACTGCGGAAGCTGTGTTGAACAGGTTCTTATCCTTCTTTATCCACAATTCGCCTGGAGTCGACAACATTCGACCAAAGCCTCTGCAGGCAGTAGCTAGTCATCTAGCAGAACCAATGGCCGTTTTCAATCAGCGAAATCTAGAGGAAAACCATATTCCTCCATTATGGAAATGAGGGGTCATCACTAGCATACATAAAGGACGTAGCTGAACTGACCCGACCAATTACCGTCCAATAACACTATTTCTTGTACTATCTAAAGTTATGAAATCAATCATCGCGGATGAGGTATCTGGAAAGCTACAGCATAACAGTCCCAGAGTAACATGACTTCCGTCAAAAGCGTTTATGTAATACTAACCTATTAATTGCACGTAATAGATGGACTGAAGCCGTTGATGCTCGAGCAGGAGTCGATGTCAGCTATCTGGACTTTTCAAAAGCGTTTGATCGCTTAGACCATCGAATTCTCCTTCAGAAGCTTCGGAATTACGGCATTGGCGACCAAATGCTGATTTGGATAAGTACCTTTCTACACGAACGATGGTTGGAGATGGGAGTCCGGAAATCACTGTCCTCTGCAGTTGGTTTGGAGTGTGGTGTACCAAAAGGCTCGGTGCCTGGGCCTCGTCTATTCTTGGTGTGCAATAACGATTTGGCGAGATCAATTGCTCCGAGTACCTGCTTTTCGCGGATGTTGTCAAAATATGGCGAATGATCAGAGGACCGGACGACTACGAACGGCTTCAGTGCGATCTTAACCCGGTGTTGAACTGGTCAATCCATTCAACGTAGGCAAACGTCGCACTGTGCAATTACGCCATATACATGATTACACGTATTTATCTGGGGCACACGGTTTGCAGACTAGCTCCTAGGAACGTGACCTTGCTGTGTTCGTACAGGGGCTTAAACTGTTCAAAACAAGCTCAGGCAGTTTCGAAAAAAGCAACCAGGTTTTCGCCTCGCTGCGAAGCGTATTCGAGAGATTTCACCCATCAGTCTTCCGAATGATGCACAATTCCTACGTGCGCGCATAAGTTGAATACAGTATCCAAGTTTGGCAACCTTGGTTGAAGCACGACCTAGAGGCGTTAGAGACACCACAAAGAATAGCAACAAAGAATGTCAAGAGCCTACACTACCACTCTTATCAGCGAAAGATGAAGTTGTTAAGTTTTCAACGGACACTATCGAAGGCTGAGCGGCGATCTCATATTAGCGTCAGATATTGAGTGACCCCAACCACGTATGTCGCCACTTGCTGAAACTTAGCCACAACACACATCGCAGAGTTAACTGCTTGAAATTGAATGAACAATATAGCCGTCTAGAGAGCCGACATAATTATTTTTCCCTTTGGGGTTTGCCAAACCTGAAACGCACTCCCAGACTCAGTTGTACCCTTCCCTAATTTTGATTTATCCAAAGTACGCTTAGTTGTTACTCTTAGCTCCCAACTTTATTACCTAAATTCCGTCATTTTGGATTACGCCCATCATGCCCTTCTACTGGATTTATGTGCCAAATGGATCCAAGTGAGCGACTATATTTTACTTTTCTCACGTCTTACAACAACGCCCACCACACTCCACCTAGTTCTCCATGCGTATAATTATTTTTAATTTACACTGATTTCTTTGTATTCATCCAATCCATCATACGGGACCAGACAAGCACATGCTTCTATCCCTTGATAAATCGTTGTTCATTTTTTATGTGTTTTGAACAAATTTATGTATCCTACATACAAACTTTTCGAAAATTGGAAATTTAAATAAGTTGTTAAAAGCGAAAATTAGTGAAAATGAATAAGTTGTACTCTAACGGTAGAAATTGCACATTTACGCTGTTCAATGCTTGGCTGGGTAATTTACTTTCTCGTATAATCATTGTTCAGAGCATTGAGCGGTGAGCGTCCTTGGATGTTTCTATGAATATGAACAATGCATATCTGACTACAAAACAAAATGTCGCATCACACAGTAATACTGAGTCGGATTAGGTCGCCAACTCGTGCGTACTCTTCAAGCAAGTGCACGTAACAAATAAAGGTTTCAGAAACAAAGTCCTTTGAGAACGACTGATGGCTAAGCGGTGGTCATTTGATGCCCTTTGCGTTGCCCAGATGAATTCTGTGTCTCAGTCAGATGTTTTTGGAATTGAAGCGACGGCCGCTTTCGACCGATATCAATGAATTTTGAAGTATAAAGTTTACGCTTCAAATACTAAATGGGTCTAAAGTAGCAGCTGATCAGACACCAACTGACCAACGGCTTTAACTTATGTAGTGAAATGTTTTCTTCTCAATATAGTTTCCTTCATTCATATTATGTACAACATGTGGAGAACACTTGCGGAGAATGCTATTGTCTTGGCAAGCATCACCCTCGTGGAAGAATGGAACAATGTGTTTATCAAGGATATAAACGGAAAGCTTAACCGTTTTCTGTTGTTAATTAATGAGAGCAATAATTGATGTATCAAAACAAGAAACACGTACCACAAATTGCAAGTATGCGCATTGTTTAGTCACATTGTTGCGTGTCCCAGTAACTTGGATTCCATCATGTAATGCACTTGATATAATGCTTCCCCAAAAAACGTTTTAGCCTATTAGTTTGAAAGTAGCCTAAACGCTGTTGTTCTCATCTTGATAGTCCTTAAAAAGGGTATCCACGAAGGAAACAGCTGCCATCATATAGCTGATATTTATTTGGCAATTGCTTCCGACTTCTTTCTGAGTGACCTCTAAAATACTCCGGAACATACGGAGAGATGAAGTCTGCAACAACTGACTGAATATCCAACTTTCTCAGGAACTATCATACATAAGAAGAAGTGGCATGCTCGCCAGGTATTGAAATAAGAGAGTTTTACATCTCTCTCACATCATATAGCTGACAGACTTCCCGATATGGCAAGTCGGGACATATGGTTCAGACTAATGTAAAGGAGACGTAAAGCTCTCTTATTTGGATACTGGCGAGCATGCCAGTTCTTCTTTTCTGACTAAAGAGCAGGGCCGCATATCAACCCACTTCAGGAATATGAAGTATTCGGACGCTGCCGCTGCGTAATTTTTCTTTATCGGACTTGAATTGCCAACAAGATTTATTCACAGAGGATTGTCAAAGGAGGCAATTTAGAGTGCATTTTGATGCTACGTCAGAGGTACACACATTCAGACGGCTATCACTCAACGCCACGCCATTTAATGTTGACGCGGGTTTCCGCAAGTATTCGCCGGAATAGAAAACACACAACAAATTTCGTTGGCAAAAGTTGCCAACCTCCTGATTGAGGGTTTAGTTCAGACCAATATTTATTCGCAGGTTTGACCAACGGTAGTGCATGCCTCGGAATTTTAGAACTTTTAACTACATATTTTCGAAGCGATACTAGGAATCACTGGACGTAGATGCATCTATGAAAAGTTAGTTGTTAATTGGGAATAAGCAAAATGTCTGATTGACATGCTAGCCTCGGGTAGTTTTCAGGCAGACGATTGTATACTGTGAGCGTGTTCCTGTAATACCTAGTTTACCGTTGACCGCCTCCTTGATCCTTGGTAGGAAGATGTTGGCAACAGATTAAAACACAAAAGTCGCGTGCCTAAATACGGAATAATAGAAAAACGATAGGATAAACCAGAGAAAATACCACGGGGCAACTTTACACCACAACAATTTCGGGACATCTACAAACGACCACACTACTTCCTTGCAAGTTGGACATGAGCATTAGATCACTTCATCGTTTCATGCGAAGTATGAAGCGAGATTCAAGATTTCTGAATTTCTTTTTCTTCAAATCTGGTGAACAAAGCTTTGCTCACATTTTGTGTAGCTCGTTTATTATTTAATCAATGTCTACAAGCCTTCAAATAACAAAGGTATTGCATTTATTTTGATTATTCCATAAGCGTTTTCTCTGCGCCCGTTAGCTTGCTGTGCCAGCTGACCATTTTCTGACACACGGGGTACGGGGCACGTTGTAACATTGACGGTAGAATTGTGATCCTTGGTATCATATTATATAATCAAAATGAACCGGTTTTTTAAGAACCAGAATAAAGCTGATGTTTTGTGCAGGGTAATTATGTAAAGATAAATGTGCTTTTAGTTTTAGATAAAAGTTTGGTGAGAAATTTCAAACTAAAAATTACTTATTATAAAATAATAAGAACATTTGAGTTATGCAAAATAATTACGAAAATATTCACTATTTTATACTTTCAGACAACGTGAATGATGAGGAATAATAACTGAGAAAACTGACAGTGGGACATAAGATGTAACATTGTTTGAAGAAGCTGCTCTTAATTTGTCCAAGGAGCTTCAGTATGTGAGGTAGCAACATCTCATCCACTCTGTCGTTATCATTCAGTATACACGTTTGCTATCGATGGGAATCTCCTCAGCTACTCGGTAGCAGTACGTATAGAAAAAAAGCATGCAACGGGTGCATGCCAGCTGTGTTACCGGTAAAGGATGGGCATCATTCCGGAAACCTACCAGCCAGCTACTATGCAAGAATATTTCATGGTTAATTTTGCGTTACAATTTAATCCGTTGCTTCCTGTTTGCGATACGATTCACCGCAGACACTACTACAACGTGCCCTGGTGACGTGGCAAAACGTTAATAAGAGAGGACATTGCTGACATGCCTTTTACTTTATACAGATTCAAAATCGTAGTCAATAACTAAATAGTTCACTCGGCTTATAAGGAAATTACTTCAAGCATGACCAACAACTCACTGAAATTCAGACTACTGAAATAATTTGATACCTATTGACCGAGTTTACTCTTCTCAAGACAATGAACAATTGTTTATGCTGGGTAAAAAATCAATTGCTTGAAAAGTTCCGCAGGATGTTGGGGGTAAAACCACAGGTATCAAAAGATAGGTGAGTTGTCTGTTTGAGCGTTTATCTAGCAGATAAACTGTTGAATAATAGTAGTTTAAGTGGGAATTAAATGCGAAAGACGAGGCAAATTGGGACAGTTACAGTTGTTGTACTCTGAGAAAAGTAACAGGTGAAAACTAGAATACTCACTTCTGTCCCGCATCCTCAGGTTTATATAACACGTTAATCCGGTTTGGAGGGATAATTAATATATTCCGAAGTTACACAGTTTAGGCAACTAAGTGATGGAGGCCAAGGGCAAGATCCAATACTCCTTTGAAAATATCCAATTTGGGGGAGGAAACAACGAATTTTGGGAGAGAGTTTTAGCGTTGGCAAACGCGTAGAGAAAAATAATTCCGGCAGCATTTCAGGCGGCTCTGCTGTGCAAATTATTTCAGTGGGTGAATGGGTGGCTTATTCAACGCGATCGCACAGGTAATAGTTGTGCGTCATGGGGATAATGACTTGGTCGAAATGTACGAATGCTCTCCGTAGTAAGCCGACGTGCTGGTTGGTTCTTTTCGTATCTCCTTCTGACTGATTTGAACAATTAAGGTCCATTTGAATGAGCACACCAAGTTCAGGTTCCTGGGAATTGGTTTGCTATATATGTGACCCAAAGCAATACCCCTGGCCACTCCTACGGTGCAATTGAACAGCGTGATATTTTTCTAACTTGAGTGGTAGTTTATTCAGAACTGAACAACTGGAAATCGTCTTGAGGTCACGCTGGAGCTTTTCGTGGTCGTTCGGTTCCCCGATCGCTCGCCATAACTTGACATCATCCGTGAAGAGTAAGAATTCGGAAGTAATTTCCCTTGCTAGATCGTTTATTAAACGCAAGAATGGAAGAGGCGCTAGCATCGAGCCTTGTGATACACCGCACTCCATCTCAATTGCGTCGGACAGGGGTTCTGGTACTTTCACATCCAACTGACCTTCGTGCAGAAAATTCCCCATCTAACGCAGCATCGAGCCGAAGTATGTGAAAGTGAATTCTGTGGTCTAAGAAATCAACCGTTTTTGAGAAGTCCAGCTTCATGGCATCGACCCCTGCTCCACCACCAACGGCTTCAGTGCATGAGCATTTTTGTCGGAAGCCATGTTGCATTGGGACTTCGTGAATGAATTTACCCACGGAAGCCGCGGCTTTTTGGATTACTTGATGGATTCCACTTTTTATTCGGGATTACGCTGTTTTACGTGATTTATTTGTGGGAACTGTGCACCAAATATTTCTTTCGGTGTATTCTTCAATCTGTGTAAAGCTGGTGCATGTTCTGTGGCTAATTTCGGAGTTTTCATTGATTGGCCCAAATGCCTTCTGTCTACGCCATTTTGAATTTATTCTAGGGAAATATGCCATTATGACCACCATACTGGTAACACGAAACGAAGTATTTTGGGCTAATCAAACTTGTGCTAAGATATTAAAAGGAGGGTTGACTTGTACGAATTGCCAAGACCGGTACCATCCGAAATGCGTCAACGTCTACAGAACCAACATAAAGAAATACAATACGTTAGGTTCACTTTGCTTCTGTCCGAATTGCACGATAGTTCCACCAGTAAAATGCGTTAACACTAAAGTACGACAACCTATCCGCCGAAACTAAACATCGTTTGAAGACAAAACTGCTTCGTTCGAGGCGACAGTAGCATCACTTACCTCATCCATCTCCCTCAATTGCTGCCTCAAAACCAAGGAAACATGCCAGGCGTTCACACGTACACAGTACTAGAAACATTGGGAACCACGAACCAAGTCATCGCGACCGATGGAAGCAAACCTAGCCCCACCTCATACAGAGACTTCAAAGTCAACCGGGGCCAGGATTGAGATTGCGTGTCGCAATCCTAGACACGCGGCGGATGCTCCAAAACCAGATAATCAGCTTCTAACCGCTGTGCCAAACACTGCTCGCGGAGCGTAATAGCCTAGTGATCATGGCGATAGCTGCCAAGCACTGTGCGCCGAGTTCCACTCCCAGGTCGGCTATCTCTACCTGATGAGTCTAAACAAGGACGAAACCTTCGGTCGTGGAATGCAAGGATGGAAGAAAGGCACACCGAAACCCTCCAGTTAAGTGACGGTCCCAATGACCGTGTTGGCGGAGGCTGACTTCAAAGTCAACCGAGTCCCCGATTGAGATTGCGTGTCGCAATCCAAGACGCAGGGCGGGTGTTCCCAAAACCCGAAACGCAACTAACAGTTCGGTTTTCGACGTTCCGGAATGAAATAAAGTTTCTCCTCAGGCGAGTCGATTGGGTTGCCATTACCCCCAACCTGTATAACACTAACTATCTGTGAGTTTATATTGCCTTAACATGCTCTGATAGTTCCACAAATCCATGTCTGACTATATATTAGGGAACAACAGTGAAACAATGGATTTATCCCGGATATACTAGCAAACGCTTAGCAGTTTTCTGCTGTTAGATAGTGACAGCAACAATATTTATATCAAAATAAGCAAACAACACGCGTTGCGGTAGGCTTGCCGCAAATGTGAACACCGAGTTTGGTCACTTCTCTTGTATCCAATGTTATTGGAACAATGGAACAATGGTATATGACGGGTAAAAAAGCATACACTTAACGAGTCCCGCAAGTTGGCAATAGAAATACTAACAAATTAGCAAACCACATAAGTGGTTGAAGTAAGGAGCGTCAGTGAGGTAAAAGGTAGAAGTGTAACAGTTTTAGGGGTATAAAGTGGTACGACGCAAAACTGGCTAAGAAATTGCTATCGTTGGTGATGGTAGCAAATAAAGATGGAGTACTCACCGGTTCGCACAGATTTACGACCGTGAATTTGGGGTATAAATCCAAAGAGGCTGGTCAGCCTAAATATATACAAGCGTTTTCGTTCATAAAACAAAGCGCAGGGCGCTCAGTGCGACGTCCAATCGTTTTTAAACGTATCTAATAGGGGGAGAGGCACAAACAACTGCGTTTGGAAGGGCGTTCCAGGTCCCGCAGACCCGGAGGGAGAAGTAGGTTCTCCGACAGTCTAGACGACTGTACTGTTGGCTCAGCTTTAAACTGTTACCGCGAAGGTTAGTGTTCGGGCTGAGCTTCAAGAGGTGACGGCATACGTGACTGGGATCGCTCAAAATCTGGTTCACTAGTATGAGGTCTCCACGAAGTCGCCGGTACCGTCCGCTGAACACTCCGAGTATCTCCAGTCGTTCCTGGTAAGGAGTGTGGCGCAAGCCCTTGACGATTTTCGTTGCTCGACGCTGTGGGGTCTCAAGCGCTGCAAGGTCACGTTTTAGCTAGGGTTGCCAGGCCTGGATTGCATATTCGACGTGAGGACGCACGTAGGCATTCAGCATCAAAGAGAAGATGGATGGATCCAAAATTCCGAATGCTCTTCGCAGGAGTCCAACGTGCTGGTTGCCCCTTTTAGAAGCGGAATCTGACTGTTTGGAACACCCGAGGTCTTCCTGTACCAGCACACCCAAGTCGCGTTCCTGAGTGGTGGTCTTCAGATCGTAAGCCCCAAGCTTGTAGACGTGGACTTGTCGATGGCGGATATGAACAACGCGACATTTGTTCACATTAAACGGCAGGGCGTTTCTCACCGACCAATTCCAGGCCTCATTCAAGTCACGCTGTAGGACTTCATGGTCGTCCGATCGTTTTATTGCCCGCCAAACCTTGAGGTCGTCCGCGAAGAGTAAGAATTTTGACGTAATAAATCTTACTAGATCGTTAATGAAAAGCAGGAACGAACGAGGCCCAAGTACCGAACCCTGCGGTACGCCGCATCCCACTCGAATCGGATCGGAAAAGGATGATCGAACTCTAACTTCTAACTGCCGTTCAGAGAGAAAGTTACCGATCCATCCTAACAACGGGTCTCCGATACCGTACTGTTG
>OX104065.1:84086274-84111119 GCA_944474145.2 Dicrocoelium dendriticum | reverse complement strand
AAACGTCGGCAGCGACCCAATCTGAACTGAGCGGTGTCAAAATCGCCGGGGGTAATTAAAGAATTTCAAGGACACATGCGCCGCTATGCGTCCTCACGTCGTATTCACACCCCCAGACATGCGTGGGTGAGTAACTAACGTAGACTTACATGCCATTGGTGGGTCGGTAAATTAGTGCGCTTCAATCTCACCCTGACCTGTGCGGCTGATCTACGAGCGACTGAGCAGAATCGATAGACCCTATGAAAACCTCGGTACACGTTTATCCCTCAGAACGGACCCCCACGATTAAGGTTAACGGTAGACGCGCACTAGTGTCTTAAACGCGAACACTGCCCGGCTAACAACGCACACAAAGCAGGTAACCGACTCTCTCCCAACCAACTCGATTAGGAAATGATGGCAAGTGGTCCTCTGAAGGCTCTTTTACGACCACAGCCAATGCTATGGCTTATTAAGTTAGAAAAAATTGCTACCACGACGAGGTGGTAGTTTGTAGAAAGCCATTGTCAAAAGGCAGTTGGGCCGCGTCTCGGAGTGGCTGAACGCTGCCGCGTTGTGGAGAGGAAATGGACCTCGCTTTCCACAGCCATTATGCCGGGGTTTCTCTTGCGCTTTTGCGGGAATATTTGACGGTCTCGCAATAGTTAATCTTGGGCGGCATTTGTTGTAGTTATTTCATGACGAAACTCTTTTCAGTGTTTTGATAATATCATTGTCAACAGAGATTGCATTACGGAGGAAACGCCACGGCTCTCGTTCTTGTGTTTGCGCATTGTGATCAGAAGAATTCAGATGCTCGGGCGCACCATGAACAAATATTGTTTAATTGCTATCCCTATTAGGAATATCGCGTTGGTCAGCTGCTTCTTTTGGTGAGCTTTCCAAGGTAGGCCAGGTAATATGCGCGCTGCGCTCGGTGAGTTACGAAGACGAACTGCTGAGAGCAGGACATCCTCTGTCTCATCTGCTGAGACTAGTTTTACTCGAAGAATTTGATCTTATCCAGAGTACACTAAGGTCGTGTGACCCGCTACGCGTTGCAGTAGAGCAGGCTCAACCCGAAGAACAATCGCATCGCAGATGGAACTCCACTGGTTTTAAACGTCTTGCAACTTGCCTTTTATTGTGCCAGATTTGGACTCGGGAACGTTGGTGCACACGAGAGTTAGCGCAGCGTGGTTTTGTCTAGCTAATGTTGGATTTATAGTTTTGCCGGCAATTTAGGTTGTTTAGAAGGCACCACTAGAGTCGACGGTGAAAGCTGCGTGCGCTACGCGGGCTCGGTACAGAAGAAGGACTTATATATGTCACTCCTTGTGTGTTTGTCGAGGCAATTAATGCGTACGTTACCTGCTTGTTATCTGCACCGGATTGCTTACGGCTCTGAGCTGTCGGTGTCATGGCTGAATCTCCAGGTGAAACGTCTATGGTTGGAGAAATGGAAGCACGCATGTTTGAGGCTTGTTCACTTATGGGTGTGAGGTGACCCAGTGGATTTATGGTCACAGACGCTGCAGTGCGGTTGGAGCGTCTATCTTTATTCTTCGGCTTAGAATCCGAGCTTATTTTGGCTGGGTGAGGTATAAGCGTGGCCATATTTACCTCCGTGCGATCGATCGTAGTATTTACAAATTGCGCGATTACCTCAGTCATTCCATGGCACTTTTTACTGAGAAAAGATACACAGTCGCAACTGGAATCAATTGACGTGTTGCGCAAAAGCAAATTGTGTCAGCAACTTTGTTTCTGTCCCTCTTCTTGACGGATTTGCCCACACACTGCGGACAGTATGATCTAATGCAGCTAAAACTGGTTACACCGAGCTTAAGGACTTTACTGCAATTGTCTTCGCAACATAGGCGACGTCGAACCATTGGAATACTAGTCGTCCTCTTATAGTTTGCAGCAAGGCCTATCTGGGCGCTTACCTTGATGAGTGTTATTTGAGCCGGGCGTGACTCACAAAGACGGCAGAACACGAATGCGAATTAAGAGTTGTTCAACCACACCAAGGTCAAGCGGCAGAGACAGATAGAGGTCGTAGCGAGAAGACTGTCGTGTTCAGCGATCAATTGACTCGCAGTTGAACACACACATCCGCACAAAACGGCTGCGTGTGTTGATCGGCCTGTCTTAAGCGACGATGCAGATGGAGCTCTGATAAGCGTCCCTAGAGCTGTTCAGTTGGTGAGCGGATAAAACTGACTGTGCCTTTGTTATGCTGCAACCTGCAGGGATGGTTGCCGCGTAGTTTGGGAGCCCTCAGCCTCTGCTTTCGAATGAGACCAAAATCTTTTACGATAATTTCCGGTTTGATGTAGTTACATAAGTAGAACTCGGCAAAGAATATGCCAAAAACTGGGAACTGGAGCAGGAGTACAATCCACACAGGTTAGATTCAAGAGTTGGGAAGCACTGAGTTGAGCTCATAGAACTGATTGGAACGAGCGCCCACACAATATCGTGTGGGGAGAATTAGAGTGGCCACATAGGGTAAAGCGAGTGCCAAGTTGAAATGCGGCCGCACTGAGGCACAAAGAACCCCTTCTTCCAATTTTCAATGCTGTATATTCTGATTCTCTTCATGCTAGTAATTCTGCGCCATCGGCAACTCGAAGACCGAGATATTTGTCTTGCCTACCGTCGAACAAAGTTTTCACCGCTCGGGGCCACTTGGCGTAATAACAATTTTGTGTCAGCGGCACGTTGCCAAATTCAGCTACAACTTACGAATTTGTCCTTATCTGAGGTGACTGTTATCTATGCGTACCAAATTCCATCAGGTCATCCACGAATTTCGGGATTTAGGAAGTATTCGGCTTAGGACATAGCATCTCAACTGAAGTCCGCAAAAACCCTGCTCATTGGCTAGTGGCAGTCCATTCGATATAAAGACAGAAGTCCCGTGGTTTGTTAGCCGGTGTTATGCATATTTTACCTCATCGTCTTCTCCATCTTCCTTTGGTAGGCGAATAATGCGACTACTGCGGTGCAATCAAACCGGTCGCTGAGGCACCTTGATCTATCATTGAAGTCTTCCAAACTAATTACGTCTAAAGCTTAGTGGAATAGAAGCAAACCATATTTAATCTAGCATTTAAATATTTTCCACTTTTCAGGTTAGGATCTGCTGCGCATCCTTCAGTTTCAGATTTCGGAGGTGTTTTATTCATTCTTTTGCTTTACTTTTGATTCTTTATACTTTTCAGTTTGCAGTTTAGAGCACTCTTAACTCCGGTGTCTTCTTCAACCTTGAGTTTGATACAAAAGTGTGGCTGAACTTTTGATGTCGTTTGTCCATGAGCAATATTGTAATGTTCTGGGTTTACTGTGAATTCGTACTTAGCAGAATTCCGATTTTGTTAGATGCGGTTATTGTGTTGCCTTCTTATTTCAGAGTTTTTGCTAGAAGCTAATACTCTGCGGCTACAATACGCCCAAATTTTTTAACTTGCAGCCTCTACCGATCCTATAATGTCGTGCATAGTACCGACTCCATTTTTTACACATGTAACTTTAAACCCATTAATTGTACTAAGGAAGTTACGCTCACTGCGCGATCATAGCTCTCTAGGACCCGACAACAACGCCCCGACAGCAGTGAAGGCTGCGGCTACCAAGCTAGCTGAACCACTATCACAGTACTTTTCAAAGTGTTTTGATGAACAACCAGTCACACGATGTGGAAGTGTGGCGTTAGTATCCCAATTTTAACAGTTGGTAGCAGTTTCGAGCCTGCAAACTATCGCCCAGTGACTGTCCTCCCTGTATTCGCGAAGGTGATGGAAGCGGTTATCGTTGAGGCTGTAACGGACTACCTGGAAAAATGCAAATTCTTGGCAGCAGAGCAAAATGGCTTCCGTCAACAGGGGTTGTGCATCACCAATCTTCGGTACACGCCAACATACACAATAACCATTTACTTTGAATACCTTCAAGATTCCTCCTCGAGCCGACCACTGAAAGATTTGTTATCGCCCCTACTACCTACTAGTTCGAATATTTCACTTTCTTGTGACGTTAACAATTGTGAGTGTCAAAGCAATACTTGTTTGTCCCACAGACCTTCCCTAGCAGATCTTGTTTTCCTCACCACTGACAAGACAACTGCTCACTAAGTGAACAAAAGAATTACACGCCCTAGCTACAGCAAGACTTTTGTATTGTGTTAGTTCCATTTGTTGCTCGCTGCAAAACACCACATTTCAAGAAAATGCCTCTTATTTAGCATAATTGTTGACAGCGAAATAGAGTATGGGCTACAGTTGTTGTGTTGTCATAAATAATGTAAGCTGCTTCCATAAGCATCGACGTTCTTGTTATGCTTCTATACAGGCGACCATCGTAAATTTCCTTCGTGCAAACGAAATTTTGGGGTGCCGATTAAAACGTAATTAAAATTTCTTAACTTGTCACAGGAAGCAGATAGAAGAATGACTCTTGGCGGTGAGACAGTGTGTATGGTCTGCTCAGTTCGCACCTAATTAGCTGTCTACGTTGCATTTGTAACATGATCCTTTAATTTCGATTGTTTACTCACACTAAAGTTGATATGTACCGTAGTATATTAATAAATACTTAAATAAACGTTATATTTCTATGGTAATAGATATTATTCAGCAGCTGTGAACCGATTATAGCGTACTGATTGCGTTTATGATAATTGTACACATTTTGCTAAACGAAATAAACATATGTTCATTTCCGCTGACACTTTCTTGGGCGAATTCATCCCCTGAAAAGATGTTCTTGCGCAAACCTTTAGGACCGAACAAAATTCTTGGTTTGATTGGAGTAAGGTTGCGAATAACGATAATCCGGCAATATTTCCAACCCATTCTTGTTATTAGGATCAGACTGCTAAGTTTGGAGTGGTTGCCAAATCTGAGTCATTGGTCTGCAGTGACGGTAGCACTATTATTTTAATGAAGTTGTTCTAAATATCTATGCAAGCAGTTAGATCGCTATGGAATAAAGTATCTACGACATGGTTAATCTCATAAAAATATGCCGTTATAGAACCAGATCCATTCTTTATTTATTGTTGAACATAAGGAGTAGAAACGCCTTTAACCATACGCTCGGAATTCTTTAAATCACCTTAACATTCTCTGTTGTCATTCTGGGTGAATCTTGAGCTTTAAACAATAACGTGCAGCATTGGCTCTACGTGGATGGACGTACGCAAAACGTTAAGACTATACTAGTGCTTACAGGCGGACAGACATTTTCCTCGTTTGTCTTAAGCTTGCTTTGATGGTGTCAATTAGTAACTAATTTGAAGTTCTCCCGCTCTTTTTGGAGCGTGATAAATGAAATGGCGCTACCTCCGTCAAGCATTCTCACTCAACAACGTGATCGCCAAATCGATCATAATATTACCCTCATCATCAAAGTAAAAAGTAAAAGGTGATGCAAGTTGTGCCACAGTTCAAACACTTGGTGGAGAGTGCACCAGAAACGTGGTGCTAGTGGTTTCGAAGCTTCCATCAGATCTACGAATAAAAGCGTTCAACATCAGACCCCAGATGACCGAGAGAGCAAAGTCACCGAAGTCTGACAGTAAGTCCAGGAAGTCTAAGTTGCGAAGCAGACAACTGGCGAGCACAACCAACTGTTAAGGCGGCAATGTGGCTGCCAATACTGAAACCGGAACTTCATCTTGTGATGATTCTATCAGCCACTATTAATAGACTCAAAGTTCAATGTCAGCAGTTCACCAAAAAGTGATTATTTGCGGACTTCGCAAGGATCGGCAAAAGGTCGGACTTCTCAATCACACCTTCAGATATACTGCTGACTTTCGAGGCCTCCCTTATACGTATACCAATGCTCAAGGCCTCGACAAAAGATTATCCGAGCAGCAATCTCACCACGCGTCGTTTGCTATGGAACTGATAATGATAACTGAGTCGGCTGAAGGATGAAATCACAGAGGTCGATATCGCTCTACCTGGTATGTCTGTCCTACGTAAAGAACGACCTAGAAGGTGTGGTGTCATAAATTTGTACTATCGCAGTGATCTACGTTTCAAATTTGTTGACGACCTAGAGTTTCAACTTGTGGACTTACTTGTGAGCCGCTTGCAAATATGACGTGGTGATACAGGTCCAGTTGCTCTCGTATACCGTCTTCCCATCTCGGCTCTGGAAATGGACAGATGTCTATCTCCCGCAATATATACTGTTCTGGCTCAGTCTAACTCTCACCTTCTCCTTGTAGAAGGCTTTAACTTGCAAACACTAGATGTTCCAGCCTCACGTGGCGAGCAGTTTAAAGCCGAGCTGCAATAATTACTCGCAGGTCTCCCACTCAAGAACCACGGTACTTCTCCTACGGGAGTCAGAACGGGGAACAAACCGTCCATTTTGGACCGCGGCTTCACCAGTGGAACTTATAGTCGACACATTGAAAGTGAGTAATCCCTTGAGGCGCAGTGACCAGGCAACTGGTTTTCCGCTAAGCCTGCTACGCTGAACAGTCCTACAGCGAAATCGTAGAGATCCACATAACAACACATCACAACAATTTATCCGACCTCATTAATACCACTGCGTGATGGTTGCTAGCTGGACAAACCCATGATCTCGCTTGAGGAAGTTCATCAATCAGCTCAACACTTTAGTAACAAACGCATCGGAGACAAAGATCCCTAACTCTAAAAAGTATAGTTCTTTCTGAGAAGCAGAAGGCAGAAACTAATTTTGTGAGGTCCATCGCAGCCAGTTTCCAAATCAGATAGTCGTCCACATGTTCGGAAAAGCACTAGACTGCAGCTTCAGCCTGTTGGGCATGGTCAGTAGTGCGCATTCATCGGATCCGTCAGGATTCGAACCCATGACCACCAGCGGCTTGAACAGCCAGTCAGCAGCTTATGCCACTGGGCCACGACGGACAGCTTCGGACCGTCAAGATTTACAAGCTAACTGCGATATAGCGCGTCTTATCCTCCACTGCCATGTAAGTTACGAACATTGCTGAGGACATGGTTGGCCCCGAAATACCCGACGTCCACTAACAGTAGCTATGTACGACATAGCATTTAGAAACTGTCAGGGCGGATATATTTTGATGTACTCATGAGTAGGGGATTTTGATGTAATTACGTGAGGTCCATCGCAGCTGCTGGTGGTCATGGGTTCGAATCCTGACGGATCCGATGGATGCGCACTACTGACGATGCCCAACAGGCTGAAACTGCAGTCTAGTGCTTTTCCGGGCATGTGGACAACTATCTGATTTGGAAACTGGCTGCGATGGACCTCACATAATTACATCAAAATCCCCTACTCATAAGAAACTAATTTCCCTGAATGATACACATAGGAAAGCAAATCATTCGATTCAAACGCCGAAAACTTCATGCTTGCATGACCACTGTGTCAAACATGGCGACGAAGAGAAATTGAAACACCAACAAGCTTTTTCGGAGAAGTTCCGCTCCAATCCTAAGCTACTTTACCGTCATGTTAACAAACTTCGCGAAGTACAGCTTAGCATCCCTCATCTAAACACCGTCTGTGGACAAGTGCGAACGGCCTAAGAAGCAGCTAATGAACTTAGGCACTAGTTCGCTTAGACTTTCCAGAATGCATCGCAGTCTCATATCATTATCCCATATATCACGTCACCGCCAGGACTTACTCACATCTCGTTCACAGTCCCGGATGTGCTGCAGCGACTGATGTTACTATGCGTGTGCAGTTCATCTGGTACGGATAACCTACGCCTAAGTCATTACGGTAGCTGTCACAAGCTTGGCTAAACCAATACCACAGTGTTTCCAATGCTCCCTGGAGGAGATGCGGGTCCCAACAATGTGGAAGTGTGGAATGGCTACCCCCATCTACAGGTGAGACTGTCGTGCAGTGCCGGCCAACTACCGCCCGATTAATCTTCTTCCTGTACTCTGTAAGGTCATGGAATCTGTCGTTGCAGATGAACTTATCGGTTATTTCAAAAGGTTTCATGCCATCGCGCAGGGGCGGCATGGATTCCGAAAAACAGCAAACGTACCACTAAGCGATGGTTAGCCCGTGGTAGTTGGATGTAAGCCGTCGATGCAGGAGAAGGAATCGATGCCACTTACTTTGATTTTGCGAAAGCATTTTACTGATTTGATCACTGGTTTCTTGACGGCTATCGCTATTCTCAATAGGCCATTGCGCCCCGCGAGCAGTGCTTGACACAGCAGTTAGAAGTTGACTGTCGGGGTTTGGAGCAAGCGCCGTATCTTAGATTGCGGCACGCAATCTCAATCCTGGCCTCGGTTGACTTTGAAGTCAGCCCCTGTAGGTGGTGGGGCTATGCTTGCTTCTGTCCGTCGCGATGACGACTTGGTTCGTGGTTCCTAAGGTTTCTAGTACTGAGTGACCGTGTGAACGCCTGGCACGTTTCCTTGATTTTGAGGCAGCAACTGATGGAGACGGAGGAGGTGCGTGATACTACTGTCGCCTCGAACGAAGCAGTATTTGCCTTCAAACGGTGTTCAGTTTCGGCGACTAGGTTGTCGTACTTTTGTGTTAACGCTAGTACGCGTTTTACTGGCGGGACTATCATGCAATTCGGACAGAACCAAAGTGAGCCCGACGTATTGTATTTTTTGTGTTGGTTCTAAAGGCGTTGATGCATTTCGAAGGGTACCGGATTTGGTAATTCGCACAAGCCAACCCTCGTTTTAATAACTTAGCATAAGTTTGATTAGCCCAAAATACTTCGTTTCCGGTTAACGGTGTGGTGGTCATGATGTACATTTCCCTAGAACCAATCCAAGCTGGCAAACACAGACAGCAGCTGGGCCAATCAACGAGAACTTCGAAAATAATCAGATAAAATTCACCAGCTTTGCACAGATTGAAAAATACAATAAAAGCAAAATTTTGGTGCCCATTTCACACAGAAAAATCACGTAAAACTGCGTAATCCCAAAGGAAAAGCGGAATCCAGCACGTAATCCAAAAATCCGCGGCGTCCGTGGGTAAATTCATTCACGAATTCCCAATGCAACACGGCTTCCGACAGAAATGTTCATGCACTGAAGCAGTTGGTGGTGGAGCAGGAGTCCATATCATGAAGCTGGACTTCTCAAAAACAGTTGATCTCTTAGACCACAGAATTCTCCTTCATATTCTTCAGCTCTATGTAATTAGTGTCCCACTGCTGCGGTGGATAAAAAGTTTTCTGTACGAAGGTCGGCTGGATGTGAAGGTACGAGAATCCCTGTCCGACGCAATTGAGGTGGAGTGCGGTGTATCACAAGGCTCGGGGCTGGCGCCTCTTCCATTCTTGATTTCTATTAACGATCTGGCGAGGAAACTTACTTCCGAATTCCTATTCTTCGCGGATGGTATCAATTTATGGCGAGCGATTGGGAACCGAACGACCATGAAAAGCTCCAGCGTGACCTCAATACGATTTCCAGCTGTTCAGTTATGGACACACTACATTTCAAGTTAGAAAAATGTCACGCTGTTTAATTGAACTGCAGGCATGACCAGGGGTATTGCCTTGGGCCACATGTACAGCAAAACACTTCCCCGAAAAGCGAACTTGGTGTGCTCATTCAAAGTGACCTTAATTGTTCAAATCAGTCAGACAGATATACAAAAAGAACCAACCAACACATCAGCTTACTTCTGTGAGCATTCGTAAGTTTCGACCAAATAATTATCCCCATGACGCACAACTATTACCTGTGCTCTCACGTTGAATAAGCCATCCATTCACCCTCTAAACTAGTGTGCACAGCATAGCCACCTGAAATGCCGAAGGAATAATACTTTTCTTCGCGTTTGCCAACGATGTAACTCTCTCTCAAAACTTGTTGTTTCCTCCCCTACCTTGGATATTTTCAAATGATGATTGCTTCTTGCCCTTGGCCCCCATCACTTGGTTGCCTAAACCGTGCGACTTCGGAATATATTAAGTATCCCTCCAAACTGGATTAACATGTTACATAAAACTGAGGATGCAGGACAGAAGCGATTATTCTCCTATTCACTTTTTACTTTTCTCACAGATACAACAACGATAACTGTCCCCATTTTGTCTCGTCTTTCCCATTCAATTCCCATTTAAACTACTATTATTCAACAGCGCAGCTGCTATATAAAAGCTCAAAAAGAAAACTCACCTATATTTTGATACTTGTGGTTTTACCCCCACCATCCTGCGGGACTTGTCAAGCAACTGCTTTTTTACCTAGCATAAACCCTTGTTCATTGTCTTGAGAAAAGTAAACTCGGGCAATAGGCACCAACTTATTTCAGTTGTCTGAATTTCAGTGAGTTGCTGGTCATTATTGAAGAAATTTCCTTATAAGCCGAGTGAACTACTTAGTTATTGACTACGATTTTGAATCCGTATGAAGTAAAAGGCATGTCAGCAATGTCCTCTCTTATTAACTTTTTGCCACGTCACCGGGACATGTTGTAGTAGTGCCTGCGGTGAATCATATCACAAACACGAAGCAACGGATTAAATGGTAACGCAAAATTAACCATGAAATATTCTTGCATATTAGCTGGCTGGTAGGTTTCCGGAATTAGCCTATCCTTTACCGGTAGCACAGCTGGCATGCATCGGTTGAATGCTCTTTTTCTTTATGTATTGCTACAGAGTAGCTGTGTTTCCAACTGATAGCAAACATGTATAATGTGTGATAACGACAGAATGGATGAGATGTTGGTTAAATTGTGAGCAGCTTCTTTAAATAATGCTACATCTTATGTCCCACTGTCAATTTTTTCAGTTATTATTCCTCATCATTCACGTGGTCTGAAAGTATAAACAAGTGAATATTTTCGTAATTATTTTGCATAACTCAAATGTTCTTACTCATTTATAAAAAGCAATGTTTATGTTGAAATTTCTCATCAAACTTTTATCTAAAACAAAAAGCACATTTGTTTTTACATAATTGCTCTGCACAAAACATCATCTTCATTTTGGTGCTTAAAAAACTGGTTCATTTTACTTATAAAGTATGATACCAAGGACCACAATTCTAGCCTCAATGTTACAACGTACCCCGAACCCCGTGTGTCAGAAAATGGTCAGCTGGCACGACACGCTAACGGGCGCAAAGAAAACGCTTATAGAATAATCAAACTACATGAAATACCCTGTTATTTGAAGGCTTGTATACATTGATCAAATAATAAACGAGTTATACAAAATGTGAGAAAAGTTTTGTTCACCAGCATTTAAGAAAAGGAAGTTCAGAAATCATGAATCTCACTTCATACTTCGCATGAAACAATAAAGCGATGTAATGCGCATGTCCGACTTACAAGGAAGTAGTGTAGTCGTTTGCAGATGTCCTGAAATTGTTGTGGTGCAAAGTTGCTCAGTGGTATTTTCGCTCTGGTTTATCCTATCGTTTTTCTATTATTCCGTATTTAGGCATGCGTCACTTGTTTTTTAATCTCTGCGCCAACATCTTCATATCAAGGATTAAGGAGGCGGTCAACCGTGAAATAGGTATTACAGGAATATGCTCACAGTATACAATCGACTGCCTGAAAACTACACGAGGCTAGCGTGTCAATCAGACATTTTGCCTATTCTCAAGTAACAACTAACTTTTCATAGATGCATCTACGTGCAGTGATTCCTAGTATCGCTTCTAAGCTATGTAGTTAAAAGTTCCAAAATTCTGAGGCATGCACTATTGTTGGTCAAACCAGCGAAAAAATATTGGTCGGAACTAAACCCTCAGTCAGGAGGTTGGCAACTATTGCCAACGAAATTTGTTGTGTGATTTCTATTCCGGCGAATACTGGCGGAAACCCGCGTCAATGCTAAAGGGCGTGGCGTTGAGTGATAACCACCTGAATGTGTGTACCTCTGACATAGCATCAAAATCCACTCTAAATTGCCTCATTTGACAATCCTCTGTGAATAAATCTTGTTGGCAATTCAAGTCCGATAAAGAAAAATTACGCAGCGGCAGCGTCCGAATACTTCATCTTCCTGAAGTGGGTTGATATGCGGCCCTGCTCTTTAGTCTGAAAAGAAGAAGTGGCAAGCTCGCCAGTATCCAAATAAGAGAGCTTTACGTCTCCTTTACATAATCTGAACCATATGTCCCGACTTGCCATATCGGGAAGTCTGTCAGCTATATGATGTGAGAGAGATGTAAAACTCTCTTATTTCAATACCGGGCGAGCATGCCACTTATTCTTATGTATGATAGTTCCTGATAAATTTGGATATTCAGTCAGTTGGTGCACACTTCATCTCTCTGTTTGTTCCGGAGTATTTTAGAGGTCACTCGGAAAGAAGTCCGAAGAAATTGCCAAACACAAATCAGCTACATGTTGGCAGCTGTTGCCTTTGTTGATACCCTTTTCTAAGGACTATCAAGATGAGAACAACAGTGTTTAAATTACTTTCAAAATAACAGGCTAAAACTGTTGTTTGGGATGCATTACACCGTTTGCATTATATGATGGAATCCAAGTTACTGGGACACACAACAACGTGGCTAAACAATGTGCATACTTGAAATTTACGGTACTTGTTTCCTATTTTGATACATCAATTATTGCTCTCATTAACTACCTACAGAAAACTGTTAGGCTTTCGGTTTATATGCTTGATAAATCCATTGTTCCATTGTTCCACCAGGGCCATTCTTGCCAAGACAATAGTATTCTCCGCAAGTATTCTCCACATGTTGAACATAATATGAATGAAAGAAACTAGATTGAGAACCAAACCTTTCAGTACATAAGTTACGGCAGTTGGCCCGTTGGTCTCGGATCAACTGCTACTTTTGACCCATTTCGTATTTGAAGCGTGAACTTTATACTTCAAAATTCATTGATATCGGTCGAAAGCAGTCGTCGCTTCAATTCCAAAAGCATCTGACAGAGACAGAAGTCATCTAGGCAACGCAAAGTGCATCAAATGACCACCGCTTAACCATCAGTCGTTCTCAAAGGACTTTGTTTCTGAAACCTTTATTTGTCACGTGCACTTGCTTGAAGAGTACGCACGAGTTGGCGACCTAATCCGACTCAGCATTACTGTGTGATGCGACCTTCTGTTTTGCAATCTGATATGCATTCCTTATACTTATAGAAACATCAAAGGACGCTCCCCGCTCGATGCTCTGAACAACGATTATTCGGGACAGTAAATTATCTAATCAAGCCTTGTACTACGAAAATGCAACATTGCTACATTTAGAGTACAACTCCTTAGCTTCCACTGTTTCCGACCCTTAACAAATATTTAACTTACCACATTTCGGAGGCAATGGGTGGAGGGTATTTAAACTTGCTTGAAACGCATGTCGTATGCAGTGTACATATACTGGTTGCCTAGTGGACTTCGAACATTTCAGAGTAGTAATTTTTCCATCGTTTCCTGTAACCTATGGTAGTTATTGCATTAAACAATTCTGCTACATGTTTACTGGCACACAGTAACGATTAGTCACTGTACTTACGTATTCAAACTTCTGCTTATGTACCGAATAATATTGGTTAGACCGGGTATTACCGACTAATCGGTTGTCCAAATCAAGCAAAGCTTACAAACCCCCGGTCAATTGCGAAGCCAAAATCTGAACTGAGCAACGGTGCCCAACAATGTTCAGACCACAAAGTGTACAATAAGTCTGTGCTCTAACTGCAACCCGCATCCGGCGAGGCCCAAAGGAGACACCAGTGAACTGAAGCATAGGCGGTCACAAGGCCAACAATGAGTTGCAGTCAGAAAGGATTTAAAGCAAAACAATCGATGGTCCAATCAATCGGTCAGCAAATGCGTATATGGAGAAGGATGAATTCACGGACCAGAACATAATTGCAGGCAAAGTAATTATCAACCCACTAGTTAAACTTATGTGAATATGCCAGTGACTGAGGGCCCACGGTATGTATGACATTGAACATGTGGCGAGAGGCTACAAAAAGGACTGGAATCCAAAAGGGGTTTGCACGAATGGATTGCAGTTTCTTTAATTAAATGGTTGAGTCAGGATCTCAATAGCAGGGAGGGAAACAGCGACATGCTTGAGTAACGTAACGTACGTAACTTCGGTTCAACTGTTCACGGAACGAAGGTCGCACATATTAGGATGGTTATCGTGTTAAGATGTTGACTGTTCCTCAAAACTACCATAACATTCATTCTACTGTATGGCGCATACACTCGATAATCACAGTTGCTTATATCCTAAGCGGAGTCAGTTTTCTAATAGTTATACTTGTTGCCAACAATAATTTAGTTATGTGGGTTTTATAATAAAAGCGCATAATCTTGCTGTCTCATCAGGAGACCTCAGGCACAGTTTGACGATGGAAATGCATGGTGGAATAGATGCGAATGTGGTACAATCTGAAGATGGAAGGCTACACGAAGGCGGTCACTACCGTATCACTGAAACCACGCATCACACTCTCAGAGTACCTTCATCCGTGCAGACGCATGAAGAAGAGCTGCATAGCCAACGGTAAATAAATACATAGTTTATTCTCTACAATGCGAGGTACGCCTGCATAGGCATGATTACGTTTGCTTGTCCCTGTATTTCAGACGTTGCGCCTGTGGCTGCATGACCCCAATCTGGTAGCGTTGCAATCCGGGTGAGTAGTCAACTGCGTAGTCAACTTAAATCCGCATATATGGATGGGGGCCACTACGAACTTTTATGCGATTACTTCGCTGTCGTCTTTGGCTGGCTTCTTACATTCTCAACACCCGTCTCAATATCCCAGAATCGTATGAGCAATACAAAGCGGTATCTCTACTACTGGGTTAAATCATTCTAAACGAATGCCAACACTCAAAAGTTAATCAAATTATTCTCCCACCTCTGTGTCCTGACCCAGTAATTATCGGTACAATACCGTTGGACTTAATGCGAGCTACGCCAGCGGTGTTGACCTGTGTGCACTGCTGAATGCCGTATCCGTGAACGCGCTGCTTCCGGTCCAGAGGTTCTGGGCTTTGCTTGAGAGCTGGTACAGTTAAGTGCACGGAACAGCGCCGCTGTCAACTGAAGTACTTCCGCATCGTTTCATCGGAATGTACCCACAAGGAATGGTAAACAGGCGGATAGTTAAAGCAAATGATTTACTGTTTTCCAGTTAATCATTAGTTAACTCTCTCTTGAAGTAAATATCGTGTGACTAATGTGGTGGTAGTTTGCCATGTCTTGCTTGGAATGGATCGTGTCTAACCTTGACCAGCACAAGTCACGACTAGGCTTGAGGCATTCACATGATCAATCTACAGTATCCTTCCTTGAAAAGATCATGTTTGGCAAACGAAGCAATCATTCTAATGGCTACACGGCCCACATTTATTTAGTTAGCAGGGTTTTCACCTCGAAAGCTGACGTTGTTGATTTCTTTTTCAGAAAAGGAATAAAAGGTTGCACCTACTGCAATGGTCATTGACAACTCAACTAATCGGACGAAATCAGCTCTAAGCCTAATTCCATCACGAAATTTGAAAACAACTGAAACTTTATCACCGTCGCGAAATAATTTTCTTTCCTTTAGTATTTGCAATTCATGGATGCCATTAATCCAGCGTATACTTATGAGAAATTGAAGCGCCCAAAATGCAGTATGGGTAGTATCAATCGTTTTCCATTATTGTTAGTACAAAAATAAAACAATTCCCTGAAATCGAGTGCATTCCGTCCTCCAGATTCACCTTAGAATATTCTTTCTTTATCTTCTACCTTTTTTGCTGATAACAGTTTGCCTTGCACACAGCTTTGTGCCGTATTTTCCAAACGATACATAAAGGACATCTGTTTTTATCGTCTTCTATCCAGTCGTGTCAGTCATTCCTAAAAGTTCAAGTCGTCCATGTTCGTCCACCGTTTTCCTTCTCGCAAGTTTTCCAAAACTGACGATATCTTTTCGCATTTGAAGGAGGCTACATTATCTTCGTGCATACTCCTGCACCAAGCTTGCATCGCCATGAGTTTCCCTTTGCTTCCGCTCTGCAATCTCCAGGGTCAGTGCGTAGATTTACCTAGGCCTCCTTTAGTAGAATTTATCATTACAGGATTAGGTAGATGTTACTTGAGGTGAACTAGTCATCGCGGAATATTAACATTTCCCAAGAGTAAGAGATGCGGCTCGAGATCTTCTTGTTCAAACCACCAACAGGCATAGAATGAATCTGCCTCATCGTCGCTTGTACCAGTGATCAGGGACGCACTTAATATTCTCAGGTCGAAATCAGTTACCCGGTTCCTGTTGCAGCTGGCTAGTCCATGTTTGTGAAAATTACTCCATGAGCTGTCGGTTGGAAAGTGGGTAACTGCGAGCGAGCCAACAGCTACCCAGCCCATATACCGTCGCTACTATTAACATAGCAGTGAATTCGGAGCACGCGGTCTGTTGCATTTCTAAATGCCCCTGCATTAGTACAGAAAAGAAAGACGCTTTTGCGCGCTTAACATGTGACTTGCAGAAGATAGTATGAAAACTCTAGAGCCAGCTGCTTCTCTAAAGAGTCCCATTGGTCCGAATAATGCGCACCGCAGCCTCTTCGGTGATATTACTACCGGAAGTGACACATAACTGAATACAACGAGCAGGTTAGGTGTAGAATGCATGCTATATGGTTTCGCAAAAACGACAGAGGCATACATATCAGATACCGGCGAAGTACATCCCAGTGGATGCTGCAAGATAGCGGGCAGGATTTTAATATGCTAGCGAATTAAAAAGCAATGTGACTAAGCTGTGTAGAGCTTCACATAGAGAAAGATGTGAACAAAGAGATCCTATCATGAGTTCCTATTGCCTAAGTCTGTTGAGCCGCCTCTGACAGCAATTATTTTAGATAAATCTTGTTCCCCCTACGTTGAGCTTGACGTTTTGGACATATCTACCAAATACCATAGGACACATATTTGCTTTAACGTTTTGTGAGTAATGTGCGGAGACAATCATAAACGAAATTACTCTTAAAAATATTTCACGGACAAACCAAACAACGACCACAATATTTCCTCCGGAAATAGCCACCAAAGCAATATATAATATTGCAATATCCCTGAGCCGTTTTGAGGAAGTAGCAAACCGGATAACTTTAAACATCGTAATATTAGAAAGTATGCAGTGTCCGTGATGTATTAAAATTAAGTTCTTTCTTAAAACGGAACCTTTGTAAAGAAGGAAGTTTACAACTCTCCTCTACGGAGTCCTCGTGGTTTCCACCCTTTGATTTGCCAGGTGTATCTGACACTAAGACACTTTGTATCCCAACGCAAATTTTCACTGCATCATCCCAATCACTTGAAGTATGTTTACTTACCCAAGAAGACACTAATTTATTTCCTCACTATTTCAGGGTTATTGTTGTCCTTTGCTACCCAACGGGACAACACATGCAAATCTTGGTCGCAATCAAATTACTAACCGTTCAGACTACAGCTGAAATTGACCCTTGCAATACTTACAACCAAGTTGCCTCTTCTAGGCTTCTGCCCTTTCGTCAATTTCAATGGTATAAATACAGAAGGCTCACAGTGCCCCTCATACGCTACCACACTCGTCATTTGGACGAGAAACAGTCTAATCGTGTCTCATGTTTCATATGAAATAGGACACTTATGAAAAGGTCCTCCTGGAGTATTCGTTATGTGACTGAATTGTGACCCTTATTCTCAGTATGGACGGTGATTCGCATTGAACCTTGGTCAATTAGACCACTAAGACCATAGCTGAAGCAGTTGGAAATTATGTGATGCTCTTCCGAGGAGGTCTACTGAACCGGGTACTATTTTAGTTATATCTATTACCACTGCTCTCTGAGTGGCAAGCTGTCCATTTTGCGCAAACCCTTCATCCAACATCTCATCTTAAATAAATAAATAAACGATTTATTGTAAGTTTATTCTTCGACAACGCGTGGCACAGTCCGAGTGGCCTGATCATTCTGTAAAACGAGACCGCATAAAATAGTTAATTGTGCATGTTTTGTCCAATGGATCCAAAATACTTTTTTGCAGTGTGCAACAGTTTAAAGTTATCAGATATAATAAGAAACTGGGAATAATAACAGAGGCGGATTTAGCCAAAAGCACAAGTAAAATAGTATGATTATCCAGGGAACAGTCCTCGGGGAACCTGCTTTCATGTTTTTTATTCCCTACATGGGTTTCCTCCGCATTTCCGTGCTTCAGCTGACTGCGTGCTGGTGTAGCGAAATAGCATGTACTCCATTGCTGGTTCCCAAATGTCTTTTTATAAGTGTTGTTTTCTGCGTGCATTACTAGCGACTGAGCCTTGGCCCGTTCCGACATGCGAATTAGCTAACACCTGTTATTTAAATAATCCATTGTATCCATAACATCTGCTCACTAACAAGTAGTGGGCTATTCAACCTTCTTGAGTAGCCCCATGTGCTGCATCGTCTTTCCTACTGAATAGCAAATCACTCACACAACGTTAACCTCATAACTTAAAAACGGCAATGAAGTGGTTCTTATTTGCTGTGTTAGACAGTACCAATACCTTGGTATATTATGTCCGAATCTCGATTCACCATAACGCACAGCTTTAAAAAGTTTTCATTTTCCATATGAGCGCCACCTTTATGTGGATATCAGACGAAAACTCCGTGAGTTCAAGTACTCTACTCCTTCTACGCTTAGGAACTTCACCTCGGAAACCAAGAAAATGGCGTGGACGTAATCATTTTACCAAATAAACCGAATCAGCGATATGCTGTGCCCAGCATACACCTGAAACGGCAGCCGAATCTCTGTAAACGTGCTATCTCGTTTTTCAACTAGAAACCACAGGGTGGTGTATCTCCGTTTCGTTTCATGGTTACTATTCTCAAACGGCAATCCTCAGTCACCGATGTCCTCATACAAGGATTAAATGAAGTTTACTTTGGGTGGATCTAACACCCTTTCCAGTACAAGAAACCGACTTCCTCTTCTTTCTAACTATGCACATAATGCGGATGTTGGATTGTGTGAACAATTTTAATGGCTTTTATGCTTCTTTTTTGTCCATCAAGAAACGATCGAATGGAAATATCGCATCAGTTGGTTTCGAATGGATAGTTTACTAAAGAAATTACCTAAACTGCATACTTAAATAGAAAATCAAACATCTGTTTCTTACATGAGCAGGATAATCTCCTCTTATCTTGTGACATACGACGGATGTCCAAAAATTAACCCAATTCTTGTTATAATCTTTTATTGCTCGTTGCGCAACAGTTTAATAAATTCCCACTCAACTTATTCCCCTCTACTAGCAATGCACGGTTTCCAACGTTGTTTCCATTTTTGGTTAGCTTCCTGGAAAGTACTTTCTGAGCTGGCGCCCAAGTCTCGTGTCGTATTGCCTTTATATTCCTCTATGGTTTACAAACTACGTCCTTTCAAGTATGCTTGAATTTTAGGAAACAGGAGAAAGTATGCAAGGGCTAAGGCTGGAGAATACCGTGGATGGGGCACAACGAGTGTGTGATGTTTTTCTAGATAGCTGCGAAAATGGAGCGACGTGTGTGTCGGCATATTGCCGTGATACAACCTCCAAGACTGGCTTTTGCACCATTCAGAACTCTTCCTGCCCACAGCATCCTTCAGACGCGCTGGAACTTGTTGGCATAAATCAACACTGATGCCCACTACGTCAGCAAATGTGTGAACAGTTAAATGATGATTTCATGCATCACAGTACGAACTCTGTCGATGTGGTCATCACTCGTTGAAGTGAAAGCTCGTCCACCCTTGAGATGGTCACCGACCGATATCACTCTGTGTTAAAATGACTTAAACCACTTCCAGAACTACGCGCGACTCATACAGTCCTTCCCGTATGCTTGGTTAAGCAATTGAAATATCGTACAAATGTAGCCATGTTGGTAGCAAAATTTCACACATACGCGCCGTTCTTCAAGCTCTTTGATTGTCTCTTTGGCACTAATCCGAAGAACAGTCTGTACATTGGGTCACTTTAGCGGATGAAGCTCGCAAACTAAGCGTCAGAGGGAAATGCGGCAAATGGCAGTTTGATGTACAAGCATGCATGCACATGCTTGCCGCGCTATTTAAAATGTTTTATTTCTTTTTGAACTCCCAAGTATAGTGTAAAATCACTGGTTGTAGGAAAACGAGCCTTGGAATCAAGATGCCCAGTACGAGTGATTCAAACAAGGAATGCCATTCAGTCCAATATAGACTCCACTATTAGTGACCAAGCAACATCGCACAATAATCAATAAACCAAATAAACAATAGCTTTTCGTTCACTGCTGTATGTTGTTGCCTTCGCCGGATATACTTTGTCTGCCAGCCAGTAAAGACAAACTCATTTGAAGTACGCACTGTTTAAAACTGATAAGACCCTCTACATAGGTGACTTTTTGAGACCGCCACAAATACCGAAAACAGAGATAGCATACGACTCGAAACGTTATATGGCTGCACAAGAGGCAGTCACACGCGATGGAGAAATCAACTTCGTTAGAGTGGATCTCGACTGTGAGAACCTCGGAGTAGCAACATCGAGTGCTCTTAATACCTGCACCATACAGTCCTCCAAACCGCAGTCAATGAATGCAAGAACCGCCACAAATGCCATGAGTGACCATTGTTCCAAGGTGAATGCTTGGTGCGTAGTACCCAACAAAGCCCTCGACAAGAGGGACGAGGAGACGCAAGGGCCCGATTACAAGATCCAACACCGATAATAACAACCGAAAACATCCAAAGGTGGACAACAGGATGGTAAGGACAGGATGCTGTTGCCCGTCGACAACTCGCTCAATTCAATGACAGATGCCTACCAGGAATCTACAAAATCCCCGAGTTCAATCAAACATTGTATAAAAGGTCCGTCGTCGTGACTCCAAACCGAATGCCATGGGGAGAGATACGACTAAAAAGTTTCTCCTGGATACTCCTGCTTTTCATCCACTAATTTACGGCAGAAGTCATCGAAACATATAAACTACAGAAACAAATTGATAACGCTGCCTTCTACTACACCCCAAAGCTTGCGCAGATCCACTTAAGTGGCTTTAAGGGGAAGCCAGGATGTTTCGGTGGCCATTCGGATCAATGCCACTGCAGACTAACACCAAATATACGGTACCACTTTTGCTACAATTCCTGCACAAAACTCGGGTGTTTCAGCAATACGCCAGTTGCAATATGTCTTCAAAGTCCAAAATAATTCCTTGTCCCCAATTATGCCCGGCTCCCAAGAGATAAATCGTCCCTACCCTCGAACTTATTAGTGGTGGATCCGACCACAAAATGTATGTACTCACACCCCCTCTTCACAGACCTCCATCTTAATGCTTCAGAAAATCTGAGCTCAAAACATGAAAATGCTCGCGTCCACTGACGCGTCCAAAGCATTTCCATCAGAAGCGAATCCTGCACTGTTCCAACGAATAATGAACTTAGCACATTAACCATAATCCTGGCGTGCTTTGCAGCTCAATATATTAGCCCTCTAGGAACGAAATTCACTTCTACGCTTACTTATTTCCCACTCTGGTGCACGAATCATACTCATGACGGAGAATTGACTAAGAGGAGACCCACATGGATTACCGCATTCTTCTTCACAAGGTTCGAAGCAGTGGAATCGGTGACAATGTGCTAGGTTTGATAAGCAAATTCCTCCTTCAAAGTCAGCTGGATGTGAGAGTCAGCAGCTCCAACTCCGACCTAATCGAAGTCTAGTATGGTGTGCCCAAATTATCCCTGCTGGGACCAACATTATTGCTAGGATTCACCAAAGATATAGCTTGTGAGCACAAGTCGGAGTTATTAGTAGTTTCAGAGGATGTGAAGATCTAGCACTACATCAATACAGTGGACGACCATGCTGATATATATATATATGTATATATACATATATATATATATAGAGAGAGAGAGACTGGGGTCACACGAGGTCCTTTAAACTCAGCTCTAGTTCAACATGCAAAATATAATATTATAAGCACTGGTGCTCAGCTTACCCATGAATATCGGCTGGGCAGCAGCTGCTTTGACACGCTAAGCATGAAAGCGACCTCGGGGTAATCATGCAGACGACCTTGGCTGCTCGAATTACCCCGAAAAGGCAGCGATAGATGTTAGTCAGTAACTTAGACTGTTACGTTGGGCTTTCATAAGCTTGCTTCATCAGTCTTTACGCAACTGATGAAGTTCTACATGAGGCCACACGTGAAAAATGTGATTCAAGCCTATCGACCTTGGCTTTAACGCGCTGCTTATGCGCTTGAAACGCCACGAAATAGGGTGACAAAAATCGTGAGAAGAATGCTCCACCTCTCCAACCGACGCTGATTGCATTCCCTAGGCTGGTACAGCGGTGAATATAGACGTCTTCAAGGAGATTTTGTTTTGGTGTACCAAATACTGGTTAAGCCTGACCTCGACTGTCGTGATCCGTTCCAAGTCAGCCAAAATACCGATCTGAGAGGCCAACAGCACAAACTGGTAGCACAGCAAATTCGAACTGAGTACCAGCAAATTTTGTTCACTTCGGGTATCCAGAAGCCGGAACACTCTTCCTTATGACTTTAGTTTTGCTTCACATTAAGGACTATTCAAGACTGGTATACACTCCATCTCATTTACAATAATTTACATAGTACGTATCCATCGGAAGACGAGGTGACGCAATCCAAACAGTGTGCTCACCAGCCATCTCCGCTACAAGCGGTGAGAAGATCCCCTTTTGCTTTCGAGTGAACTACTCGGTGAGTAACCGTAAACTAGAATTTTCTCCCTTTCCTGGTATTTTAAAACATTATATTTTAAAGACAGTTGCTTTCCGACCTTTATAATTCATTGTTCACTGCCCTGATTTTGACCACCACGTTTGGAATGCAATGCGATTCCTAGGTGTCAAAAGTCTGTACGAGGTGGTGGTTGCGCTATCTATAAACACGAATCATTGCGCCCTTCAACAGTATATTTCCCTCAAATAAGTGTCCCCGTCTCTATTGTTATAAATATGCAAGTTGATAATTATAATCTCGGGTGCTTTTGCATGCATCCCAATTCCAATTCCACAGAATCAAATGCATTGTAATAATGACTCTGTTCCCCAGAGGATCAACTAAGCTAATACAAATAATAGGTGTAACTTTCAACTCGTCGGAGGTGGCATGGACCTCAAGCCATGTGCCAACGAGGTATGCAAATCTGACTTCACATGCTGGTGGCTCCAGCTTATTAAGAGTCTCACCGAAAAGAACAACAAATTTAATTTGTTATTTACCACCGTCATAATACCAGTTGCCGATGACGTTCGGTAATCCTTCCCTGGTAGTGACCACAGTATGGTCTACTTTTTATTCACAAATAATGCCCGACTCCCAATAACGATTGCGCCCTATTCGAAGTTGCTATCAAGGTTCTGTGAATCATTCGATTGAGACCCATTTGCTAATTTGCTCAGGCATTTGCAGTGGGAATTTTCTTCCTCCCCGATGGCACGCAAGCATCAGCTGATGCTCTGTAAAACAAGGTTAATTGCGATCTTGCTACACTGGTATCTATCAGACTTAGACGCTTACCCTAGGGTGGTAATATGATTGTTTCACTGAGAAAAGCTGATAACCCCAAAAGCTACTTAAGGCCTACCGCAAAACCAGCAGCCTCATTCTTGACCTAACAATATAATCTGGCCAACTTTCTGGAGCTAGCTTGTCATACCAAATAAATCGCTGATGAAAAATGAACCCTGGACTGTGGATTCAATAACCGTGAACTGGTCAATCATTTGAAGGGCAGAACTATCAAGCGTATCCCAGACACAATGTCACTCTTAGCCTCAGATTGCTTCAACGTAACATACCCTGCTTAAACCAGCGTAATGTTTCAGCAATAGGTCTGCACCTCCTTTAATATGGATACTCAACTCATGTGCATGGTCCTGCCACCAGTCCCAGTCCATCAACACAATGTATCAAATTTGAGCTCCACAATATACACGAAGTTATCAGGACCAGAGGTTCAGATAATATGCATTCAGTAGTCGCGGAATTTTGCAGGGATGACGTCCCTTTTCTATTGCTGAGTATGTTCAACCTATCCATGAATACTGACATTCTTCCAGCTCAGCGGAAAAAGCCATGGTTGTGTCATGACCTAAATTAGGCTCCCAGTTCGAGAATACGGTTTATGGACCAATAAGCCACACATCTTTATTATCAAAAATTCTGGAGCGACAAATGATAGATAAAACTGTCCAAATTCCTAAGATCAATAGAGCCAACAGATACCTATCAACACGGCTTCTTAAATTATCATTATGGCATAACGTACCACCTGGAATTTCCGAACCACATAGCTACCTAGCATGATGTTGGATTGTTGGCCATCATAATGTACCTCGATCATGTGCGTCATGAATAACTACTGATTGTAATGTTGTCCTACGGGATCAGTGAACTCCTGCTTTCTTGGTCCAGGTCACACCTTACAAATCGAAAGCAGGTGGTGCAAGTTCGAGAATAGGCGTCTGAGCCCACAGCTGTCAAAAGTGGTGTGAGACAGGGAAGTGTCCTTGGGTTGCTACTGCTCTTAATTTATGTTAACGATAACTAAGCTAACAAAATTCAGCACGCCATGCCTGCTTGCCCTTGACCTACAACTGATGGATACTTTCCGTCCGGATGCCCCTAATGAGGCCGTCAAAATGATGCAACTCGAACTCCATGGGCTTGCAAAATTGGTATTCAAAGTGGAAAGTAACCTTCTCTATTGATACCTATTGTGCAATGTTTCACAAGTGCGATGGGACTAATGACGGCCTGAGCCTTGATGGCGAACCCCTTAATCTAAGTCTTACGGTCCTATGGTTGCCAA
>OX104065.1:84030388-84085776 GCA_944474145.2 Dicrocoelium dendriticum | reverse complement strand
ATACCATTGGACACATATTTGCTTTAACGTTTTGTGAGTAATGTGCGGAGACAATCATAAACGAAATTACTCTTAAAAATATTTCACGGATAAACCAAACAACGACCACAATATTTCCTCCGGAAATAGCCACCAAAGCAATATATATTATTGCAATATCCCTGAGCCGTCTTGAGGAAGTAGCAAACCGGATAACTTTAAACATCGTAATATTAGAAAGTATGCAGTGTCCGTGATGTATTAAAATTAAGTTCTTTTTTAAAACGGTACCTTTGTAAAGAAGGAAGTTTACAACTCTCCTCTACGGAGTCCTCGTGCTTTCCACCCTTTGATTTGCCAGGTGTATCTGACACTAAGACACTTTGTATCCCAACGCAAATTTTCACTGCATCATCCCAATCACTTGAAGTATGTTTACTTACCCAAGAAGACACTAATTTATTTCCTCACTATTTCAGGGTTATTGTTGTCCTTTGCTACCCAACGGGACAACACGTGCAAATCTTGGTCGCAATCAAATTACTAACCGTTCAGACTACAGCTGAAATTGACCCTTGCAATACTTACCACCAAGTTGCCTCTTCTAGGCTTCCGCCCTTTCGTCAATCAGATTTTCAGCCAAGCCTGGGTATAAATACAGAAGGCTCACAGTGCCCCTCATATGCTACCACGCTCGTCATTTGGACGAGAAACAGTCTAATCGTGTCTCATGTTTCATATGAAATAGGACACTTATGAAAAGGTCCTCCTGGAGTATTCGTTATGTGACTGAATTGTGACCCTTATTCTCAGTATGGACGGTGATTCGCATTGAACCTTGGTCAATTAGACCACTAAGACCATAGCTGAAGCAGTTGGAAATTATGTGATGCTCTTCCGAGGAGGTCTACTGAACCGGGTACTAGTTTAGTTATATCTATTACCACAGCTCTCTGAGTGGCAAGCTGTCCATTTTGCGCAAACCTTTCATCCAACATCTCCTCTTAAATAAATAAATAAACGATTTATTCTAAGTTTATTCTTCGACTACGCGTGGCACAGTCCGAGTGGCCTGATCATTCTGTAAAACGAGACCGCATAAAATAGTTAATTGTGCATGTTTTGTCCAATGGATCCAAAATACATTTTTGCAGTGTGCAACAGTTTAAAGTTATCAGATATAATAAGAAACTGGGAATAATAACAGAGGCGGATTTAGCCAAAAGCACAAGTAAAATAGTATGATTATCCAGGGAACAGTCCTCGGGGAACCTGCTTTCATGTTTTTTATTCCCTACATGGGTTTCCTCCGCATTTCCGTGCTTCAGCTGACTGCGTGCTGGTGTAGCGAAATAGCATGTACTCCATTGCTGGTTCCCAAATGTTTTTTTATAAGTGTTGTTTTCTGCGTGCATTACGAGCGACTGAGCCTTAGCCCGTTCCGACATGCGGATTAGCTAACACCTGTTATTTAAATAATCCATTGTATCCATAACATCTGCTCACTAACAAGTAGTGGGCTATTCAACCTTCTTGAGTAGCCCCATGTGCTGCATCGTCTTTCCTACTGAATAGCAAATCACTCACACAACGTTAACCTCATAACTTGAAAACGGCAATGAAGTGGTTCTTATTTGCTGTGTTAGACATACCAATACCTTGGTATATTATGTCCGAATCTCGATTCACCATAACGCACAGCTTTAAAAGTTTTCATTTTCCATATGAGCGCCACTTTTATGTGGATATCAGCCGAAAACTCCGTGAGTTCAAGTACTCTACTCCTTCTACGCTTAGGAACTTCACCTCGGAAACCAAGAAAATGGCGTGGAAGTAATCATTTTACCAAATAAACCGAATCAGCGATATGCTGTGCCCAGGATACACCTGAAACGGCAGCCGAATCTCTGTAAACGTGCTATCTCGTTTTTCAACTAGAAACCACAGGGTGGTGTACCTCCGTTTCGTTTCATGGTTACTATTCTCAAACGGCAATCCTCAGTCACCGATGTCCTCATACAAGGATTAAATGAAGTTTACTTTGGGTGGATCTAACACCCTTTCCAGTACAAGAAACCGACTTCCTCTTCTTTCTAACTATGCACATAATGCGGATGTTGGATTGTGTGAACAATTTTAATGGCTTTTATGCTTCTTTTTGTCCATCAAGAAACGATCGAATGGAAATATCGCATCAGTTGGTTTCGAATGGATAGTTTATCAAAGAAATTACCTAAACTGCATACTTAAATAGAAAATCAAACATCTGTTTCTTACATGAGCAGGATAATCTCCTCTTATCTTGTGACATACGACGGATGTCCAAAAAGTAACCCAATTCTTGTTATAATCTTTTATTGCTCGTTGCGCAACAGTTTAATAACTTCCCACTCAACTTATTCCCCTCTACTAGCAATGCACGGTTTCCAACTTTGTTTCCATTTTTGGTTAGCTTCCTGGAAAGTACTTTCTGAGATGGCGCCCAAGTCTCGTGTCGTATTGTCTTTATATTCCTCTATGGTTTACAAACTACGTCCTTTCAAGTATGCTTGAATTTTAGGAAACAGGAGAAAGTATGCAAGGGCTAAGGCTGGAGAATACCGTGGATGGGGCACAACGAGTGTGTGATGTTTTTCTAGATAGCTGCGGAAATGGAGCGACGTGTGTGTCGGCATATTGCCGTGATGCAACCTCCAAGACTGGCTTTTGCACCATTCAGAATTCTTCCTGCCCACAGCATCCTTCAGATGCGCTAGAACTTGTTGGCATGAATCAACACTGATGCCCACTACGTCAGCAAATGTGTGAACAGTTAAATGATGATTTCATGCATCACAGTACGAACTCTGTCGATGTGGTCATCACTCGTTGAAGTGGAAGTTCGTCCACCCTTGCGATGGTCACCGACCGATATCACTCTGTGTTAAAATGACTTAAACCACTTCCAGAACTACGCGCGACTCATACAGTCCTTCCCGTATGCTTGGTTAAGCAATTGAAATATCTTCGTACAAATGTAGCCATGTTGGTAGCAAAATTTCACACATACGCGTCGTTCTTCAAGCTCTTTGATTGTCTCTTTGGCACTAATCCGAAGAACATTCTGTACATTGGGTCACTTTAGCGGATGAAGCTCGCAAACTAAGCGTCAGAGGGAAATGCGGCAAATGGCAGTTTGTTGTGCAAGCATGCATGCACATGCTTGCCGCGCTATTTAAAATGTTTTATTTCTTTTGAACTCCCTAGTATAGTGTAAAATCACTGGTTGTAGGAAAACGAGCCTTGGAATCAAGATGCCCAGTACGAGTGATTCAAACAAGGAATGCCATTCAGTCCAATATAGACTCCACTATTAGTGACCAAGCAACATCGCACAATAATCAATAAACCAAATAAACAATAGCTTTTCGTTCACTGCTGTATGTTGTTGCCTTCGCCGGATATACTTTGTCTGCCAGCCAGTAAAGACAAACTCATTTTAAGTACGCACTGTTTAAAACTGATAAGACCCTCTACAGAGGTGACTTTTGAGACCGCCACAAATACCGAAAACAGAGATAGCATACGACTCGAAACGTTATATGGCTGCACAAGAGGCAGTCACACGCGATGGAGAAATCAACTTCGTTAGAGTGGATCTCGACTGTGAGAACCTCGGAGTAGTAACATCGAGTGCTGTTAATACCTGCACCATACAGTCCTCCAAACCGTAGTCAATGAATGCAAGAACCGCCACAAATGCCATGAGTGACCACTGTTCCAAGGTGAATGCTTGGTGCGTAGTACCCAACAAAGCCCTCGACAAGAGGGACGAGGAGACGCAAGGGCCCGATTACAAGATCCAACACCGATAACAACAACCGAAAACATCCAAAGGTGGACAACAGGATGGTAAGGACAGGATGCTGTTGCCCGTCGACAACTCGCTCAATTCAATTACAGATGCCTACCAGGAATCTACAAAATCCCCGAGTCCAATCAATACATTGTACAAAAAGCCCGTCGTCGTGACGCCAAACCGAATCCCATGGGGAGAGATACGACTAAAAGTATCTCCTGGATACTCCTGTTTTTCATCCACTAATTTACGGCAGAAGTCATGGAAATATATAAACTACAGAGACAAATTGATAACGCTGCCTTCTACTACACCCCAAAGCTTGCGCAGATCCACTTAAGTGGCTTTAAGGGGAAGCCAGGATGTTTCGGCGGCCATTCGGATCAATGCCACTGCAGACTAACACCAAATATACGGTACCACTTTTGCCACAATTCCTGCACAAAACTCGGGTGTTTCAGCAATACGCCAGTTGCAATATGTCTTCAAAGTCCAAAATAATTCCTTGTCCCCAATTATGCCCGGCTCCCAAGAGATAAATCGTCCCTACCCTCGAACTTATTAGTGGTGGATCCGACCACAAAAGGTATGTACTCACACCCCCTCTTCACAGACCTCCATCTTAATGCTTCAGATAATCTGAGCTCACAACATGAAAATGCTCGCGTCCACTGACGCGTCCAAAGCATTTCCATCAGAAGCGAATCCTGCACTGTTCCAACGAATAATGAACTTAGCACATTAACCACAATCCTGGCGTGCTTTGCAGCTCAATATATTAGCCCTCTAGGAACGAAATTCACTTCTACGCTTACTTATTTCCCACTCTGGTGCACGAATCATACTCATGACGGAGAATTGACTAAGAGGAGACCCACATGGATTACCGCATTCTTCTTCACAAGGTTCGAAGCAGTGGAATCGGTGACAATGTGCTAGGTTTGATAAGCAAATTCCTCCTTCAAAGTCAGCTGGATGTGAGAGTCAGCAGCTCCAACTCCGACCTAATCTAAGTCTAGTATGGTGTGCCCAAATTATCCCTGCTGGGACCAACATTATAGCTAGGATTCACCAAAGATATAGCTTGTGAGCACAAGTCGGATTTACTAGTAGTTTCAGAGGATGTGAAGATCTAGCCCTACATCAATACAGTGGAGGACCATGCTGATATATATATATATATATATATATATATATATATATATATATATATATGGTTGGCGGCATCCGGTTTCGGATTTGCCTGTCACTGTGGCAAGCCACAGGACGCCTGCGCCTACAGAGGGACCATGGATGGCTTGCGCTGCACCACCCACAGCTCCAACCACATACCCCATATCCAGTGTAAACCCGAAGGAATAAGACCGGGAGGCATGCGGATGGGAACCACGTTTCATCAACGGAGCCGGCCCACACTCCTTCACAGGCAAACACAAGCACGCTGTATTTGGGGAATCAAGCGCACACAAGGCGGTGGCTGGACCGTAGTCCGCTCCACACTGAGTGCATGGAACCGCTCTTTGAGCCTAGCACGGCCACAAGAACCGTGCACCCCGTCCCCTCCAGCAACGACCAACTGTCTCCTGGAGCCAGTATGAACGATGTAGTGGGTAATAGACAGGTAGGCACCTTGTCAACATACACATCAAGCGCAAGCCATACCTGGGATGTCAAGCAACAACCATTCACTTTAAACGACAAGCTGAAATAAAATAAATCCAATAATGCATACAAATACGGTGGCATAACTCTTCGCTAAATTACCATATGAAGTAAGTTGGTTAACAACAAATCCGTGATAAGTAAGAAATGTCCACAAGTTACTTAAAAATGCTACAAAACGAAACAAAATTACCGAAGATAAGCGCAATTAGTGTAAGCAACGTGGCCAGTTAATAGAACAGTATTCAGGGAGGCAGAACAAACCAAATAAAGCGGAATGAAATTTATCCAGCTTAAAAAGACCTAGTTTAAGTGTAAGTTGGTTTAGCCCAACTGCGGTGAAGAAGCATCAAGAATGCAACATCAGCCTCAGCATGGGCAATATATATATATATATATATATATATATATATATATATAAGGAGAGAGAGAGAGAGACTGGGGTCACACGAGGTCCTTTAAACTCAGCTCTAGTTCAACGTGCAAAAATGTAATATTATAAGCACTGGTGCTCAGCTTACCCATGAATATCGGCTGGGCAGCAGCTGCTTTGACACGCTAAGCAGGAAAGCGACCTCGGGGTAATCATGCAGACGACCTTGGCTGCTCGAATTACCCCGAAAAGGCAGCGATAGATGTTAGTCAGTAACTTAGACTGTTACGTTGGGCTTTCATAAACTTTGCTTCATCAGTCTTTACACAACTGATGAAGTTCTACATGAGGCCACACGTGAAAAATGTGATTCAAGCCTATCGACCTTGGCTTTAACGCGCTGCTTATGCGCTTGAAACGCCACGAAATAGGGTGACAAAAATCGTGAGAAGACTGCTCCACCTCTCAAACCGACGCTGACTGCATTCCCTAGGCTGGTACAGAGGTGAATATATCCGTCTTCAAGGATATTTTGTTATGGTGTACCAAATACTGGTTACGCCTGAGCTCGACTGTCGTGATCCGTTCCAAGTCAGCCAAAATACCGATCTGAGAGGCCAACAGCACAAACTGGTAGCACAGCAAATTCGAACTGAGTACCGGCAAATTTTGTTCACTTCGGGTATCCAGAAGCCGGAACACTCTTCCTTATGACTTTAGTTTTGCTTCACATTAAGGACTATTCAAGACTGGTATACACTCCATCTCATTTACAATAATTTACATAGTACGTATCCATCGGAAGACGAGGTGACGCAATCCAAACAGTGTGCTCACCAGCCATCTCCGCTACAAGCGGTGAGAAGATCCCCACTTGCTTTCGAGTGAACTACTCGGTGAGTAACCGTAAACTAGAATCTTCTCCCTTTCCTGGTATTTTAAAACATTATATTTTAAAGACAGTTGCTTTCTGACCTTTATAATTCATTGTTCACTGCCCTGATTTTGACCACCACGTTTGGAATGCAATGCGATTCCTAGGTGTCATAAGTCTGTACGAGGTGGTGGTTGCGCTATCTATAAACACGAATCATTGCGCCCTTCAACAGTATATTTCCCTCAAATAAGTGTCCCCGTCTCTATTGTTATAAATATGCAAGTTGATAATTATAATCTCGGGTGCTTTTGCATGCATCCCAATTCCAATTCCACAGAATCTAATGCATTGTAATAATGACTCTGTTCCCCAGAGGATCAACTAAGCTAATACAAATAATAGGTGTAACTTTCAACTCGTCGGAGGTGGCATGGACCTCAAGCCATGTGCCAACGAGGTATGCAAATCTGACTTCACCCATATACACATGCTGGTGGCTCCAGCTTATTAAGAGTCTCACCGAAAAGAACAACAAATTTAATTTGTTATTTACCACCGTCATAATACCAGTTGCCGATGACGTTCGGTAATCCTTCCCTGGTAGTGACCACAGTATGGTCTACTTTTTATTCACAAATAATGCCCGACTCCCAATAACGATTGCGCCCTATTCGAAGTTGCTATCAAGGTCCTGTGAATCATTCGATTGAGACCCATTTGCTAATTTGCTCAGGCATTTGCAGTGGGAATTTTCTTCCTCCCCGATGGCACGCAAGCATCAGCTGATGCTCTGTAAAACAAGGTTAATTGCGATCTTGCTACACTGGTATCTATCAGACTTAGACGCTTAACCTAGGGTCGTAATATGATTGTTTCACTGAGAAAAGCTGATAACCCCAAAAGCTACTTAAGGCCTACCGCAAAACCAGCAGCCTCATTCTTGACCTAACAATATAATCTGGCCAACTTCCTGGAGCTAGCTTGTCATACCAAATAAATCGCTGATGAAAAATGGACCCTGGACTGTGGATTCAATAACCGTGAACTGGTCAATCATTTGAAGGGCAGAACTATCAAGCGTATCCGAGACACAATGTCACTCTTAGCGTCAGATTGCTTCAACGTAACATACCCTGCTTAAACCAGCGTAATGTTTCAGCAATAGGTCTGCACCTCCTTTAATATGGATACTCAACTCATATGCATGGTCCTGCCACCAGTCCCAGTCCATCAACACAATGTATCAAATTTGAGCTCCACAATATACACGAAGTTATCAGGACCAGAGGTTCAGATAATATGCATTCAGTAGTCGCGGAATTTTGCAGGGATGACGTCCCTTTTCTATTGCTGAGTATGTTCAACCTATCCATGAATACTGACATTATTCCAGCTCAGCGGAAAAAGCCATGGTTGTGTCATGACCTAAATTAGGCTCCCAGTTCGAGAATAAGGTTTATGGACCAATAAGCCACACATCTTTATTATCAAAAATTCTGGAGCGAAAAATGATAGATAAAACTGTCCAAATTCCTAAGATCAATAGAGCCAACAGATACCTCTCAACACGGCTTCTTAAATTATCATTATGGCATAACGTACCACCTGGAATTTCCGAACCACATAGCTACCTCGCATGATGTTGGATTGTTGGCCATCATAATGTACCTCGATCATGTGCGTCATGAATAACTACTGGTTGTAATGTTGTCCTACGGGATCAGTGAACTCCTGCTTTCTTGGTCCAGGTCACACCTTACAAATCGAAAGCAGGTGGTGCAAGTTCGAGAATAGGCGTCTGAGCCCACAGCTGTCAAAAGTGGTGTGATACAGGGAAGTGTCCTTGGGTTGCTACTGCTCTTAATTTATGTTAACGATAACTAAGCTAACAAAATTCAGCACACCATGCCTGCTTGCACATGACCTACAACTAATGGATACTTTCCGTCCGGATGCCCCTAATGAGGCCGTCAAAATGATGCAACTCGAACTCCATGGGCTTGCAAAATTGGTATTCAAAGTGGAAAGTAACTTTCTCTATTGATACATATTGTGCAATGTTTCACAAGTGCGATGGGACTCATGACGGCCTGAGCCTTGATGGCGAACCCCTTAATCTAAGTCTTACGGTCCTATGGTTGCCGTCAAGAAGATTAGTGGAAGTGTTGATATTTACGATTACTACTATGATTACTTCAAATATTCGACAGTACTCCATGTTAGTCCGGAAAGCTCATTGTTGGTGCTTACTTCGCAAAGCTAAACGTAGGAGATGCTTGTCGTCGAAACAATCCGACGAGGTTACGAGGAATTTGCTGTCGATCAGTATGTACCAAGGTGTTTATCAGAACAACCGTTCTTCCATTTAGTGTCAAATCAGTTCTCGCGATCTTTCAAGCACTTATGGAGACGATATCATCTGGGTTATTAGGGATCGCAGCTTATTTGGACAAAATTATTCTCAAATGGTCTACCCACCGAGAGCGGACGGAAAGTCTGGAAGCAGATGTCAACAATGTTAAGCACTACGGGTTGCAGTTGAAAACAGAAAAGTGAAATATCGTTGTGAATTATGTAAACTAACTTGACCATTATCGACAAGATTGGCAGTCGTCCTGAAACTTCCAACATTAGTTCGATAAAACGAACGCCCCAATCTGACAATGTCACAAAGCTCAGAACATTCTTGGAATTGATCAGTCATACAGCTCATTTATGCCTGAAATGCGTTGAATACGAGGAGAGCTAAGTGACCTTTCGGCGAAGGATCGCAAATGGGTAAGGTCAACTGGATGTCCACCCGCACTTGAAGAGATCAATACTATATTGTGTTCTGACTTATAGATAACGCATTTTAATCCGGAGCTGGTGATCCCAGATGCTGTTGACGCTTCAGACTACGGATTTGGGGAGGTCATATCCCACATTTTCCCCAAAGGCTCGAAAAAAGCTACGGCTCTTGAGGCCAGATAACCCATGCCAGCGGAAAGCAACTATGGGCAGCTAGCGAAGCCTTGAGCATAGTGTCCGCAGTCAAGCGATTTCATAAAATGCCATACGGATGAAAACTTGCGCTGTTTACCGACCACAAATACACGGTTACAATCTCTGGACCAAAGAAAAGCACAGCGATCTGCACGGCTAGTCTTCTGCAACGTTGGGCAGCGGTTCTCCTTGAAAGCTTCAAAGTCAAATACTAATCTACACAAAATATTAGCGAGCAGTACGCGTTATGTTGCTCAATTGATAGTGTCAAAATCAAAGATTTTATATTTGCTTAAATCTTCTTGGAACCACAGGTAGACCAAGTTGAATAAGACTTTTTCAGTGCCTTACCAACAGCGTTCGAAATGATGCAGAATGCCACTAGTTATGATTCTATCCGGCAAAAAGTTATCAAGTTCCACCTCCATGGCTGGGCTAAGGGTTACAACGTCGGATCTTCAAAAGTTCAAGCAACAGAAGGAAGTAAACTCTGTCATCAAAAGCTGTCTGCTATTCTCATACCGCGCCGTAATTGCTAGCATCCTCCGATATATTCGTAAAGAACAAGCAGGAATGAAACTATGGAATTGCTAGTACGAAGCTATGTTTATTGATCACATTTGCATTCCCAGATCCAACATCTAAAGCAGAATTGTCCATGATGTGCCGATGTTGATAAACAGACCAGTAAGATGCAATTGCAATTCTGGCTAATACCTAAAGAAAAATGGTCTAGACTGCGCATCGGCTGTGTGCGTCCAGCCATCAGTTATCAATTTCTCAAAGTTGTCCATAACCACTAAAATCATCATGGAGCATCATAGAAAAGGAATGAATCCAAACTTTCGAATGCCATCCGCAAGCTAACAACATGCTGGTTTCCTCTTTTAGATTCCGACTGTCTGGAAAAATCGAAATCGTCCTGCACCAGCACACCGAGGTCAAGTTCCTGAGGGCTTGTCTGCAGGTCATATGCCCCAATATTCTAGAGATAGGCGCGTCTATGGCGCATGTGAATATTTTGTCACTTGACCACATTTAATGGTAGTGAATTCCTCACCGGTCAATGCCAGGTCCAATCTATGGCGCATATGGAGGATCTTGTGGACGTCCATTCTCTTGATCCCCGGCGAACTTTTAAGGTCATCCGGAAAAGTAAAATTTTTAAGGTGATGTCTATCGCAAGATCGTCACACTCCACTAGATTAGGGTCGGGCAGAGATGTTCGGTCTCTAACCTAGAACTGCTGTTCACGGAGAAAATTACCAAGCCATCCTAATAATGCAATACCTACGTTTTCCACGTATCCCATCATTACGTCAGCGATGATCGCTTCCATGACTTTGGAAAGGGCAGAGAGAAGTGTTACCAGACGGAAATTGGTAGGAACGGACGGACTTCTCTGAAAGAATCCGGCAAGTGGAAGGGCTAGGTGAATATTTGCTGCCTGCAGTGCTTTAGGGGGTAAGGTTGTTCAAGGATGGTAGCTTCTTCAGAACCACTTTTGCCATGTATTTGATGCTGGATAACACTGATGGTGTTAGAACAGAAGCAAGTATAAGGTTTGAAGCTGGTACCCCTTGTAAAGTAGGCAAGTACTGGGCAATGAGGAGTTGTCCGCCTTTTTGTTGTGTGTGTATACCCACCAATCGTACTGAGTGGTGCGATTCCACGCTGCAACTTTCGAAGCGCATTCACGTGTCTGTAAATAAGGCTGTGGTTCGAACACAATTATGTCCCTAGCTCCAGTTGGTGTGATAACTTGTTTCCACGAACTAACTGTACATATTAATTGCTCAGAGCTAGGTACGCTGCCTCATTCTCCGCGTCAGGATTGTTTATGTGAAGGCGCCATGTATTCCTCCAAGGCCTCTCTTCATATTTGGCTTCTCATTAATAATGTTGGTTTCAGGTGATGGTGGAAGATTTTTGCTCCGAATTCGGACAGAACCAGATAATGTGAAATACATTGCATTTTTCTGGCTCTGCATCGGTGTTTCGTAGTAGCGAATGAAATCAAACCTTACAATTCTGATCGTAGCCTTTCGTTGTGTGTTCTTAGAGTGCCAGTTGGACATACATGACTGAGTGCACCATAGAGACAGTCTGGGAGAAATGGTTGAAAAACACATCACTAGCCACCGAGGCATCGCAGCGAAATTCTTCCACCATCACCTGAAACCAACATTATTAATGAGAAGCCAAATATGAAGAGAGGCCTTGGAGGAATACATGGCGCCTTCACATAAACAATCCTGACGCGGAGAATGAGGCAGCGTACCTAGCTCTGAGCAATTAATATGTACAGTTAGTTCGTGGAAACAAGTTATCACACCAACTGGAGCAAGGGAATAATTGTGTTCGAACCACAGCCTTAGTTACAGACACGTGAATGCGCTTCGAAAGTTGCAGCGTGGAATCGCACCACTCAGTACGATTGGTGGGTATACACACACAACAAAAAGGCGGACAACTCCTTATTGCCCAGTACTGGCCTACTTTACATGGGGTACCAGCTTCAAACCTTATACTTGATTCCGTTACAAAACCATCAGTGATATTCAGCAACAAATACATGGCAAAAGTGGTTCTGAAGAAGCTACCATCCTTGAACAACCTTACCCCCTAAAGCACTGCAGGCAGCAAATATTCACCTAGCCCAGCCCCTTGCCGAATTCTATCAGAGAAGTCCGTCCGATCCTACCAATTTCCGTCCGGTAGCACGTCTCTCTGTCCTTTCCATAGTCATGGAAGCGATCATCGCTGACGTAATGATGGGATACGTGGAAAACGTAGGTATTGCATTATTAGGATGGTTTGGTAATTTTCTCCGTGAACAGCAGTTCTAGGTTAGAGACCGAACATCTCTGCCCGACCCTAATCTAGTGGAGTGTGACGATCTTGCGATAGACATCACCTTAAAAATTTTACTTTTCCGGATGACCTTAAAAGTTCGCCGGGGATCAAGAGAATGGACGTCCACAAGATCCTCCATATGCGCCATAGATTGGACCTGGCATTGACCGGTGAGGAATTCACTACCATTAAATGTGGTCAATTGACACATTATCCACATGCGCCATAGACGCGCCTATCTCTAGAATATTGGGGCATATGACCAGCAGACAAGCCCTCAGGAACTTGACCTCGGTGTGCTGGTGCAGGACGATTTCGATTTTTCCAGACAGTCGGAATCTAAAAGAGGAAACCAGCATGTTCTTAGCTTGCGGATGGCATTCGAAGGTTTGGATTCATTCATCTTCTCTATGCTGCTCTAAGATGATTTAAAGTGGTTATCGACAACTGTGAGTAAGTGATAACGGATGACTGAACCGACACATCCGATGTGCATCTAAACAATTGTTCTTTAGGTAGTAGTCAGAGATGCAACTCCATCTTCCTGCTCTGTTTATCAACATCGGCACATCATGGACAATTCTGATTAGATGTTTGATCAGGGAATGCAAATGTGATCAATAAACATAGCTTCGTACTAGCAATTCCATGCGATTCATTCCTGATTGTTCTGTACCAATGTATCGAAGGATGCTAGCAATTATGACGCGGTATGAGAATAGCAGACAGCTTTTGATGACAGAGTTTACTTCCTTTTGTTGCTGGAACTTTTGAAGCTCCGACGTTGTAACTCTTAGCCCAGCCATGGAGTAGTAACTTGATAACTTTTTTTCCGGTAGAAGCATAACTAGTAGCATTCTGCATCATTTCGAACGCTGTTGGTAAGGCACTGAAAAAGTCTTATTCAACTTGGTCTACCTGTGGTTCCAAGAAGATTTAAGCAATTATAAAATCTTTGATTTTGACACTATCAATTGAGCTAGATAACACGTACTTCTGGCTAATGTTTTGTGTAGATTATTTTTTGACTTTGAAGCTTTCAAGGAGAAGCGCTGCCCAACGTTGCAGAAGACTAGCCGTGCAGATCGCTGTGCTTTTCTTTGGTCCGGACATTGTAACCGTGTATTTGTGGTCGGTAAACAGCGTGAGTTTTCATCCATATGGCATTTTATAAAATCATTTGACTGCGGACACTATGCTCAAGGCTTCACTAGCTGCCCATATATGCTTTCCGCTGGCATGGGTTATCTGGCCTCAAGAGCCGTAGCTTATTTCGAGCCTTTCGGGAAAATGTGGGATATGACCTCCTCAAATCCGTAGTCTGAAGCGTCAACAGCATCTAGAATCACCAGCTCAGGATTAAAATGCGTTATCTATAAGTCAGAACACAATATAGTATTGATCTCTTCAAGTGCGGGTGGATATGCAGGTGACCTTACCCATTTGCGATCCTTCGCCGAAAGGTCACTTAGCTCTCCTCGTATTCAACGCATTTCAGGCATAAATGAGCTGTATGACTGATCAACTCCAAGAATGTTCTGAGCTTTGTGACATTGTCAGATTGGGGCGTTCGTTTTATCGAACTAATGTTGGAAGTTTCAGGACGACTGCCAATCTTGTCGATAATGGTCAAGTTAGTTTACATAATTCACAACGATATTTCACTTTTCTGTTTTCAACTGCAACCCGTAGTGCTTAACATTGTTGACATCTGCTTCCAGACTTTCCGTCCGCTCTCGGTGGGTAAACCATTTGAGAATAATTTTGTCCAAATAAGCTGCGATCCCTAATAACCCAGATGATATCGTCTCCATAAGTTCTTGAAAGATCGCGAGAACTGATTTGACACTAAATGGAAGAACGGTTGTTCTGATAAACACCTTGGTACATACTGATCGACAGCAAATTCCTTGTAGCCTCGTCGACTTTTTTCGATGATAAGCATCTGATACCTTTACCTTTGCGAAGTAAGCACCACCAATGAGCTTTCGAGACTAACATGGAGTACTGTCGAATATTTGAAGTAGCCTTCAGTACCGTGGAGTAGTACTCGTAGATATCAACACTTCCACTAATCTTCTTGACGACAACAATACGTACTGCCCATGCTGAACATTTTATTTTCTGGACAAAGCCGGCACGTTCCAGATCATTCCGGTGTCGGCAATCGAATGGGCAGTGTATAATGCTGGTCTTTTGAGTTAAAAATTCCTTGAGAGTAAGTTTTGCTTTAGTTCTCGTGCATCACCCAATGTCTTTCCGAAACAAACATGGAAATTTCCTTTGTAGCTGATCGGTCAGATTATTCTTTGTTTCATCCATCTCCGAAAGGGACCTCGAATATTCTAGCTGGAGAATATTGCAGACCTGACACTTGAAACTGTCGAACGGGTAGAGCTTCTGGAACCAGTCAAATACAGAAACAGCTAAATTTGACAGCTCATTGATATATACCATACCGTTTGCCCTGGCAGCATCAAAAACTAGTTCACATTTTAGCTCATCAATGAGCCTTGTTTGGCGTCTGGCAGCTTTGTTTGCAACCTGTATCGTTGGATTAATAGACGGAGCTCCGCAGTACCGCGAGTTTTCTCGAGAGGTAATTGTGATATCGTTGGATGTATCCAACTGCAGGCGTACTTGAGGAACATTTAGGTGGACTTTGAAGTACTTTCTGTAGCCCACATATTCAATTGAGTAGACCGCTAGAAATCTGCTGAAGCTACTGAATAATTTTTGAAAATTAGAATTCGGTCGCGGGTTCCAGCACATTTAAATAGCAGTCCCAATAGATAGTGTGTGGTCTCCTTCATGACACTTTTGGCAAACGTGTTTCGAGAATGGATATACTCGAGCAAAATGCCATTCACCACATTTCCAACAGATAGTCTGAGGTTTAGGTTTCACTCTGGACTTTACGTAGGAGTTCTCAGTTGAGGAAGGCTTCTTTGAAGTAACAGTCTATACATTAGGACTGGGTGAACCGTTGTTTCTTCAACATTTGTTTGTCATGCATGAGGATAAATAATATTGATGTTTAGTAATGATGGTCTGCAGAGTCAATTGTGAGTCTTTTTTACGTTTGCTTAGCAGCCTGGCGTGAAAATCTGCATCCAGTGAGGAATATTGGTCACAAATAAAATTATACTTATGATTGGATCAGCCGTGATATATGTGAAGACAAATTTTTCGAACTCCCAATTGACGATGACAGGATAAGTGACGCAGTTGTCTGCGTCCAAATTGGCGATTTCTAGACATGGATATCTCTTCTTGATGATGGACGACCGCCCAATATTTGGTACAAATTCCTGACAGTCACTTCAGAAGTACAGTTTCAGGCAATTATAATGGACGTGCCAGGAATCCTGTGCTGTTCCACGTTTTCTTAACATCAATCGTATTTTCCATCCGTCATCATGGACCCCAAGTTAATCGCGGAAGATATATGGGTAACGCTTGAACCAGTACTCAATGTGATATCAAGGTCAGGGTCGTCTGAGAATTCGGTAATACTGTTAGTGATTATGTCTACTGATGCGGATGGCTTGGCGATTTTGGGCCGTGAAACGGTCTGAATTGAGGGATGGCTGTTGAGATTTTCTATTAGCCTGAGTTGGGACGTCGCAAATGTGCTGTAGCCGCTGCAGAATGGCCATAAATTTATCAGCCGTTAAGGAGATTGTAAACAATGTACAACCCGTCACAAGCTGAAATGTGGTCCTTCGACTGCTTAGGCGGCCGGCTAACGATCAGAAAAAAGAGGTCACTTGACCCATACAGGTAAAAGAAAAGACCACTTTAGGACAAGCAGAGGGAAAAGGAGTATATTGACTAGTCACCTCGTTCGTGATTGTGATCAAATCGAACAATACGGAACGGCATACTAAATTCTCCTGCAAAGACCTAGAGAGATCAAAGTATAACACATCATGCAAGACTGTTCTAGTAGTGATCTGTCAGTTAACCCACTTTGCTAGATATACTTCCAATCCATGTATGAGCGTGCGGCACCCGGGCAATAATTTGACTCCGTATCGGCGACCTGCGCCTCGGCTGCTGGACTGGAGATTTCCTCCCAAACATCACAAAAATGCATAATAAGGTAGAAAACACGAGAATGTTTGATTTGATATTTATACGGTAATTTTCACTTGTACTACAAATACAGAAGCACTAACTACTTAATGGTCCTGTGCACGCGATAACGTGAAAAATAATCCTTTAATTTTGTGATGGATCGAAGGCAGGTGATACTGTGCCAAGCATCAGTAGTATAGAAGTAGCGAGCAAATCCGAGTATAAAGGAGGGAGAGCAAAAAATGAAAGATTGTAAGGCGCAGTTATTTGTGCATAAACTAAGATACAGAAGTAGGGTGTACCACGCAGCTTCCAGGTGAAAGTGCGCAGATTGGTGGAACCCGATTTTCACATCTGCTACTTATCACTGCCGATAATTGTCACAATACATAACGGCATTCGCATCTTGAAACCTTGTAAGCTGGTGCAGATCATGACGTCTAACTATTTAAAAATCACCGGATGTGTGATTTCATGCTCCAGCAGTAGTTAGCCGGCAGATGCTTGTTACAGTTGGCTTGATACCACTTTTTCATCAACGTAATGTCCTGTTGTAACCTTGCAAATTGTTCTTCGCGGAAGTCGCCAGGAGTACCCGGGAATCTGTTTAAGTGTCTATAGAGAAAAGTAAACTTTATGCTCATGTTACAAAGCAGTGTGTTACATTGTGCAAGCATGTTCTCTACTAATACTAGTCAGTCGCTTGCTTTATGGTTACCCAGGAAGTTCTGGACGGCAGTGACAAATCGAGTTTAAGTCAATGTCTCAGCACTATTGATACATGCTAGGAAATTTCGATCGTGAGTTGTCGGATTCACGGAACATCAAAAATGTTAACCTACAGTTTCTCCGTACTCAGTTCAAAGCAAAATCTGCAGAGATCCTTGAGACAAGCACCATTTTTGTCCGGTGCTTTAGCAAATTTTTGCACCAGTCCCAAATTCTGTTGAAGTGATGAGGAAATTAATTTACTGTCAACCATAGAGTCCTTGAGGATGATTGCCTTGCCTACATTCATGCATTCCCGGGTATTCCAATTCACTTCCCTCCAACGGGATTGTTCATCAGTGCTGCCCCTTAAGCACTTGAAGCAACGATATTTGCTATATCTACTTTGCAATTCATGCAAGGAATTCACCATAATTAAATGAACACAACTGATCCAGTTTTAAGCATTATAACATAATTTAACCCAGAAGTTTTTAGTCTTTTCATATTCATTCTTAAGTGCATTTGGGTGAGAAATTGGCAAGGTGCATAGTGGATGCCTTTGTGCGATAATACATACTTCAAACTTATGCTGCAGCTATCTATAAACTTCTTCGAATCTTTCGACCGATAGACCGGTTGTCTCAATACCAGAAGTTGGACAATATTATTGCAACAAACAAGGTCTTCATCCTCAGTGAATAACAAGGTGATGCAACTTTACCTTTTGCAATTAACAACTATTTTAGTTTCCTTTATCAAGCAATTATTTTCTTTGCGCACCGATGCTAACGGTTCAGCTGCTCGTTTTGATAAACCGAAGTTTCGTGTGAGAGACTTTGGTTCTCCTTATGAATACTGTTGAGTTGTTGTGGATATTTCTTCATAGTCACTGCCATGGTATCACCTGTACTACTGCAATTATCCTTATTAGGCAATTCCGCAACATCGGAAAATGAAAGGTCAAGCAACGTAGCTAACACTGGCATAGGTATCCTAGCTGATTTTAAATCAAGATGGTCCCATTTACTTTAGCTATTTTAATTGAAGCCTTTCACATTGAAGGCACAGAAATAATAATCATATTGTTGCATTGTCGGTTTTCATCACACGATAGACACAATAAAACTCCAACCCTTCTTTGCATTAGTTGTCCAATATCAGTGCCACGACAAACGATTCGTAAACTTTATGAGGAGCCCAGAACATTTGGTGATCTTTAAGTTTCGTTGAAGTTAAGGGTATTATTCTTGACTTACGAAGGGAGTGATATCTTCCGTATTTTACGTCATAATGTATTCATCAGCCACGAAGCAGAATACATCGGGATTGTTCAAAATGCAACGCCGAGAAGAGCTTATATATCTATGTACAATTACAAGGGAAACTACAAATGTACGTATTAAAATGAAGCATAAGCATTAATTGGTCAGTCTTTACATGTCGATAACTAGAGCCAATTTTGGAAACTGCTTCATATTTGAAATGAAAACCACCGAAATACCACAAATTGGTTGAGATATCCTCGGTACCAGGTAAAATATTTTCTCTTGACCAGTGTTGTCGTCTATCCATCCACCGACAACAAAGACCCTTGGCGCACGTACAACTTTGCTTTTATTTCTTTGAAATTTGGTTGTATCAGAATTATGGATAGCTAAATGCAAAATCTCTAGCAAATCGTTCTTAATTGACCTTAAGCTCATAAACTTACGGCTCATAATCGAAGAGATATTGATGGGAAGTCCATTAGGTCTCAGCAATCACGTACTCAATGCACTTGGTTATATTTGCTAAGCAGGATATCCGACTGAATCAGGTGGTAACATAAGGAACTAAAAAGGGCTTTTTAGTCAGTTGTTTTTTCTCTGGAACATCGGTTTTACTCTATCTGCGGTGGATTTGTCAGTTTTCACTTAATATCAGCGACATTTTCCTTGGTTAGACAACCTGATGCGTAAGTTGTTGCTTTCTCTCATAAAATTATAAATACAATCAAAGCTGTCAAAAGGCGTTTTATAACACAAGGAATCAACTGCTCGATTGACAAACTCAGCTTCGGCACTGTGCCGTAAACAGGATGTGAATATCGAGTATTCACTTCAGCAAGGTACAGTTGTTCACAACAGATTCGGGGCTGTTTATTCGAGTCAGACTAGCGTAATCAGCGCCACATTTTCAGTTGTACAACTCTGTATTTTTAATGGTGCTATTTTATTTTCTCCACAGTAGCTACTGTCAAGAGTTAAAAAGGTACCCATTTGGGTACATAAAGCTTACATTGACTTGACTAGATTTAATTCTTCCTCTTAGGATTTCTAGGACAACAGAACCAGTGAAAACGACTTGAGAGAGTTTGTTAAGATAATCGGCAATGTGGGCACAAACGTACCAAAAAGCAGTCCTTCTGTTCTGCAAAATTGTCGCCGTTTTTCAGAAGCTGGAATCGAGAGTGCCTGACAGAAAATGAAGCGGCGTGGCACGCCTACAAAGCTAACTGATCGTAAAACCTGGGTGAACTTCCTGACCCATCGCAAATATTGCACCACACTTATTCGTGAGATCAAAGTTATCGATTAACAGCGCCGAACCAGAGTTCTTCAGATTTATAATCACTGTACGTGCAAGTCAGCAGTTTGCATAAACTAAAGTAAGGCATCCATCCACCAAACACAGTTTATGGGAGGATAGAAAATACTGACGAGTCAGCTTTATCTCTGCGGCTACGGTACACCATGAAGTTCGAACGTGCAATCTGTCTGTTTCATATAGCACCGTACGTCATTCCGACTCCAAGGTTTGCGCACGTCATCTTTAACTCAGTAGTTGCGCGAAAGAAGCTGCATCCAGTGCTTGTCCATAGTTCCCCGTGAGCCAACAACAATCACCCGAAGGCACTGGGGATTATAACCGTGAAAGAGGACGATCCGCAACCATAATTCTTTTACAGGTACGTCGATGAGTAATACCTCCTGACTATTTGAGCGCAGATTATTATTGCCCCATTGTTTACAGGCTTCTGCCATGTTCACTAGTTTGGTTATCGCTTAATACCTCTCCTGCCTGTATTCTGAAAGTCGATGAGAGCGGTCGTCGTCAGTGTCTTAGTGGGAGACCTGGAAAATAATACTTAATGGCACAAAAACGTCCCGGCTTCTGTGAACACGTCATACACATCTAACCTACTAATATCCCTAGGTAGTTAAACGGAAATGGCTAGTTATGGAGTCGGAACTTTTCAAAGCATTCAATCGTGTGGATCGCTACGTACTGCTTCACAGGCTACACAGCTTTGGAATCGGTTACCGCTAGTGAAGTCTGCAACTACGTCTTTGAGGATGAATTTCTGAGCTGTCCGAGGTAGGATGCGGCGTTCTTCAGTGTTAGGCGATGGGACCGCGCTCCTTCCAAATGTTCACCAATGACAATAAAATCATCAGTACATCAAAATTCCTGCTTTCGCCGATGAAGTCGAAGTGTGACGCTCAAATAATGCCACAGAACATCATGAGTTCTTCTAACCTGATTTAAGCTGCTTTCATGAATGGTCTGTGATGAATGTGCTGCAGCTTTACGTAACTAAGTGTAAAGTGGTTCGCATACGTTATCATCTATAGAACGTATATAAAGTTGGAGGGTATATCTAGCCAAAACCCTCTCACGAGTGGGACGTTGGGGTATTGGTTATTAGGAAATCTCGGTTGTTCCAAAGCATTTGAGAAAGTGCCAACAATAGGCATCCAGCTTGTCAACCTTTTGCACAGGTCGTTTAATCGATTTGACCACCTAACTGCTAACCCACTTGAAATAATTTGTCTAGTCGTAGCATCTGCGGCAGAAACACTACATCCCCGTTCTCAGTTTCCAAGAACGGTAATGGACTCTTTCATCTGCTCTACAAAATTTTTATGAAGTTCCCGGGTCAAACACCACAGTCTGTATCCGAGTCTTCGTGAGGAATTTCATGCTCTCCTACTTAATCTTGTAGAACCTTAACTGTATATGCCGCGGCATACTGGAACTCACAGATGACGCGAACATAAGAGTCTACCATTTAAATTTGTTCGCTGAATATAACAGGCTGAATATAACAGTTTCAGCATACTTCGAGGGGGCCGAGCCCGGTAGGCCGTCCGACTGTGTGTTATTTCTGCCTAGAATTTTACGATATCTAAAAGCGGCTTGACGACACAAACATCACTCAAAGTTCTTTGATCTTATTTGTGTTCCCCAAGAGGCTAAAAATGCTAACAAACGCATATTGAAATGGTTACATGGTGAACATAAAGTTGTTAGCATGTAAACGTTGGACAATTTCACCGGTGCGTACTTGGTTTATCGACACGCTTTTCTTTGTTTTCACGATTTTTATCTCTACTATCCCAAGGGACCTGGTAAGCATCAGCAATTTTGCAAGTTGTGCACCAATGTTCACTTGCTGTATCTCACTTCTGACGTCTTGAATGCAAATATTCGCTTCCACGTGTCGCTCTAAATGTATGACTAACTTGAGACAGGAAAATCATGACCTGATTTCACCTTGCATATCTCTTGATTTAATTGAAGTACGCGTTTTATGCTCGGTACATTGCCTTACTTATGGCTGTTGTGAATACTTGACCTCGATTACATTCATAAGGACAACGCATCCTGGTGGTCCTCCTTCATCGACAGCAATTTTTGATTCCGTCGATCACACCCACTTGAGACATTCTATTCCCATAAGGCACGTATGGAGAGTTGCCTCGCAATCCTAAAGCCGAGAACGAGTATAGGAAACTACACCGTGTTCCCTGTTCTACGTTGACCGTGATTTATCTTCTTTATTTGTCCTTCCTCTTTAATGTTCTGCACAACATAGCCTTAAAGGGAAATAACACACTCAGAAGTATTCAAAGTATATAATATGGGGAACTCCGTAACGGAATGCACGTCGAAGACCAACAGATTCGCGGAATTCTTCCTTAGTAGTTTTACAAGAAAATGAACAAACTCCCAGGCGTAATATATGCTTGCAATTCAGAGCATGGATTTCGCACAAGTACCAACATCGAACAGCACATAAGGCAAACAAACTTTTGGCATTTTCAATAACAAAATGCCAATCATACGAACAAGTTCAAGGACTCAAATGATCCAGCAACTCGTTTACACCCAGTTGCTTATGTTGAAATGGGGAAGCCTCCGTTTTCTGCTTACTTGGCTATGCCGACCCCAATGTTGCCACCAACAAGTGTGTGTAGAAGGGAAAGCAAACCGAACAAAGTTTTACCTTCTCCAATCGCATCCCCTCTATTCCTATTATTGCGCCAAGCAAACGCTAAGCTTTTCACTGGTAAGGGTGTGTTAGAAAAGATAACCAAACTAGTTCGACTATAAATCATTACACTCACCATACAATCGCACTGTACTTGTCCATATCTTTGCAAAATTTAATCTCTCTAATTGCATGTTGGAAAAGAGAGCGATCGATATTTCCTCTTTTCAATCTAACCAAAAATTCATCCTTCCAGGTCCTTCCCCCACGCTCCTCTCTCATGCGGCTTAGAAAAGCAACAACCGATAACACTTATTATCCTTTTTTGATCCATCGCTACATAACGCGAAGACCAAACGCATACCTATAATCAGTAAATTGTACTCACGGCTGCATCTATTATCATTATCTAAACCAAGTCGCGTTTAAACCTTTCTCACCCGTATTTTCAGGGAACAAATATATTTTGAATTTTCTTTCCTTCTCTTTCCTGCGCCTAACGAACTGGATATTCGACAAGAAGATGCAAGCTTTTGTGCAGCACGATTAGCAAAATGCAGCCGCATTCTTAATCGATGATCGTACACCGGATAAAGTCAGGCAAGAGATTAACGCATTAATCTGTGACAAGGATTCCTTTAATCAAAACAAAGACGTCGGAAATCCCGCTCAGTGAAGTTTGGATGCAAAACCAGGCGGTTGTATACCCTATACACCAATCCCTTGTCACATCCTACATATTGCGTGATCAAATGCACTCAGTAACCATGTCCCTTGATCCAACTCTTCATGGGAACGGTCTGCCCCTGAAACAAGAAATACAAATAGTCTCACACTAACGAAATCAGCATTCACAGTAAGTCCACAAGTTAACCATACTGTGTGTAGTCTGAAACCGCTTAACATGGACTGGGTCTTCTGTTACTACTTTAGAGGCAGCCGAAACACAATCAGTTTTTCCACATGCCTATTTAAGGGGCAACGGTTGCGTTTGGAGGCATTCCATTCCGTTGAGCACAGCTTAGACTGTGTGGCGAATAAATTACCTTATTCCTCATATCCCATCGTTACATTCGTTTTTGATAAACCGCAATTAATTTTACTCCTCGAATCACTAAGTTTCGTCTAACTACTGTTGCTGAGACTGACAGCCCAAGAATTCGCTTTGTTTTCTACCCATATTTACATTGTGGTTTCAATTTTGTAATGCACTGTTTGCTTTGCTGGTGCCCATTCTGCTTAACTGCATTTCACTTCCGATCAAACTTTGTGCGTGCACCCCTTAACTATTCGTGTGCGGGACACATTTCTTTATATTAATCATTTGCATCCAATATGTGACTTGTCGCTGGATGAGTGCTTTCATCTGTGACATAAGTGCGGTACTTTTTAGGGTAGCGCTATCTCAGGACATAAATAAAAACGTTATTATCGTCGAAAACGACCAGTGTCTCCTTACCCATTTTTATGTAATGCCGTCGAATACGTATCCTTTTCTCTTCCATAGTATATTTCTTAATGCCTCTTTAAAACAGCTAATAGATGAAACCGCAGTTCGGAGGTGCGTGTAACTCACATGCTCAAGTAAACCCCAAGCGGTATGGAATTCTTTTCCCATATCGTAAACTGTGGTAGCAACTCATAGTAGATGAACAGTATCAAGACCAGTGCCAATGAACAGAATAAAATGCATTTGCCCTGCACTGTGCACTCTGACTATAAGTAGAATTGTGCTTCGCGCTACTTCATTAGCCCGTGCACTGAGCTGCTCGCATTCGATCGCTCGGCATCTATCGCTTACTTGGTGACCACAGTTTTCCTGGTTAGTTTATCTCACAGATTTGCTCCTGCTTCCCTTTCTGGCTTGAAAACCTTAGCAGTCCGGATCCAGATTGGGCGTGGCAGTGGTATCTACTGAATGCCTGCTCACTCTCAATCTGCATCCGAACTTTCTTCTCCTACCTACTTTCACCGGCCTCCATTACTAGTTCTCCAGTTTGCCTCTTATTACCACCACGAATGAGTGACCTTCAGTGCTGTTCGCTGTTCTGAATCGTTTTGCTATACGCATTGAAGACTTGTTTACCATACTTGTAGACGAGCCGGTGTTCGGACTAGCGCCAGTTGCAGCTGGCCAGCCTGAATGGATCACACATATTCAATCGGTGAACTGTCGTGGACCTCACTATATCGCTCTTATATGTATTCGAGTAGCTGATTGCATCCTTTGACATGGTCTCCTTTATTCGTGTCTTGTTGAATTTTCGTTGAAGTACTATATCGTCTTTTTAACCTAGTATGCAATATCATGTTCATTTCGTTAATAGAAATTCGTGGGTCCATTTCTAAATTTTACTAAAAACACCTCTAGGCCTGTAGCTATTATTGTAAACAGTTGAGATTTAGTTCAATACCACATGAAACCTGTGTCGCTGGCAGTTGCTTTTACTTTTCTCCCGGCAACAGTATATGACCACTTATAAGCAAGACCCGTTCATCTCCAATATAATGTACGTCTTATAACGACGCTTTGTATAACCAAAGCTTCTTTACTTCCTTCTTGACTGCAACCAAACCATGGTTGCCGCGTTCATACTTAGTGTTCTCATTCTAATTCTCTACCCTCTTATTGTTTGGGGACTGCAAATCGACAAGTAAAGTATGTCACCAAATTTACATTAACAACTCTTTGCGGCATCAGTGCGTTATGCTTCAGAAACTTTCAGATAGACTCCATAATTCCTTTTTCGTAGCCTATCGAATCAGACCAAACCCCACAAGATGCAGTTGAAGGTCATGTGTTTACTAATGAGCTAAGTCGTCTAATTTCCTCCGATCTATTCTTTTTCCCTCAGAATATTTTTTGCGGACGGTCGCCAATAAAGGAAATCACGATGCACCTAAACGACATCAATACAGTGCGTTCGGATGATCATCCCACTATCTGCTCCAGTTTAATTCATCCAGATGTTGCACAATCGTTATTAGCTGGACATCATATACATGCATAAGGACTACGGCCTGTAAGCAGTCGTCCAAGAACCCTACCTTTAAATATTAAGTCATTCTATCCTGCGTTGCTCAGATCAATCTGAGAAAGCTTCGTAGACTGTGAACCAACACGTTTGTATTCTGTGGAGGGCATTTGGGCTGTTAGATCCATTTGTCTGCGCACAGATGCTCAGGACATACCTGCGACCTTATGTCAAATACCCAATGCAGGCCTGTGAGCTCTGGCACAAGCAATACGACGCGGCACTCGAGACACCACGGCGGAGAGTTAGCCACTAAGTTGAAGGGCTTTTCCAGCTTCCATATCAACTCAGGCTGTGGACCCTAAAACCGTACAGCGTTCAGTGATGGCGCCTACGTGGCTATCTAATATTGATCTACCATATTTCGAAGAACGCCAGCCACCTCTGTTGCCACATACCGCAACTTAGTCAAAGCATGATACTGTATGGCCACCATTTCAAGTTGGTTATTCCATACGGCTAGCTAGAATATCGCCGGAACTTGTATTTTTGTTGTGTTTGTCAGCTATGCAGCACTTCTCTTAAATTAGTTGTTTCCGCCCCTACATTGAAAAACGCATGCTGTCGCCCTAACCTGTTACATTACGGAATATAGCTCACTTATAGCAGAAGAAATAACATAAGTGGTACTAACTAGCGTTACAGCACACAAGCAATATAGGGTATTTTTCTACATGGCCCATTGTTAAGACTATAAGAATGGGGATAAAAATCATAATACCTGCACCTTTCTCGACTGCACGAGTCACAAGCCAACGCAGTGGTCTGGCGAGTTTATCAGAACACCTTTCATTTTCCCACCGTAAGTTCCCACTCTGCTTTGTGTTTCTCATTCTGGCTATCCCATGGAACTTGCTAAGCACTTGCCTCCTTATCCGCAGTGCAGAAGTGTACCATTGTTTTTTTGGATGATTGATGTTTGTTCGCTGTGGACCACTCAGCTGATTGCGTCAATTTCAAGAGGTGTCTGCTTACAAATCTACCACAGCACTAGCTATTTTGTTACTTTGTGTTATGCAAAATTCAGCTACATGTGAACGGAAAATTCTAATGCTATGTTTAATTTGTCTGCTTATTGCCTGCATCTGTTGTCAACAACTGGCTGATCGATCCCGCATTCTCTCCCGACATCTTCAGCTCACCGTTTTGATTCTACGCAGTCGAGATAACTGTACTCAACGTAAGGACAGTACAAAGCCTAGACTAGGTGGTCGCACGAGATGGGGCAAGAAGCAAAAGGATAGTAAACCTATACCGTACACAAGGTCTGCACAGAGAAATTAAAAGGTGAATTTCTGTTATCATGGTTCTATAATACAAATTGAATACAGTAATCAACTTACGAATAGGTTTGCAATCGTCATAGGAACGGGCAGAAGTAACATAACTTACGGCAGCGTGCAACACGGTTCAGTATAGCAGTTTGCTAATCGGCAGACTGTCAAGAATGAAATGTATGACCTTGAGGAGTCAAACATAAGCCAATGATGCAAAGTGAAAGGTAAAGTTTTTCACAATGCAAGTATTAGAAGAAAATATGTACAACCTTCCCTTGGGATATAAGTGAAGGATATGGGAAAAAGAGATATTATGTCCTCCATAGATAAACCAGTTTGGATGAATATCCAGAGTTCGATTTGGACTTTATGATTCAAACGCAACCATTAGTGGTCGAGCGGCAGCGAAGAGTCAGTAAGAAGTGCCGAGGAGCCCTTAAGGCTTCTTCTAATTTTTAGTAGGTCCTGGGTACTTTGGATCGTTCGACATTTCTGCGCGCCGACGGGTAGATTATTTATTTACTGCTTTATATTGATATTGGCTTTGGTGTAACCAGGTCCCCTTTCATTCCTTCTTGACTCCAAGTAAATCCTGCTTGCTGTGCTCATATAAAGTATACTATTTCTCTTTCTAAACCCTTTTTTGTGGGTTTCAGCCTAACAAGTAAAGTATACCTCCAAATTTTTGTGTTTTTTACATGGCTTACTTTTTGTATCATCAGTGCGTTAAGCATCACAAGTTTCAAGTGTATACCTAGCTATGTTACCATGCTTACTGATTCTGTGCACTGGTCTACGGGGCACGTAATGCATCGAAACCCCACTTTATGGTTGACCATGCCACTAACCAGCTTACAGCTGGATCTGTTTTGCTTAGGTTTACTTCTCAAGTTGCTTTATGAGATTCGTTTTAAAATAAGCAGCCCAATAGAGCCACCACCGGATTTCTAGACCGCTCTCAAACGATCGTCGATTAGCATGAGTTTAGTGCTACTAGGTACATGAAAATTCTGAGTTGTTGCAAAGCTGGTTTCGAAGCACGGGTTATGTAACTGAGCTGCAAAGAGCAATTTCAATCTGGGCAGCGATTCAGGTCGAAGTTATGAACAAACAATTCGGTCAACGAGACCATATCTCAAACAGAGAAACAATGCGGATTGCCCACTTGTGCACCGCATTTCAAAGGCTAGTTCGTACTTACCTACACTCAAAAGGCAGATAGCAAGGTTGCGCCTCGAAAACTAGACCTTCAGTTTTCCAACCGAAAACTATACCCTTAAATCCCCCCAATCGTGAGCTGCAATCCTTGTCACAACGGTTAACGAATGGTTGTACGGAAAATTTTGAATAATTCGTTATGTTTTTGATTGCTACACTCAAGCCCAATTTGCACAATAATTCAGTGTTTGATTTAACTCATTTGCTTTAGCAAGTTCGTGGGACGTAGCTAGCCGCAGCTGGCGGATGGGCCGTAATTTTGAGTTTACCGTTTGCTTTTCACACAAATTTCATCGCAACTTAGAGTTCCACTTGCGGCCATATCCTGAATTGTCAGCCTAGTGGCTGTGTGCTTTCGAGTCCAGCACGTTAAATTTCTCTTCGTTATCAGAAAGATACCAGCTATCATGCATCACCACATACGCTTTTTCCTTCCCCCCAGATGTCATAATCGTCCCATTGGTGTCGAAAAGTTTTGCAGATCGACTCAACTATTCCATGTTCTTAGCCTGTCAAATCAGACCAAATGCTACATGATACAGATAAAGATCACGCAATTGCAGACAACGTCCTGAATATCGACCAGTAGACTCTAGGAATAGATCCGGTGCCCTAAACACCTCTGCTGAATTGGGTCTCGTGAAACTGGAAACGATATAACGATTCCCACACTTTCTTTGGCATTCCCATAAATGTCACTTATCAATGATTTACCATCCCTTTATTGCTAGGAGCCAGTGGCGAGTGTCATACTCTTGTAGTTTCTGTAGCCGCTGCCACAGCAAATAATTGACTCCCTGGGTCTTTCGAGATGTCAGGCAAACAACCAAATTCCACCATACGCTGGTGACTCCCGTCCTGGCCCAACTTGTATCCCATAAGAATAACTATGTAGAGCAAGCTATACCAGCACACAGGAACATACGCCTTACCGCTAAAGGCGTGGTTACATAAGCGTCCGTTGTCGATTCCCAAGAAACAGTAGCAAATTGATTGGCTGCACCTGAAGCGGCCACACGAGTCGGCATGTGTACCACATATATGGCTATCACTCCACCAAAACTCAGACCACATTGCTTCACAACCTAGCTATTTCTACAGAAGCCTATTAGTCCCTGACAATTTTATGTTCCAGTGTTCCTGAATCTAATACGATCTCCAAATAGAAAGGTACTGGAAAATCCAGAAAAATGGGATTCCATATATCTAACAATAGATGTTAAAACTAAACCGCCTAGCACTTAGTGCATCGTACGGCATGTATACCCCGCACAGGACAGTGAACCACGGCTTCTACGATTGCCGCTACAATCAAAAACGATGCTAAAGCGGTTTGTTTGTCAACAACCCTTCTTCGAATGACACATGCGGCGTTCGGATTTTGCCCGAAATCCTTCGGAACTAGCGTCAACAAATCTAGAAGTCGTTCAGGAATTCAAGTACCTGGGTAACTATATTAGCGTAAGAAGACGAACACTGGCAGATGTCAACATTTCGTTTTGTCTCTTTAGTGCCAATTCAGTGGCACTGAAGAGACAATACGAAATGTTGACATCGGCGAGTGTTCGTCTTCTTACGGCATTGTTCAAACTACATTAGCGCCCGTAGGATAGAAGATGAGTCTACGAACCGTATAGCAAAAGCTCGAGGTGCTTTTGCCAATATCCCCCACCTGTGGCGCAGGCGCGACATTACCCTCGCCCTGAATGGCAGAGTTCATAATGCAACCGTCCGTTCCACTCAAATATATGGTTGTGAAATCTGTCCCATCAGGTCCACAGACTAAAGCGACTCATCACATTCGATCATCGCGGCTTTCAAAGCTTAGCTCATGTCTGGTGGGAGCACCGCGAGAGCAATGAGCGTGTTCGGCGTCGCGTATTTGGTACAGGAAGAGCGAGGAACCGCTCAGCACCAGGCTCCGATGGATGGGCCACGTGTTGCGCATGCCAACACACCGACCCCCGCTACGCGCATTGTTTGCGCGCCGGGGGTGCGGTTGAGAAAGCAGGAGGGGAGGCCAAGCGATGACTTGGTACAGAGAGGAATGAATACACTCACTGCGAAACTGTCGTCTGTTGGTGCATCCCAACTGCTTGGCTGGGGTCCTAAGGACGATGACCACGTTTGGTTGGACACACTTGCTGATATGGCGAAGAGCCGGCCCCAATGGGGTTTGTGTTGTGAATTACTTTGTCCATCCCACTCCCCTCCAACCCTGATATGCAAAACGTGTAATATAATATTTAACATCGTATCTGTATTTGTGTAATTTTTAGTGTAAGTTTTTAGTATCCTACATTTTAGTAATACGGCAAATTAGCTGTGTTTCTCACCCTAACCTAACGTGTACTGATGATGATGATGATGAGCATCAACAAATAGAACAGAACCTAGATGACCACTACCAACTGAACAACGAAAAACCCATAGTTATTCATGGCGCACCGTAGTTCAAGCCACCGATGAACGTGAAGCGCAGGCAGATGATTTAAAGTAATGACGCCACGTTCGTCAGGAGCTATTACTCGAGAGCCTGATCGCCAAATCGATCAAACGACAACCCTCATCAACAAAATGATATGGATGTGGATACAAGCTGATAAAATTTGTGCTAAAGTCTAAACACATGGAGGGAAACACACTTGAAAAGTGACGCAAGTGGCTTCAATAGATCCTCTCAGAACTAGACATAAATGCGTGCAAAACTAGAGCCGCATGACCGTGAAAGAACAGACACAGAAGTATTTCAGTATACCTGGTAAGTATAACCTCTGAAAAGGACCATTGCAGAACACAACCGAAATATGAAAAGGGGAGGCGATATGCCAACTACTTAACGAAAACGGAACATTAACCTGCGGGATTTATATTAAAACAGTTATATCCCTTCAGTAGTTTGAACAGCCAAATAAGAAGACGAATATTGGCAGTGTACATACTATGCTGCGGAGGCGGTAAATATCAACTGAACCCGAAAGTTGTCGTTACCTTCAGTAAAGGAAGATGAACCCGTCGACTCCAAATCACATTGTGTCTACGAATTCGTGGGTGACTGAGGTGTCAGTTACATCGGCAGAACCGAACGAGCTTTGGATTCCAGAATGAAGGAGCACTTACCAAACTGGGTTCAGCGCGTCCTCTGATGATACGTGCTCGCCTAAGCCGCCAGCGTCCTCCATAGGCAGACATATTTTGGCGACTCGTCACCAGGTCAATCCCTAATCGGCGTTCCGGTTCTTGTTACGTCAAACTAATGCACGAATTTTGTGATTTGCCGAGTTCGTCGCGATAAGCCGAATTAGACCAGCTTTGTGTGTCCAAAAACAATTAGTTGTCAAGCTGCGGTTGCTGTGGCCCTAATCCCAACAACAGTGACCACAACCATAAATTTGGTTGACTTGACTGTGCCCTGTAAGACATAGAAAAGTATTTTCCTGTTATTTTATTGGTACTGATGAGATAATATGAAATGCTAGCATCTGCCAATATTCGTCTTCTCATCTCGTTGTTCAAGCTTTATATTAGCGAAACAAATTTGTCTTAAAGTTCAATGTTAGCAGCTCCACGAAAAGACGATTAGTTTTGGCCTTACAGGAGTTGAGTAACATCTCATATCTGCCGCTCACAACTTCAGCTATGCTTGTGACATTTGAATTAATCTCCTGTACATACACCACTGAGGAGGACTTGGACTTTTGTCACTTCAAGACCCAAGACCTCTGAACCTGATAAAGGGAAATGAGACCTGGCTGCACGATGATATGCCGAGATCGCACCAACAAAATTTCCGTCCTGTGTATCGATAAACCTAGAAAGGGGTTGTGTACATTTATACCGTCGCAGTGACCTACATCTCCAGCAAGTTAACGACGTAGATATACAAACTGTAGACACCGTGCCACCGGTAAGCAAGACACATGTATAGTTTTCCTCGTATATCATACTCTGATATACACTTTGGAAATCGACGGCCTTGTAGCTTCTACTGTAAAACCCGTTCTGGCTCAGGCTACAGTCATATTCACAAATGCGGCCCACGTGCCGGAGTTTGGATACGCTTGCTCTAGATGTTCCAGTCTCCCTTGGGGAGCAATCTAAGGCCGAACAGCAAGAATCAGTTGATCGCCTACCACTTTGTAATTACGTCACTTTTCCTATGAGCTTTAGAACGGGGAACAAACGGGTCATACTGCACCTCCTCTTTACTAATACGGAACTTTTGATCAACACAGCGATATTGAGTGGCCCGTCTTGACGCAGCGATCTCGCAACATCGAGTTTCCGCTACTCCTGTTACGCAGCAAATGGAGGAGGTACGTAACGTAACACATTACTGATTGGTCGTTTTCTGCTGCACAACTCCCGACTTCGAATTGGGGAATTCGTCAAACAGCTGCATGTTAGTAACAAACTCATCGGAGACCAAAATATTTGGATCATAAGGCTGAAGTCCTACCTTAGGAGTTAGAAGCGGAAATGAACGACTTTGATAGATGCACACTGGAAAGCATACAGTTCCGATTTAAAAGTCGACAACTTTGATGTCTACATAAACGACTGAAACTACCTCGTCAGACTATTCCGCACGAACAAATTTAGGTACCAACATATGTTAGTGGAGATGATCTTCTCCAATCCTAATCAACTTTACAGACATGTTAAAAAATTCTGTCTGTTGGTCAGCACAAACTGCGCAATATAATTCTGAAGCTCTTAGACATAAATTCGTTTGCATTTGCAAACGTACCACGTCTCACTTTATTTTCAAACAAATCACCTCACCGCCAGGAATTAGCGACATATCCGCATCTGCTGCGGGGTTGCCGAAGCGACTGATGCTACTACTCGAGCTCAGTTCCCGGTTCGGACAAAACACTCAGCATCATTGACAGTAGCTGCCATGGATTTAGTTGAACTGTTATCTCGGTTTTTCGTGCAATGACTCGACGGTATGCAAGTTTCATGTGGATGCTTGGAATAGTCGCTCCCATTTACAATGTTGTAATCGTGCGGTGCCTGCAGGCTACTGCCCTATTACACTTCTCTTATGTACTAAACTCATGAAAGCCGTCCTCGCAGACGCACTCATGAGATGAAATATCCTCGTGCAGGAAAAGCTTTCGCCGAAACACTCACGTACCGCGAAAGTTTTGTTAACCAATAACAGTTGGACGGAATCCATCGATGCTAGGAATGAAGACGACGTCGCCTACCTTGATTTCTCTAGTTATGAACGCCTAGATCACCGCATTCTTCTTAGCAAGCTTTGGAACCATGAGATGGACGGTTCGATTTTGGGCCGGGTACATTCATTACTTCAACACCAATTCTAACATTTTTGATCATATTTTCATGGAGTTGTGTAGATTAAATATCCACTTGCTCCAACAATACAGTGTTAAGTATACAGTATTCGGCATGTACAAGTTCGTAGTGGATTGTCCGCCCCAATAGAGGTGCACTGTGGGATTCCCCCAAATTCGATATTAGTACAAAAGTTAATCCTATTGTCCATAAACGATCTCGCGGAAGTGCTGGGATAGGAGTGACGATCTCAAGATTTGGAGGGCAATCAAGCCAGTGGACGATAACACAGCATAGCAAGGTGATCTCGACAGAGCTGACGAGTTGTCGACTAAGAACAAGTTTGGGTATAACAATGCATAGTGCAAAATACTGCGCATCCGCCACCAGGGCACCTACAAATGTCGACGGGGAAAACACGTATTCCAGCACGATTCGCTTGACAGCGATCTAAGGGTGCTCGTGCATGGCCATCTGTGATGCTCAATGCAGGCTGAGAAGGCAGTGAAAAAAGCTAGCCAACAATTGGCTCTACTGCGGAGGGCGTTTGCCCGATTTGATCCTGCCTCTTCACAATTACCCAACGTTATGGTGAGGTCACATGCAGAACGCGCCAGTCCGGTATGGCACACTATGCAAATACGTGAATGTAATGCTCTTGAGAATCCACAACGGATAGCGACCAAAATTTTAACGGGTTCCGCCACCTCCCTTATCACTTTAGACTTAAAATGTTAGGAGTTTTTAGCGGATAACACCGTCCTGTGCGCGCGGCTGTCATACTGGTGTAACAGGACCTCCAATATCTTACCACTCATGATGACAATTAGTGAAACTCAATCGCAACACTTACTGAGAGCTATCATTTGAAGTTCGTCAAACAGTATAACCGGTTGGGATGCCACCAGAACGTCTTCTCCATTCGTATACTCTTCGTGGAACTGAGTTCCTCTTTCTGTCATCGCTCCTACTATAGATGAGTTCATAATTCTACTTGATGACGACTTACACCACTTTCCATTCATGAGTTAACCCAACTTACTGGGACATGTTTCAGAGAAACCAAACTACGTGTACACATCAAATTTGTGGTGAGTCCACCGCAACGCATCAATTATTCGGTACATCCAATTTTTGGTCTTGCTATTTACCGGCTGAAATTGGTAATCATTTGATCTTTTATCCATTATAAATCCGTTGTTCACGGGTTTTCCTTACATATTTGCGGCTGCCATGGTTATTACCGTTTTGGTGAGCAAGATCACATATCGTTCCGTTGTTAGCGTACCTCATTGTTAGTCTCGAGCCTTTTTGGCACACTTCTGTCATGTACAATTTGGCTGGTAATTAGATGGTTTGATGATTAAAAGGCTTGATTTACATGTAAGCTATTGTCATTCAGGTATCTGGATTTGGCTCTCCTTTGCGCTCCTAGCGTAAAAACCACCCTTACTAATCGATCCCAAATATGTGTGAAATGGTTGTGCATTTTATCCCTCTAGTGCCCATTTTGATGTCATATGAGGTGGTCCGTCTGTAGCTGATTTCAGTTTGCTTAGTATAAACACTTAGCCCGCCTTTTTTCCTGTTATTCTATCTGGGTCGTCACACAACGTGATGGGTTTTGTTGGCCAATGACCAGTTCCGTTTGCCTGCGTGCACACCTGCGCAGTTGCTTGCGTTCCCCCGCATTCTAGTCTACATACGCACAAACTGTCGCCTGTGAAGTCTGACTACCTGGTTTTGTTTGCGCGCGCCCACTAGCGCCTTATCATATATATGTGGGTAATTCACGGGGTCACTTGAACGTCACCACTATATTTGACTTATCGAACCTGTCACTCATCTTGCCTCACAGGGATCGTAGCCACAGTAGTGCTCTGCTTAGATTGTAAAACAGCGGTCACGTTTTTAGTGCCACGCAATCGCTCACTTTTTTCCTTGTCTTATCTAACCTACCAGCTGAGACCTATGTGCATTTTGACAATACAGTAGCTTCCGCTACTCTGTGGTTATTGAGCATGAGTTCAAGCACTCGCTTCCGCCCAATGGCACCACGTACTGCTTTTGGTTCCTTTTCACACCCTAACAGGCAGGCGGAAATCATTTAAACGCATTCCAGACCCTTGTAGTCCAACACACGTGATGCGGCTCAGTAACTGCACTTCACGCATGTCATCAGCTCTCAGTTTTGTAAAGGTGGCCTCATCGAAGCATCTGTAAGCAAATGTTACCTGCCAAGTCTTCATTAAGGAGAGAAAATTCGGGAATTATCTGGCATAACTACTTCCGTAATCATGCGCAGCGTGCAAAATAAGCCATCTGATAGTGCAAATTACTCGGGTGTTTTCATGTGACAAGAATACACTCACTGTAAGCCCTTCGTAATCTGAATTTATGTCAAGTTGAAGTCTTTGAACACTAGCATCCAACACAATCCTTGCAAATTATTTCTGGTCCTTTCGGCTAGCTCCAAGAGCAGAGCAGCAATTTGTTCCATCCTGCATTCCAGCTTTCCAACGTCAACCTCAGCTCCACCGCTAGCCTCTGACGTCAATCCATGTGTTGGCACTCCCTCATGTAAATCTGATTTTAATTTCATAACTATATAGTACATTATGGCAGTTACGAATAATTAAATAAACAAAATAAAATTTTTATTCTTGGCGAAGCGAGACAAGCGTTTACAGGCATGATGATATTAAGCTAAGAAAGCGTGTTCAAACATGTACGAAAATAAGTGTTTGCCGTAACCGTGAATGTTTATTTAGGGATATGTATATCTATGTAATTCCGTATGTGTTTAGCTGTGTAGTTTGTGCTTGTAAGTGTGCAATTGCATTCTGGACCTTTTGCTAACGTTGACAATGTGAGAACGGATGATAGATGTCTTTAAGTTGGATAGCATTATCCGGATATTCACGGGGTAGCGACTTTAGTTTGTGGTCAGCCGAAACCGCCACGTCGCAGTGTTGATGAACAGACATTTGTGGCTTTTAATACGGAGAACGGTTGTCATGAGAAAACCCACCACGTCCTGGAACACTGCCGCCGAGCTAGTTGCTGGAACGGGTAAAACCCGAAACACCCAGCTGGGACCACAAGGAGGTTGTTCGCCTAACCAGCGTGCCAGCCAGCCAGCGAGTCAACCAGTCAATAGTGGGTCAATCGGCAGCTTAGTTATCGACTGAAAGTAAGTTGCCGTCAATCTCCCTATCCTTCACCCTAGGAATTCCAAATCCATGGTCACTTATATCTGCGGAGACAGTTCTGAATGTGGGCCGCAGGCAACTTTTATCAACGGAATAGTTTGCTGACGATAGTCTTTTTATTACCTCTGCTTGATCGCTGATTGACATTCAAACAACGAGATAGCTGTGACTGTCACAGTGCATTTCAGCCCCATTCCGCCTCTACCATCATACGTTTCAAGATGGCTGTCCTATTTGCTGCACTCGGCTGGTCATTTGGACGACACTGGGCTGTTACCAGTGTCTCCAATTATTCTCTGCATTTCTCTATTGCACTTACCCTTACATCATTCTATGATCGGCGGAGCAAATGCCACCGAGCGCAGTGGCAATACTGTTTTCTGTCTAAAGCAATATAATCACAGTGTTCAACTTGCTCCTTTCATCAACGACCTCTTCTCATGATGAATCATCCCATGTGTTCCGCGACCGATATCCATATCCCACGACGAATGGAACATCGAATTGCATGCACAGCTAATACACCAGGTTCTAACTTGTGACACGTCTACATAAACAGCACTCACAGATTGCTCGCTTAAGAAAATAACCAAATTAACCTCACTCATACATTACTGTGTGTGTGTATCCGATGATACGGACGCGGCAGTCACAAACCAATCTGGGTTAGGTACCGTTATCATATCAGGGACTGAATTCACTCGTTTTTGTGTAGGACGCAGCATTAAAAGCCATTTGCTGGTGAGTGCCGTTACTGTTGAGAACACAAGAGGCGCCCGTTGTCAAATGTAAGAGACACATCAAATGCTAAGTTCTGTTACTAAAACTGCCCTTACCTGGCTTAGAAGATACTTACAGAAAGTGATTAACTCTATGGAAAAAGCAAGTTCCTTCATGCAAGCAAAATACTAACCTGGTTCTACTGTGGATGCAAAGATGGGCATGTACTATGAACATGCCTGGGCTCATGTCTAGGTTACACATACCCACTCTTACTTCTTTATGCGCGTTCGAGGAGCCATCACGCAGTGTTATATATATATATATATATATATATATATATATATATATATATATATATATATATATATATATATAAGACCACCCAATTGGTCTTTGCCTCGCACTGCTGAGGAATAAAACGTTTATTTATTTATTTATTTATATATAGCATCCTTGATACTTCTTCACCCCAGCTGGGCTAAACCGACTTACAATTAAACTAGGTCTTATTAAGCTGGATAAATTGCATTCCACTTTATTTGGTTTGTTCTGCCTACCTGATGAATCTTCCATTAACTGGCCACGTTGCTTACGCTAATTGCGCTCATCTTCGGTAACTTTGTTGTGTTTGTAGCATTTTTAAGTAACTTGTGGATATTTCTTACTTTTTGCGGATTCGTTGCTAACCAACTTACTTCATATTGCAAATTAGGGAAGAGTTATGCCACCTTATCTGTATGCATTATTGGATTAATATTATTTCCTCTTGTCGTTTCAAGTGAATGGCTGTTGCTTGATATCCCCAGTGTGGCTGCGCTTGATGTGCATGTTGTCAAGGTGCATACCTGTCTATTACCCACTACCTCGTCAATCTGGCTCCAGGAGACAGTTGGTCGTTGCTTGAGGGACGGGATGCACGGTCCTTGTGGCCGTGTTAGGCCCGAAGATTGGTTCCATGCACTCAGTGTGGAGTGGAGTACAGTCCAGCCACCGCCTTGTGTGCGCTTGATTCTCAAGTAGAACGTGCTTGTGTTTGCCTGTGAAGGAGAGTGGGGCGGCTCCGTTGATGAAACGTGGCTCCCATCCGCATGCCTCCCGGTCTTATTCCTTCGGGTTAACACTGGATGTGGGGTGTGTGGATGGAGCTGTGGGTGGAGCAGCACAAGCCATCCATGGTCCCTCAGTATACGCATGCGTCCTGTGGCTTGCCACAGTGACATGCAAATTCGAAACCGGATGCCGCCAACCATATATATATATATATATATATATATATATATATATATGTACATGAATGATTGGCGGCATCCGGTTTCAGATTTGCCTGTCACTGTGGCAAGCCACAGGACGCATGCGTATACTGAGGGACCATGAGTGGCTTGAGATGCATCACACACAGATCCAACCAAACATCCCACATCCAGTGTAAACCCGAAGGATTAAGACCCGGAGGCATGTGGATGGGAGCCACGTTCCATTAACGGAGCCGGCCCACACTCCTTCAAAGGCAAACACAAGCATGCTCTACTTGGGAATCAAGCGCACACAAGGCGGTGGCTGGACCGTACTCAACTCCACACTGAGTGCATGGAACCACTCTCCGGGGCTAGCACGACCACAAGGACTGTGCACCCCTTCCCCTCCAGCAATGACTAACTATCTCCCAGAGGCAGTATGGACGAGGTAGTAGGTACTAGACAGGTAGGCACCTTGTCAACATGCACATCAAGTGCAGCCGCACCGGGGATGTCAAACAACCGCAAATCACTTGAAATGACAGCAACAACTAAGTTATATCTGTTAAAGAATACGGCCATGTAGACATAACACTTTTCTAAATTAGCATACGAATTTTGTTGGCTATATAATTATATATATATATATATTCACAGGAATATTTATTCTGCGCCGAGGTTTAGAGATCGCCGAGGTTTGTTCTTCATTTAATGCTACGACATATTAGCTCAACTAGCTGAGACAGCCAACTGGAAGTTTCTGGCCTATAAGTCACCAGTTAGTGCACGGGAATATTTCGTCAGACCAGTTTAACACTCTGGTTGCCGAAACGTCAGCGACTAATACATCTTGCCCGAGGAAAGTGGTCGTTTTTCTGCAAAGCAGGACATTCAAGTGTATAACGGTGCGAAACTAAGCCTGACATATGTACAAACTCTCCCCAAGCACCGAGAACTGGATGCCCTATTAGACCCAATTTAATCACTGTACTCAGCTTTTTCGCGAGGACAGAATGACGTACCAGCAAAAGTTGGCAGTGCGTATGGCCTCAAACCACAAGCTTCTGTATTAACATCTAAACATTCTTCGTAAGCTGAAATGAGTGAATTTCTCCTCTTCAAGCAGCGGATGGACCCAAAAGACACAGAAAGAAGCGGCGAATACCCAGCGCCTACAATATGCTGCAGCATTTCGGTGCAATCACTGGCAACGTGACCCTATGAACTGGTTGTTCCATGCCAAATACTCACACACATATCCGTCACAGCAGAAGCCTTAGTAAAAAGTCTGTTGAGCATGCGAAAGCAAAACTCTCCTGGAGTTGATAGTATGCACACGGAATTGCTGACGGCAGTAGGAGAGAGTTTAGCTCAGTCCTTTTCTCGATTCTTCCAACACAGTTTTGACAAAATGTACGTGCCCGAAATGTGGAAACATTGGATGAACACTCCCATTCATAAGGTAGGTAGTAGTTTCAATCCAGTCAACTACTGACCCATAATCTTACTACCGGTTCTTTCAAAGTTCATGAAAGCTGATATTCCTGATGCGTTGACGACCTACTTGGAAGAAGTTAACTATCTCGCATCGGAACAGCATGGTTTCCGAAGAAATCGATCGTGCACTACAAATCTGCTACTAGCACGATCCAGAGGCACTGAAGCAGTAGACTCTGGCACACGAGCTGATGTAGCCTTTATCGACTTCTCAATGGCACTCGACCGCTTAGACCATAACGTTCTGCTCTTCAAACTCCAGACCTTTGGTACTGGTGATCCTCAATTAGGATGGATCAAAAACTTCCTTCTGCAACGGCGCTTGGAAGTACGTGTACATACATCGCTGTCAGATCCCATCCAAGTTGAATACGGAGTACCACAGGGATCGGTACGGTGACCGTGATTATTTTTGATGTATATTAAAAATATCACACGCCTCACAAGGTCTAAATGCCAGTTTTAGGCCGATGTCACCAAGGCGTGGAGAGCGATAAATGCACCAGGTGTTATCACCGTAATTCAAGCTGATCTGGATAGGGTATACGCGTGGTCAATCCGGAATGTAGTTCTATTCAATGTGGACAAATGTAGAGTGCTGCATCCACGGCACAAGTTGGTGCACTCCTACGGACTCGTCAACCACGAGCTTCAAACGTCTTCTGGCGAGAAGGATCTGGGAGTATTGATCCAGGTCGAACTTGGATGTTCAAAGTAGGCTGAAACGGCATCTAACCGGGGCATATAACACGTGGACCTCCTGAAGCGTACATTCGGACAAATCGACCCTATGATTTTTCTGTGAATTCTCTGATCATACAGACAGCCACACGTGGAATACGCAATACAAGTGTCGCAGCCATTGCTGAGGAGAGATCTCACCATGTTGGAGATACCCCAAGGCCGGACACGTAAAAATGTCAGGGACCTATATAATTTGCTTATGAACGGACGCTACACGTGCTCTGGGTCTTCAGCAGGCAGTATAGGTGATTGAGCGGGGACCTCATTTAATTTACCAGAATTTGAGAGATCCCAAACGCACGTGTCGTTACTCGCTAGAGCTCAATCACACAGCAGTTTGACAGGCCACCATCTCAAACTGGCCGAGCAGCACATTCGCTGGGAATGGCGTTGGAATTTCTTTTCCGTACGCGTTTGGTGTCCGTAGAATGCACTACCGGAATCTGTCATATGTGCTCCCACGCTGGCAGAGTCCAAAGCCCGAGTTGACCATACACTTATTTCTCTGCAGCGATTTACATGACCCAGTACCCATGGATAAACACAAGTGCCTGTGAGCGATTTCACTGGCGATCAAATCTCAGATTTCATTCCACGTTTTTTACTTCTATGTGTACACCAGATGGAGACACGATTTTTACCAAAATCCCAGTTGTCGTCATTTCTCATATATTTACCTTCAGTGAGTTCATTAGTGTTAACCCAATTTTGCTAATATTTATTCTTTTTTGAAATTTCACCATAACCATGCTACGGTACCTGTTAAGCATTAGATTTACCCATATTAAACCACTTTTATTGTTCCGTTGATGTACAGCAGTTTCGCTCCAACGTCATTCCTCTCAGATATTCTTCGGTGGCATGCGTTTTGTTCAAATATTTAAGCGATTTAGCGCATACACCACGTGCTTGTTTTACCGTTGCGCAGCACTTGTATCCAATCATTTGTTGTAGCTAGCAGAATCATGAAGACACAACTTAGTTATCCAAGCAACCAAGAAGATCGGTTTAATGGATTTTGGGCTCAATTCTTGGTTGCGGTTGATGGCCAACATCTACTGAACCGGTGTGTTGATCATCGGCTGTAGTTACGCACCATCGTCACCAGACAAACTGCGTACCAACGTTTCAGTTCATATTTTCCGGGGGCAGACCATTGGCTTCGGTGTCACCTAGTTACGGTGGACTAGAACTTCTAATGCTACTTACGCTGCTGAAATGTCTAACTACAGCATTGGGATATGAAACGAATGCAGGAGGAAATGTCTTTCGATGCTGCTCAAGATTTAATCAGGTAGACTATCAGGCTGGAACGGACGGAGAAATCCGGCTTCATCGGGAAGCCCTTAGGCCGTTTCTGCCAAGCCAACACAACACGCAAAAGCCCAACATTCAACGGTATAATGGGGAAAAGAAACTTCGCTTCTGTCAACTATGGGTTATCATCCTACCAAACGTGCATGCATTTGTCTGTGGACCAGAATTTCAGGTTGTATCAGAAGTTTCGAAGACTCGAAAAAACTGCGAATAGTCAGCTGAAGAACAGCATCCGCCATTATAATTACTTTTCAGTTAGCGACTTCTTTCCTCTATGTTCCAACCTCTTAGCACTCCCTCCATCTGCTCACTCACCGTCGGCTAATTACATGAGAAACGTGTCATCTTTATGCCTAACATACCAGTTCGCGTACGACCGTTCAATTGTTAATCACTGCTTATTTGGTCAAAAGGCAAGATGGCACCTGAGTTACCGTCTGTAAAGTGCACATAACATGTTACTCTGCAACAGTCAATCACGAAGTCACATCCTGTTTCGGACTCTAATGTTGCTTTTCGTGTTTCGGGTGACCCCAGTAGGTGACAAATAAGCACACACGCGATTCTTGAACAATCCTTTGTAAAAATGTTGAAGAGAGTCTATTAGAGTGTATCCCAGACAGCAAGCATATTGCTGCCTTCGACATCTATACTTTTACCGAATTTGAAAGTCAGTGTCTAAAGACGTATTGTTCCCGTAGTTGACCGCAGCGAACGCACACTGAATGCACCCACCAAATAAGTAAATGAATCAATCTCATTCCTCTCGCCAGGGACACGGAAGTGATGATGCACACGGGTAAATGAATGCCATACTAAGCCTCTTATCAGATTTTGTACAACGCTTTGGTTGTCGCTATCAATTCCTTGTCTATCTCTCTAAATTCCTTTACTCGCATTGCTTTTGACTGTCCAGTGAACCATTTTACAGAGATAACGGCCTGCTGGTAACTAACAGTAGGTAGACGAATATAAGAGTTCCTTTGTATCTTTTCGTTTTGAATCACTGCTTATATTTTATTACTCTAAGTGTGCGCTTTTCTTTGATAAGCATTTCATCATTCTCCAGCGCTGTTGCCATTTTTCAAATGTCATGCCGCGATAGTCCCCATTCCTTCCCCCTCCTTTGCGTCGATGAAGTTGTGCTTGAGAGTCATGTCGCAGTCCGTGAGTCGCACAGTCTGCCTTCGAGTTTCGACGACGGCACAGTCTAATATGTCTGCTCTGAGAACGCGACAGTTGATTCATCATCCTTTTCCTGCATGCTGATTAGCCTTCTCTTTCTGTCACAAAACCGATCAATGTGCAATTTCATAGACCAGACAGACATACATTATTTTTGTCATTGCGGCTCGTTTCGCTTGGCGGCACGAGATAAGTACACTTATAGGTTAAGCGGATAACTTTGCCATCAAATGATAGTCTGTCTCAAGGCCTCCGGTATTCTGGAAATGGAATTTCGGATGGTGTTTATGCGCCTGTATTTCTTCGTTGACTTGAGTGTAGTTAATGGAAGGCACATCGTTAATGTTTACTGTCTGTGGTTCATTAACAAGTGGGTCTAGCCGTTCTCCTATACGTCGTTTACTTAGCGAAAGATTTAGCTAAACGAGAAATGAATCATGTGTGCCATTTTTAACCTATACCCGTAACAGCGGCTTTATTCTTTCCATCTACTGGTGCCAGCCTACTTCAGCGTCGTATTGCGGTCCATCGCTCATGTCATTCATACACAAATCATTTTGACGGCAACCTGTTATCAAGATTTGCAACCAATTTTCTTTTCGTATCTAGCCTAGCTATCTTGTCTTGATAGGGGCTGTGTTTATGCCAATCTCCCTGTTCGGTGCTATCAAAGCACAGAGTTTCTGTATCTCCTACATCGAATCAATTACACACTCCGCAGTAAACTAGCCATAAGGCGACCAGTTGTCTGACTCAGCGATGAGCATTCACTTTTTGTAAACCAGTGTACGGTGTCTCAGTTTTTCCTCTATGTGCCGGCCCCAGGTGGCAGTATTTGTTATTAGTGAAACGGGGGCGTACTTTTAACGAACCAGGCGACTGTAAACTACTGTGAACTGCCAACATTTGACAACTGAAAATCTACTGGTCCTTCTCCCTTTGCCCCTTTCCACCCATTGTCCACAGCGATGCACGACAATTGGTGTGTATTCATGCACGTCCATACAGAAAGTAGTCTGGCGATGGTCCGCTTCGTTTGGGTGTTTCTACCCAAGTGAACTGTGAGCAATTCGCCGTGCACCATCTGGTTGTTTCAACGGACCAATATAGTGAGCAAATGAGGTTTAACCGACCACTTCAGGGTCACGTTCGCACATGACTAAGATTTTTAGTGAGACACTGTTTAATCTCGACCGGTGTACTGTAACTTGTCGCCCTAAATGTTCGTAACCGAGTAGACAACAGCAATGACTCTTTCTGAGTACTGGGTACGTAGTCTCAAAAGAAGTACATTTATCGTTCCGGTTATTGCACTTTGGGAATTCTTGACTGCAGACTAAATGTTATTTGCCAATGGACAATGCGCCATGATTTGTTATTTGAAAGTACCGAATCGCGCCCATTGGGCACACCTGTTTGAACTTTCTCCGTTATTGAGAACCGAGGAGTTGAGAGTACCATAATTTTCATCAACACGATTAGTTTGCTAAAGTCCACCGCCTTCATAAAACTGAATAGCTGATTGATTAAGGCCGCTTTTGTAGCTAAATAATATGCCCTCCTCCCGCTTGTCTGTAATCGTGTCGCATTCCTCGCACGCACTCAGAGGTGTCACAAATTCCGACTTCTATGTTTCCAAGCAGAAAAATCAGACGAGGTAAACTACGAGACGACTCAGTCATTTCGTGCAAGCTTGTCCGTCACAAATCAGTCACAATTCATAGATATGCAAAGCACGGTCATATGAGAACAATAGTTAGCCAAACGTTGGGCAATCGTCATGCATCACGCTACCAAGGTAAGTTAAAATTCAGAGTCAGCTGTTTCTGCACACAAGCAGTGACCATTCTCTATCGATGGCAATTGCTTCCAATAGCCTAAGCATGCGGAGCCGCTGAGTGCGTATAGGGCAGCCAAACAATGGTTACACACCGCAACAAGATCTCTGCATATGTGATCCATCAAGACATCGATAAGAAAGCAGTGCATGTCACATTGCTTAGTGCAACACTAGGAGGTGACCTAAACTTGGTTCAGTGCTCCCGACATAGTTCTCCCGCAGCTACAAGTGAGTTTAAACTTGAATTTGCAATACCCGCCTTGTGTTGGAATTGCGAAAGGTAGTCGTTATTGAGACTTCAGTTAACTTTGATGTGGACCTCGGTCATTCCGATCACAAGCACCGTATTCGAACTGGAGGTGTTTCGGTGTTGCTCCTCTAAAATATGACCCAGCATGATCCGTTTCGTCCTGGTTTAGATTCATTAACCAGAGAGCCTGAGCTAGAGTGGAAATTGGAGCCTAGTGGTTAACGGCGAACGCCTTGATCACACGGTGAGTATTGCAAATCCAACTTCGATTCCCTTACAGCTGTGCGAAGCGTTGCTTACAGATCTTAGAGCCATAGTGATCAAGGCGTCAGCCGTAAAGCACTAGACCCTAATTTCCAGCCCAGCTCAGGCCATGTCCATCTGATGAGTCCAAACTAGCACGAAACCAATCATGTTGGGATTAGCAACACCGAAACATCTCCACTACGGATACGGTCCTTGTGGTCGGAATGACCATGGTCCACTTCAAAGTTAACTTAGGTCTCAATAGAGATCGTGTGTCACAATACAACCACAAGGAGGGTATTACACATCCAAGTTTAATTACACATGTAGCCGCGCGACAGGTATGTTGGGAGCGTTGACCGAAATTTAGGTGCTAGGATCGGTGAAAAATTTCTAAGTGGTTGCGCAACCGGATGGAAGCGGCGACGGCGGAATTCGCCGAGTTGAGAAATCGACCTGCCTCGGCAATCACAGGGCACTTGCTGAGCACCGGCAACCTAGTCAATCCCGATGAGTCAGTCGCCGTCTTGATGGGCAATAAGCGGTCCCACAATCTCAGGTTATTGGAAGCTGTCTTCGTCGATCGAGGACGATCACTGCTTTGTGTGCAGAAACAGGTGAATGTGAAACTTAACCTACCGTGGTAGCGTGTGGCATAACGATTGTCCGAAGTAGGGTTAACTACTGGTCCCATATCACCGTGTTTTATGTACCTATGATGTATGACTGATTTGTGTCTGACGAGCCTGCACGAAATTACTGAGTCATCCCTCAGTTTACGTCGTCTGATTTTTCTATACTGCTTAGCGCATAGACACTTTTATGCCTTATGGACGTGGACATCTAGAGATGTCACCCACCAGCACAAATTCTGGTCTGTACGCACAACATGTTATAAGGGACTTCCAACCACACCCGTGGGATATAATATTTTTGAAGCTGTTTTTCTTCTTAGATACACTAGTTTACCCGGACTCCGGTTTCTTTGTACGAATGTTGTTCAAATGCCAGGCGTTTGCTGCCTTTTGTCGGTGTGATTGTAAGACTCGCTGCAATCTCATCTTCACCGTTAATTTGCAGCTTAGATTATGAACTGGGGGCCCGCTTTGTGAGCTGACACTCCAATTTTCTATCCTTATTTAAAGGTTCATCTCTATTTCATTTAACTATTTAATTCCCGTTACCTCTCTCTATCTTTCTCTCCTTCCTCTTTCGCAGCCAAAACTTCATCCTTTAGGTGTTACTGTATTCTGTTTAGATTCCGTTACTGGCTAAGTTCAGCCTTCAAAATCCAGGTTACCTCATCGCTAGCGTTTACTACACATGGTTCGAAATCGACACCAATGAACCGCCTAGACTAATTTTCCGTTTTAATTGTACAAGATGCTTATTTTTCCGTCCAGTTAACATTCCCTTGATCCGTAACTTTAAACAGTGAAAATTCATCCTTCGCTGCTGTCCTATATTTACAAGACATTCAGCTGATTATGCCCCCACGCTATCGGCGAGGTACAGCTTACATGGACCTGCCTGTTTACTTCGTGAATTTAGTTCACGGACAAAGCCCTACCTTATTCCTATTTTACTATCCGGTCACACTGCGCCAGGTCTATCTGTCCAGACACTATTGGTGTTAGTTATAAAGCACTTCCTTTGCCCTTTGTGATTTATCTGCACCATCTTGTATTCTGGTTCCTTGCTGGGTAAATTGTTAACACCCATTTACACTCGTTTTCATAGAAGTTTAAAAATTGCCTTGCACACCCATAGTGAATGTGTATTGTTGCCTTAATACCGTAATTAGATAAAGTGGCGGAAGTTCCAGTTTTGGTCGCCCTTCTATCTACTGCTAGCACCTTTCTGTACCCATCACAGCATTTCATCGCACACTGAGCTCCGCATCATGAAGGAACTTCGTTCTTTGTCCATTTACCATCTTAGGCAAACGGCGTGCTCCAGGTTCTGAGGTTGAACATACGTTGCCCGTGCGCTTCTTCCAAAGCTCTGCTGAGCAGGTGGGTGAAGATGTTCTGTTCAAACTTCGTGCGTCTGTGCTTTCGAGGTGACAAGACTTTCATAAAATCGTAAAGTTATTGAATGAGCAATTCCTTTCATTGGTTCATGGTGTATAAAACTTGTTTCGTTTTTAGTTCCATTAATTTTTTTCTAAATTGGCCCGAAGAGGTACGGCCGAAAACAAGCTGGTTCGTTTAAACACAACTGTCTAGATGGAGCTCACGTCCATAGCGCTGAACTTTAGTGGAAGGTGCATGTGCATCCTTGCAGCTAAGTTTCCAGTCATGATAAAATTCGCATAAGGTTGGTGTTTCTACAATGACCAGCTCATCAAGCCGTTTGGCTAACGTAATCTATAATGTAGTGCACAGGGCGAGTTACTTTTCGAGTGCCAACTGGGCATAATCAGTTAATAATAACAATTAGTATTACGATTATACAAACAATAATAAACGCGCGATTTTCCCAGGTTCATCGTCCGGAGCTTATTGGTTCACATACTTTTTCACTGATCTAGAATTGGTAGTTCACGCCACGGTTGCGAGTCTCACTTTATTTTACCTGTCACATGATCATCGATGACAGCCAAACGTAAGCACTCTGTTACTATGTGTAACTTGCTGTTGCCTATCAACTTCATGGTTTTCCACGACCATTGGTGTTTAGATCGATTCCCGTGACAGGCTCCCTCATTGGATCTCACATAACCTAATAACATTAGGTAAAGTTAAGTCAAGAATACGCATTTCTGCACCCATGCCGCGTGAATTTTCAACCGAAAGTGTGTTAATGTCTTACCTTATTGAGAAGTTTCTGCTGCCCTAGTCACAGAATGATGATTCCTGGATAGTGGTATGGGGTACAAGCGACCAGCTGTTAAGTTATGCTCTCGTGGTGCAATTACCTTAAGATGGTACCAGCCACGAAATGCACCAGTGAAGTATGTTCGTCACTGAAGTGGCGTCCAGAGTTCCTCCATCGAGAACATGGGGTCACCGCTACCTAACCAATCATACTGCAAGTTGATTTCGTGCTTGCAAATTGCCAGCGTGCCTGTGTATGACCACACCCGGTTCACGCGGTATCACACGGGCATCATCAAATTGACAGCCAGCAAGGGAATCCATCCTTTCCTCATTGGCGCATTTGTTTGGCTGCACTTTCACCCTAGTTAGTAAGCCGCAACAGCTAAGATCAAAGGACGGCTGGCACGATGAAGTGAATACCATACATGAGCTGTACCGCATCCTTCGCACCATACATAGTTGTAATCCAGTTAATGCCAACGAAAGGGATCAAGGAGAAATATAGGCCAGTACCAAGCCCGTTTTTCACTGACGAATGCGGCGAACAGTAAAATGTTGCTTTAATCTAACAGCAGCTTCTTAGTACAACCGCGTTCGAATCGAAGCAGCAGTATATCATCAAGAACTGATGCGTCACAGCCGCAGCACACCTATCTCGACATGATCTCCAGCCTGGTTCTCAGGGTAAATCTCATTTCACCCTTTTGGAAGTGGACCCACCACTTGGTTTATCATTAAAACTACCTTCTGTACTAAACGGTAATAGTGGGGTGTAATTTAGCTCGGCTTTATAATTCATTCTTTAATAAGTATTGAAATATAGAGGCCCGAATTCTCATGGCAGGCTTGCCATGTTAAACATTACTGAGTTTTTACACCGACAGTGGAATGCACTAATAAAGTTGGTTGCGAATTGTTTGTTGCCTGGTTGAGGACACTGCACAACCACGACGCGTTTCGGTGTCATTTCATCTCATCCGGTGAATATAACACGCCTCGAACCCGCGACCATTTTAATAGTAGCCGAAACCTCTACCCTTTGGCTACCGGGTCACCGCGGGCAACTCTTGGCACAACGGTAAATGACTAATTGGAGGGTCAAGTTTGGACTACATGTTGTGTGGTTGGATTGCGACGCGCAATCACTATGTAATGGACAGCGATTCACATTGAAGTGCATCTTAGTCACTGGGCTCACTGGGACCGTAATCAAAGCAGATGGAAATTGGGTGTTGCCCGCCCGAAAACACTGCACAACCACGACGCTTTTCGATGTCATTTCATCTCAGTAGGTGGAGATAGCTGGCATCGAACCCGCAACCATTAGAGTAGTAGCGGAAACCGATACCCTTTTATGTGGCAGTTGGACAGGCTGGGTTCTAATCAGGACTTTAACATCTCCACAGAAGGGTAGCATTTTAAGCATAGTGCCTTAAGTTTGGCAACGCAGCTTTGATGTCGGAATTCTATGTCGCTATTTAAACACAACAGCTGGTTTTTTCTCAAGAGAATTATCGTGAGGTCTTCCCTTCACGCTGAAGTTGCAAATTTGCAATGCAGTTTTGTATCTCACGCCATCATGGGTGGTCGACCGGAGTGCGAAGCAAACAACCACAGTCGGTACGCTTGCTAGTTCCCCAATTTGTGTTGCAGATTCGCGACTAAACCATTTCTTCTGTGTGATTTATGGACACTGAAGTAACTAGTCCAAAATGGAGGGGAAGAGAAAATTGAATGTCGTGTCTCGTGTGCATCACTACGCAGGATGAAAATTCACACCGAATTTGTCAACAATCATGTGGAGCAGCGTTTCTGCTCTCTGTAACCGCATGACTTTCATGTTCATCTTACTGAAAACCAAAAAATGAACTAACGAATATCTATTGAGGCTATAACTTTCTATCAACCAGGATCTAGTAGCCCATCATCTCATCTAAGGATCTCCCTTGACTCGTGTCTATAAGTCCGGAAATTTAATGGGAAGACAGGTAAACTCTGCTACTACCAAGGTATTGACAGAAGATGGCGAGCCGACTAATTTGGTGTGTACTGCTGTGTATACTTAGTGTTGCTCAAAGGGGAGGTTGAGCCTCCTGTTCCTGTAAAAAGTACGTTTGTCCTAGACTGTCAAATGGAATATTTGTCCCAAGCACATCCATCGAAATGAAACATGTTTTCCTGAACCAAGTAGACTACTCCTATTACTTGCATGTTCTTAAAAACGTTGGCAGTCCATTAGTAAGAACATTTCACACAAACAAATCCCAAAGTCCCATCTGCCCTGAAGGGTTTCTGGGCTGTACTTTTCCATTTCTGCACTCTTTGAAGGATTCCGTCCTGGTTTGGATTCATCCTTTAGATAGCCTGTATCGGCATTGGAGCACTACACGTAATGGTCTGTGGCTACCTCAATGGTCACCAGAAAGCTGAGCACCACATATCAGTGACAGATCAACATTGCCAACTTTTACATTCGAAACCTCATGAATGCGTGGCGGAATCAATTGACGGAATGAATATTAACCGGGTGACTTTTTACTGTGTTCGATTGTCAAGTTATCACAAGCAACACGGTAGATGTGTGCCCGGATGTGTGCCACAGTTATTAATTCACTGTAAGGCCTTGCTGTATGAAGAGTCTCTTTTTCGGAGCTGTTTGGTTAAAGTACACCTGGAAACTGTTTGGCTTTTTTAGGTGCATGATTTACCAAAATATATACAGGTATACTTCCACTAGAAATGACCTCAGCTGTTCTCCTATAATTTCCCCTTTAACTTCGCCTAGACTAATTTAAAAGCCAACTCACAAATCTTCAAGTTGGAAGAAACAGTTTGCCAACAAGCAGTGGCCAGCATCTTGGATATCGGAATTTAGCTACCGAACCAAGCTGCGAAATAACTCGCATTCTCCTTGTCCTCCACAAGGATGCTGTGCATGCAGTTGGGTGGGGACATGCGGATGGCTTTGTAGTATACCACTGCAAATGGTCTATGGAAAGGGGAGAACCGAGAGAACGGCGAATCCGAAACAATGGGTAGTGAACTAAGTGACACAAATTACTGTGAGACATTGGTGACAAGCACTAGGTGTGATGTTCTGAACCCGAAGACTTCTGTTTTCTTTGGACAAAAGATGACATTGTCACAAATAAATCTAAAGGTGAGTAATCCGATAACAGCTAGATGAAAAATATTGGATGTAACTAGCCCAATGTCAATACGGTGGGCTCGTTCATTGTCTGCTTGCCAGTTGAAAAATATTAAAATCATTACGGTGCTGACATCTCATTTGAATTTTAAGCAGTTATTAACAGCAAAATAATGTTGTCAGTCGAGACCATAACTGAGTTTAAGTTTGGCAATCCAATACGTTTGGCAAGTATTCCAAAACCCGACAATCAACAATATTGATACCTCAGTGTTAAGATCAGTGCACCAGAGGCCAAGTAGATTGCGTTCGAAGCACAGATATAAATCTGATGCACTGACCTAAGTAAAAGCTGGCTTAAACCACACCTGACAGTCCAAGATGTGCCATCTTCAGTACGCAATACAGTAACAATGACAACGCGAACCCATAGCGCATGACGGATCTGTTAACAGGCGTAATTTCGCTCCATTGGCAAATGCCGCAATCGACCTAATCACGCCTATGGAATTTCCCGACGTTGCAAGTAGAGGTAGTGATAACCACATCTATAAATTGACTGCAAGCGCTTAAAAGAGTAAAATACAGTAGACCCGTTTACCGTGATTTTCATAAGAGTACATACCAAGAATGGAAAGACCCGTTTGTTGTCGGCAATCGGATGGTTAGATGCCGTTTTCAGAAATAATATTTTCAATGAAATTTTACATGAGGATTCTCATGGTACTTTGTCAATTGCCAACGCAAGTTTAGGTTTGATAAGCGGATATGCCTCTGACACTAATTCGTGCTGAAAGATGAATTGCTTAACATGCCGTTTCAGTCCTGCTGGATGAAACCAATGAAGTCACTCTTCTTGAAGCCTGCAGTGTATATTCCACCGACGAGTAAGTGTTAATGCAGTTCCAGCGCTTGCACGAAACGAAAAGTTTAGCGTTTTGGTCTTCGTTACCCACTGGGCGGGACAAGCATTTTCTATGAAAGGCTGTGGAACTGCCCACTCTTGCATAAACTTGATGTCACTGATGCTCAGCCCAAACGTGCATTCTAACCAATAGCACTTGAGACTATTCTACTATTTTTCTGGATCGGATACAGTGTGACCAAATGTCATGCGTTCATTTTCTGCCTTCCTCTCTGTTGCGCCTCTTAAGGCCACTAATCGTCAATTACCCCAATGAATGTTATGGCGTTAAGGCTGACATCTAGCACATCAGTGTCGTATTTAGCTAAGCAGAGATTGATGATACGAGAAAATGAAGCTGTTTGCATATGTTCTCTATCTGAGCAATAAAATATTGTTTACGAAACATAAATTTTAGTTACCGGTTGGAAGTGCTATACTGTGTTTGTATTCTATACGTCCACAAAATCGAAGCCACCAATGAGACTTCTCAGAAGATCAGGCTACCAGGCGGTGTGAGCAAAGGAAAGCTTCCACTTCAGTTGACCCCTCTGCCTTTCGTTTAGCTTGATGCTTAGTTATCTCCCTTTAATTGGGTACTTTCTCTGGTCGTCCTTTGTGTATAAATGTATCATCGACACTTTTGTCAATCCCCAGCCGTTGTTAACTGACATTTCCCGAGATACTGCTTCTTCATCCCGGTGTAGCTTAGAGTGGAATAATATCGATAGTTTTCTAGAATCCTTTTACTAATGACAAGTAAACATCTCCTACGCAAAGCCTATCCAACCAATAAGAAAATGGGAATTGTTATACTTTCCAATAAATGGACTGCTGCTGTTGTTATACTGTTGTTCTATAAATCGGAATGAATTTGTACTGCAAATGCATGTTTGTGTTTGGTTAATTGATCTCAGTGTTTTCCGTATATGCTGATTGGGAGTATACTAGAATTCTACCAACTGTATGGTCTTTTACAAGTTGCTACTTCGTTTGCCATCATAAGCGAAATATTTTTAGCTACCTTTCATACCGATAATAAGTATTTTGACTTCGTTATCCACTTAGGTTTCCCTTATTTTTCCAGAGTAACCAGGTGTGTAATTCTGAAATTTCCCGATTTGGTAAAACTTTAGTCTCGATAGACCGGTCCAGGGTTTGCCGGCTCTCTTGAATTTATACACAGTGGGCGACGTCCGAAAAAACCGTGCTGTAAAAATCCGCTTAACCATCCTAGTATTGTTAGTTATCTCTAGATTGGTGGTGCAATAGTGGATCTTAAGAGCCTATATAGCAAAATGTGTTTGGTATTGAACTCAAGGCAACTATGGATATACTCATGAGTAGGGAAATTTGAAGTAATTAAGAGAGGTTCATCGCAGCCAGTTTCCAAAGCAGATAGTCGTCAACATGCACGGAAAATCACTAGACTGCATTTTCAGCCCATTAAGCATCGTCAGTAGTGCACATTCATCGGATCCATCAGGATTCGAACCCATGAACACCAGCTGCTTGCACGCCAGTCAGCAGCTGCGATGAACCTTCCTTAATTACATCAAAATCCCCTACTCATGAGTACATCAAAATATATCCGCCCTGACAGTTTCTAAAAAGAATGCTATGTCGTACATAGGTACTGTTAGTGGACGTCGTATCTTTCGGGGCCAACCCTGTCCTCTGCAACGTTCGTAACTTGCATGGCAGGGGAGGATAAGAAGCGCTATATCGCAGTTAGCTTGTAAATCATGACGGTCCGAAGCTGTCCCTCGTGGCCCAGTGGCATAGCTGCTGACTGGCGATTCAAGCCGCTGGTGGTTATAGGTTCGAATCCTGATGGATCCGATGAATGTGCACTACTGACGATGCTTAAAAGGCTGAAACTGCAGTCTAGTGCTTTTCCGGGCATGTGGACGACTATCTGATTTGGAAACTGGCTGCGATGAACCTCCCGTAATTATGGATAGTCCATTACGCATCCCTGCGTTTTACCCTGATGACAGCAGCGGACCATTATAAGTAATAGATACCAGGTGTCTCCAGAGAACGGTGATTTCTTAAAATGTTCTACACGCACGATATGAATATGTTGACCGGATGCTAACACACGGTGGTAAACAACCCTTTGGTTGCTTTTTAGCTGGATCTGATTTTGGCTTTCACAATTATTAAAACCTGCTCCGCAAATATCTTGTCCTAGGGAAAAGCTGTCACCTCAAATTTTCGCACATCTTCCAGTGATCGCTTAAGCTTTCCTTCCTTTAAACAGTATGACGTTTGTCCTTCTCTTGTGATCCTTCTAGTGCTGTGGTCAGAACGGGAGGAAGTGTTGCTCGAAGCCGCTCGTCTGGAACCATATTTGTACAATCCGTAGACAATGGATATTAGTGCTGCTCACTTAAACTATACTTAATTACATGACAACACACGTGTCTCGTGACCGCCATTCACGTGCGGTGATTTTTCTATGGTTTCCTGTGTTGAACCCAAATTAACAATTTCTGATGACTTAGGGGATGAATAAGCCGTGAACTAGGCCACTCGAACCAGCCGTTCTCACCGGATTTCAATATCCATGCGACAGCCAGCGATCACAGCATTTGCTTGTCCGATGCGATGTAACAGATGATTACAGCTAGCACACAGTTTGACGCTTTGGTATAGACACCCGGTAAAGTCACGGGAACCGATGCTTGATTTTCGTAGTCCATGTAATCGCTCTGTCAGTGTGCAAAAACAGCCACCAGCACTCGTCCGACATGTTACCGACAGTCTCTCCTTGAAAGCTAGTCAACACGGGTAATATTACGGAATTG
>OX104065.1:83931435-84030290 GCA_944474145.2 Dicrocoelium dendriticum | reverse complement strand
CCTACCATCATGCAGGACGTGTAAAGCACTGACTTTTATCCCGTGATAAATAATTGTTCATTGTTAATTTATTGACATGTTAGTCCTGTTCACTCCGGTATTTTTTCAGCCGAAGACACACACACGCATATATATATATATATATATATATATGGACAATTAAAAACGGCTAGTTCCTAAATGAAAAGAGAATATACTTGGAACCGCCGAAAAACAAGCTGGCAACTGGAAAACCTAGTGGCCTCACCACTAGAAATATAACAGAATTGAGATTCGCATACCGCCTGTGGTGGAGTGTTGGAATATTAGGTTATTTACCGGTTAAAGAAACACTCTTTACTCCCCGCTGGATACGCTATGCTTAAGTAAACGTTGAAGGGAGATTTATTTGTTGAACTGAAAATGTAGCACCGAAATCTCATCTTTGTTTATCTGCCAATGAAGGTAAATAAATGCTGTACAACCGACAGAACATAACACGGACAGAACCCAAATAATATTGTTGCAGAGCTTAACGAAGGATTACGCGGTACGATTTTGACAGCAAAAGACATGCTCTGTTTGGGGTACTGTCTACCGCAAGCCCCACCTACTGCCATGAAGTATTGGAATTGTTGTTTCTACTCAAGGTTCTTTAAAGCCTTGACTTGAATTCGCTTATTGGTAAGCGGTATGAATTGTTCATTATCCTGAGCGTGCGCCTGGTAAATTGCTAGCTTGCATTCTCTGGCAGCTTAGCAGTGAAAGGTAGCAACAGAACGTTAAATTTGATCTATTGCCTATTATCAATCACAGTAAGCAGGTGTGACGCAAGTCGCGTCAGTGCATGCGCGATAACATAACGGTCAAATAATTATTTTTAAATGACGTCAGTTTTTTGACATGCCATATACTCTCAGTGTATTAGCAAATGTTGTCCCGTAATGTGACGCATGCGTAAGAGCATGGCAAAACCATGGCATATCGGGTGATGCTAAAATTGATTCTTAATTTTCCAATGAGCCAGTACTGACTTTGTGGGATTACATAAAGAGCGGAAGTAACCTTCTAGCCATGTAGTGTTTATGTGAACCTACCATTAGAGGCATAAATTTCTCGCAAGATGGCCAAATCGAAAATGTTCCACATTTTCCAGTCCTCTTCTTGACCCACCTATTCAACCACTGAGTTAAATGAAAATGATGTAATGCAGGGGGCCGAATGAGGTTCAAGCAGACAGTTACCTGTTAATTATTCAATCAATTATATAAGTCTCCATCAGGTTGTCGCTGAGGAAGTAAAGGAACCAACGTGCTACACCATCTGTCCTAACGAACGTCGCCCTCAAAATATACACTTGTGAAAAACTGAATGACCACTCTGTGGATGACCAACAAAACACATGTACTGACCACTTTTTATGGCTCTCTAGAGGCAAGAACGGGGCCCAGGCTTATTGTGAAAGCGAACTCCCATCAAATGTGGCTGCTCACTGCGAATGTGAAAGACATGTGCTGAGGTAGGCAGCTCCACATCTCTGGCGTGGTTGGTCACTGAGCTGACACCACAGTGGCCCACGTAGACTGCAGTCGTTCATTATAGAACTCCATCAGAAGCTGGCGATAATCGCATTGAGATGGAACGGAGACATGGGCATTAGAGTGCAGGTCGGCAGGCTGTTCAGATGTGATGGGGTAGAGATACCGACAAGTTTACGGACGTATTGTGAAAATCTCACAATTAGGGTAAGCAGAAATGGGTCTGGTCATTGACAAACGTGTCTACTAAGATGTTCGGAGTAAGAAAACATAAGAAATAAATGATATGAGAAATGTCCTTGTTGGGGAAAACACCGAAAGTAGAAGCACTCGGACCGGTTTGGAAGAGGCCATGCAATTATAACGCAAGCTCAACTACCATGAACTGTTACAAACGCAATCCTAGTAAACAGCTGCCTCCTCATAAACACATGTAGCCGATGGATATGAGAAACATTAGATGATCAAAGTATACCGAATCGAGCACCAACTGGATGTCCCAAAAAAGTGTGAGTACGTATCGACAGTGTTTTGTAGAACTGGTAAACTGTCCAGTGACAATTTTGCACCTTAGAAGAAAGCAGAGACCGCAGAATATAACAGCCTTGTGTCATCAGTGTTTATCGTTCTAACTGTTACACACAGCAAATTTTGATATCATCATGTCACACCTGGTTTAGGTGAAGTCAAAACCGGGAATAACAAGCAATTCCATCCTTTGGTGGCCGGAATCACGGAGGCTTGGCAATGCACCAGTCGCCGCCAAAATTTTCAAATGAAACGTACACTTTCTTAAATCTGGACTACACTATTTGGGAGAGGTTTTAACTGATAACAACCGAACATATCTTGATTGCCTTAAAGTCTGCGCAAAAGGGTATTTTATGATTACATTAATGAGTAACCACAGTGAAGGTGGGATTCTCTCTTCCACATATTATGCTGTGAATGGAGACCACTCGTGTTTGTACCGGTGACAGAGAATATCACCAAAACCCTACGGACAAAACAAGGTTTACACAAACAGCATGTTTCCACTAAAATTGACATAAATGAATAATCAAATCACTTACCACTAACCAGAACAGAAGTCAAGGAGTCATAAGAGATTTTCGAAGAAAAATTATTGCCAAATAAATGTCTGCCTAGCAGTGCTAAAACATAAACGTGCAGGAATTAGTGGAACTTCAATGTTCCCATGTTTATGGTAATGAAGCGACATCTATGTTGGCTGCATGTGGAGTTAGGGGGTAGAAAATTTGGGGCAGCATGATTGACAGTCAGTAAGAAAACGCTTACTTTGAGTCAGCAGGTGGACAGGTTCGAATGAGTGACAACCAACCGGGAGAGAAAACTGTTTCTTGACTCTCGTAACCTACAGATGTGAGGACTTCAAGGGTACACACAGCCAGACAGAAATCTGTGTCTAGACGCCATTAAGAGTGGAAACAAGAAAGGATGAAGGGCTAAATACGGCTAAGAATGAATTAGAATATCACTGGTGCAATATTGTTAAATTACGCTACAAATAATGTATATACACATTACAACCTCATCTTTTGATGAGTTACCAGAGAACATAAATTATGAAAACTACCAATTAGGGTAAAATACAACCTGGTTAATGGAACGGAGGAGTGATTTGGGTAAAAGATGAAAAAAATCCAGGCGGTTTAATATGTTTCTCGCTGGTTTAGTTTGAATGCTACTACTGGCTGTAAGCAGTGAAGTATTGGTTGTGTTTGCTCTAGGCTTTTGTGTAAAACGGAACACAACAAGCTCCGGTAGAAAGTAGGATGAAGTTTGGCCTCACTATGGTAAACGGACCAGGTAGGGAATTGGCCTGTACTTTGTGACTGAAAAATGTTATGTAACAGATGTGCGATGTATGCGGAGTTCAATTTACAATAATAATAATAATACTAACCATATTCTCGGGCTTGCGAGATTTGCACACTCGGTACTAGTAATTTTTGCAATTTTTTAAATATAATGTCCGCAGCACAGTCTAGACGTTAGGCGGAAATAAATCTCGTTTGTGACAATAATTGATGTCAAATCCGAAGCTACTATTGAGCGTAGAATAATTGGTGGCGTCCTGGTGGAGAGCTCCTTGTAAAGACGGAACCAAGTTTTCTTTTCCTTGAGTAAGAGATGAACAGCAATTGTGTCGTGACAAGAGAAACATTAAGTATAAAATCAAAACGTATGGACCATAGCTTCTAATGTGGGTTAAAATTTTCCGCATATTGTGTTTTAAAACGGAGTAATGAAAGACGGAAGTATTTATTTATTTTCATCAGCATTTATACATGTACGTAGAGACACATGAAAGGGAAGTTTTATTTTGTGTGTAAGACCGATGGGGTTAGCATTATGTAACCGGCTCAGGCGTTTACATTTGACTGTATTCAAGGCGAGAAATGAGAAAAATATGGGAAATGGCAATATAAATGTAATAGGTAGGATCGGCCAGCTTTTTCTTGCCGCTTGCCATGTTTACATGAGAGCAACAAGAGAAGCGCACCCAAGTAAGAAAAGAAGGAATAATAAACGAGCATGAAAATGGAAAGATTCAGTCAGCGTTTCTCTCTCAGCTTACACGTTTTGGTATAGCTGTAAGGCAGGTGTGGCTGATTGGGCAGAATATGAAAAGTTGAGATAAAATGATTACATCAATCTCAGTTTCCGATTTCCTTTGCAGCCCACACTTACTATTGTATTTGCGAAGTAGCTTTCACGAGTGAAGGTGAAAAGGCGGGCCGGGTAATGAAGAGCGGAGGGGGTTCTGTCAAATTGTCTTCTTCCTTTTTAATACAATTCTTCGATAGGAACTAAAGGAGCAAAGATACTTTATGTAGCAAATTCTGTGCTTGTTTGCAATCCTGACACTTATGTCTCAGTCCCCTTGCTAGACGGCATTTTTCATTACAAGTTGATTTTAACTTTGTTCCTACTTATTGCACTGTCAGGCAGATAGAAACTGCTCTTTCAAACGTGGATTGTGACTCGCGTGACCTTATTTCAGCAAGTTGGCAGTTTCAGATTTCCGTGTATCCGTTTAAGTAGACGTTTGTTGAACATTAATTATTGTTTTTAAGACCGGCAGTGTGTACTTAGTATTCATGATTGCAGATCTACCTCCTTGTCTGGTGTGAATAGTAATTTTCGGTGTGCATACACTCTTGTGAATCTCTTCAAATAGGAATGTTAATCCTAGCTCAAGTTGTGGCATCTTACAACTCTCGGAGTTGTTAAGTTTGGACAAGGGTTTGATGAGGATCTGTGTGAATGAGCGCTGCAAATTTTTTAGGTATTCGCAGTCGCGCGACCTGCAACTTTAAAAAATATTCCTACAGTACTCTATTATAGCACGAATAAACATCTTAAACATGTGAGTATAACATAAAAGAAGAGAAAAATGCATATTCGCGAGGTTACACGATTTCCACCAAAGAAGGCATGATAAGTTACTTACAATCAAATATGCGACTAATACAAATTGATCAAAAACTATTATGGACAAGTGAAAAGAGTACTTCATGAGTGCCAGGACAAGAGATGTGGCTATGATAACTATTCAACAACATAAGTTGTTTCGGTGTTGATATAGAAAAGAAAATTGTGAATGCGGCATTGTCGATAGGCACTAAATTTGGTATAGATTTTTATCGCACTTTATGTTACTTCGGTGGGTCAAATTATGTTTCAATTATTTTTAAGTGTTTTGCCCTCGAACAAATTTTTTGCGCAGTTATGCACAGTCACCTGTCGTTCATTTTCCATTCGTTCGTTGTATACAGGTAGTTGTGTTACGACGGCAGATGGCCAGACACGGACGGCTACGGAAGCAATGAACACGCTGTGAATGAAATACTCTTCCACCTTCCAGAGGGTATTACCATTAGGAGATCATCCAGCTTTTATCATCCAGTGGCCGAGACTCACTCACATCTCCTTTACCGCCGAAGCTGATTTCCAGTAGGTGATCACTCTACATAATCATAAATCCCCGGATGTGAATACTATTCGCCCAGAGGCACTGGGAACAAGAGCAATTCAACTAGCAGAACCACTGACTCAGTTCTTCCAGCGCTGCTTAAACCATAACCAAGTTCCCGCAGTGCGAAACCTTGGAATAATAACACCCATTCACAACGGTGGAAGAAGAATTGATGCCTCAAACTGCCGCCCAGTTACCCTTCTCCCTTTATTGTGCAAGGTGATGTAATCTATCATAGCTGATGCACTGGTGGGCTATTTGGAAAAAGCTGACATTATTACTCCTTAGCTTCCGTCGAAATCCATCGTGCACAACGAATTTGCTAATAGTACGGAGTAGCTGGACCCAGTCAGGTGACGCTGGAGAGGATGCTGATGTGATCTACCTGGATTTATCGAAAGCATTCGACTGCATAGATCATCGGGTACTTCTTCCCATGATACAGAGTTACGGGACTGGTGCCCCGCTTATAAGCTGAATCTCCAACTATCTCCTTCAGCGTCAATTGGTGGTCAGAGTTCGGCGCTCCTTCCAGGACCCCATACCAGTTGAATGTGGCATGCCTCAAAGCTCGATGCTATGTCCAAGATTATTTTTGGAATTCAACAACGAACGCACACAGGCACTTAAATGTAACTTCCTGCTGTTTGCCGATGTCGTCATGGTTTGGCGCAAAGTTCAGGAGAATACAGATCAGCAAGTGCTACAGAGTGATCTACACACGGCACATCCGTGATCCATCCAAAATTCACTGCAATTCAATGTGAGGAAATACAAGGCGCTCTCCACAAAACACCAGAGTTATCATTGTTACAGGCTCGGAACGCATGTGCTGCAGTGAGCTGCCACCGAAAGTGATTTGGGCCTACTGGTTCAGAATGATCTGGGTTTTACCCGGCAATCCGCGAAATACTCCAAGACTGGTAACCAACATGTGCGTCTGTTACGACGGGCGTTTAGACAAATAGATCTCTCTATTTTCTGGCACATGTTTAATGCGTACGCTCGTCCTCATGTCGAAGATGCAATTCAAGCCTGGCACCTATGACTAAAACACAACCTTGGTGCATTGGAGCAACCTCAGCGTCGAGAAACAAATTACGTTCTTGAACTGCACCATCTTCCATACGAGGAGAGGCGACAACGATTGGGACTATTCAGCGAACGTTACTGCCGCTTACGTGGTGATTTGATAATGGTGTAGTTAATTCTGCACGATCCACTGCTCTCTACTGTAACTCAGCAGTAATGGCAACTTGAGATGTTACTCGCAAAAGTGGTAGAACAGTACACCTGCCTGGATTGCCGCAGGAATTTCTTTTCCATTAATATATGTCCCCTGTGGAATGCTCTTGCAGAATAGATCATTGCTGCACCATTACTACCTATATTTAATAGAAGTTGGGGTAGCTCACTTATTCACCTGTACTGTGTTACCTAGTACTAGATCTCCATCCCACTCCTGGAATATACTGTGGATTTATTTGAAGGACTACGGCGAAACAGACGAGAAGTCCCTATATTAAATTTAAGTAACCCACTGCTGTTTATTCGTCGATAACCTTGCAAAAGCATCCAACGGGACATATAAAGCATCGCTTCCTAACCCGTATAAATTTCTTGTTCATTATTCATACTAAAGAGTCGAATCTCCTTGAGCCTCGTTATTTTCTATCCATTTCCATTTGAGGTAAACGTGTGACTCATGAATGTGAATAACAGAAGCACTTATCGTGCACTATCCAGAGTTATTGCAAGGTTCCTTAGTTGCTAGTCAACATGTCTTTGAAGAGCTCTGCAAGACAGGTAACGGACAACAGACATCCGGGCAGGCAGCCAGACAAAATCCAATGGGAGAGAGAATGAAAACTGAACGACATGCAACAACGGATTAACTGTTTAATCACTGGGAACATTTATTGTCATAATGCTATATATGCGAGCTGTTGCAAACGATGCGAAGCGTGAACGCGCGAATGGATGCAAGATGGGGCTGGACGTATATCTACAGCAAACTGAGAGTAACATTCAATGAAGCAAAGCAAACGTGCAACCGGTACATACGAGGCTAAGGCACTGCATCCGGCAGAGTGAGTAAGTTGTTCTAAATAGCTAGACGAGAGCTACTTCAGACGGAGTAATGTAAAGCAAAATGTTGGGGCTGGACGCCCGTTTATCACGAGGAGTAGAAGACGTTGCAGGGGGTAAAGGGTACGTGAGAGTTAATACATACGTGGCTAAGGCGCTACAACGCATTGGATTCACGCATCGAGGGTGATTTTAAGCTAGGTTTTGCCCTTCTTTTTTCATCTGTTCGTTATGCATTCAACTTGCTCACAAAAATTCAGGGTGCTAGAGTACCGGATAAATAGACCGCGTAATGTTATTATCAAAATGGATAGATTTGACACCAAGGTGAAGAGCATTCGGCGAAGATCACTTTAACATAGCAACACACTGCATTGTGCCGCGGAAAACACAGTTGCCAATCGGTACACTAGGATCCCAGGACCATTAAGTCTATGTAAATGTTTTCTACAGTACGATGCAAACCCCAGATATCCCAGGGTTTATACTATTTCTATATCATTAACAAAGCTTTCTGGGGTTGCAAATTTTCTTTTTTTAGTTATAACGTCAATATAGATTAGAATGAGCAAGGGATCCAGTAGATTACATTGAACCACACCATTGCTGATTTGCAGTAGTGAAGATTAAATCGTCCTATTCGTACCTGTTACGTAAAACCAGAACGTTTCGATTTAATCCATGCAAGCAATGGATCAGTGATTCCCAAAATTTGTTAAATTCTCCAAGAGCCTATCATGCGGCAGTCTGTGAGATATCATCTGGATATCGATAAAGAGAATGACATAAAAATGACAACTTAATGAAATGAAAAACAAATCAGTTGAGTTATTCCTAACCATCGTCTAGGTTATGTTTCTGTCACCTTAAATATTTGGGGAGAGTCGCGACGTATCCTTTCAATGAGTAGGCATAAATGCATGAGGAAATTGTTTGAGGGCATGTCAGCAGTTAGGGAACAGCTACCGTGTAAATGTTTGCGCGATATTTAACGATTTGTCTACACAACCAAACGCAAACTTGCAACGTGTTAGCGATAAGCAGGGAGTGTTGGGATAATAAGAAGGTATCGTCAAGCTAGAACTTAATGCCTAGTAACTCAACGTCTTTGAATAAAATTTAAGAATAAAAGCCGTGCTCACGCATCTACTGCACAGCTATGCATGCACAGCTTTGATACTCTGTGGTACGGCAACTAATGTTCAAACGATTGCACTTGAAATGACTGCTAGAGCAACCGCGGATGGGCGCAGGGGTATTGGTCCCACGATGAAAATGGGCGCGTTCCGAGCATTTCTAAGTATTCTTCTGTATGTTGTGTAGCGTGAAAGAACAAGTTTAATAGGAATCGGCGAAGGCTTAATGAATGGGGTCAGATCCCATCCAAAGGAAGAAGTCCCTTGCCCAAAATCAGTCCAAAAGTCCAGTGAAGGTAAGTGACATCATTCATAAAGGTTGACTGTAAATGGAAACAATATTGTCTATTGAAAATGGCATATATAACACCAGTCAGTGAGAGTGTGCTTAGGAGGACTAAGTAAACGACTGGAATACAGAAGCCGATACATCCTAAAACGTGTGCGGTATCAGCAATCCAGCTGTTAGGCGGCAGAATTGAAGGAAACTCCATTTACATGCTGAATGGTGTAAGAACGCGACAAATGAACTAATGTTGACGGAAGTCGCATTTGGCTCAATGATCTGCGAAAGCATTTGGAGTTTTCAACTTAAAGCAACCACGAGGTAACACCAGATGAGCGGTCGAAGAACGACAAGGATTTTTCTAAGTTGAAGAAGGTAGGATACGTTAAAGGAAGAACGGCGTAGCTGAACGAACAGACTGCTCAGTATCAACCTATAGATGAAGGTGGGGAGAGCATCAGTGGCGAGTAAAACGAGGTTCAATGTTTACTAAGTCAGGACTGGGTAGTGTGACTGTGACGCACCAACCAATCATAAAATGGAAGTAACCCCCAGTCAGATGAAGACATAAATACCGAACGAGTGTATCACTACTAAGACTTGAAGTGTATGAACATCGGATGGTGCTGAGATAGACTTGTTCCATGTACGTGCATCAGCGTGAAAGATCAGAACCGGGTAGGCCATTTTTACCAGCATGTTCAATTGCGCAGAGGAATTGCAACTGACAAACATAAGTATTATTGGAGGCGTTTGGAACCCTAGTGACGCGCAGAACCATATAGAAAATTCCTGGAAGATCGATTACCTTGCTCATACTACTGACTTCGTCAAATGGAGAACAAGGCGGAGTAGACTATGCACAGGAAACCATTAAGCGCGGCAATGCCAAGATGCAAATGCATAAGGAGTTTGGAAAGCAGAAGGCAGTATCAAATGTCAAAACCTAGAAATGCATGTGCAACCATCAAGGTAATAAGGTCTGTGCAGCCCATAGGCGCTGCTAGCTAGAAGAAGAGCTTCCCGAGCTACTGCAACTTGTGGGAAGAGGGGAGCCAAACGTCACATACCCACTCACACATTACAACAGCATCCCAATCGTCTTATTGGGACGTTAACCTAGTGCGATGTTTCGTATACCCAATGACCCACTGAACTATACAGTTTGGCATCCTAAGGTCCTTTGAAAGGTACGTTTACGAGAGTGTTTACAGACCAGATGAACTCTGCATCCTGATCTTCCACGTTTGGGAAAGAGTCTAGAACAGGCATATATTTATGAAAAACCTTGTCATTGCCAATCATCCGCTGAATTTTGGTCTGGTATTTGAAGCAGTCTTCAGTTCAGGATCCCATATCCATCGAACTATATAGTTGCATTACTTGGGAATATGCCAGCACACATGTGAAATTGACCAGCTGATCGGAATTCCACCTGATCACCTAAAAACCGCCGGGTAGCTTCTGAAGTGTCCTCTTATCTACATTGTACAACAGATCGGATGAAAGAAAAATGATTTCAGTATTGCACCCCTACTTCTTTTACACTGCTTTCTCACAATCACAATCTGGACTGCGATTCCATTTGATTGGATTTTGGCTATAAACCGTTAAAACGAGAGTTTTCAGCAGCGGCTCTGTGGCTCAGGAGCATAGGCTTTGGCCGACGTCTCAAAGATTTTGGTTTGAAGTGCAGTAAATTTGCCACGTGGATGCAAGTAAATACGGAACGAGTCATGACGAGTCGAGTGACACGTTGAATACCAACAGCCCATAATATTTTCCATTCACCTACATTTTACGACAGTTGTGGAAGGCAGAGGTGAACATAGGCAACTGAACGGAACCCATCTCGGTAGAAATATATGTAGGGAATTTCAGTACTCCCTTTATGCTAGCCCAGGTGATTCATGCTAAGTTCACCGGCGACAAACTTAACCGTTGTAAATTTCTTCCTCCACCTTACTGCGGAACAGAAATTGTGGATGAAGAAGGCACAAGTAGATTTCCGCTTAGGGATAATCCGTATAGATCATATACAAACATGTGTAGAGGACAGAATAACGTCATGGGTACCGTAGATAAGGAATTCTCGGGTTCCTCGGTTTCCAACTTTCGCACGACTCAATCGACAAATTCGGATGCAAAGGTGTTCTCACGATATATTTAAACATGTTACGTGCCTTTTACCAGAATACCACGGGTTTTCTCAAGATCTATGCTTAACCGTCAGATGTTTTTCCAATAGATCCCATTCAAAGGTGTTGTTACATCTCGCCTTTTTTCAAAGTTGTCGCGGACCCTATTATGAAAATTCACGACGCAGAACTTGTGGTGATGTCTGGCAGAGCACTGCTTAATTCAGATTGTGTCGATGATTATATCTTGATGCATGAAACACTTGGTTCAGCTGAGTCAAATCTGGATGAACTTTATGGATTGATCCCATCCGTAAGAACACATTGCAATGGACCACCAGGCCGTTGGTGATGCTATAATTTTGATAACCAGAAACTGGAGATAGTTGGTCAACTCAATTAGCTTGACAGTTGTGCTTGCTGAAGTTGTTTCACATTATTCATGAGCCAGCCCCAACATTTAGGAAATGCGAAATCTACGGCTTCAGAAGGGGAGTTCTTCGGTTTGGAAGATCGTGTGTACAAAACCACCCTACTCTATAGAAGGGAGACTTAGCCCCTTTGGTCTGAGGACATTAGACGATTTCTAGATTTTGATCAGAATAGTTCCCAGCAATTGCTCGTATCGGATGGCATCGGCGTATGCGCAAAGGGAATGTGCGCAGGTGAGTACCAGGTAGTGGAAAGCAGACCAGTTTCCTACTGCTGCAGAGCACATGAAATAAGCTGAGTTGACCTCGGCAGGACAGTCTGCATCCGATCTCTGTCTACAATAGAGGGACATGTTTTGTTCGTCGATTATAGAGCGGCCTAAGACTAGAGATGAACAAAGTGGACTTGGACGAATGAAATCAAATCACCAATGACTAAAATGACAGATGTTGCTCAGTTTCGCGTCCAGTTCTGAAGTTCACAAGACATACCCTTTCCATCATACGCAGCATCTGCTATCAGCTTCCTGTCAGATTGCCTGTTAACTTGCGTGTACTACTGACTTGTGTGTGGTTAGACGGACCTAGAAGGGAATCAATGAAAACCACCAAGAAGCTGTCTCGCTGATATCTCCGAACAATAACCATCGTAATATAATCATTTATTATCGAGTAGGGTAGACTTTTCGACTTTGAGCACTTGTGTAGGGTAGATACGTTTTATAATAAGATTCCCCTTTCTCCTCAGTATTATTCTTTCTTCCTTAGATTTTTGCGATTATACAGCAGCGAAGCATTGGTTAAACTTAATCATGTAATGATGTAGTAGTAGTCGTCGTCGTCGTCGTAGTAGTAGTGCAGCAGTTTTCCTTGTTGTTGTTTTTGTTTTTGTTGCTGCTGCTGCGCTAGGGAGTTTGAAGGACAGCCATCAGGCAATGCTTTTCGTTGCATAGCATCTTGGCGAAACGCAAGAAGACTGGTAGGAAGAAAAAACTGTATAAATTGTGTGCTATCCCACATGCCAGCAAGAGGAAGATCGGACGCTTGGGTTTTCCTCAACTATTCGCCCATTTGTTTGGATTGGGTGCCAGTGTATGGAGTGCCAAGGGAACAAATAAGCGATCAATAACAGAAAACGTGATTATCTGCGCAAGAAGAATGTACAGCGTATGGTAGTGTGGAAGCCCATTCGAAATCGACCATGCAGCAATTAAAAACTTCTGCTGAAAACCACTTCAATAAGCCGACTTCGGTTAGCTAAAAATGAGGTGCAAATTCACATTATCGCCCAGGGAACAGGGAACAACAACACAGAACCACATCGAATCATGTAGTCAGTCTCCTAAGCCGAAATAGCTCAACTTAAATTTGGGCGTGTAGAGCGTCAAATCTAGAGTATGGAACTTTAGAACGAACCCTAGAAATAAGAAGTCAAAGCACCACTTATTTGGACTCCATTTTTACACGTCTTTTCGACGTTTTTATTCTCAACCCAATTCTCTAGTTTTCACTTCATTAATTCTCTCACCTTGCTTAATAAGATCAGCGGAAATCCAGGTCAACTTTAGTTGTGCTGTAGGGGTCCACGATCAACCACATATTGTCCAAACGCTACCCAAATCGGTCAGCCGACAAAGCAGGGTCTCCATATTCCATGTATTGCACCTACATATGTTTTATACGGGAAATGGATTTCGAGGATAACCTAAAGTCCGGAGAGAACCTTGATTATTTAGTAGAACTGATTTACTTATTGAAGACATAATACCCGTTTTTCCCAGACCGTTCATTTGTTTACTCGCAGAAATTTAGACATGTTTGCTTCTAACACTTGCAATACGAAACACTTTCGTTTTTCCCTCATGTTATTCACATATTCTTGATTCTTCATTTTCATACAATTCATCCTTGACACTTTGCCGATTACCAAACTGTTACTCCGCTGCACGTTTTTCATTTGCTGCTCTTTCCTACTACGATTGCAAACCTTTGCGTAGTTTGCTTACTGCACTTAATTTAAATAATAGAACCAGGGTAACAGGAATTAAGGTTATAATTTCTCTGCCCAAACCATTCATATAGTATAGCTTTACTAGCATACAGTTTCCTTGTTTTATATCGTGCGATTGCCTAGTATGCGCTTCGCATAACCTTTACATAAGTGAATAGTGCAATAATGTCTGCTTCTGAGTTGATGTTGAGGACTGCTGTGTTGTTGTTGATAATACTGATGCTGGAAAGCAGAGAATGCTGAGACCAGGATTAGAATGCTGGAGTCGGCTACGACTAAGATGCACCTGTAGACTAAGCAATATAAAGATGCTGCTTGTTCTGGACAGGATGTTACCTTGGATCAGCCGATTAGTAAACAGACATCTTCTTTGCCTTACGATATTTGTGGTCTTCCATCTGAAGCTGCTCTTCGACCATCTTCTCTAAAACCCATCACTTACGCTCGGCGCATATCGTCTGTGACGCGTTTGGATGATACGTCGGCAGCTTCAGGTTCGGAGGTTCGAGATCGTGGAGCAGACCTTCATTTCGGTTCACATACTGCCACTGAGTGATTTCTTAAACCCAAACCCAACTCTTTTGGTCCGAACACGACACCCTCTCTCCCTAAGCGAGACATGATCACATTTCATGGTGATCTACCCCGCTATCAGAATTTTCTGTGATGCTTTGAATCCAACGTGTCTAGAACAACTTCCGATCCGAGGATTCGACTTTCATATTTGATCCATTACTGCTGCTGTTTTATCATCGAACCTGTTGAAGTTTGCGAAGAAGCAATGAGCATTTTGCGCAGGCGCTTCGGACGACCCCGTATGGTACCGAAGACCCACTTCAATACTTTAACTGATGGACCCAACATCAAACCAAATGATTTTGTAGCCCTCTCGTTTAGCTGTGGAACTGCGGTCCTGTTACTTAAAAGTTAAACACTTGGGATACGAAGCTGATGTGAACGCGTCGCGAAGGATTAGTGCTGTATTAAGACCACTGCGGACCATTTGTAATTCAACTGGGTGCAGCCTGCCTCTAGGCTCATCCGGACGGCAAGAGAGGCAAATCTAATTATTTGACGAAGTTCAAGGAATGAAACAGCTGACCTCATCTTTACTTACCTGTCTTTTATCCCACACCCCTTCGGCTAAAATCTTCGTGGTCGTGCCGCTAACTCGAACACTGTAACACCCGTAGAACGGCCTCCGCTTAAATGTATTTCCTGGGAACGACATCGTCATTTAGATCAGTGTGATTAACTCAGAAAACTTAACTACCACGCACGTCTAGAATTCTGCTGTTTTCATCTATTGTGCCGACTGTGTCCGAAACCCAACCATGCCTTACAAATCTGCCGGTCAAGAAAGTATCTTGGACTAAGTATCTGTAGACTACTTCACTAAACGTTGCTACATGCTGAGGATGGTAAAATAATCGCAGGACACTGAATAACTAAGGAGCTAGTTTCGCTCTAAGTCATGTCTAGAAGCCTGATGTTTTAATTGGTATATTGACCGTTGTAGTCTCTGGTCCTGCTGGCACCGTTCGGAAGCTAGCCTTGAAGAATAACAGGTCAAAACTTCATTGATTGATTTCCACTTGCATCTGAATATCGCAGTGCAATGGTCCGTGAACACACTGAACCTATGTACCCTCGCTGGTCGACGCCAGGTAAAGTCGCATTCGGTTAGTGTAACCGTTCATTCGATAGATGGTGTTAAGACAGTCCCGTTAGACTCTGTCAGCTCAGTCAGTCGTCTCTCCGAAACAGTTGGATGGGTCACGCGAAGAAACAGGGGGCCCAAGTAATTAGCATTGAAATATGCCCCACTTGCCCTCGTTTGGTTCGTATAGGGTGCTGCGAACCCTCACATAAGTTGACGTTGGACAAGAAAGTTGACTATCTAGCCTATAACGAGATGCAAGATTCCATTATCCTGAAGCTTGTGCAGTAGAATGCTACTGTCCAGACAGTCGAACGCCAATGAGAAATCCAGATAGGTGGCATCTACTGCTACAAGGGCATCAAAAGACTCCGTCCAGCATTCATGAGCGAACAACAGGTCGGTAGTACACGGCTGCTTTTGGCGAAATCCGTGCTGCTCTGATGGATAATTTCGTTGCTCTTCAGGTACCTCATGTGAACACTGGTTCGGCTTAGTCTGGACAGTGTGCAACGGAGTAAATTAGGGAGCGTGGCAATACCGCCCTCATTTTACGAATGGAATAGCTGGTGGGTGGGAAAAGTGACCAAAGAATTAAATCAACAGCCGAGGGTGTTTTACACTCGTCAGTTTCCCCTATCAACAACCCGCATGTTTGCACAGTCACTCAACCGAGATGAGAGCAGTAGCCACTGGTAAAGTTACAATGAACATTTCTTACTATTCACGAACACTAATTCAGATACTTGTATCGAAACGGCGCAAATAAAGGTTTCGTCATTTCAATAACTAAATATTCACAAACAGCGACTGCTACTTCAACGCGCGCATCATCGAAGTGAGAATGACTGATTTATAAATTAGTGATACCCATACAAGTAGCAACCACAAAGCATACTGCTAACTGAATGTGTAAGAGTGAGTTGATGCCTGTGTATAGTTCGGTACTCAACTTTGGGGGAAATTTTGTCAAAGAAAGAAAATAGGCTTCTGAAGTAATTTTTGACATTTCAAATGGAAACAAGTGAACCGGACCTGTTGATGTCATTTAACAGAGACGTAAACGGTTATGGTGCTGGGAACAGTCAAAATGGCACGAAATATCAATTGCCCAAGACGCAGAAATGATATGGCATTGGTCAGCATATTACCTACCGAAGCCCAAGTATGACTATTGAAATGGGGGCAACGCAACAGGTTGTCCAACCGACGCGCATAACTTCGCACTCGGCATCGTGTTTGGACATAATGTTTACGAGCTGCCAGCTGAATTTGAAAGAGGTCAGAGTCCTCCAAGCTCTGCTGCATTGTGGCAAACACAGAGCTACCTTACCGTAATACAACCGACGAAAGTCGACATTCAACTATTGGAAGACGGAGTTTAATGGGCTTGTCCAAACCGCAAGTCAGACTGATTGTATAATATCACAGGATGCGTCGGTTGAGGATTAGGGTTCATTAATGAAAGGGAAAATTAAGTCGCTGTGTACTCGGGTCATTTCCCTGAAGTATTCAAATGCCGGACCTGTCAAATCGCAATAGTTTGATTAGGAATATCAAAACTTAGCGTGACAGCGTCGCAAATTTTGGGTTAGTTATATAATCTGGGGTTGTGCTGAAGAGTATACAGTGTACAAGTAACAAAGGAACATACCTAGCATCGCAAAGATCATGAAACACCAATGGTTCGAAAAGGAGATGGCATCTTTGGATATTAATGCACCCAAAAGAATATTTGCCTACTTGAAACGGCAACCGAAACCTGCCGGCGATCTACCGGTCTTAGAAAGCTTGGACGGACAGTCGATCATTTCAAGCGTGGTACACACGGACGCCTTGGCTATGCACTTCCTCACCGCATTTTCCAGTAATCTCGCGGCTGTATTAGTAACGGACCAGGTTGCTCCAGTCTTGCTCAACAGCCAACAATGTGATGCAAACGAGGTGTATTGATTACTCGTCAACCTCGAAGGTACAAAGTCCCCCGGACCAAAATAACTTCACCCAGTAATACTTAAATCACTATTAAATGTCATCTCACCAGCCTTGACTAACCTATGCAAGAAATCACTCTCTGAATGACCTGTCCGCAACGACAGGAAATGCTTGATGGTGTGACCGTTTCCCAAAGGTAGTGATCCGGGTAAAGTAGAGAACTACGGACCGGGAAGGCAAAACCTAGTTCGATTCTGCCTCATCAGCTACGATCCTAATAATCGCAGTGACCAAACTTCACTTCAACGGGAACCACGGTCTAAATTGAGATTGCATGTCGCAATCCCGTCAGACAACTTGTACTTCAAAATGGCCTTCCAATACAGACCGATCTGTGTGACTTCTCGAGAAGCTTTTGAAAATTTGTCTGCTGTCGTTCATCGAATCAAGGGAAGTAGTGACGCCAGCGCAAAACGGCTTCAAGAAAGGGCGACCCTGCATCCCCAACTTAATGTCCGTGAACCACCAGTGAGTACGAGCTCTCTACGAACGGAAGGACGCTGCCGTAGCGTACATCGACTTTAGTAAGACTGTTGGCAGAGTGAAACACTTAGTACTCTACGTGTGAAATGAACTCCAAACTAAACCACGTTCTTCAGGTTGTTTTGAGCAAGACATACAGTCATTTTCTGATCGCGGGCGACTTTAATGTGCACGATCTGGAAATAGCGGCGACCGATAGCATGCAGTTCAAAGCCTGTTTACAAGAGGTAATTTCCAGCTACCCTCTGTACAACCACGTGAGAAATCCCACCAGTTTTCGAACTGCTAACAATCCGTCGATACTTGAGCTTGTGCTCACCAATGATTAACTTATGGTAGACGGAATAATTACAAGCACATCACTGGGTCGCAGTGATCATGTGACTATACTGTTCAATTATGTAAGTTATGCGGACTATCCTGAGGAAGAGGACGAGAAAGTATATACGGTCACGCACTAGAACGTGTTATCCGGGCTTGTTAGGGAGGTATATTGGACCTTATTAACGGAAAGCCCTCCAGAAAACGCTTGGACAATTTTACAAGGGCATTCATGACACTGGTAACGCACGCGTCTGAGCAGAAGTCCTTCCATCGTCAAAGGCGTAGGAGGTCATCACTAAGGAGCAGAACACGCAAATGCATGTCCTTGAGGGACTTAGCTTGGAGAGCTCACAAGGAATCCCAGAATTACGATACCTGGACTGCCTATGTGGCACAGCGCAACTTCTGTGTGAGTTTGCTTCACGAGGACAAACTGACGCATTAGCAAGAGTTAATGGAGTGATTCTGCACAAACCCCAAACTCTTATACAGGCATGTTAAGGGCCTTCGTAAGTTGCAACGCAGAATTCCAGCACTGATCACAATTGACGGATGCACGCGATCAGTAACGGAAGCAGCCGATCTGTTACGGTTCCATTGCTCACAAATGTTCCAGAGAGGAGCACACCCAACGGTTATCCCTGTTTCTATTTTCCAACCATAAGCTATATCCAATTTTACTTTACTGCAGAAAACGTATCAAAGAAACTGTTGTCCCTGTGTATTTGCAGCTCTGCTGGTGTCGAGAACACTAGACCGGATGCTTTACAGGCAGCAGCCAGTGATCTGACGGAACATTTGGCTATATTCTATCAGCGCTGTATCGAGAAGAACTATATTCCAACAATATGGAAGCGAGAAGTAATCACTCCTATGCATAAGTGAGGTGGTCGCACTGACCCAACCAATTACCGTCCTACAACGGTACTCCTTGTGCTTTCCAATTTTATGGAGTCTGTCATCGCTGATGCACTCATGTAGTGTCTGGAAAATCACAGGATGATAGTAAAAGAGCAACATGGCTTCCGACAAAAGCGCTCATGCAACGGCTGGACTGTAGCAGTTAATGGTGGAGCAGGAGTCGATGTCATTTAGTTGGGCTTCTCAAAAGCGTTTGATCGCTTAAACCAGCGAACTCTTCTCAATGAACTTCAGCTCTATGGCGTTGGTGACTCACTGCTGCGTTGGATAGGCAATTTCCTGTACGAATATATATATATATATATATGTATGAGAATATGAGAATCTCTGTACGATGCAAGTGAGATGGAGTGCGGCGTACCACAAACCTCGGTGCTCGGGCCCCGTCAATTCCTGATTTTCATAAACGATCTGGCGTGGGAAATTACTTCGCTTTCCTACTCTTCGCGGAAGATATCAAGTTATGGCGAGCGATCAAGGAACCGAACGACCACGAAAAGCTACAATGTGGCCTCAACACGATTTCAAAGTGGTCATTTTTAAATACAATACCGTTCAAGGTAGAAAATTGTCAAGCTGTTCAATTGCGCCATAGACCTAACTACGTGTATAGGCTTGGCTCACACGTATTGCAAACAGCTTCCAAGAACGCGACCTTGGTGTGTTCACTCAAAGTGACCTATATGTACAAAACAGTCAGAGGCGGCTGCGAAGAGAGCAAACCAGCAAGTCAGCTTGTTGCGGAGAGCATTCGGAAAATTCGGCCCATCCATCTTCCCCATGATGCCCTCACCTTGAATACGCTAGCCAAGCTTGGCAACGTTGCTTGAAGCGCGACATAGACTTACTAGAGAACCCCCAACGCAGGGTCACAAAGAACGTCAAGGGCCTACGAAATCTGTCCTACCATCAAAGGCTGTATTCACCGGGAGTTTTCATTGGCCACTACCGAAGGCTGCGCGACGATCTCATATTAGTCTAGCAAATATTGGGTGTCCCTAATCACGCATGCCATCACCTGCTAAAACTCAACCATAGCACCAATCTCGTATGTAACGCTCTGAAATTGTGTGCACAGTTTAGCCGGCTGGTATGCCAGAGTAATTATTTTCCTTTTCGGGTTTGCCAACCTTGGAACTCACCCAAACTTCGTAGTTTCCTCAGCAACCTTGGATATTGTCAAAAAACGATTGGATCTTGCCTTTAGCCTCCATCTCTTCCTTGCCTAAACTGTGCAACTTTGGAATATATTAATTATCCCTCCAAACCGGATTCGCATTTTACCTAAACCTGAGGATGCGGGACAGAATCGTTTATTCTTGTTTTTATTTTCCACATGTACTACATCAACTGTAACTGTCCCCATGTTGGCAAGTCGTTCACATTCAATTTCCACATGCACTACTATTATTTAGCAACGAAGCTGCTAGATAATCGATCAAACAGAGAACCCACCTATCGTTTGTAATTGTAGTTTTACCACCACCATCCTGCGGGACTTGTCGAGCAACGCTTGGTTATCCGACATAAATCGTTGCTAATTGTACGGTATCGGTGGTACGCTACTTCAGTGATTACATGAGTTTATTGTGAGACAGAAGTGGAGTGTACAGGTGAATAACTATCTAACAGACTGGTTCCCATGGAACTGTGGCATGCCTCAGGGAGCTATACTTGGGCCAATGTTATTTTCTTTCATATCAACGATCTTCTGCATCACCTCCAGTCAACATGTGCACCGTTTGCAGATGATTTAAAAATATGGAGGATCATTGGGAACCAAGAAGTATATGCTCGCCTCCAATATGACTTGGGTCGACCGGCAACCTGGTCCACTGAGATGCGGTTCCCTGTTAACGAGAGCAAATCCGAGTTTATCATTATAACCAAATGTGTAGGCACTTGGACTGGCAGTTGCTCCACCCTACCACATCTGCCGGAGAATTGGGAGTGCTCTTGCGAGGTGATATGAGATCACCAGAAAATACCCAGAAATTGGACCGTGCGGGACTTCGTATGCACTGGGCATTACAACGCAGTTTCTCCACATGGTCCGAAGAAACCGTCCCATGCCTATCCATCTCGCTCATTCGACCAATCCTTGAATATGCTGACTCAGTTTGACATCCGATAACCCAGTGGGTAACGGGAAAGCTGTATAAATTACAGCCCATCGCAATTAGGATGATACCCAGTATACGAAAGCTTCCATATGAAAACCTTGAAAAATGCTCGGACTGTACCCGCTGTCCTCCCGCCTAGTACGAATTGAACTTGTTATGACCCATCGAACACTACATCTGAATCACTGCCCCATACTGTGGCAAATATGTTACTTGCGGGAACCCTGTAATACTGGAGGACACAGTTACAATCTCAGGGTCCCACGCATGAACAGGGTATCAGATCACATTTGTATAGAGCGGAGAATCGTGAAATTATAGAATACACTACCAGAACGGCTAATAGAGGCAGATTCCGTGAAATGTTTCAAAACACATACCAAAGATTATTTCGGAAACCTGTGCTTTCGTGAAACGGTGCATGTACAATGCCCAAAAATACATTCTAAACCTGGAAATAATGACACCGATAAGAACTGCTAACCGAAAAATGATAAACTGCCGCTGATAATCCGCAATTAAATGTTTTCGATTTTTCATAATTCGCTAGAGTTGTACAGAAAATTTTCTACTTGCTCTTAAACACTGCCACAGTCTCAGTATGGGCCATCGGATACTGTGGAAATGGGGTTAAACTACTTCGTGATGATTTTGGTTTCAGCAGTTGATCAACCATACGATAAAAGAACGTGGCTGAACCGTTTGTTCTGTGCAGGCTATTGACAGAATGTCTCTTGCTAAATATTGGCAGAGTTAGACTAGCAACTAGCATACGCAATAGGGGTTTACTAAACAATCAACATGATTAGTGGGATATTCTGAATTGCCCGTAGTACGACTGGATTACGACGCGCAATCCTAGCGTGAACCGTGATTCCCACTGAAGTTAAGCTTGGTCCATTAAATCATAGGGACCACAGATAAAGCAAATGGGAATTAGATGCTGCCTGTCATAATTGTCATGATTCTATCACACACCATGATTGACACATTTTGGAGAACAGAACAACACCAGATCAGAAGCAATTCAACCTTATGTTCATACACTAATCGTTTGACAAAGTTACGACTGCGGCTGACCCGTGCGTTCCTACAAGCCTCAAACAAATAGAACCATGGTCTCAATGTCCATGTCTGTTGTGGACAGTATTGACTTATAGAAACCATCAGTTTATGCAATCTAGAAACAGAATAGCTTGTCGGTGCGTCAAAATACTGAAATATGCGAGACTGGGGTGAGCGGTTGTGCTTAGCACAATTGGTCTTTGGGGCGATTCACGAAGATGTCAGTACAATTTACTTTCGGTTAAGTGGCGGATGCACTAAGCGCTAATCCTGGTATTGGACCTCGAGCAGAAAGCAACCTTGTAAAATTTAAACAATTGGTGTACCATCGAAGGATTGCGTTTATTAAAACGATAGTGTGGAAATGTGGTCGTTTTATCTTGGCTCTTACATGTGGTGCGGAACCCTGGATTCATCGAAGTTGAATTCATTCACATTCGGACAAGTAGCAATCAGTGGCCAACCATAAATTCAAAATTTTATTTGGTCCATAGATGTGCAGACATAAAAAGTAATGCAACGAAAATGCAAAGCAGCTTCGACGTAAAAATATATCGAAAGTAGGAATGGGCTGAGTGAATAAACTAGGCGAAGTAAAATCCACTAGCAATCGCTTCGAGCGGAGTGATACACGTTACATAAGGGGAGAGCAAAAAAGGAGTAACTAATGGAAAACTTAAACTGACGAATAACTAATAGTCATTGAACTTTGATTTTGTCCGTAAATTTCCCACGGGACAGTTAAAGTACAGCAAATATCCCACTACACGCCTGTGAGAGGTACAGAAGCGAGAATAATATGTCGGTCCAATCGTGCTGTCAGTAGTTCCTGTTTACGACAGAGCCCTAACATACGAGATGCTGGGTAGGAATTTATCATATCTAGTTGGGTCCGGCGTCCATTTTCAACGTGAGATTAAAAGTGGGCGGAAAACAGAGGTATGTTAAATCTTGTTCGGGTTTAAAATTGGGACCATGCATGAAAGAAAATTAAAATATATTTCTCCACAAAAAGTGTGCAAGTCATGCGGTACTATCGACCGCGCAGAAAAGTAAATTCAGAGTTTAAAGCAGCAGTTTACAAAAGCATTCACTCCCATCGTGCTAAGGAAGTAAAAGTGTATTAGATGAGGTAGTCTCGGATAAAATTTAGGGTGGTTATAACTCGCAGGTTCCAAGTTAGATAAAAGCGGGAAGAAAGCAGACTTGGTTGTTTCGCGCTTTAAATTATGAAATCACAGCGCAATGTCTACGGAAGAACAAGATATATTATGAACTTCAATATAGCTCAGGTAATTTTACCGCGATGGTGTACCAGTTTATTTTGCGCATATGCATCTAGCTTTGTGTTTTGTGTTGTTGTCTAACCAATGAGGGCAATGTGACGAAATACGCTGACTAGCTTTGTAGTGCCCCAATCGAAATTCGGAAGTTTTTGTTTAGGATGTGTAGGCTCGTGCGCGCGACTGCTCAAGATGCTTCGTCAATGATCACCAAGAATCTAGGCATACTCATCCAAGTAGCCAGATGACTCCAGCCAGATCCTTCGAATTTTGCTTGACAAACCGAGCGAAAGCTCGCAATGACGAAGTTTGTGAATCGAAACACCAATAAAAAGGGAACGCAAGGTCTGACCATCTTCTTTATGGTTACAGGGGTGTCAGCATTCTAATAGATTGGATTGCGGAGTAGGGAAACTGAGTGGCCGAAGGATTTTAAGTTTAGAAAATTGCAATCACTTGTTCCGTTGAAAGAACACTTCTACTTCGCAAATGTCTAACACAATGAGCAAGTGAAATCAGTCACAGCAGCTGGCTCAATAGTAATCCGTCTGGAATACATAGGTTGGGAATCAGGGTACACATTTAGCAGTAAACGGATGCTTATTGCTGAGTCACATAATTAGCTCGTGTCGTGACGGTAGCTTTAAGGAACGGGTAAATATCGTCATGCAGGTGAGAAGAAAACATAGCTTACGAGCACAGAAAATAAAACTCGTTTTTACGGTAGCATTTATTAAGACAAACAAGCCAGATAAGAAAGGTAACTGTTGGTCATGCTTGTGAGAATGAAGTTAGAAGATGTGTTGTGGGAGAGGACCAAAGTGATGGACCACGATATAAGTCCAAATACTACTAGTGTCAGTAAATCAAGTAAGTGACATTTCTTTGTCCCTACAAACAAGACTGTTTATGCACTTTATCAGTGTCGATGCTGTTCTCGGTTAGTAATAGATTATATTGGGTGGCTGATACGTTAGGTAGATAATTGATGAGCGTGTAATATAATACATCTCCATCAAATAATGTACGGCGATGAAAAGTGTAAAGGTTAATCATAACATTTGGAGATCTACCACTGGCATACGGGCTCTCTAATGATAGGAACCAACTTAAGACCAGCCACAGTTTAAAACGGAAGAACTGCTCGAGTTGCCACTGCTAACAGGCAAGAAGAAACCGGTGGAAAACAAATAAGTCGTGTATACGTTTGTCTGGTCCGTTAATCTGCCCACAGGTCAGTCCTACGACTGATGGGGAGATTATGTAGGATTCAGTAAAAGGATGATGCATCGGTTTTCCCGCCTCCACAACAGATAGACCATACCGCAATCTGAAGTGAAGGCAGCATTTGAAGTTACCATCTAGTTTATTGCTCTCAGCTACAATTTCGCTAACACTCGGTAGGTAGGTTTAAGGACTAAGTGATTTTTGTCGGCTGACTTTTAGCCCTTACGGATATGACTGAAGTAGACCTGAAAATGCGCGCAAACAATGATTAAGATATATAAGCAAGTTGTGCACACCGTCGCGCGACGTTCACATCCAGTGTCAGGGTGATGGATTAGTAACACAGGCGTTTAAAGAGAAAGGGATGAGCTGAGCTTCGCGTTTGAAATGTACCTTCTCAAACGAAACAAGCCGACCATCATGTGGGTCTGATGCTCTAATTTATGAGATAGACGAAACGATTATGGGTGACTCATGAAGAACGGCTTAGGACAGGTTGACAAAAGCTCGCAACTAGCTGACGGAGAAAGTGGAGTTAACGGGGAATAAAATTCGAAGCATTCTTGTCACGTAGAACACTGGAATGAATTTAAGTTTATATTGCTTTTGGTTCAACCTAAGTATGTATATAGAAGCAATATCGCCATGAAAACGGATGCAATTCCTTGACAATGGAAAAGCGATAGGTATCCAGTGAATGATTAATTATTTGGGAGCTAACCTTCTAGCTTTGACGTAGATGAGACACCCGTTGCTTCTAGAGCATAACTGACCGATGCTTGCTATATGCGTGCATTGCTGAACCAGTATGGCATTCGTCCAGATAGACTCTACAGGTCATTAAACAAAATAAAGAGATGTACTCATGAGGTGGGTATCCCAACACATTTAGTGGAGGGTCCCTCAAAGCCAGTTCCAAATCTGATAGTCGTCCACATGCCCGGAAAAGCACAAACCCGCAGTTTCAACTTGTTGGGCATCTTTAGTACTGAGCATCCATCGGATCCATCAGGATTCGAACAAACGACCACCAGCGGTTTGCACTGCCAGTCAGCTGCTAATGTTACTGGGCCAAGGGGGACAGCATCCAGCAGTCATGATTTGCAAGCTAACTGCGATTTAGCACGTCTTGTCTTGCCATGCAAGTTACGAACGTCGCAGAGGACAGGGTTGTCCGCGAAAGGAGCGACGAATAATGGCATTGCAGGGTAGGACGCGCTATATCGCAGTTAGCTTGCAACTCTAACAGTCTGAAGCTGTCGCCGTGGCCCAGTTGCATAAGCTGCAGACTGGCGGTTCAAGCCGCTGTTGGTCATTTGTTCGAATCCTGATGGATCCGATAGATGCGCACTACTGATGATGCCTAACAGGTTAATACTGCAGGCTGGTGATTTTCCGGGCATGTGGACGACTATCTGATTTGGAACTGGCTGCGATGGACGCTTAATTAACTCTGGAGGAGTCTACTAGCTCTGAGCCCTGCTAACCAACCGGAAGTGAGTGGATGAATGTCTACATGGTAGGTAAGCAGAGTGTGAATCTACTGCGCCTCGTCATAATACGCAGCATTCTTGGTGGATCAAGCAGAACATGGAGGGACACACAGGAGTTAGAAAGGCGAAACATTAAAAACGTTCTTCTGTTACCTTCCCCATCACCACAGCCGAACGAATAATGTTGCTGTTCTACTAATGCGAAACAACTAACAGTATTTTTTAATTCGGAGAGAGAAATAGTCAGCGCACTGCAACTGATTCATTGTTTTGGCTAGGTCTTTTGAGTAGCTCAGATACTTGTGATAATTTGTCATATGCCTCACTTAAACAAAATTCTAATGGGATGGAAACAGCATGCGTGAATACAAAACAACGTAGTTATGTTTCGGAGCAGCGAGGCAGTCGCGTAGGCAGACACGTGGTAATGAGACTTGTAGTAACAAAGCTCATCAGTCGACGCAGCGATCTGACCAGAGTACTCTAAAAGGGTGAGTCACATAATTACATTGACCACATTTACGACTGCCGTCGACGAATCGGTTGATCAAGAAGGTAACTTCGTACACATATACGTGATCAGCTTCAGTGTGCCCCTTTCTAAGCAACAGAAGCAGAAAAGCAGCTTAACTTCAGGTCGTTATGACCACCATCTCGATGCGAATAAAATCGCTTGACAATCGATTATCTTCAAATCACAATCACACCCTACTTTAAGCTGTGGTGCAAATACGTGGTTAGGCTAACAATTATAACAGTACTCGTTAGAGTACCAGTGCCTATCGCGAAAGCCGAGACGGCAGGTACCAAAGTCCGGTGGTAAGTTCATTCGGAACCGTCAAGTTGCAGGGCGCATTTATTCATCTCACACTAGCATCAGGGCAGTTAAGGTAAAGCATGAAGAGTAGATATCCAGCTAGTAATATGAAGACATTAGGTGCAAAAAACAAAGGATAAGCCTTAGTCAGAAAACTGTATTCCTTACGAAGAGTTAGTGTCACTTCAGTTTGAAGGCTGAGAGCATGAATGTGTTACCACAGCGTGGAGGAAACCAACTAACAAATGGAAAAATGAGCAAAACGAGAATTTATGCAACTCCAAGACATTTTCAAGCCTTTCGGATGGAAACATGCGTGACTGAACTATTTGCTGAGAAAATGTTGTGGAGTCCGAATGCTATGGAGCGTTATTGGTTTGTGGACGAGCCCGCTGTTTTAGTAACATACGGGGAAACAGACAAAATGTTTCTTAGATTGCCTGTCAGACGAAAAATACCATGGCTATCGTTTAACTGTTTGGACCGCGCTAAAATAAGTGAATGTAGTAGTAAAAATTTCACTATAGCTGTTAGATTAAATCCGTTATGTATTAAGACACAGTTCACCCTAACAGAACATAATTGCTATGCAACGAAATATAGTGGTACTCGTCCGGAAACAAGTTAGTAGGTGAAAAACACAACTAAACCACAGAAACCCTCCACAACTAAACCAGTTGTGTAAACAAATCAGACCAGAGAGAGAGCAAAGAGTGGAAGGATTCTAATCATTGTACCACGCCAAACAAGCGAATGACAATAAACGCGCCAGGTACATGGCCTTAGCCAGTCGCAAGATGCATTGCGGCAGAAAAATAACGAAAACAACAAAGTGAGCTCAAGGGCGTGCAGCTTTCAATTAATTTTCAACTTCTTAGAATAAATTTTGCTAAACATTTCAGCAGTGTGGTCACAAGGGTATAGGGAGTTCATTCACTCCCTTCCGCAATAGCGCCGTCTCAGTTACGTAGTAAGTCTAAACAATGCAAGCCAATAACTGAGGCAGTATGGTGTACATACTACACCAAGTATTATCCTGAAATTTGCGAAAACTGTCTGGCCCATCATACTGCCTGCAGCATACCTACATAACGCGTTTGGGCTCACAGTCCCTATCATTTAATTTTCATCCAAGTCCAAACATATGTGATGTGCGTGTGATTAGCATTGACTCATCTATAGGTCCAAACAACGACAAACGTTTCTTAATCACGTTTTTTACTTAAATGTAAACATTCTACTTATAGAATTTTGCATTTTGTGCGATAGCATTAAATATCTTAAAATTTTTTGATCTTTACTGCTTAAGAACAGATTCTCGCGTTGTTGATGAATATACAAAGTAGTTGTTTATCGACATAAATACATGATAAGGGACTATGGGGCATCATTTTTGCGTGATGGACACCATTCTGCATTTGTTGGTATGATATGACATTTAGCAATCTGCACATGGAATTCAATTAGTTCACTTTGTTTGACCCGTTTCCCCACATTGTAATGGTGATAGATTAAGGGGCATTTTTTCACGCAATAATTAGACTATTACCTCTAGGGTTCTTTTGCATCTATGTTAGAGGCAATATAGTCACTGGTCTAGATGTTTTCCAGAGTGGGTTTTGAGCAGTCGGTTTACTTTTGTGAGATTTTAGCGTTAGTAGTTGTCCTATCGCAAAATTCGTAGGCATTGACGCCTGATGATATTTACAGCAATTGAAAGGTGCGCAGTTGGGGCTAGGGAGATTTCACTCGGCCACCGAAATAAGGATGCAGATGCAACAGACTTGTGTTCAGAATTCGCTAACTTGGCGCAAACGGATGTTATCAAAACAAGCGCTATCTGGCTCTCCAAGCGTTTTTAGTTGGTGCTCCATTTTCTTTGCAACAGTCGTCTACTTAATTCTCAGTTTCATTCTTAGTCTGAGGATAAATGGCCACGGGAACTGAGGAAACTATGTGACGAAGTAGTCTTCCGAAAATCAAAACGAAGCATACGCAGCGGGCAAACACTTATATTTAATGAACACATTGTCATTTTCTACATATGCATAAATTTGCATATGCATAACTTGCATATTCATAAATTTTAATCGCTACTCACTGAAACGCACTTTCATTGGCTGATTCTTACAAGACATCTGCTTGAATGGGACCGCCCAATCACCAGACCAGGGATCAGGGTTGACCTAGGTGACCTACCTGGAACATTTGACCCTAAGTCATAAACGACGACACAAGTGGGTGATAAATTTGTTAATCATATCATTGAGAATCGATTATAGAATTGTGGATTATCTTGCTTACATGCGGTAAAATCTACTAAACGTGCCGATGAAGTCGGAGTATAGCAATACAGAGGTCTGTAAACCTATCTTGGATCACTGAACCATCATCATATACGAGGGAGATGGTAAACAGATTATGAGCAGCATACATGTCGAAATGTGGCATGTCTGAATGTTATGCTGGATATTCGGTTCCTACACAGTCTCGGGAATTCCTCCATACTCGACGGCGCTTTCTCGCTGGAAGAGAAAACAAGGATAACCACATAATTCTCAGAGCAAAATCGAGTGCTAGCCTGAAGCGAGACCGCGAAACCAGGTGGTCTCACTGTATATATGATACAGAAATGGCCGCTAACCTTGTTAGCCATCATAAGTTATTCCATCTGCTACGAGAAACGCGCAGCAGGAGACTTGGCGTTAGCGAGCCTATTTATGCGAGGAGAGTGGACAACCAATGCATAACATGTCAACACACTTGAAGGGTTGAGCTGAACACTTTGAGAAGCAGATGAATCAGCTAGGGAAATCAGCTTTCTTGTCAGCTTTTTTTATTGCACTTCTTCCTGGGCCGTCCCCTGGGTCAGCCTACATGTGCTGAAGTTGAACGTTATATTACATAGTGGAGATTGAATGAGATCACATGAGCAGGTGGACTTACTCGAGTGCTCTTCAAAGTTGTGGAACCTGTTATTGTAGATGATTTGTGCGACGAACTCGTAAAGCCATAGGAGCAGGGGACGGTCACAACAAACTGAAGCTGCTCCGCTGTAGTCCTAATTTTTAAGCTTGGCTCCCATTCTGAATGCGGCACTGATAAAGGAACAGTCTGATCACCTTTGCATCTAGGTTATTTGCATCTGTCGTTCTCCACAGCATACGCGAGCAGCAAGCCAGACTGGCGAAAATCGAAGTTGTATTGACCAGATCGTTACAGTAATTTAGTTGTTGGAAAGTCGCCCTGTTTATTGGCGACCCACTGTTGTGTTCCTCGACATCAAAGGTGACTTCGATTTTGTGGATCAAGGTACTCTTTTGTCCGTTTGCTCCATATAGGTCTACCAAATAGCATGTAAATGTCAAAAAAATCAGTAAGTTCACCATTTGGACACATTAGGGGCTTAGGACAAGCTTTCGCAACCATTCAATGTTTCCTTTGGCGTGAAACAAAGCTACCCGATATCAGCTTCCTTTTTAATTCTGCCATTGACATATTCATTGAAAATGTGTTCACTGGTCACAACCTAAGAAGTCTGGATCTTCGCCCTGGTGAGTGACCTCCTGATGTGGAGCACGCTGACAACATTGCCCTAATCTGTGGCAGCTAACAAAAGTTCCAGATAACACTGGACAAATCAACCCTGGTTATCAAAGGTTTCAGGCTATGATTTGCACTCCGGAAATGCAAAGTCCTCCTCCGTGATTGGCAGGGATTCCTCCTTACGCGGAAATTTGGTGAAGACCAGCTACAATGCGTTCAGAAATTTAATTAACTAGGCAGCTATATTAAAGCCTTTAGTAAAGAAGCTGCGATCACTAACTGTGCAGGCAAATCTTGATATGTTTTTCCTAATCTGGGCCAACGGAACCGCCCGTGCCACATCACGCCCGCGCTGAAGGGCAGAGTTCATAATGCAGTTTCCGTTCAACCTCCCTGTACAGTACGAAAACCAGACCATCAATGATCCAGACGTAAAGTGGCTAGTTACGTTTGATCATCGATGCCTTCATGTATTAGGTCATGCGTGGTGGGAGCCTCGCGTGAACAATAATCTGGTTAGATGTCCTGTAGTTGTTGCAGGGAGAGTGAGAGTGAACGGCTCAGCACCGTTATTTCTCGTACCAAGCTCAAATGGCTGAGCCACATGTTGTGCATGCCAGCACACTTCCTGTGATGTGCTCTGTAAGCGCGACCTGATTCTGGTTGGGGGAAGTGGACGGGAGGCCAAGTGATGACTTGGAGTTTCCTGACTGCCGGGCCGCGGTCCGAACGACGAAGATGTCTGGTTAGAGGAACTTGTTGTCTTGACGAATAGCCTACCATAGTGGCATGTATGTTGTGGATTTCTTTATCCCTCTCCCCCGTCTCTAGCCTTCCTGCTCAGGCACGATCTCCTTCCTCATGAAGAATCTTATATTTCAGTAAAGCATTCGAAATTGACCACCTCCATATCCTGACCGCCTCTATACACTGAAGAGTTTATTGTCTGTAATGCCCCTATTTAAATCTTATAGATCTAGACCTTCGTATAGTGACAGCATCTGTAGGTTGACCACTTTGGTCAAGCCCTTACAATGGTCAACTTTCGGCGGCGTTGTTGTCGATATTTCTGGATGTATATACCGTGGGTCTCCAAACCAATTCTGCAAGCACAAACCGTAATACTGTCAAAAGTCGACCGTAAAAGCGCTCTATCACAATTCATGAGAAATTAAAACTCGTGCGTAGTGGACCCTAGGAAAGCAGTGGGACAATTCAAAATCTCTATTTTATAGATATTAGGTCGAAACAATGAAGCGCCGAGATCATGCAACACGAAGATCACTTCATTGCCGTTGGCCGTGTACCAGCCCGAAGGAAGCGACGCAGATGCACCATTACTAAGATATCCATGTGGAGCACCTATAGGGTATGCTAGGGTTGTACATTCTCCACCGCCTAACTGGTGAACGAGCAAATGTTAGTAGCAATAAGTGGATGCTCGATCGCATGAGAAAATCGGAAGGGAAACGAACAATTAAAATACGACCAAAGTCTCCCAAATAGCAATAAATGGAACGTATAAATGCTGTAATCAAAACTGATGAAAATTTGTTCCCGAGCTCAAGCTGGAGCAATAAGTAAAAAGCACAAGCCATTGAGGCTATTTGTGGTGCCGTGGAAGATATTGAACGAGCAGTCTTGCCGTCACGTGAGCTGGTGGTAGTGCCAGCAGTAGTCGTAGTCTTAGTAGTAGTAGTAATAGTAGGAGTAGTAGTAGTATAGCAGTAGCAGTAGCAGCAGTAGTAGTAGCAATAATAGTAGTAGTAGTAGTAGTAGTAGTAGCAGTAGCAGTAGTAGTAGTAGTAGTAGTAGTCTCAGCAGTCTAGAAACTAGACACAGAGCTAATAGAAAACCATGGAGATCAGCGAATAAGGAAGAGTCATCGAGTCATAATCATCGTGGCACAGTGGTTGAGGGTGAGTAACACACTTCTGCTGATTTGCCGCAGGAAGAAAGGAACATTTTGACAAAAAGGAGAACAAAACCTTTTAGGTTGTTTTTCACATTCCACTTTTTCTCTTTTTTGTCCTTATCAATGTTTGAAATATGACACATGTGAATCAGTACAATTCTGTACACAAGTCTTCCCCTGATTCTGGTTGCCGGCCATGTCTTTAAGAGTTTTAAGCCACTGTTACTCCATATCTTTGGGTCCCCATCCTGGAAGACGTACGGATCCAACAGCGGCTAGACACAGCGTCAGCGATTTCATGTGTTGCCGCCATGTAGAAGGAAGACCACCACGTCGTCGCCTCCAGTCAGGTCCTTGACGAGCGAATAGAGCGCGATGCGGTAGACGCTCAGGTGCCACGCGTAGGATGTGACCGAGCCATCTCAATTAGCGCAACAATGCCAGTTTGTTGAAGGGAATATTCGCATTCCACAAAATGCGACGTCGAACGTCATTACTCTTAACTCGATTTGGTCACGAAACGAGGGCAATCCACCTTAAGCAACTGTTATCAATGAACAATGAATTTATACGGGTTAAGAAGCGTTGCTTTACAAGCCCTGTTGGATAGTTGGTGGGGATATCAACATTATAATTATGATGAAAAGGATAGTAAAATAGTTAACACTTTAAATACGAAAATAAGGACTTATCGTTTGCTTCGCTGCAGTCCTGCGATCCACTTAGATTCACAACACCCACAGTTAACAACAAATAATTCCAGGTGTGGGATGGAGACATAGTGTTAAGTAACAAAGTGTAAGTGGATGAGTGCATCGTCCAACCGTCTTTTAAATATTGTTAGTGTCGGTGCAGAGACGACCGATTCTGGGAGAGCATTCCACGGGTGACAGACACGGATGGAAAAGAAATTTCTGCGGCACTCCAGACGACTGTATTGTTCTGCGAGTTTTAATGAGTGGCCCCTCAGGTTTGTATTGCTGCTGAGTTGCAGTAAAGGGCGGCACACATGATGTGGGTCTCGCAGAATCAAGTATGTCATAATCAGGTCGCCTCGTAGTCTGCGATAGCTTCCACTGAACAATCCTAGTAGTCGCAGCCTCTCCTGGTAGGACAGATTGCGCATTCCAGTTACGTTCTTAGATGCCCGGCGTTGAGGCTGCTCCAGTGCATTAAGGTCGTGTTTCAGCCATGGATGCCAGGCTTGAATTGCGTATTCGACATGGGGGCGAACATACGCACTGAGCATTTGTCGAAATATGGAGCTGTTTATTTGTCCAAACGCCCGCCTCAACAGCCCAACGTATTGGTTCCCGGTCTTCGAGGCCTTTTCGGATTGCCTGGAGCAACCCAAGTCATCTTGAACCAGGACACCCAAGTCACGTTCGAGAGTTGATTTTTGCAGTACATCCGTTCCGAGTCGGTATGAGTAGCTGCCGTGATGTCGGATGGAAAGCACCTTGCATTTACTGACGTTGAAATGCAGTAACTTTTGGATAGACCATTGATACACTGTATCTAATTCACTTTGGAGCACAAGTTGGTCGGCGTTCGCCTGGATCCTGCGCCAGATCTTGATATCGTCGGCAAACATCAGGAAGTTTAAAGCGATTCCCTGTGCAAGGTCATTAATAAACACCAGTAACAAACGTGGACCTAGAACTGAGCCTTGCGGCACACCACACTCGACTTGTATGGGGTCCGATAAAGAGCTCCGAACTCTGACCACTAATTGCCTTTGAAATAGAAAGATGGCGATCCAGCTTAAAAGAGGGTCGCCGATCCCGTAATGCTGCAGCTTGGATAGAAGTAGCCGATGGTCTAGACGATCGAAAGCCTTGGAAAAATCCAGGTATATCACATCAACACTTTCTCCAGCGTCGGCTGCCTCGGTCCAACTACTGCGTGCAATGAGTAAATTAGTTGTACATGACCGCTGTCGACGGAAACCGGGCTGTTCAAGAGTGATGAGGTTGCAGTTTTCCAGATAGCACACCAGTGCATCGGCAACTATGGATTCCATGACCTTGGAGAGTATAGGAAGAAGGGTTACTGGGCGGTAGTTGGAGGGATCAGATCTGCTTCCACCTTTATGAATCGGGCTTATTATTCCAAGCTTCCACATGGCGGGAACTTGGTTCCGGTCTAAGCTGTGCTGAAAAACTGAGCTAAATGTCCTGCCAGTTGGTTTGTTGCTACTCCCAATGCCTCAGGACGAATGGCGTCGACACCCGGCGAGCTGTGTTTGCGTAGAGAAGTCAGCTTTTGCAATACAGCCTCTGCAGTAAAACTGATGTGGGTTAGTCCTGGTGAGCAGAATACAAAGCTTGGTAGATCGCTTGGTGGCAAGACCCTTTGAAACGTGGGGGCGTATTGCTTCTGCAGCGCGTTTGCAGCTTCCATACACGTTCTTGTTTGGCCCTCAGCCGTTTTGAGTGGAGGAAATCCTTGCCTCACCTTTCGTAGGCTATTAACGTGCTTGTACAGCAGTTTGTGGTTAGCACTGAAGGTTTTTGCGATGTTCGGCTGATAGGCGGCTTTGTCTTCTCTTAACAGTTGAGTGCAGTGGTTACTTTGGGCTACGTAGTTGTCCCAAGTTTCTGGTGCTGGAGCTTCTTTGTACACTCGCCATGCTGCGTTGCGTACTGTCATCCATTTTCGGGCTCTGCTCCTAACGAAAGAAACTGATTTGCACTTATTGCAAGGTTTTATCTCTGAAGCCTGTGCAATCAGCTGACTGCATTTGTTGACGAACTCGATCCAGGCGAGTTCCGGAGGTTCTTCTTCGAGGAAAGACCATGTCGTGGCGCTGACCAGCTGGGTGAGTCGGTCGTACCTTGTGATGATTCGCACAGTATCATCGTTATCATTTAGATATTCTGCATAGCAGACGAAGTTGAAACTGATGACTGCGTGATCACTGCGACCCAACGGGCAGTCTAAAACCAACGCATCAATCATATGCTCCTCGTTGGTAAGCACAAGATCCAACACAGATGGCCTGTTACCAGTTCTGAACCGAGTGGGCAAAGTGATGTGGTTGTAAAGAGGAGCAGTAGTTACTAGATCTTGTAAATCGGTTTTGAATTGTTCTCCGATCGTGGCAGGGGCTTCTAAACAATGTACGTTGAAATCACCCACGATAAGAATGTGAGTGTACTTTTGTTGTAAACTGCACCTTAAAGCAGCCATCAGGTGGTAGTCGGTTTCGGATGTTGAGTTAGGGGCGCGGTACACCAGGATAATAAGGCAAGCGTCCCTGCCTTTTAACTGCAACCGGCACCAAAGAGAGTCGGGGAACTGCGAATCTGAATCCTCCACGGCTTCGCACTGTAAGTCGTTTCGGTAGTACAGGATTACCCCTCCTGCTTCTGTGAGCCTATCCTTCCGGATCAGCGACATGCCGGGTAGCGAAACTTCAGCGTTCGTCATTCCCGTGTGCAACCATGTCTCGATGATACCAATGACATCATACGAGCCGGAAGCTTGGCGATCTTTCAGTTCAGCCAGTTTGTTAGAAAGTCCCTGAGCATTTGTATACAAGCAGGCCAGTTTCTCGGTCTCTAGGAACCCAAAGAGAGGTGAAGCTGTCAAGTGAGGGAGAATGCCGACCGATGGGAGGTCGGCAGTTATTCGTTTTTTTGATGGGTCAGACAGAAAGACGACACATGTCTTCCATGCGAATCGGCCAGGACTCGCTCCCACACAGCAATAGTGAGCGAACGGATGCGCTGTAAACACGAAATGAGACGTCTCGACGACGCCACTAGTGCCTCATATTGACAAATGCTGGTCGAACTTTAGCGATGCGAAGGTAAACCAATTTGTTGATGGTACAATCAGCAGAAACCCAGCTCCCAATTTAGACGAAAGTATCTACTTGTTCAAGTTGTGCACCTTCGAAATTAAGCACGAGTGCTGGTGAAATCCAATCCTTGAGCAGTACTTTAGACTTCTATTGGGCGAAGCTCATGCCATACTTATATGCTTCAACGGCCAAGCGATTCAGAATGAGTTGCATACCCTGAGGATCGTCACCAAGTAAGGTGATATCATCAGCATAATCTAAGTCCGTCGCACGCACACTCAGTAGAGTCTCTAGGACAAAATGTTGGAAACCTTCTAGGGCATTCGACAGAACGTCTTCGATTGCGAAGTTGAAGAGGAATGGGGACATGGGGCAGCCCTGTCGCACACCGCTATTGACAGCGAATTGCGAGGAAACCTTTCCATAGACCCTCACTCTGCCGGATGTATGAAGGTAAAGTGCTCATAAGATGGCGGTATATTTCTCTGGCACCCCGTTCTTTAGTAAGCAACGCCATAAATCAGGTCGATCAACGGCGTCAAAAGCGGCACGTAAGTCTAGGAATACAACGATAGCGGGCTTGGGATAAATGTGGTCAAGTTCAAGGAGCTGGCGCAGCGTGAATGTCTGATCCACGCACCTGCGGCCGGGACGAAAACCAGCCTGTTATTCTCAGTAGTATGATTCACATACTGGGTATAGTCTGCGAAGCAGAATGGATGCCAATAGCTTTGAGGCAAACGAAATAAGACTGATCGCGCGATAACTTACACATGAAGTGCGAGCGCTTTTCTTGAAAATCGGGACAATAACTGATTCGCCCCAAGAGGAAGTCACTTTCTCTTCATACCAAATTTTTGCGAACAGCGCGGTCAGTTTGTTACTGATCGCCACACTACCGTACTTTAACAGCTGCGGAGGAAGTCCGTCTAAGCCGACAACCTTGAAGCGCTTCAAGCGTCGTTTCTCGAAGCGGACTTCCGCTTCGCTGGGTGGATTCAGTGGGACGAGCCAGGATGGACAACAAAGTGTACTGCATGTACTGATGGATGGTGGAGGCCAGTAGAACTGCAAGTGCAAGTGCTCGGCCCAGCTGTCCATACGCCCCTGTTGGTTGGTGATGCGATTCATCCACCTCACGAATGACCTCATTGACACCAGGCTTCCTGAAGCCAGTGGACCTAATGAGTTGGAAAAGCTGGCGAGTGTTGCCAGAGAGTACAGCGGTCTCCAGCTCTAAAGCACGCTCAGACCACCATGACTCGCGATCTTTGCGTAGGCTTTGCTTAAGCAGCCGCTTGGCAGGACGGCGGCGCTCGTTGCAATCTGATTTCGCCGGGATATCTTTGCGGCGTTCGAACAGCTCTAGAGAACGAGCAGAGATCCATGGCTTTAGGGGGCGCTGAGGTAGGCCGCAACTTGGCCGTCCGAAAATGGTCATCGCCTTCCGTATACAGGTCCAGTGTTGCTCCACTTCTTGCAATAGATTGCAAATGAGTGCATATGCCATTAAAGACTGAGAGCTCGCCTGGACAGAGGAATCAGTTAAGATGTTTCTATCAATCTTGCATTGCTTCCTGTTTCGGGATCCCAAAAACACAGACAGATTTTCGCGCAGACCAATGCACGATCGGAGTCAACGAAGGTGGACCAAAAGAACCCACAATCCAGTACGCTGCCGTGCTATCTGAAGCTAATTGCAATGTGATCAATTTGAGACAACGGATGTGTTGGCGCAGGGGAACAGCAAGTTGCGGAACGCTTCTTTGTACGCCTGAAGTTAGTTCTCGAGAGAAACAGATGGTTGTCTTCGCACAATAGGAGAAGCATCACTTTGTTATCAGAGCGGTCCTCATCGATCGCGTGATGACCACGAAGGTAGCGTTGGTATGGTAACAGGCGGCCAATCCGTTCATTAAAATCCCCAGCAAGGATAACAACATCCGACTTTTAGCATTAGTCAAGAGCTGATGGAAATCTCGGTAGAATTCGTCCTTGACCGAGTCGGCACTGCAGTCATTTGGGAAGTAAACGGAGAGCACAAATAAGCTACGTTTCTCTTCGCGGCGCTTGCTGATTCTACAAAAACCCCGAAGCCGAACTGCTCATAGCTGGCTGTTAATCGGGAACCAGTATATTAGTGCTGCCTGGGCCTTGCCACTTAGCGCTATACCTACACCAGCCAAACCTGTTGAGGCAGCTTCTGGATCTACAGAAACACGCAGGTGATATCTGGCTTCGTGGTCACTGGGGGATGTCAATGTACGCACAGTGCTGGGATCTTGCAACCGGGTTTCTGAAAGGCAGCAGACATCAATATATAGTGACTCTATGGTGCGCGCTAGACCGGCTTTCTGTCCAATCTGCATGAGCGTCCGAAAGTTGAAACATGCCAAACGGAACAAGGATCTGGGAAGAAGGCGCAGTGATACAGCGGCACTAGAGTGCGTTCAGCATGTTTCCACAAGACAGATTCTGGGCTCTACTCAGAGGTGAACATTTATTAAACTCTGCAAATTTCTGAAGTCAGACCCGATAGGGCTGCTTGTGGTAAGCATATGGCTACTTTTCGATGTACTTCATAGGCACATTCATACACATGGATACCCTTCACGACTACAACGCAATGAAACTTACCTCATTCGTAACGAAAAGTGCACACTTGCCATTGCAAAGTCGCTCACCAACATGTGTGCAAACTTTTTCTTCACAAAATAGGCATTGATTTGGAATTGTCTTCCACTATCCATTAGATCATGCATATCTCCTCACATGTTTCGTGTACAGGTAGCTAAATGTCGCACGGTCCCAAAAGCTATGCAACTTTTCTTGCTAAATATCACTGAGACAGAGGTTTCCCTGCAAGGACCAAAGGGAATATAATGTCTTGTCCGTGATACCAGTCGGTCGTACATTAAAACGCTTCAGTGTCACCACAGAAGTCAAAAAATAAACAAAACAGACCGAAATTCCAAGCCCATTCTTTAGAAATTCGTCACCTTTCCCCTTACCCGGCCATGTCAAACTCAAGCCCCCATATTAATATGGGGGCTTATGAAGGTCGTTAGACCCAGTCCACTTTTTCATTCTTTCGATCTATGTTATGTTCTTGCCTCACTCGATCACATCGACCTCGAGGCTTTTATGCCTAAATGGAAGTCAACAAGGAAGGGTAAACCGAGTCCTCGTTTTCACTACTTGGATCCATGTTATATCCGCTCGTTGACCGGCCACTCCTAGCTTAATGACTTCATGACCAGATAGAAGCTTATGAAAAAGACCAACCTGACGCTTATCCTCTTCTACCCGACGATTGTTACACCGTTTATTTTCAATTATTCTACAAAGTGAGATTATTGCTAGTTATAGCTCTGTCACAGACAGGTATACGTGCGGATAAGGCAAACATTAAACATAGACGCACTATGTACTTAGTTTTACGGCTCCTTTCACCAGTGTTGGAGTACTGCCTCCGCTTCGTTTCACAAATTGTTGGCAGGCCCACTGACAATCAATGGAAATAAAAGCCTAACCCATTTTAATGAATGACCAGCTTGAAGGTGATAAGAGTAAGTAACATGCGTGTCTCCCGTACCTATGTTTACACACTGTATGCTACTGAACACACCATTATAAGGTATCATATTTTCCCTAAAACACAATAGATTTATTAAAACTGACATCATCACAGCAGTGTTCTCCACTTGAAAATCGTCTAACATGTTGGTCGTTACATTTTTCCTACATACCCCCTCTCCTTCAACATGTTCAAATAATGCGGAGAAATTTTCCTATGCGCCTGACTGCTTGACGTCTTGATTCTACAAAAACAACGCTGGTGTATCGGTTATTCTACTTAATAAAACAACAAGCACTGTAGCTCAATCTGCTCTCAACTACGGCGCATCGGTCGCCATTTACTTGCCTCTCACCCCATTGCAAAACAGATTACAACTCAAGCCGAGTCCGTCGGCATGTAAATGACACAAAGCTGCTACTGTGCAATATCTTCGAGAACCAACCAACATGTGATTGATGCTATGCTTTTCAAGAGTCTGCTTGACGGTGTTAAATGACGCGCGCTTCACCAACTAAGGTCACGCGTACTTTTTCCATTTATTTGATTAATCAACATTTTTGCGGTCCCCTTGTGCGATTTGATCGGACCAGCAAACTAGGCCGTACCTCACAAAGGCAAGAAATAAACTATTTACCTAGTTGTTTAATTTCAACAGAACGACGTGAAGACATCTATTGTTATTTGCGCTCAAAGACAGCCAAAGGCTAAATAACAAATCACACTTAATATACTCGCCTAGTTATTGTAACAAGGACAAAAAATGTTGGTCATGATGAGTAGTTCTGATGGGATATCGTCCCTTAAACAGACCCAGTCAGAAATATATCGCATGCCCTGAATAGCACTGAACGACCACTGCATTCTTTCGCGAATCGTCAGCAGTGTACATTCCATCTGGCCCTTAGGGAGCTGGAACCTGCGATCCGACGCTCACGCGTCTCTGCTTGGCACACTTGTGCCGTGACGAAGGGGCGGCAGTTACCATGAGGGCATCACTGACCATGATATGATGCACATACCCATCCACCAGCAAAAAGTAAATTCAAACATTGTACGATAATCAGCTAGCGGCCGCCTAAAACTATGCATGCAATTGTGCAGACATAAGGTACCTAGATTAGCCCAGTTCAATCGGGGCTGATAGATGCCGTTTGTAAGCTTCTGCATGAAAATTGTACCTAACACTAAGCTGGCAAAAACTATGACCAATTAAATATAATACTTTGATTATATTGATAACTGGTATTCGGTAGATACAGGGATCTTGCATCTGCAACCAAAGTTGACGTAGCTGGACATTTTGAAGCCTAAACTGGGGGTGATAAAAATAAAAAATCCAGAAAGAAACCAATTTTATAATATGCTGTCAAAGAGAAGAAATTTGAAAAAGAAAGGTGGGCTGATAGTAAGTGGACCTAAGGGAAGCTGACAACAAACCTGACCGAATGGAATTTGCTGCAGAATGATTCAGAGACTTGCTGTAAGTCAGTTAGTAGGGATGTACGGCGGAATACAAGTACTTTCAATATTATTAAACGAATGAGTAGATAAGAATAGGTTTTCCATATACCATCAACAATAAAATGACAATGAATTCCAAAATACACCGTTATGGTGAAATGTCGACGTGTTACCAGCGTTTCACATTTAACTGAATTTCGAATGCCAAAAAGTTACTAACTAGCTAGTATTGGGGTCGCCTTTGAAAAAATGGCGGATTGAAACTTGAGCAAAATGAGGTTTCATTAGAGTCATCTGCTTTCACCAGAGCCATCAATCATAAGATGATCGAGTATAAAGTCTCACACAATCGGAAGTCACTAAACCAACAACACAAGGATAGCAGCATTGTGGCATATATGAGCGAGCGTTTTCCAGATGTATTAAGGCAATAGCGCGCGAAAGACTTGTTGAAGAGGAGAAGGTGAAGAAGGTGGTAAGGCCTGACTTCCGGAGCAAAAAACTAATATGAATGCACTGACTAATGGACGTTAACGATGCAGAAAGCCCCGATTGAGAGTAAGCCGAATTCATGTTATGGGAGATCTATGCTAATCAGCTAAAGATTTTAAGCACTGATGATAGTATTCTCTACGGGCAATACGCAGTATCAGCAGTGTCAGATTGGTAGGAGCGAGAAGAGTAATGATAATGTATACTGGTAATCACATAAATGGAAATCGGAAAACCCTAGCAGCAGAGCTTCTGCTATTTCGCTGGCTGACGGATGACGACCTAGTTAACCTGTGCGGGTGTAAGCGGCCGTGGCCAGATCTCAGATTGCTTTACAACTAAGTCGAGCAAGCGTTCGAACTGCAAAGTTTACCATGCAATATAGTGAACTCAACTATAGGCTCATCCATTAAATTTGTGGACGTGTTCATCATGAAGCTATGACTGATTAGCAAAGGGAAATATTAGGTTGGTTGCGGTCTTTAGCACCACATTTTATTTAAATATTGGCGCTCTTTACATTTCTTAAAGTAAGAGTACGTCTCGCTTTTCAGCTAGTGTAAATGTGTAGCCACAATCATATTTCTGTCCGCAATAGTTTGTTCTATCACTTCTAGAACGTCTGGAATGCAGTACCGATATATGGTGTGCATAACAAACTTATGAACGAAGAAACAATCAGCAATAGTCGAGTGGAAAGATAGCGCAACCGCTTTCACTCGGGTAATACACACCTTACATATGAAAAAGAAGAAAGAAGTCCACCGTTGGATTTTGAAGAGAAGACACTATTGTTAGTCATGGAAGAAGACGAAAATTGACATTTAGTAGGTTGGCCTAATAGTTCCGTTTGGACTGTTTGGCCATCGTTCGTCTTAACAACAATCCCGGAAAAGTGTGGAAATTGGTTACATGGATCCTAACAATTGCGGATTCTGAACTAAGCAGTAAGTGGCAACTTGATATCAACTGCAACCTCTGGCTGGCTCAATTCAGCATAATTCATATGTCGATCGAGATGAAAAAACGTTTTAAAAGAATCATAGCCACCATCATGACAATAATTTGCATCCACAGATTGAGTGCCGTGTCGTATTACGTAGCACCACCAAGAGCTGCGAACGGTTTCCTTATCCGCCATATGCTCTCCCAGATGCGCCTAAGGAATATTCAGTCTGTAAATCGCTGAAAATGGGCACGTAAGCATTTACGATGAATTGATGACTTGGTGGTCGCTGTCAAGAAGTGGATTGCTTATTGGAACAGTAACTCCGCCCATGAGGTCGATAAGTTTTCATGAAATTGGAAGGCAAGGCCTAAAATGGATGAGATAGGAGTGAAGAACACAATTAGGATAGCAGTTATATGTGTTGACTGGGAAAACACTCTTTATTGAGAGTAAGGCAGAAATGGATATAAACAAAAATAACTCAAGCAAACCCAACTATTCACGAATGAGACCGCTGACTTGATAAGAAACCACATCAATGATGGCAGCAATGTATGCGAGCAATTTAGCAGATTATAGGCAGTTGAGTAGGACAGGAATTGAAGAAGACTGGCGAATGAGAATCTGAAATGAAGAATTTTTAAAAGGAAAGTAACAATTTACAGTCCATTATTCAATTAAACGTGGGAAGCAGAAACAGGTAACTAGGCTAACGAAAAGCTGAGCTGCAACAAAATGCGCTAGTAGTTTACCTAAGCATAATTTTGTAATGCACTAATGTGACAGAGCAGTGGAGAGCAGTAAATAAGAATGATCAGATGTAAGTGCAGATAGAAGAGAACATGAACGACGGAAGTCATTTGAGGCGTATGCACCTGCAAAGAAACAATGTTAAAACAGGGGCAAAATGCCAAGGATTGCTAGATTCTATGACAGGGATTTTGTGAATTTTGACACTAACGTGAAACGCGCATCATGTCACCCACGTTAACACAAGTGTATATCCGTTTACCCCGACTTCCTGGGCGTTGGTGAGCAAATTGTTCGGCTGTGTCTTTTCCTCACTCACTGAACAGAAATTAATTCAAGTAATACAGGTGATATAATGCATCGTGTAGTCGTACGGTAAAAAATGAGTAGCCTGAACGCAAAGATGATGAAAGTCGAAAGAGCGTTCTACAGTTGATAAACTCTTATGGAAAATAATTCCAGCGGCATCACATCCGAGTATATTTGCTGGGCAGTTTCAGCTAATGACCCAACAGCTGTGTTGCGGCCACTTTTCAAGAATTGGTGACAAATGTGACCGGGGTTTTGCAGGATGTGTTAGGCCAGAATTAGGTCGATAACATCCGCTGGACATTCCTAGAGCTTTCGGCCGCAGATGGAGTTGCACAAGCAAACTTCCCTTTACAGTTTATTTTGCCCTTCGCTATAATGCGTCGAGTGCAAGCAAATAGCGACTTAGACGAAGGCTAAGACCACTGGTTCCATTATTATTAAGCTTTACGGTCTCCCGAAAACACACAAGCCGGGTGCACCCTTGCGAGCGATATTGAATAGGACGAGCTCATCATATCACAGTATCGCAAAATGGTAAAGATTATAATGGATCCTATTCGGATAAAGGTAGCCCCTCATCGGCTTGCACACACGTTCGAATTTTTCGAAAACGTTAAAACCATGAACACTTTATGCCATCGAATGTTTTCTCTGGATGTCGTATCTCTGTAACGAATGTCCCACTGCTAAAAGCAGTCAACATTATTTGTACTTACCTTGAGCAACACACGATAAAGACCGAGATAGCAACTGTTCACCTAAAGCAGCTATTACTCAGATGCACTTATAACTTAAACTTCCAATTTAACAATGTGTTATGCAGACAGGTAGATGGAGTAACTATGGGATCACCACTCGGACCACTGTACTCTATATGGGAAAGTTAAAGGAAGGCCCATTAAAATCGGTCTCTTCGAGCCTACGTTTTAATCGACGTTATGTTGACGACATATGCTGTATAAGTGATCAGACGAACAACTTGTCGCATATCGGTGAGTGTTTTAACAAGACACATTCCAACGCCTCTTTCCCAGCTGAAGAATAAATCGACAAACATGTGCCATTTTTGGATGCAAACTTAAAGCGACGAGAAGACGGATCATTCCAGATAGGATAATATAGAATAACGTACTGGACTGACCAATGCATAACCTTCCGGAGTATGGCGCCCATTAGCCGTAAAGTAACCCGTAGTACATACTCCCACGAATTGTGTACGGAAGATCTAGAGTGAAGACAATATGGAAGTTGAAATATGCGAATCAGACAAACGCTTCTCGAATACGGGTATCTGGAACGATTCATTGATGTTCTCGTGAATCTTAGTAGCCCAAGATCTACGCTTGTGAATAATAGATCTTGGCGGTATTAACAGCAGATATATAACTTGTGCGAATTGTAATATACACAACAGCTTACGCGGGGCGGGTAACAGCATAAGAAGCGCAATTACGTGTACCTATACTCGCATGCAAAATCAATACATTTTGAACCTACGGTCGCCATCGTTCAATACTCAACATGTGCCAGCATTACATTCTGTATGGAAGAAACAGCTATTTCTGCAGCTTTCCTTTTAGCGTGAAATACCGATTGATCTATGCGCACGACGAATGTTACAAAGTTGCCGTATGGCCTTTAATGTAGCTCAACTTAATATCGATTTTACATGAAGTTCGCTTATTGTTCCTAGATTCAAAGACAACTTACTTTATCAACGCTATTCAGTGGTAATCTACCGGTTCACCTGCTCTTGTGGGGCTAGATACATTAGGTGCATGACCAGACAGTTGGAAACGCGAATCAAGCAACATTTACTGAAATCGCTTGTCACCCAGCAGAACAACACTAAGTTGTGTGCAATAACTAACCATCCGATTTGCACCGGTCATCTTATTGATAAGCGCGTCATTTGTGATCCTGTATCGAGTGCCATCGCAGCTGCACCGTCGGTCAGGGGCACGGCTGCTTGCTACCGCTGAAGCGGTATGCCTCAAATTGAAAAAGCTAAGCAATGCATTCAGAAGAAGCATGTCTAAGCATTGCAACTACCCTGTCCAACCATTACTGGAGTTGGATCTGACCCCACTCAATGTTGTCACGTGCCTTCAGTCAGCTGGTCACATGATACGTGTTACATTAATCATTGAAATTTCTTTGCAATCAATGGTTACTCCGTATTCCGAATGAACTACTACTCTATATTTCTTTAACACGTCTGGATAAATAAATGGAAATAAATTGTTCGAGTTAAGCGTACCGCTTGTGTTTCTTATTGCAACAGACCATTAAATTGGGCATACGTAATTTTGCTTGCTCTCATATATTGACCTTATTTTTGGGCTAATCCTTGTAAGTTGTGCCGACGCGATTACCCCCTGAATGCACAATTTTTTGGCAATGTGCTTATTCGCTGTAAGTTTTCCGCAAATGTTCCCTTAACTTGATTGCACTAACGCTACCCTCTTTATGTATTTTCCTTCAAATTTGCGCATCTGCAAATAATGTGTATCAGTTTCATTGTAATGCCCTGCAATTTATCCGACTTGGAAACACAGAGTCGATAGAACCAAACGCCGCGTAAGTGACTTTGATTAGATTATTTCATATCACTGCATACGGCCGGTTATATTTACGCGCTCATTAAGCGAACCTTGAATTACGGTGTTTGCTCTATGATATTGCTTCTACCTGTCAGCGGTCCAAATATCACTGAACATGCATTTGAAATGGTTACTATGTACTTAGCCTTGCAACTCTTGCAGCTCTAAGGATCAGAAACCAAATGGGAGCACCGTACCTGTCAGCGAATCCCATGGGCAGTTTCCTATCTCCCAATCATCTAAAGAGAAGGTGAGATATTTGCGTGTCAAGCAAAGGCCTTAAGTTTAGCTTCCTTTGTGAAAAAATAGATCAGCCAGCATTAGCTCTGCAGTTCCCGTGCCTAATAACGTAGACTAGGTGTCTGTTTACAACCTCATCTAATGACGTTCACAACCAAAAATCCAGCCTTGTGAGTATTTTAAATAAGGCTTTGAGACGAAAATTGACAGATGTTAAAATCTGCCTTAGAGAGTGCTGCAAGCAATACTTCTCATGACAAAGGTTTTTGAAGTTTAAACCTTCAGTTGGACACCTACCGAAATTATGTGGTCTTCCTAAAGTTCAAGAGGTTGGCGCCCCGTTTCGTCCAATTATGGACATGGTAGGTTCTCCTTGGCATTTTCCCCAATGGTTGTTAGAAAAACTAGGGTGGTTCCGAAAATTTGTTTGCACTTACTGACTGAGAGACACCTCTGAATTCATTAATACGTTGTTTAGACTTAACATTTTTAACAAAAGCATGAAGTCATTTGTTACTCAGTCGCTGGTTAAAAGCATTCCACCGCTCGAAATGGTGCTGTATATACACGAGCTACTCCGGCAACTGACCATAAACACAACAATTTTAAAGCGGTGCTAACGCGGGTGCTACTTCCTTGCATAATAACTTTTCAGTTCGCCTTCAGTGATGAAATATGTTGTCAGCTTGATGGAGTGGCCGTGGGATCTTCGGCGGGACAGCTTATGGTTGCTACCTTTATGGCGAAGTTGGAACGCACATCAGCAGACTGAAATGCACGTGCGGCTTGTTGACAACACCTTTGCACATTGCGAATCCGAAAAGCATGCGGCACAGTTGTTGAAAGTTTTTAATGACGCACAAGCGAAGCTGCACTTCACCTATGAAAGTGAGTTCGGAAATCGGTTAATTTTCTTGGATATGAAACTTATCCGTAACTCGGACGGATCATGCAACATTAATGTACGCAGAAACCATACATGGACTGGGAAGTGCACCAACTTCCACGGTGCAGCACGTTTACGGGATAAGGAGTCTAATCCGATTTCTCGCTTTCAGGGCGCAAAGTATTTGAACACTTGATACACTAAAGGAAGTACAGAGAATCAGGGACGCCATGATGGAAAAGGTTTCCCAAATATCATTTCATCATTAGCTTTTGAAGAAACACAAACAAAACCACCTGAGAACAATACTCCCAAGGAAAGTGATTTTCATAAGTTTAACATTTAAAGGTGATTCTGCCGCAGACCACCTATATCCACACCCGAAAGATGATGTTAAAGAAAGTTATTTCGTTTCCCAGTTGAGAATTGTTTACAACAACAAGCCATTCCTTGCAAAAGTTTTGCAAGTCACACTAACATCGTTGACTTCTTCAATGCTCCCTTATCAATACTCGTGCTCTTTTGGTGTACGATACGTAGGTTACACTACGATTAGTTTTCTTATCCGACGGGGCTTTACAAAAGCGAAATAAGGTCTTCAAACACCCCACTTATGTAGCGCCTCATTGGTTGTGGCCAGACACTTACTGAGAACGGCTTCAAAGTAATCTATACATTTTCTGAATGTTTCTCGCAAGGCTTCGGCAAGCCATTCTGGTCCATTGTTGAGACTAGTTATTCCGCCATCTGAAGCCAAAATTCTGTGCACAAAAGCAAGACACGGCCCCTACTACTACGGTGGCTAACAGACACTGTTATTTAGTTGTAATGTTTGTTAGTTAGTTGCTTCGGACTACTGAGGTTTAGGTAGTAATATTCCTTTAGTTCACTCAGCCCACCATCTATATCGCAGTCCGAGCTTATAGCATTGACTGAGCAAGATACTTAGAAGTCAATCATCAGCCCGAATTGACACTTACCACACACAATCAGTGCTCTGTACACGTTTAGATCCGGTGAGATTTGACCCCAAAAGAATTATCGGCCCTGTTCTTATTTCTGGTCTTTATTGTCGTTATTCTAGTGCAGAGTCTATAAACTTGACCAAAAGTGGCTAATTATACTTTTTAAACCTAACCAAGTGATATCCCCTTGAAGACATCAAGAAATGGGTTATCTTTGGATATTGCAACCTACGTAATATTGGTCACATCTATTGAACACTTAGGTAGGCGAGCAATATCCAATATCCATACGCTTCATTTACGGTTCCATTGATCGAATTGGCCGTTTCGCTTCAATGCGAATCACTGTCCACATTAAGTTTGTTCGTCCCAACCAAATCACACAACGGGTACTTAAAACTACCCTCTAATGAGTAGGCATTATGGTTGTTTCCCGGTAAGTCTTTGGAAAGCTAAATTCCAAAAGTACGAAAATGGAGGGCTTGATAAACATAAGTTCTTTCTACTGTTACCTGCGTACCGCGGGGAGCAGTGCTTGCAATTTGTGCACAGCTCCTAATCGATTATATGAGAGCAAGATATGAAGGAACCAAAGGAAAAGCCTCGGCAGACTGATGCAGACCACCTTCCTGAGTGGAAGCCAAGGAAATAATTTGCTTCTTTGTTTGCTAGTCTTACGCATATGGTTAAGCCAGCAAGCCAATTTTGCTTCTGCATCTGTCTTTTATGTACCAATCAAACTAATTTTCGCAACTCGTTTCCATAACCCAGTGGGCTTTATCTACGGTCTGTCTCAGTCCACTTGGCCATCGGCATTACACACTATCACGACGAGGCCAGTCTTGTCCCCTGCATGCGCTGCATTTCGGTGTTCAGATCACAGCTAGTCAAAGGAACTGCAATAGACAACATATAACTTTGACTACTCGGTGCAATTTTGAACTGGTGTTCTGTAGACGCGGTCCTGAAGTGATGGGCTTCAGGTTGAAAGTATGAAGTGCTTTCGGAACGTTTCTAGGCATCGTATTAACCTACACGATATAGCTCATAATGGCAGGATGAATCCCGAGGCGGCTAGACAATCAGTTCACTTGATTTTAATCCGTCTGCTACTGTTCATAAATGATCTACTGTTTTTCCCCTGTTACGCGGAATCAAGTACATCTGCATTACAAAGGAAGTTGCCATGGAAAACCTAACCTTTCTGAGCAATCACAGCCCCTCGGTTATCGACACCATTCGACCAGAGGCACTTGGAGCAGCAGCACGACAACTAGAAGCAAATTTGGCTCAGCTCACACAGCGCTGTTTGGACAAGAAGCAGGTTCCTGTCATATAGAAGCTTATGATATTGACTCTTATTAATAAATATGGAAACAGGATTGGGCCTTCAAACTACCGCCCAATCTCTGTTCCCCACAGTCCACAGTCAAGTAATTCATCATGGATGATACGCTGGTGTGCTACGTGGAAGGCTGCTAAACCAGCAATCCTGAGTAGCCCGGTTTCCACTGACAGGGACTGCTCACAACAAACCAAGGAATAGCGCAAAGTATTTGGACCAACTCAGCTGATATTAAAGAGGAAGGTGACGTGATACACTTGGATTTGTCAAAGGCATTCTATGGTCCAAGTTACGGTATTAAGGGATCGGTGACCCTTTTAAGCCGGATCGCCAAACTTCTGTTTCAGTGGCAATTAATGATGTTTGTAGTTCCATATCTGACCCCATACAAGTCCATTGAGAAATGCTCAAGACTCTGTAATAGGGCCATGATTGCTTTTCATATTGCTTACTGAACTGACAGAGAACATCGCTTCAAGTATTCTACTGTTTGCAGACGATGTCGGGATATGACACAGGATGAAGGGGAACGCAGCACAAAATTTGTTTTAATGTGACCTAGACATGGTACATCTGCAGTTCAACAGGAGCAGATTCAAGGTTCTTTGAATAAGCAAATGAACACTGAACAATGATTAATCACAGTATAAAAGCGTGCTTGACACGTTCCGTAGGATGGTTGGGGTGAATATGATGAAATCAAAATATATCTCGGTCATCTACCGAACGTCTGCCGAGATGAATACTTTGATAAATTACATCAGCGTACAATTTAAAAAAATCGAGCTTAAAGGTTCAGGAATACACTGGAGTGCAGTGATCGTTGATATCAGGAGTAAGAAAAAGAAAATATGGTCGCTCACTTGGTTTCATTTGATACATAATCCTGTAGAAAAGTATGCTTGGCGTAATCCATAATAGAAAAGATTACGTAACAAAATGCTGGGAGCTGACAGCAACATCTAATTGTGTTTTGAAAACCTCCAATGAAGGGCATGATACTACTGAGTCTGGGAGTGCGTTCCAGGGTTGGAAAAACCGAAGAGAGAAGTAATTACGTGGACACTCTAGACGGCTATATTGTTCCTTCAATTTTAAGCAGTTACCCCTGAGCTGCATGTTGTGGCTAAGTTTCAGCAAATGGCGGCATACGTGGTTAGGGCCACTCAATATCTTATACGCTAATATGAGATCGCCGTGCAGCCTTCGATAGCATCCGCTGAAAATCCCCAGCAACTTCAGCCTTCGGTGGTAAGAGTGAAAGAGCAGGCCCTTTAAGTTCTTTGTTGCTCTTCGTTGTGTTGCCTCTAACCCCTCTAGGTCGCGCTTCAGCCAAGGTTGCCAAGTTTGCATAATGTATACAACAAGCGGGCGCACATAGGAATTGTGCATCATTGGGAAAATTGATGGGTCGAATCTCCCGAATGCCATTGGCAGCATGCCGACGTGCTGGTTGCCTCTTTGCTCAGCCACCACAGGCTGTTTTGAACTGTTGAGTTTGCTCTGTATGATCACACCAAGACCACGTTCCTGGGAGCTGGTCTGCAATCCCTTTGTCCCAAGCAAATACGTTTAATTATATCTATGGCATAATTGTACAACGCGACATTTGTCTCCGTTGAATGGTAGGGCGTTTTGAACTGACCAGTCCGACACTGTGTTAAGACCGCACTGGAGCCGTTCGTGGTAGTCCGGCCCTCTGATCCTTCCCCATATCTTGATATCACCTGCGAAAATTAGGAAATCCGGAGCAAGTGATCTCGCTACATCGTTTATGAACACCAATAATAAGCGAGATCCAAGCATCGAGCCTTGTGGCACATCACACACCACATCGATTGCATCGGACTCTCATCGCTAGCCGTCGAAAATTGCTAATCCAACTCAGGCTTGGGTCGCCAGTGCCGTAGTTCTGTAGCTTCTGAAAGAGAATTCGATGATCTAAGCCATCAACCGCTTTTGAAAAGTTCAGGTAGATGACATCGACTTCTGCTCCATCATCAACAGCTTCAGTCCGGCTATTACCTGCAATTATTATGTTAGTATCACATGAACACTTTTGATGAAATTCATGTTGCTCTCGGACTATTAAGTTGTGGCTTTTCAGACACTGCCTCAGCGCATCTGCGATGACTGATTCCATCACTTTAGATAGTACAGGAAGTAGTGTTATTAAACGGTAGTTGGTAGAATCAGTGCGGCTACCTCCTTTATATATAGGAGTGATGAGCCTTTGCTTCCATACTGGTGGAATATGGTTCTCTACTAGAGATGGCTGATAGAAAACAGCCAGTGGTACTGCTAGATCACCAGCTAGCACCTGCAGAGCCTTTGGTCGGATGTTGTGGACCCCAGGAAAACTGTGGATACGCACGATCAACTACATCTTCAACACAGCTTCCACAGTGAAGATGATGTTGTCAAATAGCGACGGTGGAGTAATAAAAACGATGAGAATGTTTGGGTTCGGTACCTGCTGGAAAGTTTGAGAGTAATGAAGCCGTAAGAGATCAGCTGCTTCCATTGCTGATCGCGTGCACGAATCAGCCGTGACTAGTGCTGGAATTCCTCGCTTCACCTTTCGAATGTCATTAGCGTGGCTGTGCAGAAGTTTGCGGTTCGTGCAGGATCGCTTCATTAACTCCTGATGATGTGTGACCTTGTCTCCGCGGATCAGTTTGCGGATAAGTTTCACACAGAATTTACGATGTGTCACTTATGCAGTCCAGGTTTCGGCATTCGAGCCGTCCTTGTGATCTCGCCATGCCGAATCCCTCCGGGACGTGTTCTGCTCTTCAGAAATGACTTATGCTTGCTTTTTTTGTTGAAAGGACTTCTCTTCCGATGCGTGCACTACCAGTGTGCTAAACGTCATTTTAAAGGTTTCCCTTTCAACCTCTGGGGGAATTCAGTTAAGAAAGTCCAAGATGTATCCTTAACGCTCGTAGATAACACATTATAGTGCGTGACAGTATGCACTTTATCATCCTCCTTTTCAGCATACTCCGCATAGCATAATTAATTCTGCACAATTCAGATATTTTTTATGCTCCTTACTACAACACAGCAGTGACACAAACATGTGAGGTCAATCATTGAAACCAGTAGAACAGTACAGTCGCCTGGGGTGCTGACGAAAAGTTTTGTCTATTCGTATGTGTTACTCTTGGAATGCACCCCCCCAATCGGTTGATTTTGCGCTCACACTAATGATAATTAAAAGTCGGTTGGATGATTCACTCAGTCACTTGCAATTACTTATTACTATTCATCTAACTCCTAAAAGTACCTGACTGGATCTGTGAAACTACGCGAAGTGCAGAGCTACTGCATTACAAGCGATATGTCCATTGTGTTGAAAGTAAAAGTGTCACCTTCAGTTTTAGTAACGTTATTCGATAACTCACCAGACCACTCAACGAGGTTTGAAAACAGGGCTTCTCAACCCGTATAAGCTCGTTGTTCTTGCATTTCTTCACTGTACAAGTAACTTCATTATCTGTAAATGTCAGGCGTTTAAAGCTCGCAGCATCTAAATCCATGACCGGCTTCGCACACGTTAACACCTTAAGTGCAAATAGCATGATTGCGACCCGAAAGCGAGACGGCGGTCGGTCAGCCTTTATCATCAGCCACCGACTCGTGACGAACTACACTTCCCAAGCGTCAATTACTAACCTAAGATTATTTCTAGGCTTTCACTGTGCTACCGAATTTCGGCGCAAAATCTTTGTCGGAGCCTAGATCAGATTGTAAAAGTGGCTGGGTACATGCAGTCACTGGGACTTCATCTGTAGCAGCTGAATATTAAATCCATTTCAAAGCACATCGCGGTCCAGTCTGAGATTGCGTACCACCATCTATTTAAGAAAGGAATGTATTTCGATTGCGTATAATTTAGAAATAGAGGTAAAGCCTTTCATTAATTGCTGCTGAGCCTCAAGAGTGACAACAGAGATGCTTGCATGTCCTGTGTGAGGATGGGCATTGCCACTGGGGAATTAACTGTCTAAAATAGCCTACAGGAGAAGGAAAATCACCGGAATGGACCACGAGAATGGATGTAACAAAATACAAGTATTCATGTTAATAACTAACATGGCGTTGGGCCCGGAATGCATTGGCATATTTCCAATCGAGCAAGAGAAAAAGCTTGAAACGGAAGCAAAAGCTTAGTGGACAAAAATGCACAGACTTTTAATGCAGTACGATGGAATAGTGGAAAATGATAAACGGATATAAACACTGGTTGACAAGTCCCGTGAGAAGCTTTGTGAGGATAATTTTCGTTCAAAAATAGTTACACAAAAGTGCATAAGACATCCGTGGAATCGCCACATCATCCACGATAACACGATGATATATCCGTCTACTCCGATTCCGTGGGGTTTGGTGAGCACAACGTTTGCGCCATGTCGTCATTCGATGATAAGTAATCGGATTAACTAATGTAGGTGATGTAAAGCGTAGTCAAGTTGTTTTTAAAATTGGGTAGCGTGGAAACGTATATGAAAAAGTCAAAAGAGCGTCCCACAGTTGAAAAACACGAAGAGAAAAATAATTCCGGCGGCACTCAAGCCGACTGTATTGGGTGGCAAGTTTCAATTTATGACCCCTCAATTCTGGGTTGCAGCTAACCTTCAGGAGGTGGAGGCAAACGTGACTGGGGCATTTCAAAAGCAGTAATGTCAGGTGGAGGTCATCTGGTTGGCGCTGATATCTTCCGCTGTACACTCCCAGAACTTTCAGTCGCCTATGTTATTGCAGGTGGGACAACCCCTTCACATATTCTGTTGCCCTTCACTGGGCGCTCTCCAGAGCAGCCAGATCAGGTTTTAACAAGGGTTGCCAAGCCTGGACCGTGTACTCCACATGGGGCCGCAAATACGCATTGAGCTGTTGAGGAAAGATGCACGGATGGAACCTCCCGGACGGCCTCTGTAACAGACGAACATTTTGGCGGTTTTGGACGCCTTCAAGGACTGCGCCGAGCAGCCGAGGTCGCTTTGGATTAGCGCCCCAAGGTCTCGGCTTTGTGAGGCCGTGTTCAGCGTATCGTCTCCAAGCTTATGTGCGTACGTGGGCTTGTGGCGAAAATGCATGGTTTTTAAACTTGTCCTTGTTAAAAGAAAGTACATTTGCCTTTGACCATGCAAAAGCGCAGTCTAAGTCTCGTTGTAACATAGCGTGATCTTCACGACACACGATCGCTCGCCATGTCTTAATGCCATTAACAAAATCACGAAATTTAACTTGATGACACTAGCGAGTTTGTTAATAAAGAACAAGAATAATCACGGCCCAACACCGATCCTTGTGGAGAACCGCAGTCCACACAATTTGGATTGAAAATTGAACCCCGAACTCGAACCTTTAGGCGTAGCTGAAAGAGGAAGTTTCCGGTCCATCCAACGACAAGCTTCACAATTCCGTACACTTGCAGCTTTTGGAGAAGGATGCAGTGATCTATACAGTCGTAGTGTTTTCAATATTCTAGGTAGATAACATCAATGCCGGCCCCACGTTCGGCTCTAGCGATCCAACTGTTATGGGCAAGCAGTAGATTGATAGTACATAACAGATGCTTCGGTGTTAACATGCTTGATCTTTGGAGGTAGCCCATTACAACTTCAGCTAAGATCGATTCCATCATCTTTGACAGCGTTGGGAGGAGAATCACCGGGCGGTAGTTGGGGGCTCTGAACGGCGACCACTTTTGAAAATCGGGGTACATGTGCCCTGCTTCCACATGCTAGGGACATGCTGTTCCTCTAGGCATCTTTGGAAAGATCTCGTTAGTGGTATAGTTATCCTCGTGGCGGCCCCCTGCAGTGCTTTCCGTGGAATGTTGTCAACTCCAGAAGGACTATTATTGCGCCACGATATCAGCTTTCTCAAAATGGTCGACAAACTAAATGTGAATTGTTAAAATACTGGTGTCTTGGACATTTGGGCAGGTATGTTACAAATGCTGGTAGCACTTCGGAAAATTGGAGCATATTTGAGCCGTAGAACGTTGACTGCGTCTTCGGCGGTTTGTGCACATCCATCCGCTGATATTAGTGGGGGAACACCAAGTTTCACATTCCGGAGACTGATTGCATGTCTATACAGAAGCCTTTTGTTAACTCAAAACTTTTCCGTTAGACTCTGTTGGTGTAATAATTTGTCCTCCCGGACAAGCATGGTACAGTGATTATGATGCATAACAAAGTAGCTCCAGTTGTCAAGGCTAGTGTTCGCTTTATATACATGCCACGCAGCGTCTCTTACTGTCATGTGTTTTCGGGTTCTGCTCCGAATAAACGTTAGTGCTCTTGCGGAATTAAGGGGCTTGTTGACCGATGCAGACTTAACCGGATGACTGAACTTGCCAGTAAAATCCACCCAAGCACTGCCAATGAAACAGACGTCCGAAAACTCCCAGATGACTTTTCCCACAAGTTCTGCCAATATGTCATAGTGGATAATTGTTGAAAACAAGTTACTATGTTCTGGTAGATAATCCGCATAACATATGAAGTCGTAAATTATGGTTACTTGGTCGATTCTCCCCAGAGAGCTCCCCATCTTTGGTTCCTCATTCATGAGCTCTTTGTTATTAAGAACTAATATAAGTAAAACTGGTTTATTTCCTGCTATGAACCGAGTGGGCGAACTGAAATGACTAAAGATCAGAACGCTTGCGATGTACTCCTAGAGATCGGTCTTAAATTGCTCGTTGGGCCATGCTGGAACTTCCGGATTGTGACTACTGAAGTCGCCTGAGATGAGAACAGGAGTCTACCGTCCTCGTAGGACTCTTCCCAAGGCGAATGTCAGGCAGGAATCTATCTCTTTGATGGACATTAGGAGACGGTAAACAACGGTCACTAAGCAAGTGTCGTTGAGTCTTAGTTGCAGACCGGACCAGGATGAGTTTATGACCAGCATTTCCGGATCGGCCACTGGTTCATAATGCAGGTCGCTGCGGTAATATAACATTACTCCTGCTCTTGCTAGAGCGATCGTTTCGGTGAAAGCAAGTACGTTTATCGCCACTATGGTCTCGGTAATTTCCGAGTGCAACCAAGTTTTCATAACTAATATGTAGTCCAAGGCAGGTGACGTTTGACCTCGCCACACTTAGCCAAGCTTGTTCAGGGTACCTTGTGCACTGGTTTACTTGTCCGAATATTTCTCCGTTCTTAGCGACAAGTCCTGGGACGTGTGTTTTAAGTAAATGTTATGACGACCTGTGGAAGGTCAGCCACTACTTGTTTTTCGGGTGGGTCAGTGACGTACTCATTGTTGTCATGTACGTAGATCCCACCATTACTTCTTTGCCTCTCCATTTGTGTTTAATGTATGACGGGTGTTTGCGAGTTTCGTTGGCTAGTCGATTGAAGTTAGCCGGATTCTTGTCAGGAAGTGTTCCAGCTAACTAGCTGCTCTCGTGTGCTTGTTTAGCAGAGGCTTCTTCGATCCGGGGCACAGCAGGAAGGCTGCTGCGGCCCGCATACCAACACTCCAGCACCAACGCTGAAATATGTCTAGATTGAAGGACCACTTTCAAAATCCTCGGGCCGCATCCTTTTTAGTTTGGCGATCGGGGCAGCCTCGAGATCGATTGCGGTATGAGGCATTCCAGGGAGAGTCTCGCGAATGTATCATCATTGTTCCTGGTCGTGAGTAGTCGCTTCGCGCACATCATAACTTCCAACCTCGGAAATACTGTGTATTATTATGGTCTTGGTTACGGATTCCTGCCGGTTTTCGCCTAATTCGTACATCGCCTGTCTGCGCTTGTTCCGGGGATTGGCGAATGGAACATGAATTCTTTCGGACGGGAGTGGTCTATAACAGGACCACTTCTGCTTCCTTGGAGGAAGTCGACACCACTCGGAGAATTCTCCTTTCATCGTAGTGCTGTGAGTTTTGGTGACTGGCTTGTGTCAAATTGACGGGCGTAGCTACAGCACCTATAACGTCACGCGCGGAGTTTCACTGGCTCACCTCCTCGAGTTGGTTTCCTTTTAATGAATTTGACGTAGATTTTGCAACGTTGGTACGGATTACCGCTGGTATACTGCGTGCATCTCGGGTGGAGGTCAACCGACCGGCTGATCTGTATACGGCCGATGGAAGCTGTGTGGGTGCAAGTTCGTCTTCTTCATTTAAGCTGGGTTCATTGGGAGTGGTCGAAGGTCTATGTTTCCGTTCACCTTCGGAAGCAACCAAGTTCCCACCACCACTGGCGTCGAAGACCTTCTAATTTTCGGAACCGTTTGGAGGGTGGACGAGGCCCTGTTCTTGCTCAGTCCAGTCGGACTGAGGCATATTTGCACCAACGGTGCTATGGAGGTTCAAAACCACAGGTGAAGCATTTTTAGCTAGCTACCAAGCCTTCTTAGCTCAGTTTGTATGCGGGGTCTAATGGGAATGACTGTCAGTCATTCTTCAAATGAATCGCATTGGTAGGTGGTGAGATACAAATAAGCAACATAAATTCGGATATATTGTGTATGCAAGTTAAACGGCAGCAGAGAGTCAATGTGCTACATGGAACTCTATGAGTTGTGACCAAACAAATGACACAACTATTAAAGCAACTGGTGACATTGGCTAATCTTTATGCGTGCTGCTGTCAGCTTGTTTCAAAGGGAGCCATTTACTGGAATATCCACCAGAGTAGACGAGACATGCTTGTCAAACCACAGCTGTTGGTATGTGCTATAAAATGTTCACTGTCCATAAACCAAGAGCCAGTGGTCAGGCACAACTGACAGCTTGACAGCAATGTAGCTGGGGATCATAAGTTGCGCCCATTCAGTGAATTGGCTTCTGACATGTGCGTGTGTGCGTGGCAGGAATTTCTCATATTACTGCTGTACAGCCAGTATGCAAAGGGAGAAGAATGAATGCGCTGCCAATCCATCACGAGGCAATTAGATACTAAAATCTAACCAAAAAGTCTCATGGGAATATTGCAATTTATAGACAAAAGTGACTGCGCACGATCAACTGCTATGTAGGCAGTAAGTCCCCAGTGATACCGTCACGATAATGCACCGCTTCCCAAGCCCGGCTGCGGGGAATTATCACCGCCTTACTTTTAAAGCCTAGCAGGTAACTATAAAGATGCCGAGTCTCCGGCTTAAAACGGAGCAATGGAAGTGTGATTAATCATTATCAAACTGAACCCAGTGGCAATAAGCTTAGCTAGGGCGAAAATCTACTGAAAGAATAAAATGAATTTTGGCTAAATGCAGTCAAAACAGCTAAAGCGGAGAAAAAATGAGCACTGGAAGTGATCGGAATTGCAAGGCTGTTAACATCTCAAAGCTTGATAAGGAATCTCATCGGGTAGTAAATGGCAAATGTGTAACATAAAGGCAGGTAATTTGGGGACGGACGATGAAGCAGCAAACAGTTTTAATTTTAGCCACCTAATATTGATGCCCAACTGATTGTTGTCCAACGCCAAATCAACCAGAGTGACATCCCAACAGAGCAGAAAATATAACGAAGAAACTCACCGCCATCCTTACAAATAAATATAAGTATGTATGCATTTCGTATTGTCTACTCAGCACCATTAGGAGTAATTGAGATTCATATGGTAGTTAAGATTTGGTGCAACCAGACAAACTTGAGGTGTTCGCCTCCCTGGAAACGGCTCATACTAGGCTTGTGGAATTACTCAAAACTTATGCTCCTTTATTACCCGTGGTCATGCCCCCATCACTGTGTTGTCGGATGGTCTTCCGCAACTTCTATACAGCATTCTTTATCACACGAGACGAAATTGGTTTACTTATCTCGAAAATTCGCTGATGAATAAAACCACGGGCGAACCAATTGTTTGTGAAGAATTTAATGTACCTGCAGCAAAAAGCGCTGGAATCAGAAATACTGTCATTTGCGTTTAATTACAAAGCTTTTTTTATTTAGCTGAATGTATTGTTAATAGGAGCCAATTTCGCGACATTTCTTGATCAGTTAACGTAGCTTAGACCAATTAGCTCACATAAGATCAAATGATATAGAAATAATTTAAACCGACATCGCCCACTAGATTAAACCATAAAAGTTAGTGAAAAATGTCCTGTCGCAACTCCACATTTCCATTCCTTACGTGAAGTACCAGGTAAGGACGTACTCGTAATGAAACCGGATAAAGACTCCATAGTGGAGCTGATGAACAAAGCCGAATACGTTTAAGACCACGTTGGTACATCTTGCCCCAGTGTAAGCTACTCTAACATCTTAACAAAAACACCGTGACGCAATCAAGGAGCTGTTATCCAACCCAGAACTAATCCTTTCCCGACCAGACAAAGGATCTGGATGGGTATTGATGAACAAGTCTGATTACATCTCTAAACTGACAACAATTCTGAACGACACCAACAAATTCCGACGAGACGCAATTCAAAAAGAGACCACTTCGCAAGAAGAAGCAAAAATCATTAACATTTTGAAAGAATTAAGGAAGTTGAAGCACATAGATGATGCACTCTTCTCAAAGCTGACCCCATGCGGCTCACACCTTCCGCGACTCTATGGTTTGCCAAAAGTGCACAAAACAAACGTTCCGATGCGACCAATAGTGGATATGTCTACTTCAGCGTTTCACTCTGTCGCAAAGTGGATAACAGAGTTGCTGGAACCGGTTCGAAAAGAGTTGTCGATTCATACGGTCAAAGACACGTTTGATTTTGTCAACCGAATAGAAAACCTAAACGTGAAGGATAAATTAATGCTTTCGTTTGACGTAGAATCACTTTTCACGAACGTGCCGCTGGTAGAGACTGTGACATTCATTTGTGATTTCATCACGGAGAGAAACATTGATGTTGGAATTCCGGTGAATAAATTAAATGAATTGATTCTGCGTTGCACCTTCAACGTACAATTTCTGTTTGATGGAATCTATTATAGACAGATAGATGGGGTCGCAATGGGTTCTCCCCTAAGCCCACTTTTGGCCGACATCTTCCTTTCAAAGCTTGAACGTGGAGAACTGAACACCCTTATATCTTCATTTGATTTATACTACCGTTACATGGACGACACTTTCATTGTTTGTGACTCCTCCATCGATTACCTAACCCTATTAGATCAGTTTAACAGAGTGCATCCATCATTAAAATTCACCAGTGAAGTTGAGCAAGATGGCCGCATGGCGTTCCTAGACGTTCTATTGCATCGGCGTGAAGACGGGACTATCAAAAGGAGTGTTTTTCGCAAAGCGACGTGGGTAGGTCAATACACCCACTTTCTTAGCTTTGTGCCGCTGAGATACAAGAGGAATTTAGTCCGTTGCTTACACCATCGTGCCAGAGCAATCTGCAGTCCAGAGAAAGCGAAAGGAAAGCGAAAACAAGCTCATCTTTAACACGTTGCAAGAAAATGGATACCCCATACCTTTCATCAAAAAGCATTCCAAACAGCTTGAGGCTGTCAAATGTGTCGCTACAGTTCCCAAAAAGGATGTATTCCTTACAGTTCCCTTTAAAGGTGACGTCGCGTTCGAACTGTTGATTAGAAAAATCTCGACCGCAGTGACTAAGACATTTCCAGCCGCCAACCTAAAACTACTTGCCGAAACAAGACCATTGATTCTTCAGCGCTTAAAGGATAAACTCCCTGTTCGGTCCGAATCGTTTGTCTTATACCAGTTCACCTGCACCTGTGGTGCTAGGTATCTTGGACATACGACCAGGTGTTTGTCCAAAAGAATCGCTGAGCATTGTCCTGCGTCACTACGAAATGGCACGGTAAAATCCATCAACAGTTCGGTATTACAACACTTGGTCGACACTGGACACCAAGTCCAGATAAACCAGTCGTTTCGAGTCGTTTATACCATCCCTAAACGATACCCAAAACAGCTGAAGAAACTTTTATTGAGCATTTCTGAAGCTATTGCTATCAAAGTTCTAAAACCAGAGCTGTGCAAACAGCGCACACTGCTACAGGCTCTGAAATTGCCTTGGCCTTGAACTTGACCTTCCTTGATCACCTGCTTCCTAATGCGACAATCCGAGTGATCAAACCATTGATTTAGTTTTCATATTGCCTAGTTAATGAGTTGATTGCTCTCTGTACAGGCCTCTACGGGCTTTATTCTCTCCAAACGTTTTGCTTCATAATTGTACTCGCCTGATGAGAATTATCGAAAAGAATATTCTTCGCGCACTCGCTTACTTCAAAGCCGAATACGTCCGGAAAGTGTGTGTCCTACTGAGCGATGCAAATAACGTTGAACGACCCAAGAAAGTGTGGGATACACCCGATGTCGAAACCGAATATTTTGACACCTGTCATTGCTTCTCCCCCACCGCATGGTAGACTGTGATTTTTTTACTAGTTTGAAGAGGAGTGATAGCACTATTCATTGAAAAAGACTTAAGAGCGGAGTGCTACTCAGCCAGATCTTTTGTTGATGAACGCGTCACAACAAAAATCGTCCCGTTGTCTAGTTAAGATGCTTTCTCCGCAGATACAACACGCCAACACAACACTTTTAGTAAGTCCTTTTAACTCACTGATGAACAGAATGAAATCAACCTGACAAACAAAGTCAAGTGTTTCTCGGGTGTACAATCATTTTCCACAACATCCTCCTACATCAGACAGTTACATGCATGCGTGAATTCGCTGAAAGCTCTGTCGTTCGTTATCAAACCCTGACTAAGTTACTGAAACAATCCTTGCTATGGTGCACAGCGAAAGCCGGCTTCATTTCTTGAACTCACCGCACCACCCAACCGATGGTGTAACGACAGGCAGCCCATTAGCCCCTGCACTCCCTGGTTTACTACTACCGACGATAGAAAAAAAGCATTTTTACAGAACTAGACAAAGTACCCAATTACAAGCAATTTGTTGTTGATATACCGATATTTTGTTCCTTGGGACAGCACACGGCACAAATGATAGAACGTGCTAACTTACGGGATTCCAACGAAGTAGAAAAGTAAATTTTTCTGTCTTATTTGGGAATCCTCAAAGGTTGTACGAAGATGGATTTATTCCAACGGTTAATGAACTTCAACTTGATTCGGCCATTACTTGCATTTTACCGGTTTCACACCACTGGATAAAAGCGGACACTTGTTAAAACCTTAGTTAGTTGGACCAAGTTTCCCTCCTAAGAGTGAGTGCTCACAAATGACCCCTCATCTTGTTAGAGAAACAGTTTGAATGCATTCGGGCCGTTGTAGGAGCGTACAGCTGCGTTAAGTGAACAGGGCAGTTGGAATAACATTACAGATACTGTCGAGAATGCCATCTGAGAACTTAGATATCGCCATAGACGTGTGAAAGTCCATAAAAGCAAACCGAACGTTTAGCTACCAAATCATCAATGGTGTCTTCAGCTTAAATTTCTAAGCCCTCGTGTATTTTGTGAATATTTCGATTGTTTTAAATGAGGCACGCCACGACAATCGCATTCGAAAAACGAGTGAGCCATACGGATAACACGGACTGCCAGCATAAGGGTAAAAGTAAGAGCTTAGGACAGCGAGTACCACTAGGCTACAATGTCAGTGACCCAGTAGGCGCATCAAGGAAATTCAGCTAAACTCCGACTATAACTGACTGACGTTTAGTCTATATGCAGTAAAAAACGCCAAATTTGAAAGGTACGGACAATGCATAAACAAGTCTGTACTGTTGGGCCATTGGAAGCACTCTTTGAGTGAATGGATTGCAACACGCAATCTCACTGTAGACCACGATTTACAGTGAAGGGAACTTTGGTCACTGCGATCACTGGGACCGTAGCAGAAGCAGGTGGAAATTGGGTGTTGCCCGTCCGAAAACACTGCACATCGCGTTGCATGTGGAATTCATTTATCCCATCAAGTGGAGATGACGGGCCTTGAACCCGCAACCATCGGAAGTGAAGCCGAAACCACCATCCATTTGGGTGCAGGGTCACGACGGACAACGATTTGTACAAGGGGCTCGAGCCCTGCTATCTCTACCTGGTGAGACCAAATGACATTGAAACGTGTCGTGGTTTGCAGTATTTTCGGACGAGCAACAAGCAAGTTCCATCTACCTTTGAGTAATATTAACACATCAAGGAGTGCCATGAGGTACTCGCTAATATTTGCAACAAAAACTGGTGTGGCTGCAGAGCTCATATTAAAACGAGTGTTGTGTGAATGGGTTGCGACTCACAATCCCACTCTGGATCGCGGTTCACAGGAAGTGGAACTTGACCAATTCAATCATGTGGACCATAACTGGAGTGCAGTATTTCCGGGTGCGCAACATCTAATATCCAAAAGCGGGAGTTATTTAAATGTCTAACTTAGAAATAATGCAATGGAATTGTGAGTACTGGGAAAAGGCGATCCTGTGTAAAGGGAAATGGGTCTTTTTATCATCAATCGCTTAGTGGGGATTGTGAAGGGTTTGCCGTGACCATTCTCCTGAATTAGTCGCAATGGGTGAAGGGCATAGCCCATCCAGCGGCGCGCAAACAGAATAATGGGACACTGGTCCTGTGCTAAAAATAAATTAGCAAGTTCGTAAAAGGAAAAGAACATGTCTATCAGGGGACAAGTTGGTAAAGCATCTGACTGGAAGCAGATTTTACTCGTGCCGTGATTGCGATTGACTGAAATGACAACGTCGTCTTTTTGTAGGTCGTTGTCTGAAGATAAGTTTCCCTTGATGTAACAAATCCAAAGGCATCTTATGTATTAGTTCACCTATTTTGAAAGATCTTGGTACCTATATGAGCTTAGTATGGACGATGTGGTAATCCTCAAGTTAACTGACTAACGGGAATTGGTAATTGCTAAGTGTTGTGATAAGACGGAGGCCAAATTCGAAAAAGTACGAATAAGGGAACTGCGACATGCTGTTTGGCTTAAGTAACGCCTGAAGCAATGCGCTCATCCTGGATTTGTTACCCGGCAACTTCTTAGAAGTCGGAATCGCAAGAGCTTGTGAGGACCAACAGGTTTCATGAAGTACAAGTTGACAAACACTGCATATGAGAAAGCGGAGCTACCAAACCGAAAAATTACCAGATAATCGTTTCGTTGCTAGACTCTGCGAGCTGCACGTGAGCGTGGTCCATTGCCATCCACTGCGCCGCTGCTTCGACGGGTTGTTGTATATCCGCAATTACATGAATTGTCCGCCGTACTTACTCATGGGCTATTTAAGCGTACCTCGACCACGGTGACCTGAGGTCGAACTTCAGTACAAATCCCAAGTTGTTGTAGAAACACATCAAAGTTCCGCAGAGTGAAGCGCATGATCCCAGGTTTACGTACAATAGATGAGCTTGAGCAAACCGCACAAGGTGGAGCTACCGTGCTTCGCCAACACTTCATCCATACTTTCCGGAATGAATAGTCACTTCATCTGCTTTTGACACAGGTTCCATCCCTACCCTGGTTAAACCACGTATCGTTCACGACAGCCAATGTGACGAAAACGCTAATGTCATTGCCTGTGAACAGCACACCTGGGGTGGAGGTCATCAAACTGAAGACATTTGAGACAGCGGTCATGAACCATGCCGAACCATTAACTCGGTACTTTTAACATTGTCTCGATGAAATGCCGGTTCCCACAATGTAGAAAAATGGATAATCACTCCTATTTATACAAATGGTATTCACTCGGAGCCCTCGAACTACCGTCGAATCATGCTCCCCTAGTTTTATCCAAATTAATTGAACGTATAATTGCACAGGCGCTGATGGGATACCTCGGGAGCAACAACATTCTAGTGTCACAGCAACACGGATTCCGTCGAAATCAATCCCGCACAACCAAATTGCTGCTAGCCCGAGCAAGCTCGACAAAGTCAGCCGATACCAGAGTGGGAGTCGACGTTGTCTATCTGAACTTCTCGAAAACGTTGGATTGTTTGAACCACCGCATTCTCCTTCACAACATTCGACGATATGGAATCGGTGACACTGTGCTCGGTTGGATCGACAACATCCTCGCTCAAGGTCAGCTGCATTTGAGAGTCCGCAGCTCCATTTCCGACCCAATTGATGTCCAGTGTGGTGTGCCTCAAGGATCGGTACTGGAGCCACGTCTATTCCTAACATTCATTAACGATTTTACCAGTGTATTGCAGTCGAATGTCTTACTATTTGCTGATGATGTCAAAATTGGGCATGATATCAAGACACCGGATGATCCCATGGCTTTGCAGAGCGATCTCGACAGGGCTTATTCGTAGTCATCCGACAATCGGCTCCAGTTCAATGTGACCAAGTGCAAAGTTGTAAGTATACGCCATCAGCTTGGGTACCAGCAGTTAAAGCATGCTTCTCAAGAATACGACTTTGGGGTGATCGTGCAGTACCATCTTGGTTGCTCGAGACAGGTTGAAAAGACATCAGAAAGAACCAGTCAAAATCTTGGACTCTTGAGGAGATCTTTCAAAAAATTTGAGCCACCAATCTTTCCCCAAATGCTGAACGCCTACATGAAGGCACACGAGGAATATGCCCTCCAGGCCTGGCATTCCTTGCGCAAGCGCGACGTCGATGCACTTGAAGCTGCAAAAAATAGAGCGACCATACCCGTTAGAGGATTGTTTCCTCTCTCCTAACAACACAGACTGCAGTCCCTGAGACTGTCCATTGGTGAATATCGTGGTCAGCGAAGAGACTTAACCATGGTTTACTTAATACTGACGAACTCAACTCATACACGTCGCAGTCTGTTGCAGCTAAGCCAAATTAAAAACCCAAGAAGCCACCAGCTCAAAGTGGCTACGACGAAACGTTTTCTCCCTCCGTGTGTCCCGTACCTAGAATGCCCTTCCGACTCACGTTATCCTTTCCCTTACATTTACGCTATTCAAAATATGCCTTAATGAAACGCTTTCCAACTTGCATTACTTTCATACCGAGATAGGTGCAAGCAATTGAATCTTGAACCTCTGTGGTTACGAAGAATGCAACTAAATCTGTGCTTCCTCCACAAACTCGCGTGGCGGAAAGCATATATTGGAACCTATCAATTGCACTTTCGGGAAAACACCACTTATGAACTGCGAGATAAAGAATGCATATTCTATTTACCTAAATTCAAGAGCAGTCTAAGGAGAAATTTCTATCTTCTTAGGTATGGCTCCATTTGGAATAAGCTGCCAAAAGAGATTAGATGTATTGAACATTTCTGCATGTTCAAGAAAATGATAAAGGCTTATCTGTCAACGGACAGAGCGAAATGGATCTTAAACATTCAATTTGATGATGAAAAACTGTATGAAGAAGGGCCGGATCATGTATGATACCGGAGAACATCAACTCTACTGCACCAGAGAAAACTTGATCAGCTAGGATGAGCTGATACAAACCGCTTCTTATGCTATTCCTTAACGCTACATTCCATGCGGTTTTACTCCCTTTAAACTTAATTCATATCAACTGTCTTCTGTTTAAAACCGAGAGCAAAATTATTTACTGGTGTGACGTCAGGAGCTATTTTCGTAATTTTCCCCACAAATTGATTAATTCGTAATATTGTTCTGCGATCCCTTTCGCTACATTTGTTCTCCAGTGCTAATCATTTCCCCCTCTTTTCTGAAACTAACAGTCCAGAAACATATACTTGAATTCAAGGATGGCAATAACTGATTCCCTACGCGACTTTTGCCTATGGACAACTTGTACAGTCATCTGTCTCCGGCTGTCACGCTACACAATTTATCGTATGATCGGCTCGATCGATTTCTACGCCGATGTACAAAACATACCTGCCTATTTCTTACATTAACGATATAGTACCTCTTTCACAGAATTCTTCTTTTCTATATTCTTCCTTATTTCATAGTTGGCCACGACTGGGCTGATCTCCTGTGGTGACGGATTACAGCTTCCAGATTATAAAAGACGTTACCTATGCAAGGCAAATTGCCACCAACTGACTGGCGTATAAAAAAGTGCCATAATAGAATGATCCGCATGACGGACTGGGCTGAGCCTTCATGGCCCATAATACATGTTCAAAAACAGCTCTAAAATGAACAAAACATATGATATACAGGTGATGGCTCATATGCTACTATGCCACACCGGCACACGGCCAGTTATTGCATGGAAGTGCGAGCGAAACCTTTCGAGGGAATACCTTGCATGGAAGCAGGTCCCCTGGGGATGGTTCCACGAGTGGCCGTATTACTTTAACTGGACATCTGTTTAAATCTGCTTACGTTATTGTTCCTGCTTTTTATTTTCTTTAAAGCCTTAATCCTGCCAATTAGTTTAGTACCTGTTTTTGGATCCATTGTAAAAAGCGTGAACAAATTGATTATTTTTTTGCGATCCTGTTGTACACATTGATCAGACCACATAGTTGGACTGCACCTCGAAACACCGAGGAATATAACATTTATCATTTATCATTTATCATATAGTCCGTTCCACTTGAAGGAAGAAATAGCGCAAACTTAAGCATGTGCTTAACGGCCCTCTCCGCAACGTAGCTGTGAGGATACATGCAGAAGTCTCCAGGTGAGTAGGCTGGATATACATAAAATGGATAAACATACCACATCTGTCAAATTAAGCAACACACAATCGAGTGTTGTCTTTTCGTTTTTTCATTCCCAAGCATTTACTGAACTATAACGGCACTTGCTACTACTTTGAATGTGCACATCCCATTCCTACTTCAAACTATCGTTATGCAGTAATGCATTTAAGTCGATAGACACTTAACATAATGATTTACTTATTCGATGATCCATTAAATTTTAACTTTTACTCAAACGCTCCTACGGGACTTGTTGAGCACATGCTTTGTTAACAGTGCTCAATGATTTTCCTTTGTTTATTGTTCTCCCCAGGCATTGCGAACCCGCGAAGGGGTTCACTGAAATGATTTATGAAGCTGGAGCCACACAGCAAATCAACCAGCCAATGCGCATAACCGTGTGCTCGACTCCATCATGTTTTGACTTGTAACTTACCAACTGTGAGCAACGCGTGCATGACGTTAAGGTCATAGAGCGTATTCACTCGATAATCAGTATCAGCTTGAAGCGGCTGCTACCGCATTCTCTTCGACCGGAACCAGCTTCCAACTATTGGAACGCGGAGCTTAGTGGCCTCGCTCTAGCCGCAAGCCAGTTAGGCTGGTCGTTCTCAAAGTATTCATCTACTGAAGCCTGTCGGTACATTAAAAATATGGAGCAAATGCTTTATATCCCCGATTCGCGCCATTCAAGTATCAGGTAGTTGGACCAGTCAAACCACTTTGGTTCGGTAAGGAGTTCAGAAACTGGCTCGATGCCGAGGTAGACTATGGCATACTTTCGTCTTGTCTGGCCTTGACAGAGATTCGGAGGCTTACAATAGACAGTGGAATAACTACAATGAATCAAAAGTACAACAGCGTCGGAGCTATGATGAGCGGCTTTCAGCCACAGCAAAAGTGGCTCACAAGAGGATATTTGCTTATCTAAAACAACACGTAAGACCGACAGGAAATGTGCCAATGTTAAAGGGCTCAGACAGCTCCTAACCTCGAGCACTGATGGTGCGTCCGAATGGCAGACGCACCTCGCTTCCATATTTGTAAGTGACATGCTTCCTGTGTTGAGTTCGACAGGTACCACTTCTGACGAACTAGACAGCTTGGATTGCAGCATGGATGTTTTACGTTAGATGATGGACCATCATGGAAGGACCAAGCCTGTCAAGCCTGACGGAATCACTCCAGTAATCCTCAAGTCATTATCGGCTATCATTTTGCCTTCTGTGACTGAGCTGTTCAACCGGTCCCTCTTGACCGGTTCAATACGGAAGAATAGGATATGTTCAGTCGTATAGGCAATATTAAAAGTCGGTGACCCAACAAGGTGGACAACTACCGGTTGAATAACTTGACCGCTATTTTGCAGTGCTCACCTGCTCTTGGCGAGGCACGAATGGTTCAGAGCGCCGAACCAGGAAAAGTCGGTCGAAGTCAGTTAATTTGCTGCATTAAGGCGTTTGACAAGATGAACCATGAGATTCTGCTCCACATATTGAGAATGTGCGGTTTTGGCGCCTCGCTTCACCAATAGATTAGGTGTTTTCCCTTTGATCGAAACTGGAGGGTACAGATCGATCACCAACTGACCGATTATTATGCCTTGACCACCGGCATGCTCTAGTGTACGGTACTTGGGTTCATTTTGTACCTGAGCCATATAAACAGAGCTCCACAGCTTCTCCATTTGCCTTGCGCGTTGTTTGCAGATGAAGGTGTGGAGAGTAATCGGTCTGCCCGATAACAGTGACTTGCTTCAAAGTGACCTTGCCTACCTCTCCACGTGGTCTGCAGAGGTCAACCTTCCGATAAACCAGTCAAATCGTTATTCATAAGCCAGGGTAAGAGTGGACATGGTCGGACCTACACAGTGGTCGGTCGACCCTTGTATCGCACGCCCTTTGTGAAAGAGCTCGGTGTACTCTAACTCTGCGACCTTATATAAATAGGCTTTACAAAGTGGATTTCATATGCTCCGAGTGCTAAAGGGCAGCTTCTGCACTTCGTCCGAAGAGATTACCACTCGCCTCTTCTTTTTAGTCATAAGAGCAATGTTAGAGTACGACTCACCCGCATACTGTCCTATCACTCGAGGGGAGGTACAAAGGATTGAGCGCGTACAATATGTGACCAACAGACTCATGCCCACTTTACTAGGTGTCGTGCGAAGACCAGGGTAAGCGACTAAGATTTCATACCCTGTTTTATCCTCGAGTGCAGGTTGACCTCATCATGACGCACGGGATATTACAGCTTGATGCTGATGCCATGAGTATATAATTGATCACGCTTGCCATCAGGATAGAACATGGTGGGAGCGTAGGTGCCTATAAAAGTGCCAAACTTACCTCTTCCGAATCGTAGGCGAACGGTCTTCAGTCGCACGCTGATACCAGTGCGCTCATTCACCAGCTGACCATTTATGCTATCGGATAGTGCAAACCCGACCCCATGTTCACGTGGTGCTGAGGTGGCGTTGCCCACCCACTAAAATATATTGCCGATAACAGATTCATGTAAGTTAACTTGCTCAGTGCGCCGGGTCTCGCTGAGCGCCGCAATAACGATGTTGTAGCGCGCCAGTTCCGTGCGACTAGTGCAGTGCTGCGCTCGAAACGCTCTCTCATACTCTTTTAGAGCAAAGTGCGCACGTTTAGTAAACCAATTTTGTGCGCTTTTAGCGAAATCTTATGTTTGCTTTGGCGAGAACCCTTATGGATGACGGCTATGTTTGAAGGAAACAGTGCGTAAGGTGAGACGCTGACTGGCGATATATACAGAGGAATAAGAAAGAAGGGAGGTATCCTCAGTAGCATGTTTTCACTTAACTATTCCACCAGATACAGCAGATAATGCAATCCAATTTCTAATTCCACTGCGCGACGGCCGATGCAGCTTGGTTTTAATAATATTGACGGAAAGCATTGTTTGGATTTTGGACAAGGATACCGGCAGTGTGCCCACTCCTGACATGGGAACCACTCGGGTTCTCAGCCAAAGCCTTCGAACAGTCTTCACCCGCGGGCCAGCGGGCAGAGCGCCATGAATCAGTGAACCGACTCATGCGGAATAGCGTCGTGTATGTTAGCAATAGAAGGGGGTAATCTTACTTCCACCGAGAGGTCGCCATGATAAGGCGTCTATGACAAGAGCCCACAGCGCAACTTTAGCAGTTGCGGGTCGAGGATCTATAAGAATCCTGCCACTACAAGCCTCAGCGTACCATGGGCTTTCCCGCTCTTGTGAATATATATATATATATATGTATATATTATGTGTACACGATTAGTTTCAACACTTCCTTCTCTCTTACGATTACAGGAGGACTGCCTACCTATGGTAACTCCAGGTTCTTTCGACACCACCTAGATAGTTAAATGCCATTGTGAATTGGCTGCGATTCTGCCTAGCAAAGCAACAGATTCAGTATAGGTTATTACGTTGATCCAAATCGGACAGTCATATTCCGCGTTTGCTTCATGTTCTCTTTGCTGCGTCAGCTTACAATTGTTTTTGACGACTCTCTCTTTTTGAAGCGCGTACTACACATAATGTGAATTAGAGCTTCAAGTTTGCAGCAACCCCATCTACTGATTATAGTTTGTGACCGGTGGTTATCGCATCCGATCATTTAACAGCAGAGCAAATTTCGCCACACATGAAACTTAATTTCCCTCATTGACCTAATATAAGTAACCCAAGAGACGTAGCTACTTTCCATCGATTCAAAATGCCGCAACTTGGAGTTCAAAAACATGTGACGCAGGCGCACAATCTACGGTAGTTGTAGAGAGGTGAACAACTGGCCACCACTGAGCTACTTTTCGATGTCATGTTCCTGAGAATGCAGCACCTCACAGGAGAGTCATAGTAGAGAATCCACGCCTACAGCTTGTCTTGTGTGTATGCACTGATTTTCCTAATGCAGCCATGACTCGTACCTTTAAATGACTCAGATGGCGCGTTGATGAAACCCGAGCATCTCTAAAGCTTGTCCGGCTATTCGAGCAGTAATTTGTTTTGAACAGCAAGCGCGCGCATGCATTCCCCTTGGGGTCGGTGCGCGCATAATCGAGTGCAATGTCATGTATCTTGCTGCACTCCGAATCCTTATCTTGATGGCTAGTTGAATGATGAGGCACAGACAGAACAAATTTGCCAGTCGAACGATCGAGTGCTTCGTTAGTTGGGTCAAGCGGCGCGATTCTTGCCGCTTTATTGTTTGATCACTGTCTCAGCAGTTTAATACTAACCTACACTCCTGCCTGGGACTTATCCCCCACGTGAATTAGACTAATTGGTTGCTGATAAGTGCGTGTTTAATCTTCGATTGTATTGTGAGTGCGCTTTAAACAGTGCAAAAGCTGCTTAACGATACAACACTATCTACGCTGGAATGCGGCGCGGCAATGGCCGTTAGGTGCGGAAAATGGTGAAAATTTTTTATAAAACGGCATTAAAATTGGGCGGCTTCGCAACACCACTGATGACTTTACAGCTAGTGCAGTTATCCTTGAAGTGTTTATGAGCGAACATCACAAAATACGTAGAATTACCTAGCACCATAACACCAACCAGTACGCGGTTTACAGGAATTAAAGGGAAAGAAATCTTTATCATGTTGGGGCACAACAAGTTAAGGTTTTGAACTCCAACAATATCATAATAGTTCGAATATAGAAAGCTAGGTCCATTGGTCCATTTGCTTCATTGTAATGTTCTGCCTTGCTATTCCTCTGAGCAGTTTCATACACAACGTATCGGCGGTGGTTGCTTTGTGCATTACACATTCTTCGTTCTTACCGATGCTTGCCTACTCTGATTTACTCACGTTCGCTCGTTTTCCACATAACACTCATTAGTAACTCACCAGAGTATGACATTGTTTATGAAACCTCCGTTTGTTGAAGAGGATGCACAATATTACGAAACCCTTTTAGTGTTCTCTTGTAATCGCACATGCAATATTCAACTCACAGCTTGGCATAAACAATGCTCTTCAATCAAGGTTCTTTTTGAGAACGCGCGACAGTGTCTGTGTACCGTCTCTACTATTGTGACATAATCAAACCCCTCACTCCGCTCCCTTCGTTTCACACAATAATCGTCTGGCCACTCTTCGGAGTTTGTGAAATTATGGGACAAGTTTAAGATAAACTTATGTACAACATACAATCATTTGCTTCTCAATCGACTTTCATAGTATCAGCATAGCTCTCCTTCCACCATTAGCTATAACAATCGCAGTGTCTGTGTTGCAGCATACTTCGTATTCGTAACTGTCACATGGTTAGGGTGAATTCCTTTGCCTGTGAAGTTTAAGCTTTAGTTGTCTCCCAAGTTCATTTTGTCTACATTGACCTTTCTGCTCACGATTCGAATGCCCCACAGTATAAAGTTGTTATGCGCACTGGTAACTATCATTCCAAGGTATTTATTTCGCTATAGTGCTGTCGTGGAGTTCGTTTGGCTAAACATGGCAACAAGCAATCTACAAACACCATCAATTGCATTTTAATCGAATTCCGTGTTCTCGTGCATCTTCTGTTAATCACCACTCGAACAGCTTCTTGGAATGTATAAAAAGCGGAAACCAAGTGCATGCACATCAAGGGAGTGGGATGAAGAAAAGCCCTATCAGAATCGATGTCTATGGAACGCTGTCTGTATATAAATGGCTAAACGGTGGTAATCACTGCTTTACTACTAAAACCATTGTTCGCACTCTCAAGGCTTTCTTCTGTGCAGTAGGATGTAGAACAGAATCACGGCAATCGGTGTTTTAGCAGTTCCCGTGCTCAAGCTAAAGATGTGGTGCCTGCGGCTGGAGGACCCCGTTCTAACAAACTTGGCAGTGCAGTCGATTTGTTGGATGCGATCGCTAATACTGTTCCGACAGGCAGTTTGAGGAATCCATTGTTGGCGGACGGTACGCTTTAGAGTACTTCGGGGTCCTCTTTGGTCAGTGTTTTTCATTAGCAGAATACAGCTCAACCTTATTGTGTTGCATATGTGATCCCAAACTGAAACACTGCAAGTGGAATATGCTGAACTGTGTGACAATCAAAATGAAAATCGTTAAACCCGCTTCCCATCTTTATAGGTCGACTCCCAATTGTTTATCGTAGTACGCGTGCTTTCAGGGACAACCCGTATATACAACAAATTAATAACGGTGCAAATGACAACACAGCTAGCATGTAGAAGCCTCGATGTACGTAAGTAGCTTGATTCCATAAATACCGACACGTCTGAAATCATGAGATTCCTCCTTTGCTTCGGTTGAACAAACTTTTCTGAGCGCAGGAATATAGTAAACAGTCATCGAGGAGGCAAAGATGTGTTTCCGTCTCACCTTTCGCTGCGTTCACTTGCTGTAAACTAATCGCTTGCTTTGCCATGTAAATCTCTCTTGCCCATCTGCTTGCATAATCCGACCCCAATAGGTAGTAGTTAGTTGTTGTGGCGCCAAATCCGGAATCCATTACCGAAAATCGCGCGCTTGGTGGTCCGTACACTGGCGGAGATTATTTTGAAATGACTACCCAAATCCCATGTACGCTTCCAGCAAGGTTCTTACTGTTGTAAGGATGTGTTGCTGATCTATTTATTAATTTACTTACTCTGAAATAACAGATAATGAAGCAGCCCGCGAAGCAGTGGACTTATTCCAGTACGTTACCAGCTATGGTGAAGGCAAACACAGGTATCTACCAATCCAGGAGTAGTACTTTTAATTTGCCTGGCTTGAAACACAGGCCATTCTTAGGTGCCTCTATCTCTAAGCGGTTCAGAGCGCTCTGGGCGGCCTGTGGATTGTCCCCACGCAAAGCAATAACATGGCCGCAGTCCAAGTCAGCGACTCTGTCACTTGAGAGTAGCTCAATACCGCAGATTTTAGGGTCTTTCAATTTCGTTGGACGACATGTTCAATGGCAAACTTGAAGAAGAAAGGTGAGATGGGTCAAACTTGGCGCACACTGCTGGTGACAGCAAAGGAAGTGGAAAGTCCTATGTCGTACATAGGCGCTATGCAGAAAGTCCTAGCTCGTGGGGATAGCCACTGTCCTCTGCACAGTTCGTAACTAGCGTGGTAGTGGAAGATGGGACGGGCTATCTCATAAATAACTGTCACTCACGCAGCTCCGTGGTGGTCACCCATGGCGAAGTGGCACTAGCTGCTAGCATCCTGAAGTCCTGGGGGCGGCACCTGGCAGGGGTCTGCTGGGAGACGCACCACTGACGAGACCCAGAATTTCAAATCGCTTGCGTCTGGTGCTTTTCCAGACTAGCTTAAGCCTGTTGGCTGAGAGTGATCATGATGAATTGGCTGAATTATATCAAAATCTTCACTACTACTCCTCAGAAATGAAAAGCATGCCGTAAGCCCTGACTTTTCCCGAATTGTGACTGTTGTGATCATTCAAGATGGTTACAAAATTGCCGGGTACATCTTTCCTTAGTAGACACTTCCACAACGCAGATCTAACTACTGATTGGAAAGCGGCTCAGATGTTCAAGTCTAGTGCGATTGTTAGTCTTCGGTGGACGTGACGGAATTCAAGCAGTTGGCGCAGTGTGAAGATGTGGTCAGAGCAAATTCGACCTAGACGGAAACCCGCTTGTTCCCCTCGGTAAACGGATTTTCTAGTCGCTGAGGGCCTGTGAAATAAAACAGACACGAAAATTTTAGAGTCAACCAAGAGCAAGGAAATTCCGAGGTAATTAGCGCAAACTTTACGGGGGCGTTACTTGTGAACGGGGATAACAACCGATTCACCCCATGCGATTGGCTTTCTCCTTAGTCCAAATTCTCATGTAGCATGACAGCATTTCCTTGACAAGTGCGTTCACGCCATTTTTGAATTAAGGTGGGGGTAGGCTGGTACGACCGGGGCTTTATGACGCTTCAAAGCTTTGACTGCGCTTCGGATCTCTGTTTCGGTAGCAGCATCTGTGGAGATAGGCCAAGCATCATCCGAAGGAAACGGAGGTATCAAAGTGGGCTGTGCTGAACAGTTAAGTTGGAAAGCAAAGTGCTCTGCCCAGCTGCCCAAGCGTCTGTGCAGCATTCTGGCTCCCAACTCGTCTGACTGACAGCGTGTGAAATGCAACCAGTGGTCTTGATGAGCAAAACAAAATTCGGACGTTTCAAACCGATGCAGCGGCCTCAATCTCAGCAGCTCGTTTTGACCACTAGAATTCATGGTTTAAGCAAAGGCTTGAGTTCAGATTTTGAGAGACAGATAAACGAAGCTCATTGTGCTCAGCACTGGCGGACGCAGCCCGTCGACCATCTGGCAGTTCCGAGGATCTTACTAAAATCCAGCCTCTGGTTGTGCAGCGGGTGAGTTCGCAGCTGAAATAGCTGGAGAACAGCATTGCTTGTTGCAAGTCTGACCAGTGTTGATCCACACCCAGAGCATGGGGTACAGCGAGACTTTTGCGAAGTCCCTGTTAATACTGCGTTTTCGCCATTGGGTCCTCCAGCGTGTGAGTGTTCAGTCGGGTTTGACTGACCCTGGGTGAACAGCCGATATGCATACGAATTATCGCACATACCAATGCATAACCGGTGTCAACACAAGTTGACCAAACTGATCGGTAATCGCGTACGCTGCCGCGTCACCTTCGACGTATGGCTATGTGATCAATTTGTGGCAGCGCTGGGTTGACGACGGAGGACGCCCAGGTGGCATAGCGGCGTCTAGGGTGACGAAACCTCGTACTGGAGAGGAAAAGTTGGTGGTGAGCACAAAGACTGAGCAGTCCCTCTCCGTTGTCATAGCGAACATCATCATACGCGTGCCGTCCACCGAGACTGCGTTCACATGGCAGCAGCAGACCAGTACGTGCATTTATGTCTCTGGTCATAACAACGATGTCCGTCTTATGCACCCTTAGGAGCAGTTCATAAAGATGTTGATAGAACTGGTCCTTGACTGCATCCGAGCTGCGGTCAGTGAACGCGTAGGCGGAAATCACGAAAAGAACACGTTTGTCTGCGCAATGCCTATTAACCTCACTAGCGCCACGGAGCCTCACAGAGCATAGGCGACTGTAGACTAAAATCCGGTCAAGGACAGTGGCCTCGGATCTAGCACTGAGGGCGATTCCAACACTAACTGGCCCAAATGCGGCGGACGAAGCTTTACCAGAAAGGCAAAGATAAATATGAGTGTGCGGTTGGAGTGGGGACGACAGCTGACAAACTGTGTTGGAAGCCTGCAGTCGAGTTTCACTCAGGCAGCAGATATCAATCACAGGGGCCTCCAGCACGCGAGCAAGCCCAGCTTGCTGTCCGATCTGCAGTAGTGAGCGCACGTTAAGGATTGGCAATAGGAAAGATGGCAGACTTCGTGTCTGGTAATCCCCTCTCGAGAACTGTGTGGTTGATTAGACGGGTTGCGAGAGAACAAGCTAGTCGGTGGTAGGGCTGTTCATAGTTGAAAAATCAAGTAACAATTGAAATGAGTGAGGAAAGATTATGTACCTTGGTGACGTAAATTCATAAAGCTGATGTAGTCGTAGGACATTTTACTATCACAGGGAGGGTGGTCGTAGTTGTGCGCATGCATGGTGCAGCAGTTGGCTAAATCCTATTCGATTGCCTAGGCCGAAGTAGGTGGGTTGCCTTAGGGGACCACGGCCCCGAGCCTTTGGTCGAAAGGCCTAACCCAAAAAACAGCAGGGCGAAATGAGCGTTTCATACCCGTTAGGAGACGGTGACTGAACATTCAGTGCCTACGCCTTTCAGATGACGAAAGCCAAACCTGGGGCCCGACACTCCCGAAGTCAAAGGCAGAATCCAAAGCTCGCATTGCTTGCCGGTATACAGTGTCTCCGAGAAGACAAGGGGAAGTGACTTCATTTAGTTGCGTGTAGCATCCACCAACTCACGATATTGTTAAACGGATATATGTGGCTTTTTATAGGGTGAAATCTTGCCAGGCGTAATCGCACCACGTCATGAAACACTGACGCCTACCCATTCTCCGGGAAGGGAAATACCGAACCTCCCAGCTCGCACCACGAGGCAGTTGTTCGGCAGGCCAGCCTCAGACCCTGAATAAATAGATGTAAATGATTTAAATTGTTTGTAACTTCTACCACTAATCCAAAAGTAGGATAGTCCTCTATGCTCTTTCACAGACGTTGCGTGATATTATTAACATCCAAGAATCGAAAACTCCCTGCACATGCTTATTGTTTCGTCGTCCAACTCTGCGCCGTGTACTTCGACTCCCTCAACTTGTATCAGCATTCCTGCACAACAAAACCAATCGTGCTGCTTCTTCTTTCTACGATCCCGCCTGCACTAACGCTTCCTCAGGACACCGGGTGAGGTAGCACATATTTGTCAGCATCACGCCGGTGTTCCATATACCACAAATAGCCAATGTGTAAATACACCTCTTGGATCTGGTAATCCTCCCATATTTCAATACGTTGACTCTGATCTTAATATTCCAAAACATTACGGACAAACACGGTCGTTTTAATACAGTGCCCTTGAGAATATTGGACCGAAAACCGTAATATCGTAACCGTGAAAGCACACCCGAACACACCTGCAATTAGCGCAAGCGTGCAAACCATCTACCCAAAGAAATAGGACATACAAATATCGGGCTTCAAGTGAACGACCACCGAACTGTAAGTGGGCCGATTCGTTTGATGAGAACAATGCAATGATTAGCGCATTGGTGTCTGAGAAGAATGCAGTATTTGCTGCACATATGGCAGACGCCAGTGACTTGGGGAAAAAGAGTCAGGTTCGCAAACTTCGACCGCGACTGCATCGAGAGATCCGCCGCAGTAAACGTGCATGGTGGACAGAGAAGACGAAGCAGATGGAGTGCTACGCCGAACGCCGCAAACACAAGGAATTCTTTGACTTCTTGATGGCGGCGAATGGACTAAGTTTGCAGTCACTGAGGACGGTAATCGACGGTACTTCAGGCGCTACCAGCACATAGACCGCAGACATAATGCAGATCTGACGGAAAAACTTTAACTGTCTCTTGAATAACCGTTCAGAGATTGACCGCCCTGTTTCAAACGGCCTGAAGCAGCACGATGTGAAGATGGGTTTCCCGGGCACGGCGACACTGGATGCAACGCAGAGAGCACTTGCTCAGCTGCAAAATGGCAAGTGTGCGTTTCCTGGCGGGATCCCGCCTGATGTATTGAAACTTGGCGGACACATGTTTGTGACTGTACTTTACCAGTTGGTGCAACCCGTGGGGATTGAGAAGGAGGTACCTCCTGATCTAAAGCATTACCCTATGCTACCACAGTACAGTTGCAACGGGAGCAGGCAATGTTGGACGAATTATCGTGGCCTTAGCTTGCTGAGTGTTGTAAGGTGATTGCCCGAATCCAGCTCAACCTCCTCGTCAGTCAGGTTGTGGAACCTAATGTGGCGGAAGGGCAGTGTGGATTCCGCTCGGGTCGCAGCACTATATATATGGTTTTTGCGGCTTCTCAGTTGTAGGAGAAATTCAGAGAACGACACCACCCGCTGCACTCGCTGTTTGTTGATTTTTCCAAAGCATTTGACAGGGTGAACCGTGAGGCATTGTGACTGGTGTTGGGTAAGTTTGTTTGTCCGATTTAGTATGCAATTGGAAATGTATGTCTGCACAGTGGTATGCCGGCGAGGGTGCATCTGATTGGGCAGATCTCGGATAAGTTTGCAGTTGTTTGGTGTGAAATTTGGCGGTGTCTTAGTTCCTACCCTGTTTAACATTTATCTTCATTTCATGAAGTCTTGTGCGTTTAATGCGGCTTGTGCTTGAGGTGTTCGTCTGGAGCACCTTATTGATCGTAGGACTACTGAACATCCGTCGTTTCGGTGCGAGAACCCTTGTGACCGAGTTTTGGTCACGAAGGTACTCTGACGAAGGAGCTTATAGCCAGTGGACTGCATAGTTATGGTGCTGTACTTGAGGTGAGTCGGACATATCCGCCGCATGGATTCAATCGGATACCGAAACAGCTGCTCTATGGCCAATTGCTTGCAGGGAAGCTGCACTGGGAAAACTAAGTTACCTTATAAGGACATGAGCAAATTGAACCTCTCACGTTTTAATCTTGGTTGCGGGTCATGGGAATCAAAAGCGGTTGATCGACGTGCATGGCGCGATCTGATCATGAAGGCTTTTGCCGAGGTGCGGGAGAAAGCCCACGGGCATGCAGAGAAGAAGTGGTAGTTGCGGAAGCGACAAACACCGATGGGTTGTACTCCATCGATGTCGAGCGCATGTAGCTGTAGCGCCTTCGGTCGCAAGTGCTTGAATCATAAAGGCCTACTGATCCACGAATGAGGTCACGCAGTATTAGCATCGGAAAGACGACAGGTGCTCCTGAGAAAACAGGCAGAACCGGCGCAGCGTTGTTAGGTACTCTGCATATGATTGAATAACCGCGTGCTTGCGTGCTGAGGTTTTTATTTCAGGTGATTGGTTTCCCGTATTTTGTTTCTACGTTCCTTGTTACCACATTTTAAAGTCTAGCTGAAAAATGTTCCGTGTACATACAAAACGCGGTTAACAATGGTGGGCATTTTCCTTAAATTTGTTCGCTTTCGGTGCAAATGATTTTTTTATTTATTTGTCTGTCATCATGAATCTATCGAGGATAGATTGATAACACATGAATTTCATTAGCGAAGTTAGCGAAGAGTTATGTCAGCATATTTATATACTTCATCCGATTCACTTTATTTGATATCATGGTTTAAAGTGATTGGCTGCTGCTTGATATCCCTGGTGTGGCTGCGCTCGATGTGCATATTGGCAAGCTGACTACCTGTAAATTACACACTACCTCGTTCATACTGGCTCTAGGAGATCGTTGGTCATTGCTAGAGAGGACGGAGCGCACGGTCTTCGAGATCGTGCAAGAACCGAAGCGTGGTTCTAGCAAATGGTTTGTGTGTGGAGCGGGCTGCGACCAAACCATCGCCTTGTACACGATTGATACTTTGATATTAAAGGATAGTGCAAGAGGTGCCAGTTCATGGTAGTCAGGTTGAAAGAACGCTGCCTGAAATGTAATCCAAATAAAATTCCTGTTTCAGGCTCATTATGCATGCATTATTTGGGATTCAAATACCTGTCTATCGGCACTGGCACACTTGTGAAACCAAGGTATCGGAACTAACCTGGTCAAGCACTGTTTGTCCGAAACTTTACGCAGTATCAAGATGATCAAACATGAGAGCCCTCATGCGCATCAGGAGGTTCGATCTCCCAGCTGAGCTAACGTAGATGTTAGCCGCTGCTAAATGCACATTAGAGATTTTAGTTAACGTGCCATTGAGTGTGCAGAGAAGGCAAATGAGATAAAAGATGACGCGCTTAAGACCCTAGAGTGAACATTGCCAAGGGCATTCTATGTATATGAATAACAATCTGGTACCCGCTATGTGAGCATGCTGCTCATAAATACTAAATCAGGTTCTCATCTTATTGTACACTTAGAGGTTGATTGTAGATTGCTGAAATATTTGTTGATTTCGTTTAGCTGACCCTACACACACCGAATACATACACACGGCGTCACGGTTTGGATTCAACACGCTCTACAATTGCACGGCCTCTCACACGTTCGAATGCAACTTTGACTGGAACGGTAGGCAATTCCTTTGTGCGTTTCTTCGTGAAAGTGTAGTTGGTCCAGAGTACATACGGACGGCAATTTTGGCAATGTTTGAGAGTCAAAGCAACACGCAAGAATCACACTACAGTCAATTAGGTAATGCCCACATAAGCTGCACTACTAGTCCCCGCTGCGCCGGCCACGTGAAGTGGGAGCAACCAAGTGGGAGTAACAAAAGGCGGAAATAACCGGAAATACAAAAGTGCTAATAGAAATAATAGTGCCGTAATTTCAACCAATACAGGGGATCAGTGTACACCCCAATACACCTTGGTCCCTTCACTTCGGTGTCTTCTCTTCATTCACTGGGTACGGTACTCGCCGGTAGTATATCGAACACCTCAAGTCCGTTAGCGTGAGCCGGAAACTCTCGCCACATGATTTAGGTAAGTAAGAGAAGAAATTGGGATTAAACTTCATAGGAGATTCCTCGTGACTACACCCAGGCTGACGGCCGTTGCAAATTCAGAAGAACCTTGGACAGCCGTTTCATACCTTCATGATGCATAAACCACAAATTAATTCATTAAAGAAGAGAGGCGGCTCATGCTGACTAAAGTTTAACGACCCCAATTTCTTTTGCAAAATTAATTGCAAGATTAAAGTGGACACATTTATATTTAATGGGCCAACTCTGAATACGCATTTGTAATTTATGCCTAACACCCATTTTTTGGTCATGACCTTTACGTGAGTCATCATACAGTACATCGTTGGAATCCATTGTATTAGTTACCCATTGTTATATCCAAACCCGCCACAAAGATGGCGGCGAATGTAATAAAAACCGACACTTGTAACGACACAGAAACCTCGCACTAATGTCTCAAATAAAACACGTGAGAGTTTTTCCAGATGGTTGCAATAAGTCTAAATATGGTTTACCTTGGTGCTCTTGTATGCGGTCTGGGCAGTCTACGGTGTACAACACTCGACCCTGTTTCAAACCATGACCCATTGATTTTCCAACTGAAAGGGCACGTACACGCCACGTGATATCCGACTGAACTCAGGTTGCTAATAGCTTTTGTTTCTTTGTGGCTGTCAAGAGGAGCCGGACTAACCCGGTCTTGTTCTACCGAACAGTAATTTGCAACCTCAGGTTTGGTTAAAGCAAAGGGTAATGCAAAATATGCCAAAGTGGCAATTTATTTAGCAGATTAATTTGTGGTACTCGATCGCATATATTTGCATGTGAAGAGAATAATATTAGGTGTTTAGCCACCTTCGCTACGGTTGTCAAACGACTCTGGATTTCCGGCTGACAAATCTCCTACGTTGGAATTTTAGGAAGCCTTCATAATCCTGACTAAGTTCTGCAAGGGCAACTTATTTCACTCTTCTACTTGCATACTTGTTAAAGTGCTGCCGAATTATTTGATATTCAACCAAGAGAGTGCTGAAATTGGATGCTTTATTCTGAACCATATTTGTTTATAGATTGACTACCGTAATTTCATATTGGGTTGACAACATTCCTGACCACCTGTGTATGCTAAACATGTTCGGGACTATAACTGGAATATCCAATATACCGAATGTTAGCTGAAAGGCTTTGAGGCCATGCTAGCCAGGATAGCAGCATGGTTGCGGTCTGTTAAGATGGCACAGAATATGTCTGCAGTAGTTCACCGAAATTTTCGTCAAAGTCTGAGGTTATATTCGGTCGGGACAAGTTACTTAGAATAGCAAATAGTAAACCGGACACTTTTCAAGGATTTGTAAGGGATAAAAGCAACTGTTTGACAAGGCTGGTAGGTGAACTGAAGCTGGGATTCTTGGATTAAAGTTATAAGATACAAGCAAAATTGAAAATTTGAATTTTAGTTGGCTCATAAAACTATCACGCAAAACCCTGATTTAAGTTTCCCCATGACTATATAACGGATGAGACTAGTGAGCACACTGTAAATGTTTATGTTTTGCTGTCTCCGGATTGCAAAGGCTAATAAAAGGTACTGCAAATTAGGTAGCGTGTCGTCGAGACATATTTCGAAAAGTGCTGGGAAAGGCAAGAATGACGTGACTTAAGTGTGTCGCACGTTCGGGACACACGAAAAGAACAAACATTTGTCAGAAAGCGTCTAATATTTTGTGTTGCTGGTATTATATGATGTCGCCGCAGTTCACGACACGCGTCATATAGATTTGTTCGGATTCAATAAAAGTAGTTGAAGTCTCCTTGCTGATGTACATATTCACTGCAGTTTGCGTTAGTCAAGGAAGTGAAAATTCTTCTAACAGTTTTTGTCTCTCTACGTTGTGAATTTTCAAACGCATCACAATCATGTTTTCACTATCGATACCACACTTGGATAGCACGTTCCATGAGAGGCCTCAATTAAGAGCTGTTATCTGCGGAAAGCTAGCTGGAACTTCCCGCATGTCCTCCGTAGGAGGCCGTAGTGTTGATTGGCTGTTTGTGACACCATTTTCCCTGTTTCGAGCAGCTCATGTCTTCCTTTATTATAACTCCTAGGGCTGTTTCTTATGTAGCGCGATGCAGCTGTTGTTTCACAAGTTGATATTCGTGGGTACGCTGTAGGCATATGCTCAAGAATTTGTATTTCGTTACGTTAAACAAAGGCCTTTATCCGACTGCAACGGATAGTCTCTGCTGAGTACTCCTTGCAGTGCCGCCTGATTGTCCTCTAGAATGTCCTCGAGAATGGAGTTGCGGACCATCACATGCATCCGACGTTGAATGAGGAAGTTTATTATAAAACCCGGTGTAGAAGAGTCTCAAATGTCTTATCCTCTGCTGCCTTTCTACCGCTCATTGCCTCATGATTGTGATTCCGTTTACCTCTTACCCAACTCCTTTCCCTGTCCCAACCGCTCTTTATCATATGGCTCTTAATGAAGATTGTGTTCCGTGCCAAGTTAATTAAGTTTAGTTGTAATTTAAATATATAGACGACCTGCATTTGACCATGCATGCTTTGACCCATATTTCTAAGTTCTGAAACAGACGTAATTGTCTCTTCATGTGGCCTCGCCTCATGTTCTCAGTTTGTGCTGTTCCGTATTAATTTTCTCCATGTGGCATTTGGATACTGGCGAGTAAGACGTTTCGCACGTCGCATGTGCCCTGACGATGTTGAGATATTATGTGAGTAGAGTTCACAGACATGGAGCCACGTCGTCCGTGAAGACAGTGGTAAATGTTACTCCATGTACAATTGAAACACTTGCAATACCATCAAGGTGTGCGTGTGTAAGGCACTGGCTGAACACCCACATTCCACGCAACTTCCCTTTCCGATTAGTCATGTATAAGCCTGTTAAATCCACAGTACATTGAGACGAGCTTATTCTACGTGAAGTTGAAGCTTAACTAGTTGGCTACCTTGGATGGTTGTCCCTGTTTTATCCGCCTGCGCCAAAAGCACAACTTGTTGACGTATTGTACCTTACAGCTTGTAATTATTTTAATAACATGGTATTCCATTTCCGATGTTGTATTGTAGATTCCGGCGGAAACGCGTTAACTCGAGACTTCCAAGCAAATTGTCGATTACACCCAGCACAGGGTTATGGATTCCATATATCCGAAAATTAGGTTAGGATTAACACTAAAGTTCAGCACTAAATCCTGTTGGTGGGGGAATTTTTCTTCACGAATCAAACGGACACCGTGATTTCGTTGAGTTATGTAGGAATCCCAGTTGTGCATGCTTGGACAAGTTTTATTAGCGTGCCAGGCTGAATCCCTTAAGTCTATGCATTATCGGTTCCGACTCCTCTGGAAACACTTACAATTTTGGGTGTACTCGCTGTTGTACACTAGTTAGTGATCATGTACTTGTCCGATGTTATGATGGCGGGAACCGTATCAAATTTGACTTGAGTTCGTGCCCGCTTGCTTTCAACTAGTATGCTAGGTAATTTGGTTAATATCCTAACTTATTTCTACCAGTCAAGTATCTCTATAAGCGATATAACAGAGCCTTATGCGTGGGATTTCATATCTGATTAGCAGCGAGAATTCATGTGTTCGCTTACTTCGGACATACATTTTCTTATTTTCCATAATAAGTTAGTTACTCGCATCATTTTTGTGAAAATGCATTTACTTCATCACCGGTCTTATACATAGCCAAGGGCATATGACGATGTTGACTGATTGAGTGGTCGTTTAGTACATGATGTCGTACTAGGCGGAAAAGAAGAGCCAACAACATAACCTGTCAGTTATGAGCTACGAGACGCACAACCGAGCAATCAAGGAAGAAACTCTAGTCGGCCTCATTTCCTTGCGCCTTAGCCACCGTCTCCTGGGAAGAAGCACAAATTTGAAACATTTTCAGCTTAACTGAGCATTGTTTTCTATCCAATATGCTGCGAAATCTCCATGATTATTATTAATGTGTCCGGTTTGGAGTGAACTAATTATTCGTCTGTACTTCCTCATTGTTGGATAGCTGAAGCGACCGGTATCACATCCTAGGATTCCACTCTGCTCTTTGTGCACACGGTGGTGCTGTTAAATATGCTCAGCCGAAACCATTCTTGAAGGAAATGATGGGTGTGGTCGGCGTAGTCATACCGACAGCAAGCCGTTAGTAATGAAGTGGCCTATTTCCTATCGAATTGATAGACAGAAAGCTGTGCCTCATTGACACTCAACGCACAGTTAAAAGTAGAAAAGGGCTGCGCACCTAGAAGCGTGGGGATATTTGTGGGTCAGGTTTTTGTCACTAAGTCGTCTATATTGCAAAATAAAAATAAGTGGGACTAGCGCAATCTAGGGTCCATTGACGTTGGCTTACACTTGAGTAAGAGAGGAATCAAGTACTTCACAATTTCGGACGTGGGGCAAGCTTCCTTATTAGAACAACGGTTGAAGGCCCAAGTCGTAAAACTCCGGTGTACAGCTCCTCTGAAAAGATATAGCAAAATCGCTTCAATATGCAATGTGGTCAACAGGACATTTTGAAAGAGGTATATTTACAAATGCATCTAACTGCCAGTTAGTGAGTGTATACGAAAATATCTTAGCACGCAAATAACCAGACACCCAGTAGAGAGTGTCAGCAAGAACAGTGGATGGAAGCAAAGGGAAAGCCGGTTCATCCAGCGAATACAACAGGTCACGTTGCCACCGTAAAAGGATAACAGTTGAATTACGTCGGTGAATCGGATGGAATAGTTAAGGCTAGTATGTACGAGGATCAAACTGAAAGAACAGACAACTCGCTGAGTGGTTCTTCCTACGCAGTGACAATGCAAAATATTAAAACAACAAACATTTTGATAACGCGTTCATCCCAGTAGTTCACAAGCTACATAGCAGAGCCTAGTCCGGAAAAGCGCCAGACATGTTTCTTCCTAGTGGGGCTCGTCAGTAGTGCGCATTCCCTCTGTCCTCTAAGGAGAGTCGAACCCATGACCGCTAGAGGCAGATGCCAACTAGCGAGCAGCTTAAGCCACTGAGCCATGGGGGAGGTTGGCTGGGCTACATACTTTGCAACATACTTACTTACATACTTACTTACTTACATACTTTGCTACATACTTTGCACCACCTATCTCTCACTGTCACTGACAGTGGTTAGCCTGCTAGGTGATGACGTCCTCTTAATAGACACTATTTCCATGGCATTTGAAACTAGGAGAGACTATTTTTATTTTACACTCCAAACAGGGCGAAACGCGTCTGGCGCTTTTCCGGACTAGATTCTGCTATGTAGCTTGTGAACTATTGGGGTGAAAGCCTTATCATAAATACAACTAAAATCCTGATACTCGTGAGTAATGTAAGATAAACACTGTTGTCGAAACCGATGACGAAGTTGTAAACAGTGGCTTCGACGAATCCGCAGTTGACCGAGGTGAACTTAATGACTTAAAATGAAGTCTGTCATGCGCTCCCTAGATAAAAAGTGAGGGCAAAAGAAGAGCCATAGGAAACTCCACCATATGAAAGGTGGTTTTCTCCGGGCTGCACAGAGAGACACGATGAATCATAGTGAACAACGATTGCAGTAATCCTCTTTCTACCTCTTTGTAGGAAATAATTGTGGTCTAGACACCCAGCGCTAATTAGCTTGTGTATTGGCTAAAGCGAAAACTGCCTAGTGAATAAGTATTGCAACGTGCATTCGGAGCTTCTGGTCCCAAATGAACGTCAACTGAGTAAACTGAATAAAAACACATATCCGAAACGCCGGACAAAATAAATGCCACAACACTTGAAGCCATGTAACTGCATGTATCTACACAGAAATAAGCTCAACTTTTCAGTCATGGATCAACACGCATAGACATAAGGTTAAAGTGTCAACAAATCGTCTTAACTGCACTGACAACTCAGTCAACAAAATTAGGTGGAACGCACCAGTTAGTTCATATAATTCAATCACACATCTACTAGCGGTGGGATTCCGGATGAGCAGAACAGTACCCATCATTTAATAAGCTGAAACCGGTAGTAAATATTGTGCTTTTCCACACCACACGGAGTACTGAGCTGCCCACGCTATGCAAAATTTCGGTGTAAAACGAATTACTATGTAACAAAGGATAAAGGTAAGATACATTGTCCTTTCGATCTCGCTGATAAATTAATAACTTTCAATTGTAATTTTCGTGACGCACACGTTAAAAGGCCTGATGGTTGCCAAATACAATCAAAATAAAAGAATTAGAATCTCAGTACGGGGGTTTGTTGCAGCTGCTTCCTCGACAAAACGTAAACAAAAGTTATAAACATTCCGGGAAAAGTCATTTCCGTAGTCTTCTTCAAATTCAAAGTGTCCTCGCCTATGATAGAAGAGGACAGAAAGGCCATCCTATCAACCAGCTAACAAGGCAAGTCCAGAATGTGTTAAGAAGACACCCGCATCTGAGATAACAAGAAACCCTGCCCAGAACCTGGTCACAAAGCGGACTGTTGGATCTGAGATACGGCTAATATGATCATTCACTGTATTCTTGGGACAATTCATCTCTTCAGCTGGCAAGCTTCATGGCTTGGGATGCAACAACTTTGCAATGAAAAGAAAACTAGCAGGCGGTAAACGCATAAATCCTTATCCAATCTTATCAAAGCACCAGTGAGAGAATTTAGGGACAAGGTAATTAGCAACACGATCTGTTCTAGCGACCATGCTGTCATGTGGAGCAGTGCTTTTGTGATGATGTCATGGTCAACTTGCATCATCGGTCTGTGTCGATCCGCATGTAGGCAGACTTCATCGATGTCACTGTCATTAGCGAAGCACAACTGAAGCAAAGGAATGGGAATCCATGTGGTTTTTTGGGTGGGAATTCATATGAGCTGAATTTCGTCTTTCAAAAGAGAGAACAGTGGAACGGTGGTATAATAGGAGAAAAAGAGAAAATGCCTGACAACCCCATTGAACGAGGAGAAGAACCAGAAAAACGGTGAAGACAACATGGGGATAAAATACAAAGCGTGTTGGCAAACTCATCCTTACGTGGGAATTCAGGCATGCGTAAAACATCCTGTCACAATGGTGTACGGTTACCGCTGGTTGGTGCACCGTTTTCCGTTGTATCCTCTTCCTATATACAAAGACTATATTTTCGGTATGGTGGTCTGTTAGAGCAATGCCAATTTAAGTTATAAGAAATAAATTGAAGAATCCCAGCGATTATGGCATTCGCTGCACGGCAACGGGACACAAAGAGAAAAACCTTCTGCCAACCTGCTAACGGGCAGTATTGTGTGGCTAAATCAAACTAGTAGCCCTCCAGATTCACACTACTGCCATCTTGTAGTAGGAGGCGACAGACGTTATTAGGATACCAAAAATAATTGGTAGACTACTACTAGGTCTCTATGCAGACGTCGAAACTGCTCGTTGCATTAAGCTAGAATACTCATCGTAAAATGATAGGAAAATTGAAACAATCCCTTTATGTTCCGCTTTGCTTCTTCACTGCAAAGTTATTTTTGTCATGTCTGCCAAACCCGTTAACGTCGGAAATTACGTAAAATACTGCTGAGAATATGGGATTGATAATTGTAATATCGAAACCGCGAATGCAAACACAAACGCACCTGCAATTAGCGCAAGCGTGCAGACCATCTACCCAAAGAAATAGGACATACAAATATCGGGCTTCAAATGAACGACCACCGAAATGTAAGCTGAACAGCTTGTAAGTGGACAGATATGCCATAGTACAGTAGGAGAATGGTTCCGTTTGCCAAGTAAGCAGGTGCACACGTTCAGCAATGCGACGGCCAAGGTCATAGAAGAACGATCTGCGGATTGGAAGCTATGAATCTCGGCTGCGGACAAACAGGCTAAATTCCATTGTCGGAAAATGGTTCCCGTTTTGTGAACCGTCCTCCACGAAGGAGCATGGTGATACACAATCGTCCACGATTTGTCTGCACGCCGTCGGTCATCGCGCGCTGATTCCTCGGTTATATGGTCAGGGCGGTTTAAACCCTGCAAAAGCTGCACGAGGTACATAAGCATCAAAGCTGGAATGCGGCGGGTAAGCAGCAGTAAATTTCTAAAAATAGTGAAAAATCCCAAAACTAGTTTTCAACGCCAGAAAAGCTGGTCAGCAGCGCACCACTACGGAAGTGCAAATTAACTGCAAATTAACTGGAATTCGTGATCTCAACAATTGATCAGTACGGGGACTGCTGTGGAAGAAGTGGGAAATCGCTAAGACAGAGTGATCTAGACCTCAGCAATTAGCGTTCCTTTGTAGATGCTTGTTATCGCAATTAAGCAGATAACCAGTTGTGACTAAGGCTCTTTAGCCTGAAAGATAGCTTTGGCAGAATATGCATAACTTTATACTAGGCCATTCACATAAGAGATATACTGGACTGGGAAAGGAGAATTTGCTCTCGTACATTAATGTTGTTTCATTATTTCTCAGGAAATTTATTGTCAAGAGTGAATCAAGTTGCATGGAGTGCAGAAGCCACATTTCTGGACCAAATCTAATGCACGCCGATATAAAGCTTTACGTATTAAATGACGTGCGAGACTAATTCGATGGGCTAACTGGTCAACAAAGAAGGGAACCCGTCTTTGTCTTTCTGCAAGGTGACCGGTGATTTGATGTTCTGTATACTCATCCAACGCCAGAGATTCTCTAAGCCAATAAACACGAAAACGTTGCTCAACCTCGTAGCATATTACTGCGCTTTCACCTTTTTCACTTGATCCACAATTGTGTCCACCTCGAGAGCAGCAGTTGTATAGCAAACGTTTGGGTCGGTTTTGCTAATCTCTGCCCTCTGTGGCGCCTACGAGACGTCACTCTCTTCCAGAAAGGCAGAGCGTGCAATACACCGTTCGTACACTTAAGTAGATGGGGCAAAACCGGATATAAACATCAACGAAGGCTGTGTTTAAAGTGACCACCGGCGTTTTGCTTGCAGTGCTGATATAGCCTGCGACAGGTGGCTAGAACTTTCCACAATGGTTTCGCGGTGATGGCGTAACACTCGTTCATGATGATATCTTTCATTTGTTTTACCGGATCTGACCTTGTCTTAGAAGTTTCGTTTTTAATAGCCCCATAGAAAGGAATACAAAGAGTTCAAATCTGGTGACCGGGTAAGCCACTACGTTGGTGCGCCCCGGCCGATTCATCGGTGGCCTAATATTCCACCCAGATAATCAAGTACCATTTAGGTATAATGTGTAGTTGCGCCACCATGTTGTCACAAAATGTACTGTATAAGCCCATGACTGACAATTGCAGAAGTACGCAGGTCTGCAGCATTTCCTTGTACCACGAGGCTAGGAAAGGTATGGCATTGGTGATTCACAAAAAAAACAACCTGGCGGTCACATTACTGGAGAAGAAAAATTAGCCCACAGTTGTTGAACAGCTAATCTGACACAAACTATGAGCTTTGGACTATCTTACCTACGTGAAGCTCGGTGACGTCGTGGATTACATTTTGCCTAAAAATACAACTTCTCTAATCTGTTCAAAGAAAATTCCATTTTATAACTATTATTAGGAGGACAGCTATTAGACATCCATTTATTGTGAACGAGCTTGATAGCTATTCTTTACTCTTCCTATTTTCTATTTCTTGACTGTTGTTTAAACGCACTACTGGGTTCGCCCGATTGGTAAATCCACGTCATTGTTAGTGGACGCTCATCGTCATGCCCTTCTCAGCAGCGCTATTTGCAAGAACATATTCTATAAGTTTTTGCTTCTCATCACTGTTCTACTTGGTTATGTTAAAGGAATATTTGGTTGTCACACAATTATTGTACTAGTTTTCAACTTTTGGGTCTGCATTCCTTATTCTTGGTTGTTTCGTGACTTTTGTTTAAACGTTTCATTTCGTCATTCTGATTGGCCAGTGCCCGTCACTGTAAATGGTCGTTCGCCTTACGCTTGGAGTCCAACGATGCTATTATTAAGGATCTACGCGATTCGCTCTTGAATACACGGTTGCTTATTCGCCGTTGCATTTGATGTTTTCCTTCAGTTGGTTGGCTCAAGTGTACTTGAGTAGCTTCCCTTCATTTTGCATTCCAACTATATAAGCAACTGTGATTTCATGTATACAAGTCTCCTTTTGGCTCGTCTTGGACTACTTCTTGCGGTCGTGGGGTGAAGGCGTCGGCGGCGACACAACAGGTAGAATAAGGAAATGAATATCCATGTTATCCAAGCACCAGCAGCTAAAGGCATGTCGGTACTCCAGATCGCACGGGTTCAAAACATTCATAGAAATGGAAACATACAGGTGACATACTTTGTTTTGAAAATCAGCTGCACAGCGTAACTGTTGGTGCGACAATGCTGGGTAAGACCGGGACCTTTGGTTAATTTGCGAAATATAACACAAGCAAGAATTACATCGGTAAGGGTGTGATACAGCTCAACCGTTTTAGCGTTGCAAACACCACCAGTTTTCGAACTTTTCACCAGCTTTAGAAATTTCCTGCCGCTTACCACCTCATTCCAGTGTTGATGCTGTTTTATCTCACGCAGTTTCTGCAGCCGTTAAACCGAACAGACCATAGAACCAAAGAATCACCGCTTTCAGATCAACTGCCAAGTGTTGTACCACCGGTTGCAGATAAGTCACGCACAACGATTTATCACCGTATTCCATCTTGTAGTCACTGTTCCCAAAACAGGAGCCATTCTCCGACTACGGAATGTAGCGTGTTTGTCCGCAGACCAGGTGCACAGCTTTCAAACCGTAAAACGTTCACCTGAAGCCCAGCATTTATATTTCCTCTTGTCTTAGCATTAACTACCGAACCCATGTCTACAGAAATCTTCCATCGTACGCTTGCCAATCAAATAGTTTTGGGGCACGGGGGCCGCATATAAGCTATCGGTCTTGCGCTTGTATCGTGGTCGCACTCTCACATTTCAACATGTTCTTAGCGGTCGCATTGCTGAATGTATGCACATGCTTACTTCGCAAACGCAACTATTCTCCGACTGGATTGTGGCCTGTCTGTCCACTTACAAGCTGTTCAGCTTACATTTCGGTGGTCGTTCATTTGAAGCCCGATATTTGTATGTCCTATTTCTTTGGGTAGATGGTCTGCACGCTTGCGCTAATTGCAGGTGCGTTTGTGTGTGCATTCGCGGTTTCGATATTAAGATTATCAATCCCATATTCTCAGCAGTATTTTACGTAATTTCCAACGTTAAGGGGTTTGGCAGACATGACAAAAATGACTTTGCATTGAAGAAGCAAAGCGGCACATAAAGGGAATGTTTCAATTTTCATTGTTTCAATTATATAGCCCAGCCAACGTCCCCCATGGCTCAGTGGCTTAAGCTGCTCGCTAGTTGGCATCTGCCTCTAGCGGTCATGGGTTCGACTCTCCTTAGAGGACAGAGGGAATGCGCACTACTGACTAGCCCCACTAGGAAGAAACATATCTGGCGCTTTTCCGGACTAGGCTCTGCTATGTAGCTTGTGAACTACTGGGATGAACGCGTTATCAAAATGTTTGTTGTTTTAATATTTTGCATTGTCACTGCGTAGGAAGAACCACTCAGCGAGTTGTCTGTTCTTTCAGTTTGATCCTCGTACATACCCGCCTTAACTATTCCATCCGATTCACCGACGTAATTCAACTCTTATCCTTTTACGGTGGCAACGTGACCTGTTGTATTCGCTGGATGAACCGGCTTTCCCTTTGCTTCCATCCACTGTTCTTGCTGACACTCTCTACTGGGTGTCTGGTTATTTGCGTGCTAAGATATTTTCGTATACACTCACTAACTGGCAGTTAGATGCATTTGTAAATATACCTCTTTCAAAATGTCCTGTTGACCACATTGCATATTGAAGCGATTTTGCTATATCTTTTCAGAGGAGCTGTACACCGGAGTTTTACGACTTGGGCCTTCAACCGTTGTTCTAATAAGGAAGCTTGCCCCACGTCCGAAATTGGGAAGTACTTGATTCCTCTCTTACTCAAGTGTAAGCCAACGTCAATGGACCCTAGATTGCGCTAGTCCCACTTATTTTTATTTTGCAATATAGACGACTTAGTGACAAAAACCTGACCCACAAATATCCCCACGCTTCTAGGTGTGCAGCCCTTTACTACTTTTCACTGTGCGTTGAGTGTCAATGAGGCACAGCTTTCTGTCTATCAATTCGATAGGAAATAGGCCACTTCATTACTAACGGCTTGCTGTCGGTATGACTACGCCGACCACACCCATCATTTCCTTCAAGAATGGTTTCGGCTGAGCATATTTAACAGCACCACCGTGTGCACAAAGAGCAGAGTGGAATCCTAGGATGTGATACCGGTCGCTTCAGCTATCCAACAATGATGAAGTACAGAGGAATAATCAGTTCATCCCAAACCGGACACAGTAATAATAATCATGGAGATTTCGCAGCATATTGGATAAAAAACAGTGCTCAGTTAAGCTGAAAATGTTTCAAAAATTGTGCTTCATCCCCGGAGACGGTGGCTAAGTAGCAAGGGAATGAGGCCGACTAGAGTTTCTTCCTTGATTGCTCGTTTGTGATTCTTATAGCCAATAACTGACAGGTAATGTTGTTGACTCTTCGTTTCCGCTTAGTATGACAACATGTACTAAACATCCACTCAATCAGTCGACATAGTCATATCCATTTGGCTATGTCTAAGACCGGTGATTAAGTAAATGCATTTTCACAAAAACGATGCGAGTAACTAACTTATTATGGAAAATAATAGAATGTATGTTCGAAGTAAGCGAACACATGAATTCTCGCTGCTAATCAGACATGACCGCTTTCGCATAAAGCTCTGTTATATCGCTTGTAGAGGTACTTGACTGGGAGAGATAAGTTGGGAAAGTAAACAAACTATCTAGCTTACTAGTTGAAATGAAGCGGACACGAACTCAAGTCAAATTTGCTACGGTTCCCGCCATCATAATATCGGACAAGCACATGACAACTAACTAGTGTACAATAGCGAGTACACCCAAAATTTTAAGTGCTTTCAGAGGAGTCGGAACGGAAAATGCATGTACTTAAGAGATTCAGCCTGGCAAGCTAATAAAACTTGTCCAAGCGTGCACAACTGGGATTCCTACATAACTCAACGAAATCACGATGTCCGTTTGATTCGTGAAGAAAAATTCCCCCACCAACAGGATTTAGTGCTGAATTTTAGTGTTAATCCTAACCTACTGTACGGACATATCAATAAGCGCCAGCGAATGCATCGTAGAATCTAAGTTATACTTTCGGTATATGTTTCGGCGATAATTATAAAGGCGACCAAAGCGCTTGGACAACACTAAACAGCACTTTCCAGAGTGAGTCGTCATCTCACCCGGCTTGAGTACAGCTCACATGACCCCAGTTTTAGGCCACTTGTCCTTCGTGACAACGAAAGAGATGAAAGGACTACTGCTCTTACACGTGCACAGCTCTCATGGTGTTGAAGACATAACCCCGTATCCATTAAAGAAAACTTCCATGAGCATCGCCGAACCATTAGCTCGGTTATTTCAACGATGCCTTGATGAGAAGCGGATTCCTGAGGTGTGGAAACTGGGAGTACACACTCCTGTTTACAGAAGTGGCAACCGTTCGGAACCCTCGAACTACCGTACAATGCTTCTCCTCCCGGTAGTATCCCAAGATACTGAAGGCAGTATCGCTGTGGCGCTGATGGGATACTTTAAGAATAACAACATCATAGTGTAACGGTAACAGGGATTCCGCCGAAGTAGGTCCCACAATTCAAGCTTGTTGCTAGCCAGACCAAGCTGGACGGAATCATCAAATGCCATGGTGACAGTTTACATTGTTTATCTATACTTCTCTTATACGTTCAACCGCCTGGACCACTGCAAGTTCTATCATAATTTTCGGATAGATGAAATCCATAACCCTGTGCTGGGTGTAATCGACAATTTGCTTGGAAGTCTCGAGTTAACGCGTTTCCGCCGGAATCTACAATACAACATCGGAAATGGAATACGATGTTATTACAAATACTTACAAGCTGCAAGGTACAATATCTCAACAAGTTGTGCTTTTGGCGCAGGCGGATAAAACAGGGACAACCATCCAAGGTAGCCAACTAGTTAAGCTTCAACTTCACGTAGAATAAGCTCGTCTCAATGTACTGTGGATTTAACAGGCTTATACATGACTAATCGGAAAGGGAAGTTGCGTGGAATGTGGGTGTTCAGCCAGTGCCTTACACACGCACACCTTGATGGTATTGCAAGTGTTTCAATTGTACATGGAGTAACATTTACCACTGTCTTCACGGACGACGTGGCTCCATGTCTGTGAACTCTACTCACATAATATCTCAACATCGTCAGGGCACATGCGACGTGCGAAACGTCTTACTCGCCAGTATCCAAATGCCACAAGGAGGAAATTAATACGGAACAGCACAAACTGAGAACATGAGGCGAGGCCACATGAAGAGACAATTACGTCTGTTTCAGAACTTAGAAATATGGGTCAAAGCATGCATGGTTAAATGCAGGTCGTCTATATATTTAAATTACAACTAAACTTAATTAACTTGGCACGGAACACAATCTTCATTAAGAGCCATATGATAAAGAGCGGTTGGGACAGGGAAAGGAGTTGGGTAAGAGGTAAACGGAATCACAATCATGAGGCAAGGAGCGGTAGAAAGGCAGCAGAGGATAAGACATTTGAGACTCTTCTACACCGGGTTTTATAATAAACTTCCTCATTCAACGTCGGATGCATGTGATGGTCCGCAACTCCATTCTCGAGGACATTCTAGAGGACAATCAGGCGGCACTGCAAGGAGTACTCAGCAGAGACTATCCGTTGCAATCGGATAAAGGCCTTTGTTTAACGTAACGAAATACAAATTCTTGAGCATATGCCTACAGCGTACCCACGAATATCAACTTGTGAAATAACAGCTGCATCGCGCTACATAAGAAAGAGCCCTAGGAGTTATAATAAAGGAAGACATGAGCTGCTCGAAACAGGGAAAATGGTGTCACAAACAGCCAATCAACACTACGGCCTCCTACGGAGGACATGCGGGAAGTTCCAGCTAGCTTTCCGCAGATAACAGCTCTTAATTGAGGCCTCTCATGGAACGTGCTATCCAAGTGTGGTATCGATAGTGAAAACACGATTGTGATGCGCTTGAAAAGTCACAACGTAGAGAGACAAAAACTGTTAGAAGACTTTTCACTTCCTTGACTAACGCAAACTGCAGTGAATATGTACATCAGCAAGGAGACTTCAACTACTTTTATTGAATCCGAACAAATCTATATGACGCGTGTCGTGAACTGCGGCGACATCATATAATACCAGCAACACAAAATATTAGACGCTTTCTGACAAATGTTTGTTCTTTTCGTGTGTCCCGAACGTGCGACACACTTAAGTCACGTCATTCTTGCCTTTCCCAGCACTTTTCGAAATATGTCTCGACGACACGCTACCTAATTTGCAGTACCTTTTATTAGCCTTTGCAATCCGGAGACAGCAAAACATAAACATTTACAGTGTGCTCACTAGACTCATCCGTTATATAGTCATGGGGAAACTTAAATCAGGGTTTTGCGTGATAGTTTTATGAGCCAACTAAAATTCAAATTTTCAATTTTGCTTGTAGCTTATAACTTTAATCCAAGAATCCCAGCTTCAGTTCACCTACCAACCTTGTCAAACAGTTGCTTTTATCCCTTACAAATCCTTGAAAAGTGTCCGGTTTACTATTTGCTATTCTAAGTAACTTGTCCCGACCGAATATAACCTCAGACTTTGACGAAAATTTCGGTGAACTACTGCAGACATATTCTGTGCCATCTTAACAGACCGCAACCATGCTGCTATCCTGGCTAGCATGGCCTCAAAGCCTTTCAGCTAACACTCGGTTTATTGGATATTCCAGTTATAGTCTCGAACATGTTTATCATACACAATTTGTCAGGAATGTTGTCAACCTAATATGAATTTACGGTAGTCAATCTACAAAAAATATGGTTCAGAATAAAGCATCCAATTTCAGCACTATCTTGGTTGAATATGAAATAATTTGGCAGCACTTTAACAAGTGTGCAAGTAGAAGAGTGAAATAAGTTGCCCTTGCAGAACTTGGTCAGGACTATGAAGGCTTCCTAAAATTCCAACGTAGGAGATTTGTCAGCCGGAAATCCAGAGTCGTTTGACAACCGTAGCGAAGGTGGCTAAACACCTAATATTATTCTCTTCACATGCAAATATATTCGATCGAGTACCACAAATTAATCTGCTAAATAAATTGCCACTTTGGCATATTTTGCATTACCCTTTGCTGTAACCAAACCTGAGGTTGCAAATTACTGTTCGGTAGAAAAAGACCGGGTTAG
>OX104065.1:83908597-83931014 GCA_944474145.2 Dicrocoelium dendriticum | reverse complement strand
ATACTAAATCAGATTATCATCTTCTTGTACACTTAGAGGATGATGGTAGATTGCTGAAATGTTTATTGATTTCGTTTAGTTGACCCAACACACACTGAATACATACACCGGTGCCATGGTTTGGATTCAACACACTTTACAATCGCACGGCCTCTCACATGTTCAAGTTCGACTTTGACTGGAACCGTAGGCAATTCCTTTGTGCGTTCCTTCGTGAAAGTGTCGTTGGTCCAGAGTAACATACGGACGGCAATTTTGGCAATTTTGAGAATTAAAGCAACAAGCAAGCATCACACCACAGTCAATTAGGTAATGCCCACATAAGCTGCACTGGCAGTCTCCGCTGCGCCGGCCACTTGAAGTGGGAGCAACCAAGTGGGAGTAACAAAAGGAGGAAATAACCGGAAATACAAAAGTGATAATAGTAATAATAGTGTGGTAATTTCAACCAATACAGGGGATCAGTGTACACCCCAATACACCTTGGTCCCTTTACTTCGGTGCCTTCTCTTCATTCACTGGGTACGGTACTCGCCGGTAGTATATCGAGTACTTCTGTTAGAACACAAGGGGCAGGCGGTAATTGTTTATTGCTAAAGTGGCTTACGCTACTTGTGTTCATCCATACCTTGGAGGCGTTCGCTCAACTGAGTGATCTCCATAGAGTGTTCCCCAACTAGTGCTTGCCACAGTGTTCACTTCTCGTGCGCTTTGAACTGTAATCCTGATGTCATCTTCAACTTTGGGGAAGTCGGCAGGGCTCGCTGTTGGTGTGTCATCTTGCACCACCACACTACTTATACTGGCGCAGTAGTGTTTACCTTTAATCCACCACACTCCCCCCTCCAAAAGACTCGCGTCAGCTGCCTTCCGTCGGAGTCGTTCTGACCGCCGGGGATGTTCACTGTATGAACATGTTTCCTCCTCCAATTCGTACCACTTCCTCAGCTCGCAGGCATTCACCCTCCGCGATTCACCTTGCCGAGCGGCTGTATACACTGGACCTCGCCGGTCGACTACGTAGTACGGTCCTTTCCACTTCGTTAGAAGTTTCCTCTCCCCTGGACCGCAAATGGGATAGCGTTGATGGCCCTGTACTTCACTTTCGAACCAACCTGAAACTCGATATTCCTTCCACCTTTGCAGGTCTGGAACTTCGCCATCCTCCGCGCCTGAGTCGCCTGTAGGTTGCGGTTGGCGGTCTTTCGGTTATTCCGTGTCTCCTCAGGAGATATATGGCAAGTTGGCCACATTCTAATCTCTAGGTCCACGGGTAGACGAGGTTGTCGACCGTACATAAAATGGAATGGTGCTTTCTTCGTGGAAGCCTATTTGGTTGCTCGATGGGCCAGCAACAGTAGCGGCAAAGTTTCCTCCCAGTCTCCACCTTTTGCTGCTATCCACTCCTTGATTGTTCTATTGTTACGTTACGGCAGACCATTTGTTTGCGGGTGGTATGGGTGGTGCGCAATCTCTTAAGGCCAAGTTTCTCCAAACAGTTCCGGAATTCTGCACTCTCGAAGCACGGCCCTTGGTCTTTTAATATGGCCTTTGGGATTCCGTGAGCCGCTACCAAGTGATTCATGACAGTATGGGTAACGGTGCTAACCCGTTGATCCGGGATTCCTGTCGCCTCAATCCATCGCGTGAAGTGCTCCGTCATCAATAAAATGTACTGGTTACCACGCCTGGTCAATGGAAACGGCCCCATCACGTCGACCGACCAAAGTTCACCAATTTCTGAGACCGGGATCGTCATCATTTGCTGCTGCATTCCTCGGCAATCCGGTTTCATGAGCTGACATTGTCTGCACGAAAGCACGCACTTCTCAACGTCGCTTTTCATCCCGGGCTAATACGCGCGTTGTTTCAGCAGATCGTAGCTCCTGGAACAACCTGTGTGCGCCATCTCGTGACAAGAAACTACCAGATTCCGTTTTAGTTTCATTGGAATGACTGGCACCGAAGGGTTGCTACCTCCTGGTATCCACATTAAGATCCCTGCTTCGTGCACTTGCAGCTTTCCCAGTTCGTTTTCAAACGGTCCCAGCTGCTTAAGTTGGTTTTTGTTGAAGTTTGTCTGACCTGCTTATCGCGCGGTGATCAACTTGCGCAGGAGTTTGTCACTACGTTGCACAGATGCCAACCGTTCTGGATCCTGCTCGCACAGTATACAGTTAATATCGAAAGCTACGCTCAGCAGGTCATCATCATCTATCATGCGTGACAGGAAATCCGCCGTCTGATTTTCCCTCCCCGGCACGTGTTTTATCGTGAAATCATACTCTTGTAGGCGCAATGCCCATCTCGCCAGCTTTCCTCTGGGGTCTTTCGCAGACTTAATCCACCCCAACGGTCTGTGGTCTGTTTCGACGTGAAATCGCTGGCCCAGGAGATATGACCACCATTTATCCAACGCCCAGCCAATTGCGAGACATTCTTTCTCTATGGTTGAATATCTGCGTTTCGCAGGTGTCAACGTTCGGCTGGCATACTCAATCGTCCCATGGTTTTGTTTCAATACCGCACCGATTCCGACATCGCTGGCGTCAGTGGCTACCGTGAACACCTCACCAGCAATGGGCAATTTCAGGATCAACTCCTGCCTTCCCATTTCCTGTAGAATCTGATCAAAGGCTCGTTAAGCTTCTGCATTCCAAGTGAATGTCCTATCTTGTTTCAACAGCTCGTACAAGGGTGAGGTCAAGGTGTTAAAATCCTTGACGAATTTGCTGTAGTACCCGGCGCGACCCAGGAATGTACGGAGAGTAACGTTTCGAGGTGGGAACTGGGCTGCCTTGTATCGTCATTATCTTCTCAGGTAGCGGTTTCAGTTCGCCTTGTCCCAATTTATGGCCCAGTAAGGTGGCACAGGTCTTCCCGATCTGGGAATTTGGTCCATTTATACCAAGTCCCGACTGCTGAATGCGTTCCAGAACTGCCGCGTGATGATGCATATGTTCCACTTCTGATTGGCTATACACCAAGATATCATCCCCGTACACAAACACGTTTTCCAATTCACTCAGCAATCGTAGCATTAAACGTCGGAAGGTAAACGTGGCTCCTGATAATCCAAGGGCATCCTCTTAAACTGGCACTGTTTCTCACCAACGGTAAACGCCGTCTTCTCTCGATCTTCCTGTTTTTATTGCCAGTTGCCAGTATCCTGATTTCAAGTCCAGGACCGTGAATATCCTCGACTGCTGCAGCCGATCAAAAAGGTCAGCAACTGATGGAACTGGAACGAAGCGAGTCAAGGAAATTTCATTCAGACTTCGGAAGTCGACACAGAATCGGTACTTCCCATTCGGCTTCTTCACACACAGGAGAGTTGTACGGGTTATGTGCCTCCTCAAACACGCCCGCGTCCAGCATTTCCTGCACTTGCCTGTTCACCTCAGTCTCCAGGTGGATTGGGATCCTCCGAGGTCCATGGGGCCGATACGGTTGGCGAGTTAGCGGGATGGCGTGCTCGATCTAATCGCAAAAACCCGTATTGGCTGCTGTCATCCGTAAACAAGAGTTGGTATCTGTTGATCAGCGACTGCAAAGATGGGCCCAAATGTAACACAGCAACGACCGACTGCGAAGATCTCATTTCTTCACGACTAATGAGTGGTAGTGACCCGCATTCCATTAGCAACTTCCCACGATTTAGATCAATAACAGCTTTATTGAGCTCCAGAAATGCTGCTCCCAATATGGTTTGTTTCGCATCTGGTGACACGAGAAAGGAGTGTGTTCGCTTTCGTCCCCAATTCCCACGGTGAGTTCGGCTATCCCATCAATTCCCACTGAATGACCGCCAACCGCACTTACGATTGTGCAGCACGACTGAAGCTTTTCACCTCGCCGATGGTTGATTAGTGACACCGCGGCACCCGTATCGATCAGACACCTTCCCATCGTTCCGTCTACTTCCACCAATGCTTCAACCGCACTCCTGCTCAACGCCCCAAGTAGACGATCCTCGATCCGAAAAGATAAATAAGATTGCACACGTTTATCCGACACACGCGTAACACCACACCTTTGCGAAAATTGTCTCTTCCAGTGCCCCGGTTTCCCGCAGATAAAACAACATCCCTTTGTGCGCACCCGATAACGCTAAACGCGAAGCAAATTGATGTCTTCCGTAAGCTGTTTCATTATCCGTTCCAATTTGTCCATCCATTCCACATTCTCATGAGGCTCTTCCTTCAGCGCAGCTAGTGGTGCGCAGTCTACGGTGTACATCACTCGACTCTGTTTTAAGACATGACCCATTGGTTTTCCAACTGATATCCGACTGAACTCAGGTTGGTGTTAGCTTTTGTTTCTTTGTGGCGGTCAAGAGGAGCCGGACTAACCCGGTCTTGTTCTATCGAACAGTAATTTGCAACCTCAGGTTTGGTTACAGCAAAGGGTAATGCAAAATATGCCAAAGTGGCAATTTATTTAGCAGATTAATTTGTGCTGCTCGATCGAATATATTTGCATGTGAAGAGAATAATATTAAGTGTTTATCCACCTTTGCTACGGTTGTCAAACGACTCTGGATTTCCGGCTGACAAATCTCCTACGTTGGAATTTTAGGAAGCCTTCATAGTCCTGACTAAGTTCTGCAAGGGCAACATATTTCTCTCTTCTACTTGCATACTTGTTAAAGTTCTGCCGAATTATTTGATATTCAACCAAGAGAGTGCTGAAACTGGATGCTTTATTCTGAACCATATTTTTTTGTAGATTGACTACCGTAAATTCATATTAGGTTGACAACATTCCTGACAAATTGTGTATGATAAACATGTTCGAGACTATAACTGGAATATCCAATATACCGAATTTTAGCTGAAAGGATTTGAGACCATGCTAGCCAGGATAGCAGCATGGTTACGGTCTGTTAAGATGGCACAGAATTTGTCTGCAATAGTTCACCGAAACTTTTTTCTTAGACTGAAGTTATATTCGGTCGGGACAAGTTAGTTAGAATAGAGAATAGTAAACCGGACCCTTTTCAAGGATTTGAAAGGGATATAAGCAACTGTTTGACAAGGCTGGTAGGTGAACTGAAGCTGGGATTCTTGGATTAAAGTTACAGGATACAAGCAAAATTGAAAATTTGAATTTTAGTTGGCTCATAAAACTATCACACAAAACCCTGATTTAGTTTCCCAGTGGCTATATTACGGATGAGTCTAGTGAGCCCACTGTAAATGTTTATGTTTTGCTGTCTCCGGATTGAAAAAGCTACAAAAAGCTACTGCAAATTAGGTAGCGTGTCATCGAGACATCCTTCGAAAAGTACCGAGAAAGGCAAGAATGACGTGAGTTAAGTGTGTCGCACGTTCGGGACACACGGAAAGAACAAACATTTGTCAGAATGCGTCTAATAATTTATGTTGTTGCCGCAGTTCACGACACGCGTCACATAGATTTATTCGGATTCAATAAAAGTAGTTGAAGTCTCCTTGCTGATGCACAAATTCACTGCAGTTTGCGTCAGTCAAGGAAGTGAAAAGTCTTCTAACACTTTTTGTCTCTCTACGTTGTGGCTTTTCAAGCGCATCACAGTCGCGTTTTCACTATCGATACCACACTTGGATAGCACGTTCTATGAGAGGCCTCAATTAAGAGCTGTTACTGCGGAAAGCTAGCTCGAACTTCCCGCACGTCCTTCGTAGGAGGCCGTAGTGTTGACTGGCTGTTTGTGACACCATTTTCCCTGTTTCGAGCAGCTCATGTCTTCCTTTATTATAACTTCTAGGACTCTTTCTTATGTAGCGCGATGCAGCTGTTGTTTCACAAGTTGATATTCGAGGGTACGCTGTAGGCATATACTCAAGAATTTGTATTTCGTTACGTTAAACAAAGGCCTATAGCGGATTGCAACGGATAGTCTCTGCTGAGTACTCCTTGCAGTTCCGCTTGATTGTCCTCTACAATGTCCTCGAGAATGGAGTTGCGGACCATCACATGCATCCGACGTTGAATGAGGAAGTTTACTGTCAAACCCGATGTAGAAGAGTCTCAAATGTCCTATCCTCTCCTGCCACTATATATACCGCTCCCTGCCTCATGGTGGTGATTCCCTTTACCGTTTACCCAACTCCCTTCCCTGTCCCAACCGCTCTTTGTCAAATGGCTCTTAATGAAGATTGTGTTCCGTGTCAGGTTAATTAAGTTTAGTTGTAATTTAAATATATAGACGACTTGCATTTAACCACGCATGCTTTGACCTATATTTCTAAGTTCTAAGTTCATGTGGCCTCGCCTCATGTTCTCAGTTTGTGCTGTTCCGTATTAATTTCCTCGTCGTGGCATTTGGATACTGGCGAGTAAGACGTTTCTCACGTCGCATGTGACCTGACGATGTTGAGATATTATGTGAGTAGAGTTCACAGACATGGAGCCACGTCGTCCGTGAAGACAGTGGTAAATGTTACTCCATGTACAATTGAAACACTTGCAATACCATCAAGGTGTGCGTGTGTAAGGCACTGGCCAAACACCCACATTCCACGCAACCTCCCTTTCCGATTAGTCATGTATAAGCCTGTTAAATCCACAGTACATTGAGACGAGCTTATTCTACGTGAAGTTGAAGCTTAACTAGTTGGCAACCTTAGATAGTTGTCCCTGTTTTATACGCCTGCGCCAAAAGCAAAACTTGCCGAGGTATTTTACCTTGCAGCTCGTAATTATCTGTAATAACATCGTATTCTATTTCCGGTGTTGAATTGTAGATTCCGGCGGAAACGCGTTAACTCGAGACTTCCAAGTGATTTGTCGATTACACCCAGTACAGGGTTATGGATTCCATATATCCGAAAATTATGATAGAACTTGCAGTGGTCCAAGCGGTTGAACGTATGAGAGAAGTATAGATAAAAATGTAAACTGTCGCCATGGCATTTGATGATTCCGTCCAGCTTGGTCTTGCTAGCAACAAGCTTGAATTGCGGGACCTATTTCGACGGAATCCCTGTTACCGTTACACAATGATGTTGATATTCTTAAAGTATCCCATCAGCGCCACAGCGATACTGCCTTCAATATCTTGGGATGCCACCGGGAGGAGAAGCATTGTACGGTAGTTCGAGGGTTCCGAACGGTTGCCACTCCTGTAAACATGAGTGAGTTTTCCCAGTTTCCACACCTCAGGAATCCGCTTCTCATCAAGGCATCGTTGAAAGAACCGAGCTAATGATTCGGCGATGCCCATGGCAGTTTTCTTTCATGGATACTGGGTTATGTCTTCAACACCATGAGAGCTGTGTACGTGTAAGCGCAGTAGTCCTTTCAACTCTTTCATTGTCACGAAGGTCAAGTGGCCTGAAACTGGGGTCATGTGAGCTGTACTCAAGACGGGTGAGATGACGACTCACTCTAGAAAGTGCGGTTTAGTGTTGTGCAAGCGCTTTGGTCGCCTTTATAATTATCGCCGAAACATCTACCGAAAGTATAACTCAGATTCTACGATGCATTCGCCGGCGCTTATTGATATGTCCGTACAGTAGGTTAGGAATAACACTAAAGTTCAGCACTAAATTCTGTTGGTGGGGGAATTTTTCCTCACGAATCAAACCGAGACCGGAATTTCGTTGAGTTATGTAGGAATCCCAGTTGTGCACGCTTGGACAAGTTTTATTAGCGTGCCAGGCTGAATCTCTTAAGTCCATGCATTATCGGTTCTGACTCCTCTGGAAACACTTGCAATTTGGGTGTACTCGCTATTGTACACTAGTTAGTGGTTATGTACTTGTCCGATATTATGATGGCGGGAACCGTAGCAAATTTGACTTGAGTTGGTGCCCGCTTCCTTCCAACTAGTAAGCTAGATAGTTCGGTTACTTTCCTAACTTATTTCTACCCGTCAAGTATTTCTATAATCGAATTAACCGAAGCTTTATGCGAAGGCGATCATGTCTGATTAGCAGCGAGAATTCATGTGTTCGCTTACTTCGGGCATACATTCTATTATTTTCCATAATAAGTTATTTACTCGCATCGTTTTTGTGAAAATGCATTTACTTGATCACCGGTCTTAGACATAGCCAAGGGGATATGAAGATGTCGACTGAATGAGTGGATGTTTAGTACATGTTGTCATACTAGGCGGAAACGATGAGCCAACAACATAACCTGTCAGTTATTAGCTACGAGGCGCACAACCTAGCAATTAAGGAAGAAACTCTAGTCAGCCTCATTTCTTTGCGCCTTAGCCACCGTCTCCTGGGAAGAAGCACAAATTTGAACCATTTCCAGCTTCACTGAGCGCTGTTTTTATCCAATATGCTGCGAAATCTCTATGATTTTTATTACCTTGTCAGGTTTGGAGTGCACTAATTATTCCTCTGTACTTCATCTTTGTTGGATAGCTGAAGCGACCGGTATCACATCCTACGATTCCACTCTACTCTTTGTGCACACGGTGGTGCTGTTAAATATGCTCAGCCGAAACCATTCTTAAAGGAAATGATGGGTGTGGTCAGCGTAGTCATACCGACAGGTAGCCGTTAATAATGAAGTGGCCCATTTCCTATCGAGTTGATAGACAGAAAGCTGTGCCTTATTGACACTCAACGCACAGTTACAAGTAGAAAAGGGCTGCGCACCTAGAAGCGCGGAGATATTTGTGGGTCAAGTTTTGTCACTAAGTCGTCTATATTGCAGAAGAAAAATAAGTGGGATCAGCGCAATTTAGGGTCCATTGTGGTTGGCTTACACTTGAGTAAGAGAGGAATCAAGTACTTCACACTTCCGGACGTGGGGCAGGCAACCTTATTAGAACAACGGTTGAAGGCCAAAGTCGTAAAATTTCGGTGTACAGCTCCTCTGAAAATATATAGTAAAATCGCGTTAATGTGCAATGCTGTCAGCAGGACATTTTGAAATATATACATGTACAACTGCATCCGACTATCAGTTAGTGAGTGTATACGTGTATATCTTAGCACGCAAATAGGCAGACAGCCAGTAGATAATGTCAGCAAAAAGGTGGATGGAAGCAAAGGGAACGCCGGTTCAGCCAGCGGATACAACAGGTCACGTTGCCACCGTAAAACGAGAAGAGTCGAATTACGTCGGTGAATCGGATGGAATAGTTAAGGCGGGAATGTACGAGGATCAAACTGAAAGAACAGACAACTTGCTGAGTGGTTCTTCCTACGCAATGACAATCCAAACAAGTAAAACAACAGGCATTTTAATAAGGTCTTCTTCCCAATAGTTCACAAGCTACATAGCAGAGCCTAGTCCGGAAAAGCGCCAGACATGTTTCGTCCTATTGGGGCTCGTCAGTGGCGCGCATCTCCTCCGTACTTTAAGGAGGGTCGAACCCATGACCGCTAGAGGCAGATGCCAACTAGCCAGCAGTTTATGCCACTGAGCCATGGGGGAGGTTGGCTGGACTACATACTTTGCAAACTAACTGGGATATACCACCACCTATCTATCACTGTCACTGACGGTGGTTATCCTGCTAGGTGATGACGTCCTCTCAAAAGACGCTATCTCCATGGCATTTGAGAGTATGAGAGGCTATTTTTATTTTATATTCCAAACAGGGCGAAACGTGTCTGGCACTTTTCCGGGCTGGGCTCTGCTATATGTTGTGAACTAATGGGATGAAATCCTTATCAGAAAGGCAACTAAAGTCCTGCTACTCGTGAGTAATATAAAATAAGCATTTTTGTCGAAACCGATGATGAATTTGTAAACAGTGGCTTCAAAGTATCCGCAGGTGATCGAGGTGAACTGAATGACTTAAAATGAAGTCTGTCATGCGCTCCCTAGATAAACAATGAGTGCAAAAGAAGCGCCATAGGAAACTCCACCACATGAAAGGTGGTTTTCTCCGGGCTGCACAGAGAGAAACAATGAATCATATTGAACAACAATTGCAGTAATCCTCTTTCTACCTCTTTGTAGGAAATATTTGTGGTCTAGACTCCAAGCGCTAATTAGCTTGTGTATTGGCTAATGTGAAAGCTGCCTAGTGAATAAGTATTGCAGCGTTCATTCGGAGACTCTGGTCCCAAATGAACGTCAACTGAGTTAACTGTATAACAACACATACCCGAAACGCCAGACAGAATAAATGCCACAACACTTGAAACCATGTAACTGCATGTATATACACAGAAATAAGCTCAACTTTTCAGTCATGGATCAACACGCATAGACATAAGGTAAAAGTGTAAACAAATCGTCTGAACTGCACTGACAACTCAGTCAACAAAATTAGGTGGAACGCACCAGTTAGTTCATATAATTCAATCACACATCTACTAGCGATGGGATTCCGGATGAGCAGAACAGTACCCATCATTTAAGAAGCTGAAACCGGTAGTAAATATTGTGCTTTTCCACACCACACGGAGTACTGAGCTGCACACGCAATGCAAAAATTCGGTGTAAAACGAATTACTATACAGCAAAGGATAAAGGTAAGATACATTGTCCTTTCGATCTCGCTAATAAATTAATAACTTTCAATAACAAGTTGCGTGACGCACATGTTAAAAGGCCTGATGGTTGCCATATACAATAAAAAAGAACTAGAACCTCAGTACGGGGTTTTGTTGCAGCTGCTTCCGTGACAAAACGTAAACAGAAAGTTATAAACATTCCAGGAAATGTCATTTCCGTAGTCTTCTTAAACGTCAAAGTGTCCTCGCCTATGATAGAAGAGGACATAAAAGCCATCCTATCAACCAGCTAACAAGGCCAGACCGGAATGTGTCCAGGAGTTAAGAAGACACCCGCATCTGGGATAACAAGAACCCTGTCCAGAACCTAATCACAAAGCGGAATGTCCGATCTGAGATACGGCTAATAGGATCGTTCCCTGTATTCTTGGAACAATTCATCTCTTCACCTTTCAAGCTTCATGGCTTGGGATGGAACAGTTTTTGCAATGAATAGCGAACTAGCAGGCGGTAAACGCATAAATCCTTATCCAATCTTATCAAAGCACCAGTGAGAGAATTTGGGGACAGGGTAATTAGCAACACTTGACCTGTTCTAGAGACCATGCTGTCATGTGGATCAGTGCTTTTGTGATGATGTCATGGTCAACTTGCATCATCGGTCTGTGTCGATCCGTATGTAGGCAGACTTCATCGATGTCATTGTCATTAGCGAAGCACAACTGAAGCAAAGGAATAGGAATCCATGTGGTTTTTTGGGTGGGAATTCATATGAGCTGAATTACGTCTTTCAAAAGAGAGAAAAGTGGAACAGTGGTATAATAGGAGAAAAAGAGAAAATGCTTGACAATCCCATTGGACGAGGACAAGAACCAGGAAAACGGTGAAGACAACATAGTGATAAAATACAAAGCGTGTTGGCAAAATCATCATTACGTGGGAATTCAGGCATGCGTAAAACATCCTGTCACAATTGTGTACGGTTACCGCTGGTTGGTGCACCGTTTGCTGTTGTATCCTCTTCCTATATACAAAGACTATATTTCGGTATGGTGGTCTGTTAGAGCAATGCCAATTTAAGTTATAAGCAAATAAATTGAAGAATCCCAGCGATTATGGCGTTCGCTGCACGGCAACCGGACACAAAGCGAAAAACGTTCAGCCAACCTGCTAGCTGACAGTATTGTGTGGTTAAATCAAACTAGTAGTTCCCCAGATTCGCACTACTGCCAAGTTGTAGTAGGAGGCGACAGACGTTATTAGGATTCCAAAAATAATTGGTAGGCTACTACTAGGACTCTACGCAGGCGCCGAAACTGCTCGTTGCAAAAAGCTAGAATACTCACCATAAAATGATATGAAAATTGAAACAATCCCTTTATGTGCCCCTTTGCTTCTTCACTGCAAAGTCATTTTTGTCATGTCTGCCTAGCCCCTTAACGTCGGAAAATACGTAAAGTACTATTGAGAATATAGGATTGATAATCGCAATATCGAAACCGCGAATGCACACACAAAAGCACCTGCAATTAGCGCAAGCGTGCAGACAATCTACCCGAAGAAATAGAACATACAAATATCGGGCTTCAAATGAACGACCACCGAAATGTAAGCTGAACAGCTTGTAAGTGGACGGATATGCCAGAGTACAGTAGCAGAATGGTTCCGTTTGCAAAGTAAGCAGGTGCACAAGTTCAGCAATGTGACCGCTAAGAACATACTGAAATGTGAGAGAGTGCGACCTTACTAGTATCTTATCAGAGAAGAAGTACACCGAAATTTTACGACTTTGGCCTTCAACCGTTGTTCTAATAAGGTTGCCTGCCCCACGTCCGGAAGTGTGAAGTACTTGATTCCTCTCTTACTCAAGTGTAAGCCAACCACAATGGACCCTAAATTGCGCTGATCCCACTTATTTTTCTTCTGCAATATAGACGACTTAGTGACAAAACTTGACCCACAAATATCTCCGCGCTTCTAGGTGCGCAGCCCTTTTCTACTTGTAACTGTGCGTTGAGTGTCAATAAGGCACAGCTTTCTGTCTATCAACTCGATAGGAAATGGGCCACTTCATTATTAACGGCTACCTGTCGGTATGACTACGCTGACCACACCCATCATTTCCTTTAAGAATGGTTTCGGCTGAGCATATTTAACAGCACCACCGTGTGCACAAAGAGTAGAGTGGAATCGTAGGATGTGATACCGGTCGCTTCAGCTATCCAACAAAGATGAAGTACAGAGGAATAATTAGTGCACTCCAAACCTGACAAGGTAATAAAAATCATAGAGATTTCGCAGCATATTGGATAAAAACAGCGCTCAGTGAAGCTGGAAATGGTTCAAATTTGTGCTTCTTCCCAGGAGACGGTGGCTAAGGCGCAAAGAAATGAGGCTGACTAGAGTTTCTTCCTTAATTGCTAGGTTGTGCGCCTCGTAGCTAATAACTGACAGGTTATGTTGTTGGCTCATCGTTTCCGCCTAGTATGACAACATGTACTAAACATCCACTCATTCAGTCGACATCTTCATATCCCCTTGGCTATGTCTAAGACCGGTGATCAAGTAAATGCATTTTCACAAAAACGATGCGAGTAAATAACTTATTATGGAAAATAATAGAATGTATGCCCGAAGTAAGCGAACACATGAATTCTCGCTGCTAATCAGACATGATCGCCTTCGCATAAAGCTTCGGTTAATTCGATTATAGAAATACTTGACGGGTAGAAATAAGTTAGGAAAGTAACCGAACTATCTAGCTTACTAGTTGGAAGGAAGCGGGCACCAACTCAAGTCAAATTTGCTACGGTTCCCGCCATCATAATATCGGACAAGCACATGACCACTAACTAGTGTGCAATAGCGAGTACACCCAGATGCGTCAGAACCGATAATGCATGGACTTAAGGGATTCAGCCTGGCACGCTAATAAAACTTGTCCAAGCGTGCACAACTGGGATTCCTACGTAACTCAACGAAATTCCGGTGTCCGTTTGGTTCGTGAGGAAAGCTTCCCCCACCAACAGGATTTAGTGCTGAATTTTAGTGCTAATCCTAACCTACTGTACGGACATATCAATAAGCGCCGGCGAATGCATCGTAGAATCTGAGTTATACTTTCGGTAGATGTTTCGGCGATAATTATAAAGGCGACCAAAGCGCTTGCACAACACTAAACCGCACTTTCTAGAGTGAGTCGTCATCTCACCCGTCTTGAGTACAGCTCACATGACCCCAGTTTCAGGCCACTTGACCTTCGTGACAATGAAAGAGTTGAAAGGACTACTGCGCTTACACGTACACAGCTCTCATGGTGTTGAAGACATAACCCAGTATCCATGAAAGAAAACTGCCATGGGCATCGCCGAATCATTAGCTCGGTTCTTTCAACGATGCCTTGATGAGAAGCGGATTCCTGAGGTGTGGAAACTGGGAAAACTCACTCATGTTTACAGGAGTGGCAACCGTTCGGAACCCTCGAACTACCGTACAATGCTTCTCCTCCCGGTGGCATCCCAAGATATTGAAGGCAGTATCGCTGTGGCGCTGATGGGATACTTTAAGAATATCAACATCATTGTGTAACGGTAACAGGGATTCCGTCGAAATAGGTCCCGCAATTCAAGCTTGTTGCTAGCCAGACCAAGCTGGACGGAATCATCAAATGCCATGGCGACAGTTTACATTTTTATCTATACTTCTCTCATACGTTCAACCGCTTGGACCACTGCAAGTTCTATCATAATTTTCGGATATATGGAATCCATAACCCTGTACTGGGTGTAATCGACAAATCGCTTGGAAGTCTCGAGTTAACGCGTTTCCGCCGGAATCTACAATACAACACCGGAAATAGAATACGATGTTATTACAGATAATTACGAGCTGCAAGGTAAAATACCTCGGCAAGTTTTGCTTTTGGCGCAGGCGTATAAAACAGGGACAACTATCTAAGGTTGCCAACTAGTTAAGCTTCAACTTCACGTAGAATAAGCTCGTCTCAATGTACTGTGGATTTAACAGGCTTATACATGACTAATCGGAAAGGGAGGTTGCGTGGAATGTGGGTGTTTGGCCAGTGCCTTACACACGCACACCTTGATGGTATTGCAAGTGTTTCAATTGTACATGGAGTAACATTTACCACTGTCTTCACGGACGACGTGGCTCCATGTCTGTGAACTCTACTCACATAATATCTCAACATCGTCAGGTCACATGCGACGTGAGAAACGTCTTACTCGCCAGTATCCAAATGCCACGACGAGGAAATTAATACGGAACAGCACAAACTGAGAACATGAGGCGAGGCCACATGAACTTAGAACTTAGAAATATAGGTCAAAGCATGCGTGGTTAAATGCAAGTCGTCTATATATTTAAATTACAACTAAACTTAATTAACCTGACACGGAACACAATCTTCATTAAGAGCCATTTGACAAAGAGCGGTTGGGACAGGGAAAGGAGTTGGGTAAACGGTAAAGGGAATCACAATCATGAGGCAAGGGGCGGTAGAAAGGCAGCAGAGGATAGGACATTTGAGACTCTTCTACATCGGGTTTGACAGTAAACTTCCTCATTCAACGTCGGATGCATGTGATGGTCCGCAACTCCATTCTCGAGGACATTGTAGAGGACAATCAAGCGGAACTGCAAGGAGTACTCAGCAGAGACTATCCGTTGCAATCCGCTATAGGCCTTTGTTTAACGTAACGAAATACAAATTCTTGAGTATATGCCTACAGCGTACTCTCGAATATCAACTTGTGAAACAACAGCTGCATCGCGCTACATAAGAAAGAGTCCTAGAAGTTATAATAAAGGAAGACATGAGCTGCTCGAAACAGGGAAAATGGTGTCACAAACAGCCAGTCAACACTACGGCCTCCTACGAAGGACGTGCGGGAAGTTCGAGCTAGCTTTCCGCAGTAACAGCTCTTAATTGAGGCCTCTCATAGAACGTGCTATCCAAGTGTGGTATCGATAGTGAAAACGCGACTGTGATGCGCTTGAAAAGCCACAACGTAGAGAGACAAAAAGTGTTAGAAGACTTTTCACTTCCTTGACTGACGCAAACTGCAGTGAATTTGTGCAACAGCAAGGAGACTTCAACTACTTTTATTGAATCCGAATAAATCTATGTGACGCGTGTCGTGAACTGCGGCGACATCATATAATACTAGCAACACAAATTATTAGACGCATTCTGACAAATGTTTGTTCTTTCCGTGTGTCCCGAACGTGCGACACACTTAACTCACTTCATTCTTGCCTTTCTCGGTACTTTTCGAAGGATGTCTCGATGACACGCTACCTAATTTGCAGTAGCGTTTAGTAGCATTTTCAATCCGGAGACAGCAAAACATAAACATTTACAGTGGGCACACTAGACTCATCCGTAATATAGCCATTGGGAAAATAAATCAGGGTTTTGTGTGATAGTTTTATGAGCCAACTAAAATTCAAATTTCAATTTTGCATTTATCTTATAACTTTAATCCAAGAATCCCAGCTTCAGTTCACCTACCAGCCTTGTCAAACAGTTGCTTATATCCCTTTCAAATCCTTGAAAAGGGTCCGGTTTACTATTCTCTATTCTAACTAACTTGTCCCGACCGAATATAACTTCAGTCTAAGAAAAAAGTTTCGGTGAACTATTGCAGACAAATTCTGTGCCATCTTAACAGACCGTAACCATGCTGCTATCCTGGCTAGCATGGTCTCAAATCCTTTCAGCTAAAATTCGGTATATTGGATATTCCAGTTATAGTCTCGAACATGTTTAGCATACACAATTGGTCAGGAATGTTGTCAACCTAATATGAATTTACGGTAGTCAATCTACAAACAAATATGTTTCAGAATAAAGCATCCAATTTCAGCACTATCTTGGTTGAATATGAAATAATTTGGCAGCACTTTAACAAGTGTGCAAGCAGAAGAGAGAAATAAGTTGCCCTTGCAGAACTTAGTCAGGATTATGAAGGCTTCCTAAAATTCCAACTTAGGAGATTTGTCAGCCGGAAATCCAGAGTTGTTTGACAACCGTAGCGAAGGTGACTAAACACTTAATATTATTCTCTTCACATGCAAATATATTCGATCGAGCAGCACAAATTAATCTGCTAAATAAATTGCCACTTTGGCATATTTTGCATTACCCTTTGCTGTAACCAAACCTGAGGTTGCAAAGTACCGTTCGGTAGAACAAGACCGGGTTAGTCCGGCTCCTCTTGACCGCCACAACGAAACAAAAGCTAACACCAACCTGAGTTCAGTCGGATATCAGTTGGAAAACCAATGGGTCATGTCTTAAAACAGAGTCGAGTGATGTACACCGTAGACTGCGCACCACTAGCTGCGCTGAAGGAAGAGCCTCATGAGAATGTGGAATGGATGGACAAATTGGAACGGATAATGAAACAGCTTACGGAAGACATCAATTTGCTTCGCGTTTAGCGTTATCGGGTGCGCACAAAGGGATGTTGTTTTATCTGCGGGAAACCGGGGCACTGGAAGAGACAATTTTCGCAAAGGTGTGGTGTTACGCGTGTGTCGGATAAACGTGTGCAATCTTATTTATCTTTTCGGATCGAGGATCGTCTACTTGGGGCGTTGAGCAGGAGTGCGGTTGAAGCAATGGTGGAAGTAGACGGAACGATGGAAAGGTGTCTGATCGATATGGGTGTCGCGGTGTCACTAATCAACCATCGGCGAGGTGAAAAGCTTCAGTCGTGCTGCACAATCGTAAGTGCGGTTGGCGGTCATTCAGTGGGAATTGATGGGATAGCCGAACACACCGTGGAAATTGGGGGACGAAAGCGAACACACTCCTTTCTTGTGTCACCAGATGAGAAACAAACCATATTGGGAGCAGATTTCCTGGAGCTCAATAAAGCTGTCATTGATCTAAAGCGTGGGAAGTTGCTAATGGAATGCGGGTCACTACCACTCATTAGTCGTGAAGAAATGAGATCTTCGCAGTCGGTCGTTGCTGTGTTACATTTGAGCCCATCTTTGCAGTAGCTGATCAACAGGTACCAACCCTTGTTTACGGATGACAGCAGCCAATACGGGTTTTTGCGATTAGATCGAGCACGCCATCCCGCTAACTCGCCAACCGTATCGGCCCCATGGACATCGGAGGATCCCAATCCACCTGGAGACTGAGGTGAACAGGCAAGTGCAGGAAATGCTGGACGCGGGCGTGTTTGAGGAGGCACATAGCCCGTACAACTCTCCTGTGGTCTTTGTGAAGAAGCCGAATGGGTAGTACCGATTCTGTGTCGACTTCCGAAGTCTGAATGAAATTTCCTTGACTCGCTTCGTTCCAGTTCCATCAGTTGCTGACCTTTTTGATCGGCTGCAGCAGTCGAGGATATTCACGGTCCTGGACTTGAAATCAGGATACTGGCAACTGGCAATAAAACAGGAAGATCGAGAGAAGACGGCGTTTACCGTTGGTGAGAAACAGTGCCAGTTTAAGAGGATGCCCTTTGGATTATCAGGAGCCGCGTTTACCTTCCGACGTTTAATGCTACGATTGCTGAGTGAATTGGAAAACGTGTTTGTGTACGGGGATGATATCTTGGTGTATAGCCAATCAGAAGCGGAACATATGCATCATCACGCGGCAGTTCTGGAAAGCATTCAGCAATAGGGACTTCGTATAAATGGACCAAATTCCCAGATCGGGAAGACCTGTGCCACCTTACTGGGCCATAAATTGGGACAAGGCGAACTGAAACCGCTACCTGAGAAGATAATGACGATACAAGGCAGCCCAGTTCCCACCTCGAAACGTACTCTCCGTACATTCCTGGGTCGCGCCGGGTACTACAGCAAATTCGTCAAGGATTTTAACACCTTGACCTCACCCTTGTACGAGCTGTTGAAACAAGATAGGACATTCACTTGGAATGCAGAAGCTTAACGAGCCTTTGATCAGATTCTACAGGAAATGGGAAGGCAGGAGTTGATCCTGAAATTGCCCATTGCTGGTGAGGTGTTCACGGTAGCCACTGACGCCAGCGATGTCGGAATCGGTGCGGTATTGAAACAAAACCATGGGACGATTGAGTATGCCTGCCGAACGTTGACACCTGCGAAACGCAGATATTCAACCATAGAGAAAGAATGTCTCGCAATTGGCTGGGCGTTGGATAAATGGTGGTCATATCTCCTGGGCCAGCGATTTCACGTCGAAACAGACCACAGACCGTTGGGGTGGATTAAGTCTGCGAAAGACCCCAGAGGAAAGCTGGCGAGATGGGCATTGCGCCTACAAGAGTATGATTTCACGATAAAACACGTGCCGGGGAGGGAAAATCAGACGGCGGATTTCTTGTCACGCATGATAGATGATGATGACCTGCCGAGCGTAGCTTTCGGTATTAACTGTATACTGTGCGAGCAGGATCCAGAACGGTTGGCAACTGTGTAACGTAGTGACAAACTCCTGCGCAAGTTGATCACCGCGCGATAAGCAGGTCAGACAAACTTCAACAAAAACCAACTTAAGCAGCTGGGACCGTTTGAAAACGAACTGGGAAAGCTGCAAGTGTACGAAGCAGGGATCTTAATGTGGATACCAGGAGGTAGCAACCCTTCGGTGCCAGTCATTCCAATGAAACTAAAACGGAATCTGGTAGTTTCTTGTCACGAGATGGCGCACACAGGTTGTTCCAGGAGCTACGATCTGCTGAAACAACGCGCGTATTGGCCCGGGATGAAAAGCGACGTTGAGAAGTGCGTGCTTTCGTGCAGACAATGTCAGCTCATGAAACCGGATTGCCGAGGAATGCAGCAGCAAATGATGACGATCCCGGTCTCAGAAATTGGTGAACTTTGGTCGGTCGACGTGATTGGGCCGTTTCCATTGACCAGGCGTGGTAACCAGTACATATTATTGATGACGGAGCACTCCACGAGATGGATTGAGGCGACAGGAATCCCGGATCAACGGGCTAGCACCGTTACCCATACTGTCATGAATCACTCGGTAGCGGCTCACGGAATCCCAAAGGCCATATTAAAAGACCAAGGGCCGTGCTTCGAGAGTGCAGAATTCCGGAACTGTTTGGAGAAACTTGGCCTTAAGAGATTGCGCACCACCCATACCACCCGCAAACAAATGGTCTGCCGTAACGTAACAATAGAACAATCAAGGAGTGGATAGCAGCAAAAGGTGGAGACTGGGAGGAAACGTTGCCGCTACTGTTGCTGGCCCATCGAGCAACCAAATAGGCTTCCACGAAGAAAGCACCATTCCATTTTATGTACGGTCGACAACCTTGTCTACCCTGTGGACCTAGAGATTAGAATGTGGCCAACTTGCCGTATATCTCCTGAGGAGACACGGAATAACCGGAAGACCGCCAACCGCAACCTACAGGCGACTCAGGCGCGGAGGATGGCGAAGTTCCAGACCAGCAAAGGTGGAAGGAATATCGAGTTTCAGGTTGGTTCGAAAGTGAAGTACAGGGCCATCAACGCTATCCCATTTGCGGTCCAGGGGAGAGGAAACTTCTAACGAAGTGGAAAGGACCGTACTACGTAGTCGACCGGCGAGGTCCAGTGTATACAGCCGCTCGGCAAGGTGAATCGCGGAGGGTGAATGCCTGCGAGCTGAGGAAGTGGTACGAATTGGAGGAGGAAACATGTTCATACAGTGAACATCCCCGGCGGTCAGAACGACTCCGACGGAAGGCAGCTGACGCGAGTCTTTTGGAGGGGGGAGTGTGGTGGATTAAAGGTAAATACTACTGCGCCAGTATAAGTAGTGTGGTGGTGCAAGATGACACACCAACAGCGAGCCCTGCCGACTTCCCCAAAGTTGAAGATGACATCAGGATTACAGTTCAAAGCGCACGAGAAGTGAACACTGTGGCAAGCACTAGTTGGGGAACACTCTATGGAGATCACTCAGTTGAGCGAACGCCTCCAAGGTATGGATGAACACAAGTAGCGTAAGCCACTTTAGCAATAAACAATTACCGCCTGCCCCTTGTGTTCTAACAGAAGTATTCGATATACTACCGGCGAGTACCGTACCCAGTGAATGAAGAGAAGGCATCGAAGTAAAGGGACCAAGGTGTATTGGGGTGTACACTGATCCCCTGTATTGGTTGAAATTACCACACTATTATTACTATTATCACTTTTGTATTTCCGGTTATTTCCTCCTTTTGTTACTCCCACTTGGTTGCTCCCACTTCAAGTGGCCGGCGCAGCGGGGACTGCCAGTGCAGCTTATGTGGGCATTACCTAATTGACTGTGGTGTGATGCTTGCTTGTTGCTTTAATTCTCAAAATTGCCAAAATTGCCGTCCGTATGTACTCTGGACCAACGACACTTTCACGAAGGAACGCACAAAGGAATTGCCTACGGTTCCAGTCAAAGTCGAACTTGAACATGTGAGAGGCCGTGCGATTGTAAAGTGTGTTGAATCCAAACCATGGCACCGGGTGTATGTATTCAGTGTGTGTTGGGTCAACTAAACGAAATCAATAAACATTTCAGCAATCTACCATCATCCTCTAAGTGTACAAGAAGATGATAATCTGATTTAGTATTTATAAACAGCATACTCAAATAGCGGGTACCAGATTGTTAATCATATACATAGAATACCCTTGGCAATGTTCACTCTAGGGTCTTAAGCGCGTCATCTTTTATCTCATTTGCCTTCTCTGCACACTCAGTGGCACGCCAACTAAAATCTCTAATGTGCATTTAGCAGTCGCTAACATCTACGTTAGCTCATGAGTCAGGGAGATCGAACCTTCTGGTGCGCATGAGGGCTCTCATGTTTGATCATCTTGATACTGCGTAAAGTTTCGGACAAACAGTGCTTGACCAGGTTAGTTCCGATACCTTGGTTTCACAAGTGTGCCAATGCCGATAGACAGATATTTGAATTCCAAATATTGCATGCATAATGAGCCTAAAACAGAAATTTTATTTGGATTACATTTCAGGCAATGTTCTTTCTACCCGACTACTATTAACTGGCACCTCTTGCGCTATCCTTTAATATCAAAGGATCTTTTGTTTCCCACTTTTGCACTTACCACCGTGTTGCGTATTATGTGTTTAAACTTCCTCGTTGATAGCAACGCTTGGTCTTTAACGTCTAAGTTGCAATATTATTGCTGAAGTGACTCAATTCGCAGACGCCGGTTATAAGCGTACCATTTGAGGAGTAGTTGAAAAGTATGGCATTAAAAATTAGAGCAATTTTGAAAAGAATTTTAATAGTTGATTTTCGCTTATCCCCGAGAGTTCACCGGCAACCGCCATATTTATTGCAAGTCTTGAAATCCGGCACGAAATGCACGCTAGTTGTGAGTGACTCATAATATTTGTTGTCAACACTGAGTAACAGAGCGTGATAGTTCATCCCTGAAGCACTCAACCGTCCACTCGCTATTGAACAGTCATGCTCCAGCGCCCAGGCACCTCCAGTTTGACTCATCCTTCCAATGCATCATTCCATCAGACCTCATTTAATATTCATGAATTTAGTTTTCTTAATGAACTGTGCCATTTGAACTGACAAGCATAACTGCGTTTGGAAGCTGGACACTGAGCATCGCATCACTATCTCCGGTTCACTGCGCAAATGATGCCATCCTATGCAAAATATACCCTTTTAGTCTACCTACCGTGGAATTTACTTTCACATTTGTACTCTGCTTGATGTGCAAGGTGATGCTGTTAGGGATTATGCTACTAGAAGATGTTAGCACTGCCAGCCTAAAACTGTAGATCCGCGTTAAGGAAAAATCATACATGATGTCGCTTTGGTTTATGAAGAGTATAAGTCACAGGCTTCCGTTGGTAACGGAAAGGATCGCGTAATCTAAGGTTACACAAGTGGTTGCTCTAAGTGTGCATCGGTGATAGGAAAGGTCAGAGATACATTAGAAACGCTATAGAAATAAAATGGTATTATGCAACAACGGAATAATAACTTACTATATTTAGTCCTCAA
>OX104065.1:83866438-83908132 GCA_944474145.2 Dicrocoelium dendriticum | reverse complement strand
TGGCCTTCAACCGTTGTTCTAATAAGGTTGCCTGCCCCACGTCCGGAAGTGTGAAGTACTTGATTCCTCTCTTACTCAAGTGTAAGCCAACCACAATGGACCCTAAATTGCGCTGATCCCACTTATTTTTCTTCTGCAATATAGACGACTTAGTGACAAAACTTGACCCACAAATATCTCCGCGCTTCTAGGTGCGCAGCCCTTTTCTACTTGTAACTGTGCGTTGAGTGTCAATAAGGCACAGCTTTCTGTCTATCAACTCGATAGGAAATGGGCCACTTCATTATTAACGGCTACCTGTCGGTATGACTACGCTGACCACACCCATCATTTCCTTTAAGAATGGTTTCGGCTGAGCATATTTAACAGCACCACCGTGTGCACAAAGAGTAGAGTGGAATCGTAGGATGTGATACCGGTCGCTTTCAGCTATCCAACAAAGATGAAGTACAGAGGAATAATTAGTGCACTCCAAACCTGACAAGGTAATAAAAATCATAGAGATTTCGCAGCATATTGGATAAAAACAGCGCTCAGTGAAGCTGGAAATGGTTCAAATTTGTGCTTCTTCCCAGGAGACGTGGCTAAGGCGCAAAGAAATGAGGCTGACTAGAGTTTCTTCCTTAATTGCTAGGTTGTGCGCCTCGTAGCTAATAACTGACAGGTAATGTTGTTGACTCTTCGTTTCCGCCTAGTATGACAACATGTACTAAACGACCACTCATTCAGTCGACATCTTCATATCCCCTTGGCTATGTCTAAGACCGGTGATCAAGTAAATGCATTTTCACAAAAACGATGCGAGTAACTATCTTATTATGGAAAATAATAGAATGTATGTTCGAAGTAAGCGAACACATGAATTCTCGCTGCTAATCAGACATGATCTCTTGCGCATAAATCTCCTGTTAAATCGATTATAGAGATACTTGACTGGGAGAAATAAGTTAGGAAAGTAAACAAACTATCTAGCCTACTAGTTGGAAGGAAGCGGGCACGAACTCAAGTCAAATTTGCTACGGTTCCCGCCATCCTAATATCGTACAAGTACATAACCACTAACTAGTGTACAATAGCGAGTACACCCAAATTGCAAGTGTTTCCAGAGGAGTCAGAACCGATAATGCATGGACTTAAGAGATTCAGCCTGTCACGCTAATAAAACTTGTCCAAGCGTGCACAAACTGGGATTCCTACATAACTCAACGAAATTCCGGTCTCGGTTTGATTCGTGAGGAAAAATTCCCCCACCAACAGAATTTAGTGCTGAACTTTAGTGTTATTCCTAACCTACTGTACGGACATATCAATATGCGCCGGCGAATGCATCGTAGAATCTGAGTTATACTTTCGGTAGATGTTTCGGCGATAATTATAAAGGCGACCAAAGCGCTTGCACAACACTAAACCGCACTTTCTAGAGTGAGTCGTCATCTCACCCGTCTTGAGTACAGCTCACATGACCCCAGTTTCAGGCCACTTGACCTTCGTGACAATGAAAGAGTTGAAAGGACTACTGCGCTTACACGTACACAGCTCTCATGGTGTTGAAGACATAACCCAGTATCCATGAAAGAAAACTGCCATGGGCATCGCCGAATCATTAGCTCGGTTCTTTCAACGATGCCTTGATGAGAAGCGGATTCCTGAGGTGTGGGAACTGGGAAAAGTCCCTCATGTTTACAGGAGTGGCAACCGTTCGCAGCCGTCTAGCTACCGTACAAGGCTTCTCCGCCCGGTGGCATCCCAAGATATTGAAGGCAGTATCGCTGTGGCGCTGATGGGATACTTTAAGAATATCAACATCATTGTGTAACGGTAACAGGGATTCCGTCGAAATAGGTCCCGCAATTCAAGCTTGTTGCTAGCAAGACCAAGCTGGACGGAATCATCAAATGCCATGGCGACAGTTTACATTTTTATCTATACTTCTCTCATACGTTCAACCGCTTGGACCACTGCAAGTTCTATCATAATTTTCGGATATATGGAATCCATAACCCTGTACTGGGTGTAATCGACAAATCACTTGGAAGTCTCGAGTTAACGCGTTTCCGCCGGAATCTACAATTCAACACCGGAAATAGAATACGATGTTATTACATATAATTACGAGCTGCAAGGTAAAATACCTCGGCAAGTTTTGCTTTTGGCGCAGGCGTATAAAACAGGGACAACTATCTAAGGTTGCCAACTAGTTAAGCTTCAACTTCACGTAGAATAAGCTCGTCTCAATGTACTGTGGATTTAACAGGCTTATACATGACTAATCGGAAAGGGAGGTTGCGTGGAATGTGGGTGTTTGGCCAGTGCCTTACACACGCACACCTTGATGGTATTGCAAGTGTTTCAATTGTACATGGAGTAACATTTACCACTGTCTTCACGGACGACGTGGCTCCATGTCTGTGAACTCTACTCACATAATATCTCAACATCGTCAGGGCACATGCGACGTGAGAAACGTCTTACTCGCCAGTATCCAAATGCCACGACGAGGAAATTAATACGGAACAGCACAAACTGAGAACATGAGGCGAGGCCACATGAACTTAGAACTTAGAAATATAGGTCAAAGCATGCGTGGTTAAATGCAAGTCGTCTATATATTTAAATTACAACTAAACTTAATTAACCTGACACGGAACACAATCTTCATTAAGAGCCATTTGACAAAGATCGGTTGGGACAGGGAAAGGAGTTGGGCAAACGGTAAAGGGAATCACAACCATGAGGCTAGGAGCGGTAGCAAGGCAGAAGAGGATAGAATATTTGGGAATCTTCTACATCGGGTTTGACAGTAAACTTCCTCATTCAACGTCGGATGCATGTGATGGTCCGCAACTCCATTCTCGAGGACATTGTAGAGGACAATCAAGCGGAACTGCAAGGAGTACTCAGCAGAGACTATCCGTTGCAATCCGCTATAGGCCTTTGTTTAACGTAACGAAATACAAATTCTTGAGTATATGCCTACAGCGTACCCTCGAATATCAACTTGTGAAACAACAGCTGCATCGCGCTACATAAGAAAGAGTCCTAGAAGTTATAATAAAGGAAGACATGAGCTGCTCGAAACAGGGAAAATGGTGTCACAAACAGCCAGTCAACACTACGGCCTCCTACGAAGGACGTGCGGGAAGTTCGAGCTAGCTTTCCGCAGTAACAGCTCTTAATTGAGGCCTCTCATAGAACGTGCTATCCAAGTGTGGTATCGATAGTGAAAACGCGACTGTGATGCGCTTGAAAAGCCACAACGTAGAGAGACAAAAAGTGTTAGAAGACTTTTCACTTCCTTGACTGACGCAAACTGCAGTGAATTTGTGCATCAGCAAGGAGACTTCAACTACTTTTATTGAATCCGAACAAATCTATGTGACGCGTGTCGTGAACTGCGGCAACAACACAAATTATTAGACGCATTCTGACAAATGTTTGTTCTTTCCGTGTGTCCCGAACGTGCGACACACTTAACTCACGTCATTCTTGCCTTTCTCGGTACTTTTCGAAGGATGTCTCGATGACACGGTACCTAATTTGCAGTAGCTTTTTGTAGCTTTTTCAATCCGGAGACAGCAAAACCTAAACATTTACAGTGGGCTCACTAGACTCATCCGTAATATAGCCACTGGGAAACTAAATCAGGGTTTTGTGTGATAGTTTTATGAGCCAAATAAAATTCAAATTTTCAATTTTGCTTGTATCTTATAACTTTAATCCAAGAATCCCAGCTTCAGTTCACCTACCAGCCTTGTCAAACAGTTGCTTTTATCCCTTACAAATCCTTGATAAGGGTCCGGTTTACTATTCTCTATTCTAAGTAACTTGTCCCGACCGAATATAACTTCAGTCTAAGAAAAAAATTTCGGTGAACTACTGCAGACATATTCTGTGCCATCTTAACAGACCGCAACCATGCTGCTATCCTGGCTAGCATGGCCTCAAATCCTTTCAGCTAACATTCGGTATATTGGATATTCCAGTTATAGTCTCGAACATGTTTATCATACACAATTTGTCAGGAATGTTGTCAACCTAATATGAATTTACGGTAGTCAATCTACAAAAAAATATGGTTCAGAATAAAGCATCCAATTTCAGCACTATCTTGGTTGAATATGAAATAATTTGGCAGCACTTTAACAAGTGTGCAAGCAGAAGAGAGAAATAAGTTGCCCTTGCAGAACTTAGTCAGGACTATGAAGGCTTCCTAAAATTCCAACGTAGGAGATTTGTCAGCCGGAAATCCAGAGTCGTTTGACAACCGTAGCGAAGGTGGCTAAACACTTAATATTATTCTCTTCACATGCAAATATATTCAATCAAGCACAACCAAATAAGCTGCTAAATAAATTGCCACTTTGGCATATTTTGCATTACCCTTTGCTTTAACCAAACCTGAGTTTGCAAATTACTGTTCGGTAGAACAAGACCGGTTTAGTCCGGCTCCTCTTGACAGCCACAAAGAAACAAAAGCTAACACCAACCTGAGTTCAGTCGGATATCAGTTGGAAAACCAATGGGTCATGTCTTAAAACAGAGTCGAGTGATGTACACCGTAGACTGCGCACCACTAGCTGCGCTGAAGGAAGAGCCTCATGAGAATGTGGAATGGATGGACAAATTGGAACGGATAATGAAACAGCTTACGGAAGACATCAATTTGCTTCGCGTTTAGCGTTATCGGGTGCGCACAAAGGGATGTTGTTTTATCTGCGGGAAACCGGGGCACTGGAAGAGACAATTTTCGCAAAGGTGTGGTGTTACGCGTGTGTCGGATAAACGTGTGCAATCTTATTTATCTTTTCGGATCGAGGATCGTCTACTTGGGGCGTTGAGCAGGAGTGCGGTTGAAGCATTGGTGGAAGTAGACGGAACGATGGGAAGGTGTCTGATCGATACGGGTGCCGCGGTGTCACTAATCAACCATCGGCGAGGTGAAAAGCTTCAGTCGTGCTGCACAATCGTAAGTGCGGTTGGCGGTCATTCAGTGGGAATTGATGGGATAGCCGAACTCACCGTGGGAATTGGGGGACGAAAGCGAACACACTCCTTTCTTGTGTCACCAGATGAGAAACAAACCATATTGGGAGCAGATTTCCTGGAGCTCAATAAAGCTGTCATTGATCTAAAGCGTGGGAAGTTGCTAATGGAATGCGGGTCACTACCACTCATTAGTCGTGAAGAAATGAGATCTTCGCAGTCGGTCGTTGCTGTGTTACATTTGAGCCCATCTTTGCAGTAGCTGATCAACAGATACCAACCCTTGTTTACGGATGACAGCAGCCAATACGGGTTTTTGCGATTAGATCGAGCACGCCATCCCGCTAACTCGCCAACCGTATCGGCCCCATGGACCTCGGAGGATCCCAATCCACCTGGAGACTGAGGTGAACAGGCAAGTGCAGGAAATGCTGGACGCGGGCGTGTTTGAGGAGGCACATAACCCGTACAACTCTCCTGCGGTCTTTGTGAAGAAGCCGAATGGGAAGTACCGATTCTGTGTCGACTTCCGAAGTCTGAATGAAATTTTCTTGACACGCTTCGTTCCAGTTCCATCAGTTGCTGACCTTTTTGATCGGCTGCAGCAGTCGAGGATATTCACGGTCCTGGACTTGAAATCAGGATACTGGCAACTGGCAATAAAACAGGAAGATCGAGAGAAGACGGCGTTTACCGTTGGTGAGAAACAGTGCCAGTTTAAGAGGATGCCCTTTGGATTATCAGGAGCCACGTTTACCTTCCGACGTTTAATGCTACGATTGCTGAGTGAATTGGAAAACGTGTTTGTGTACGGGGATGATATCTTGGTGTATAGCCAATCAGAAGTGGAACATATGCATCATCACGCGGCAGTTCTGGAACGCATTCAGCAGTCGGGACTTGGTATAAATGGACCAAATTCCCAGATCGGGAAGACCTGTGCCACCTTACTGGGCCATAAATTGGGACAAGGCGAACTGAAACCGCTACCTGAGAAGATAATGACGATACAAGGCAGCCCAGTTCCCACCTCGAAACGTACTCTCCGTACATTCCTGGGTCGCGCCGGGTACTACAGCAAATTCGTCAAGGATTTTAACACCTTGGCCTCACCCTTGTACGAGCTGTTGAAACAAGATAGGACATTCACTTGGAATGCAGAAGCTTAACGAGCCTTTGATCAGATTCTACAGGAAATGGGAAGGCAGGAGTTGATCCTGAAATTGCCCATTGCTGGTGAGGTGTTCACGGTAGCCACTGACGCCAGCGATGTCGGAATCGGTGCGGTATTGAAACAAAACCATGGGACGATTGAGTATGCCTGCCGAACGTTGACACCTGCGAAACGCAGATATTCAACCATAGAGAAAGAATGTCTCGCAATTGGCTGGGCGTTGGATAAATGGTGGTCATATCTCCTGGGCCAGCGATTTCACGTCGAAACAGACCACAGACCGTTGGGGTGGATTAAGTCTGCGAAAGACCCCAGAGGAAAGCTGGCGAGATGGGCATTGCGCCTACAAGAGTATGATTTCACGATAAAACACGTGCCGGGGAGGGAAAATCAGACGGCGGATTTCTTGTCACGCATGATAGATGATGATGACCTGCTGAGCGTAGCTTTCGGTATTAACTGTATACTGTGCGAGCAGGATCCAGAACGGTTGGCAATCTGTGTAACGTAGTGACAAACTCCTGCGCAAGTTGATCACCGCGCGATAAGCAGGTCAGACAAACTTCAACAAAAACCAACTTAAGCAGCTGGGACCGTTTGAAAACGAACTGGGAAAGCTGCAAGTGTACGAAGCAGGGATCTTAATGTGGATACCAGGAGGTAGCAACCCTTCGGTGCCAGTCATTCCAATGAAACTAAAACGGAATCTGGTAGTTTCTTGTCACGAGATGGCGCACACAGGTTGTTCCAGGAGCTACGATCTGCTGAAACAACGCGCGTATTGGCCCGGGATGAAAAGGGACGTTGAGAAGTGCGTGCTTTCGTGCAGACAATGTCAGCTCATGAAAACGGATTGCCGAGGAATGCAGCAGCAAATGATGACGATCCCGGTCTCGGAAATTGGTGAACTTTGGTCGGTCGACGTGATGGGGCCGTTTCCATTGACCAGGCGTGGCAACCAGTACATTTCTTTGATGACGGAGCACTTCACGCGATGGACTGAGGCGACAGGAATCCCGGATCAACGGGCTAGCACCGTTACCCATGCTGTCATGAATCACTTGGTAGCGGCTCACGGAATCCCAAAGGCCATATTAAAAGACCAAGGGCCGTGCTTCGAGAGTGAAGAATTCCGGAACTGTTTGGAGAAACGGCATTAAGAAATTGCGCACCACCCCATACCACCCGCAAACAAATGGCCTGCCGGAACGTAACAATAGAACAATCAAGGAGTGGATAGCAGCAAAAGGTGGAGACTGGGAGGAAACTTTGCTGCTACTATTGCTGGCCCATCGAGCAACCAAACAGGCTTCCACAAAGAAATCACCATTCCATTTGATGTGCGGTCGACAACCTCGTCTACCTGTGGACCTAGAGATTGGAATGTGGCCAACTTGCCGTATATCTCCCGAGGAGACACGGAATAACCGGAAGACCGCCAACCGCAACCTACAGGCGACTCAGGCGCGGATGATGGCGAAGTTCCAGACCAGCAAAGGTGGAAGGAATATCGAGTTTCAGGTTGGTTCGAAAGTGAAGTACAGGGACCATCAACGCTATCCCATCTGCAGCCCAGGGGAGAGGAAACTCCTAACGAAGTGGGAAGGACCGTACGAAGTAGTCGACCGGCGAGGCCCAGTGTATACAACCGCTCGGCAAGGTGAATTGCGGAGCGTGAATGCCGGCGAGCTGAGGAAGTGGTACGAATTGGAGGAGGAAACACGCTCATACAGTGAACATCCCCGGCGCTCAGAACGACTCCGACGAAAGGCAGCTGACGCGAATCCTTTGGAGGGGGAGTGTGGTGGAATAAAGGTAGATACTACTGCGCCTGGTATAAGTAGTGTGGTGGTGCAGGATGACACACCAACAGCGAGCCCTGCCGACTTCCCCAAAGTTGAAGATGACATCAGGATTACAGTTCCATGCGCACGAGAAGTGAACACAGAGGCAAGCACTTGTTGGGGAACTCTCTATGGAGGTCACGCAGATGAGCGGACGCCTCCAAGGTATGGATGAACACAAGTAGCGTAAGCCACTTTAGCAATAAACAATTACCGCCTGCCCCTTGGGTTCTAACATAAGTATTCGATATACTACCGGCGAGTACCGTACCCAGTGAATGAAGAGAAGACACCGAAGTGAAGGGACCAAGGTGTATTGGGGTGTACACTGATCCCCTGTATTGGTTGAAATTACGGCACTATTATTTCTATTAGCACATTTGTATTTCCGGTTATTTCCGTCTTTGTTACTCCCACTTGGTTGCTCCCACTTCACGTGGCCGGCGCAGCGGGGACTAGTAGTGCAGCTTATGTGGGCATTACCTAATTGACTGTAGTGTGATTCTTGCGTGTTGCTTTGACCCTCAAAGATTGCCAAAATTGCCGTCCGTATGTACTCTGGACCAACGACGATTTCACGAAGAAACGCACAAAGGAATTGCCTACCGTTCCAGTCAAAGTTGAAGTTGAACGTGTGAGAGGCCGTGCAATTGTAGAGCGTGTTGAATCCAAACCGTGACGCCGTGTGTATGTATTCGGTGTGTGTAGGGTCAGCTAAACGAAATCAATAAATATTTCAGCAATCTACAATCAACCTCTAAGTGTACAATAAGATGAGAACCTGATTTAGTATTTATGAACAGCATACTCACATAGCGGGTACCATATTGTTATTCGTATACATAGAATGCCCTTGGCAATGTTCATTCTACGGTCTTAAGCGCGTCATCTTTTATCTCATTTGCCTTCTCTGCACACTCAGTGGCACGCCAACTAAAATCTCTAATGTGCATTTAGCAGTCGCTAACATCTACGTTAGCTCATGAGTCAGGGAGATCGAACCTTCTGGTGCGCATGAGGGCTCTCATGTTTGATCATCTTGATACTGCGTAAAGTTTCGGACAAACAGTGCTTGACCAGGTTAGTTCCGATACCTTGGTTTCACAAGTGTGCCAGTGCCGATAGACAGGTATTTGAATCCCAAATAATGCATGCATAATGAGCCTAAAACAGAAATTTTATTTGGATTACATTTCAGGCAGTGTCCTTTCTACCCGACTACTATTAACTGGCACCTCTTGCGCTATCCTTTAATATCAAAGGATCTTTTGTTTCCCACTTTTGCACTTACCACCGTGTTGCGTATTATGTGTTTAAACTTCCTCGTTGATAGCAACGCTTGGTCTTTAACGTCTAAGTTGCAATATTATTGCTGAAGTGACCCAATTCGCAGACGCCGGTTACAAGCGTACTATTTGAGGAGTAGTTGAAAAGTATGGCATTACAATTTAGAGTAAGTTTGAAAAGAATTTAAATAGGTGATTTTCGCGTATCCGTCAGAGTTCACTGGCAACCGCCATATTTATTGCAAGTCTTTAAATCCGGCACGAAATGCATGCTAGTTGTGGGTGACTCATAATATTTGTTGTCAACACTGAGTAACAGAGCGTGATAGTTCATCCCTGAAGCACTCAACCGTCCACTCGCTATTGAACAGTCACGCTCCAGCGCCCGGACATCTCCAGTTTGACTCATCATTCCAATGCATCATTCCATCAGACCCCATTTAGTATTTATGAATTTAGTTTTCTCAATGAACTGTGCCATTTGAACTGACAAGCATAACTGCGTTTGGAAGCTGGACACTGAGCATCGCATCACTATTTCCGGTTCACTGCGCAAATGATGCCATCCTATGCAAAATATACCCTTTTAGTCTACCTACCGTGGAATTTACTTTCACATTTGTACTCTGCTTGATGTGCAAGGTGATGCTGTTAGGGATTATGCTACTAGAAGATGTTAGCACTGCCAGTCTGAAACGGTAGAGCCGGGTAAAGGAAAAATCATACACGATGTCGCTTTGGTTTATGAAGAGTATAAGTCACAGGCTTATGTTGGTAACGGAAAGGATCGCGAAATCTAAGATTACACAAGTGGTTGCTCTAAGTGTGCATCGGTGAAAGGAAAGGTCAGAGATACATTAGAAACGTTATGGAAATGAAATGATATTATGCAACAACGGAATAATAACTTACTATATTTAGTCCTCAATGTAAAGGAAATAGGATTGCTCCCCCGCTTGCACTGATTTAGGTGCACTCGCATACTTTAAAATACTGAAAGCTTAATTAACCGAGACACATTACAGAGCATCCGCCTATATACAAAGTGAATGGAGGTGAACGCCATGTCCAAGCGTATTTCGAAAATGGCCAAAGTGAGAGAAAAGACAATGGAGTTCGGAAGGGCGTTCCAAACCTGAAAGGACAGTAAGGTGAAGTAAGTTCGCCGACAATCCAGACAATTTCGCTGTTGGATAACCTCGTGCTGTTTCCTCCCAGGTTGATTTTATGGCTGAGTATTAGAAGGTAGCAGTACACGTGAATAGGATCACAAACTATTTGACTTATTAATATGCTGTCGACAAGTATCCGCCGATAAGGTCCACTGAACAATCCGTGTTTCTTCAGTCCATCCTACTACGGAAGGTAGCGCAAGCATGATATGTTTTGGTTCTCGACGTTTCGGGATCTTGGGCACTGCGAGCTCACGCTTTAGCCAAATTTGATAAGCTTGGATAATGTCCAATTTGGAGACGTACGTAGGCATTGGACAACATTGAGGAGAAGCATGAATCCAAACACCTGAGTGCACTTCGCAAGAGATCGACATGCCGGGAACCCTTTTCAAGCGGTGCCAACCAACCTGGAACAACCTACGTCCTTTTGTACGACCATGCTTAGGTCACATTCCAGAGAGGTGGTCATCAGATCGCAAGGTCAAAGCCCATAGACGTAAGCGCGTCGATGACGGATGAGAACAACCTAGCAATTGACCACATTGAATGACAGCGCGATACCCGTCGAGCAATTCCAGGCCTCATCGAGGTTGCGTCGGAGCAACTCGTGCTCGTCCAATAACTTGATGACCCGCCACATATTAACGTCATCTGCGACTGTCAATAGATCGCTAATGAAGACTGGGAACAGAAGACACCAAAGTATCAAACTTTGCCGTACACCGCACTCGACTCAAATTGAGTCAGACAAAGTTGTGCAGAACTTAACCCTTTGAGTCCTGAATTAATTTACCTACATCTAGACGAACCACCAAATTTTACTCCACACATTGTAGAGTAAAGATCGGAGTTCTGACCCTTAATTAATTGTTGACAGAAGGCTAGTGTACTTATGCTTGCGATTACCGGCAGGAATGACGCTTGCAATGAAGCAGTACACAAAGGGCTAATTTGTGGTGCGGTCTTAGGAGAAAGTTGGCAATCCCAGCCTGTCGAGAAGGATACCATGATTCCATCGATAGAATGCTTTTCAATTGTCCCAGTAGATGACACCGGTTCTTACCTCCTCGTCAACTGATTCAGACCGTCTGCACAAGTAGTTAACAAATTTATGAAACAGTATCTATGTGGACAAAGCCTATGCTGCTCCGGCGCGATGATATTGCAGCTTTCCAGGTATCCCATGAATGCATATTCGATAAGCGCACCTGACACCGTCATTAGTCATGCCAAATCTACCCACCGCTATTCAGCCGGATGGGATGCTGCGTAATAGCACGTGTACTTGAGTGCGCGCATGTTTGTGTATTTACCAATCGGTGTCCACTACTGATCCGTCTCGAACTGGAAATCATTCTCGTGTTCATGTGACTATCACAATAGACAGATTTTACAGGCTCACATATGTTCAGCGTGGAGTGGATCGCTTTACGTTTGCTAGTAAATTGTTCCTACTTCTATTCGGCTGTTCGGATTTCGCTTGGCTGCAACAACACCCATGATTTTGGGGAGTACAGAGAGAAGCGTTACCGGGTGGTAATAATCAGGCTCTTATGGACTTCCTCCTTTGAGAAAAGGAACGATACTACCCCGGTTCCACTTAGACGGAACTATGTTGTCGTCTAGGCAGAGCTGAAGCAATCCAGCAATCAATTCAGTTAGGCTCATGGCTGTTGCATGCAGTGTTTTCGGGCCAGAGCTTTCCGCTCCAGAAGAACTATGTGCACAATCATAGTAGCCTTTCAGCACCGTTACTGCGAAGAAAATAATGCCACTTAAAGCTAATAATGTAGTAATAGAAGCAGTAATAACTAGAGTATTGTATTCCCTGGAATGGGTACATAAATACCAAAAACATACGTTGTCATCCACGTCTCTTGTTACATGTGTATACCTACCAACCATAGTGAGAGGCTGGATTCCGCACTATAGTTTACGAAGGTGATTGACGTGAATGCAAAAGGATTGTTCGTACAGAATGGTTTCACTAACTTCGGTTGGTTTGTCAGCGCTTTTAGGAGCCCATAGCACACAGTATTTGCGTTGAATTGCCTACGATATCCAATTTTCTGAGCATGGGTAATCCTTGTAAACAAGCCATGTCAGGTCTCTCAGGATCGCATGCTTTCGCGTTCTGCTGCTCAAAAATGACTTTGGTATGGGAGGATGGGAAAAACGTTCGGCACTAAGGGTTCCGTGACTAATGACGTGTGTACTTTTGGGAATACTTTCCACACTGTCTCTGTGGTGCACTCAGTCATAAATGTCCAACTAGCGTCTGTAACAAATAAGGACAGGTCGTCGTAGCGCGTATTAGACTGCATGCGTCCGGCTCTGCAACGGGATAATTCGCGCGTCAAATTTAATTGAACAGGAGAGTGACATGATGGCTTCGACCCATAGAGCTGCATGCATCTATCCCATCAATCTTGAGCTCCACGCTAATTAAGAGGTACAGCATTAACTGATTTTAGCTGTTCTGAACATAGCGTGAAAGTTATCATGAGTTTTCATTTGTGTTCATAAGTTTTTGTGAATAAAAGTTGAACTGTTCACCGTTGATTGCTGGTTTCCACATCATGGAAGTAAAACTCTCCAGTAATGTGAAGGTGGCTGCTGTTTCTATTCTTCGCCAAATGTTAGTGGGTGGTTCACTTCAGGGGTGGATTTGGGAGCTCGGTAAACTACGGACACAAGGCATTTGTCGTGGTCCTTCAACAATAGTACTACTCAGTATCACACTTATGCAATGCATCCCTCCGGACCGTAGCCGGCGGGACAAAACAACAGTACGAAGCAAAATTTATCGGACCACCTTTCGCACATGAATCACACGGCACGCGATGAAAAACATGTCACGATAAGTTATTGATTGGCCAATGCGAAGCTAACCAACAAGAAGGCTGTGTGGGTGAGCTAGACAAACAAATGTTAGCGACGAACGTAACCTTCCCTTCTCTCTTGTAGCTCATACTCCAGAAAAGAAACATTCAAAAGGATTAGGTACACGCTGAGATCGGCGAAATATTGCATGAGTGATTTTTCCTGCAGCCGGCTCGATTGAGTCAGGTGCGCTTTCCTCTTGTTTCCTGTTTTTACATAACGCGGACGTAAGTGATCTGGATACAGCCTCAGGACGCGCCCATTTAGCTTGAGTTCAGTTTGGATAAGATGACTTAGAACCACGGTTGCGGGCTGCCATAAATGTTCGTGGGAAGTCGTGGATTCAGGGGGCTGCAGGTTGGAAAATCACATCATGATCCATGTGCAAGCCAGTTACCTTGTTTTTTCGCTTATATTTGCGCCCAACTATTAGGAAAAGATAGTGGAGTTTAGTGCGAAGTGTTCTATCGAACATCAGTTCTACAGGAGATTGACTTATGGTTTCTGTCGAGATTAATCTATAGACAAAAGTCAATGGGTCTAATTAAGTTTGTATGGTTCTCGAAATCCGTCTTAGCAGGCCCATTGTACCGTCCTCACAGCTGTTTCGGTTAATCGATTGGACGCAGGTGTAGATGCGGCCGTACGCACGTGTTAAGTACCTTTGCCCCAGCATAAAACTCTCAAAATCTTTACTGGTATGATAGTGCCCTTTAACTGTACAAGCAGTTTCAGGTATTCCAAAAACTGCAAACGACGATCACATTGTTGAATTAGTTGTTTTAGCCATGGGATGAGTGTGGATAAACATCCATCCCTTTTGAATGGCTATCGACTATTAACAGGAAAATTATACCTTTCAAAGGGTCAAAATAGTCCACATGGATGCGCTGCTGTTGCTTTGCAGACCAGTATCAAATGTGTTGCACGTGGAGGTTTATTCGATTTATACTGTTGGCATAAATCATACACTTACAAAGGGTTTTCGATTTTGGAATCTAAGCCGGGCTTCGGGCAATAGCCGCGTGCAAAAGCTTACATTTGGACAACACGCGGGTGTTCATTTAGCCTAAATGAAGGCACCTTCAACGGTGTAACCAAAGGCGAGTCCCAAACAAATCTACCGTCGTATAGACACAGCTCAAATTTGCGAGGCCCAAATAGGTTTCAAAAACACGATTGGTAAATATTTGAAACAGTCTGTAAGAACAAGTCGAGGAGGCAAAAGTTGTACAGTAGTTCAAAACGTTGTTGGATCTACATTTGACCACCATTCGATTCAGAGAACGATTGCACACTAGCGATGACATGTTACACTTGTGAACTCAGTGCAACGGTAAGTCAGACATAAAAAGGCTACATAAAACTTGAAGAACGATTAGATTATCACGGACTGCAGACCTTTTTTAAAACATATTTTGATTATATTGCTTTGGAGTGGTACAGTTTCAACTTCTTTCTTGCTCTAGCATACAGTATTCAGTCGGAATTCTGCTACGCCATACCATTTCTGTGAAACATCAGGTAATTTAGTTTTGGATCATGGTCGATCCATCGACATATGATGTCAATTGTCAGGGCAACATTGTCAAAGTACTGCATCAAATTAACTCCATCGGTCCATCTACTGGCCATCCAGAGGTTGCATGCGGTAAACGACTCAACGCATCCGTTGTACAATTGTTAGAGCCTGGGATGAGAGGAATTTTGTAGCCATACGCACGGAAGTAGTGTCTGTCGTTGCATTCTAGGTGAAAACACTTGATCGATTCCTTTGTATTCACTCAATAAGTTTCCCAATGTTTTGTGATCATTATGGATATCGAAATGACTACCGCAAATGTACTGGTGAACTTTATTGACACCAAAGATAACTGATAAGGTCTCTCAATCCAGTTGTGAGTAACATTTTAGAAGACTGTAAGGCACGCGAAGCGAAAGCAATCGGAGGAATTACCCCGTTCAGCATTTTATGGCAGAAAACCCTTCCAACTCCGTATGGAGATGCATCATACTGAACGGTCAAAGGCTTTTCTCCATTATAGTGAATTAAAACTGGAGCTGATGCTTGACAGATTTTAAGAGAAATGAAAGTAGACTGATGTTTGTTATTCCACACACATGAAGTGCCTTTATCTAGAATTGCGTTCAAGGGTGCGAAAATGGTTGATGCCTCTGATAAACACCGAGGATAGTTTGATAACTTTCCTAAGAATGATCGAAGTTCGTCAATATTCTTAGGCTGCGTTGCTTGCCTACTTTGGGATCCTTTATACTGCAAGACATCTAGAACTCTCTCATCAAGTTTGTAGCCAAGATAACAGAAAGATCCAGATTGAAACATATTTAGCTCTTTTTAGTTTCAATCTATTCACCACCAGACGTTCAATCACTGTTCGAAGTGTCTTTAAATGTTCGGTATCACTGCGGCCCGAAGCCAGATTACTATTCAAATAAGCACAAGTAAAGTGTGTATCCTTCATGATGTCATCCACAATCCGCTAGATTAAGCAGGGTGAGGAACTTACTCAGAATTGGAGACGAGTATACTGAAATAGTCCAAGATGTGTAGTCATGGTGGTTAATTCATGCGAGCCTTCATCAAGTTCAACTTGAGAATAGGCGTGACTAAGGTCAAGCTTAGGATCTTTTTGACCACCGGATAATGTATCGTACAAATCTACGACGCGCGGCAAGGTACCTTTCCAACCTGGAAGCTATTTTAACAGTTAACTAACATATAAGAACGGTACGGTCGGGTTTGAGTACAGGAACAATTTGGGTATCCCAATGCGTGTGTTGTATAGGCATGATTACGCCTTCGGATTGTAGCCGCTGTAGTTCTACTCCAACTTTTTAGACTCATAGCATACGGTAATGTTCGTACTTTGTATTTTGCGGTAGATTGATGGAAGATTTAATATGCCTCTGCTTACCTAACTTGTTAATCTGCATCGTTTCTGGAAAGTAGGGTATCCAATTTCAGTTTAAGGAATTTATTTTTTTCCCAAGTTTCACCAACAAACGTAGCGTTAATTATCACCCGCAGTGCCTAACTTTAACTATGCAACTTCCTAATATCCTGCTCGACTCATTAGTGTAGGTTTGCGATTTGGAGTCATACAGTTCTAAGAGTGGCAGACTTTTGATTAAATCACTTTTATAATGGTAACCACAGCCCTCGTTCAGTTCATTTGCGGTCATAAAATATTCGTATATAAATGGCCGTTGTAAGGTGATACGCTGTTCAAGCAGACGGAATTTCGATAGATGTCTTCAAGAACGTTTTCCTCCTCAAGCCCCAGCTTAAAATGGCGCCTCGGTTGAGCGAGATTAGTCAGTGGGGTGGGTTCCGATCTGCACCTGCGGGCTAGGTGGCCTATTTTACCAAATTTTCGGCAGATGCTCTCCTTGTGACGACACGCAGAAGAACCATCATGTTGTATTTCGCAACGATAGCACACGAACTGTCTTAGAGATTCAGGTGAAACCTGTGGTTTAAAAACTACGTTCACAGCGAACAATTAAACAAGGTTTCTTCTACATGGTATATGACTCGTTCAATGATAACAACCCCGCGCACTTTCTTCTAGAATTCCCGCAATCAAACACTGTATTTTCATTACTTCTATAAACTGATTGGGTGGAATTGCATCGCAGTTGCAATCGAGAACGGACGGGTGGAGGTGTGTAATGAAGTTGTTGATGCACTCGTTCGGTTTCTGCACACGCTTTTAAAATCAGTACCTCGCAGTATAAACAGTCCGCTTCAATCTCCAGTGTGTCTCAATTTTCTAAACTTAGTTCATCATAATGTCGCCGAAACTTATCCGCTGCAATTATATGAATAAGTTTATTTGCTGGGATTCCGAAACTGAAATCGTGGGATTTAAAGCAGGCAGTAGTTCCAAGTACTAAGTACATGATTATTTCCACCTCATCCAGCTTGATAAGTTCGGTTTGCCCTCAGTGGACAACCAAAAGTTAGCAGGTGGCTTATTTTCACCCAATGCCAAACGGAATTAAACAAACCTCGCCTCCGGGCCTTGGTCGGGCAGCTCAAACAACGGTACGAGTCAGTGTTGATCGGATCTATTTTCGAACATGAATCACATGGTACAGGCTGTAAAACATGACATGTTGGGTTATTGATTGGTCGATGCTAGGCTAACCAATAAGAAGGCTGTGTGGGTAAGCAGGAGAGATCAATGTCATCTAAGTACCTAGCATTATCCTGCACCCAGGGAGATAAGTAGCATGTGTTTGTGAATCGTGTATGAATAAACAGTGAAGGTTAGTTTCGGAATAACTATTCTTAAAAGTGTGCTACTTCTAGCTTTCAATGTACGTACTATTTCCATTGCCGCTGATGTATACATGACCTTCCAGGATACGACCACAAATTAGTCGCCTGAAAATTATTGACCGAGCCCTCGCACGTGCGTTCATAAATGCACTCTTTCTTCCTTCAAAATATAAACCGAAACTCTTTTTCTACCATACTCCGGTTTCAAAATTGGGACATTTTTCTTTTGTCTCCAGGCAATCCAGGATTATTCTACTCTGTTTTATCGCAATATAAATTACTGCTGAAAATTTGCTAACTCTCAGCAAAACGATATCTTGGGCAAGACCTTCGGCTGACTTAACTATTGCTGACAAAGATGGGGGAAAATCCACACACTAGCTCAAGCGTCTGAAGCGACTCCTGATTTCGGCGTGCTGTTGCGTCTTTAATGACCTGTAGTTGGAACAGATGCAAGAAAACGTACGGATTTTGGGAAAGAAAAGCAACGCTTCCTATACAGTAAGAAAAAAGTTGCTGAGCTAAGTACAAGAGAAAAAGAGAAAAGGGTAACAAACAGACTTACCGTCACATGTTACCACACCATGCAACAGTGATTTGGACACGCCTACTACTATAGCGCATATCTGGTGCGTAAGTTGCCGAAACTTTATGCATCGAAAATGCAATTCTGGCACCTCCAGTCTCATTCACCTTCCATGAAATTGTTTCCGTGGTAGAATCAAACATCGGTTTTATTAAACGCATAATTAAATTGCAGCGGTCATTCTAAAACCCTGGTCCCGATGATATCGATTAAGTTCTAATTTATTATGTTGGTGATGTTATGCCAAAAGTATTATTGACTATTTTCGCTTTCCCTGCATTCTGGAAGCAATTTGCTGTCATGGTGCAATATAAGTCTGGGCATAAGAAATCTTCATAACTATCGCCTTATTAGTCACACTTCATCATTTCGTGTATGATGGATAGAATTGTAAAGGAAACGCTAATTTCTTTCCTCTTATCGCACAATATTCTTTCTGTGCTCCGCATGGTTACTTACACATTCGTTCGCGCATAACCTGTCAACTCGCGTTCTTACCTAATCTCTCACGGTGCATTCCCATCTAGCTTGACAAGCAAATGCATTCGACAGATTTTCATACAAAAGCTATTATTAAGAATGAGTAGTTTGGGTATATTAAACCAGCTTCTTTCCAGATTTGAATCTTATCTGGCAGGACGCTCGCAGGCCGTCGACATAAATGTGTTCAGGTGTATGGCCCAACAAGTTACTAGTGGCGTACTTCAAGGCAGCTTCCTAAGTCCTCCACTTTTCTTAATTTACATATACCATCTCATGACTGTCATAAGATTCGGTAACTTGTTGGGTGGCGTCTATTATACAAGTCGGTAGCAATGAGACACAAAAGACGTGCCGAATACGGGACGGTAAATATGTGAAGACAGCTGAACCCAATGTATATTGTATAAGGTACAAGGAAGAGGAAGCGGATCGGAGACAACAAGGGAACTTTTAGCACGGGACTCATCAGAGCAGTTTCTGAAAACGTTGATACAGCCAGTGAAGCAGATCGAAGTTGTGTAGGTTCAGACAATAGTAAGACCCAGTGTTGTGAACTACTGAAAGAGTATGTTTTCAGGTGCACCGCATAGGCTCCACCTAGAAGTTTAAAAGATGGAAGCCTTCAATAGAGCTGTCAGGGGAGAGTGAAAGTGAGGACGGGTGCGAAGAGTAACAGATAGACTTGAGCAACGGATTCCAAACAGTGACGTGAAGCAGAGTTTGCTGGGTCCCGGCTTCTGTTATGTAATAGTTATGGTTTGTGTATAGACCAAAGTGCATCGTCCGTGGGCCGAAGAGGCGAGTCAAGAAAAAAGGCAGACAGGACAGTTCCTCCGCTGCTGACCCGACGGTGAGCTTGGTAGGTACCACTGCTCCCACCGCACTCCAGTCCACTATCCTGGTCTCGTAAAGCTATCCGGGTGTCTTCGTCGTCACCACGTAGCGAGGCATTTGCGGAACATTCAGGCTGTAGCCTTCATTGATCAAAGTCGACTGGTTATCGCTGGGGGCAGCGACGGACCTTGATGCGGTTGGCGAGTAACTTTAAGGTTGTCTTGACTCTTCTGCTGGTTGCGTCAGTGGAAGCTAGAACTCAGAGGGAGTGGGCAAAGGTCGGGGGAAGTAACTAGACGCCGGAAAGGGAACATGGCATGCACGTTTTCTAAAGTCTGGGATATTCTTGTCGCTTTCGGAAAACGTTTGTGAGTGAAGCGCCCGATTACCACTAATGACGAAAAAGGTGCATGTTACTGAAAATAACAAATGTTAACGAAATGTGCAAAACGGACTGGACGTTTGACCTATCTATTGCGCCAGTCAGTTGCATGTGTTTGAGGCACGGTAGAGGGAGGGTTAAGTAATCGGAGGGTGTCGGATTATCTATTGTTCGCGAAGTCATCGCAGTGGTACGTGCTTGTGTAATAGCATCAGCATGGGTTGAAAGTGGTACGTCAAAGAAAGCCATTTTGAGGTGATCAACGGACACCATTGCCTGGTGGCCATTCTGGTCTAACGTGAGGTTCTTTGGAGTCCGTTGCCGAACTCGGTAAGATTCGTTGTAGGGAAGCTGACATGCGGTGCCTCACTGCGTCAGTGTGAAGGATGACGGGAGTGCATGTAGAGAGTCTGCAATGCGTTTGCACATCTCTAGTCTGCTCACACGGAAGGGTGGGGCGTAGTGAACGTATGCGTTGAGTTAGGAAGGACGCAAAGATGGCCGTAGGCATACGCGCAGTGAAACCAATTCCCCTGGCAACTTTCGCGTTGTGCCGCAAACCAGCTCTGCTGCTGCACGTTGCAAGTCCGCTTTGATACTGCTGTGAATGCCTAAGAGGACAAGTGAAATCTTTTCGGTTCAGCTAAAATCCTTGGAGGCGCAGAGCAAGTCTTCAAGCTGGCAGCCTTCAACTAAACCGTTGGTTGCGGGATGCCAGGCTCTCGTATGAGTACCGCGACAGCTTAAGAAGTTGCACAGACTATCGAATTGTGAAGATTCGAAGGGTCAATTGTGATGGTGGTCGGACATTTGTAATGCAATACCCGCCAGGCCAAGAAGTCCCGGATAACACCCTTAACTATGCAGCTTGTTACGGGAATGGCTTCTGGCAATCTGGTAAAACGGTCAACACATGTAAGCACGTATACGAATCCGCGTGATACGGGATAAAGAACCCACAAGGTCTAGGTTTACACGCAAGCAATAAGCTTCTGGGGCGGAGAATATACCCAGGAGACTACGCGTGTTTCGGAGTATTTTGGAGTCCTGGCAGTGAAGGCAGGCGCGAGTCCTGGTGCGAACACCTTTATTTACGCCGGCCAAATCGAACGTTCGGTGAGCAGTTTTAACGATGCACGAATATCGTGATGTGATGGTGCGTGATGTGCGTCGAAGTAAGCGTGTCTGTACGAGACGGGAACAAAGGATCTAGGACAACTTTTGTAGTGTCACAGAAGATGGTCCTTTCCGTGGTTTGGGGAGGAATGGGTTGCACATGCAATGAAGTGGACTGCAGGGTGTGTTGGAGATCTTCATCATAAGCCTGGGTAGATGCCACGGCTGCAAGGTAGACAAAGACTGAAGAGTGAGATGAACGCGTAAGAAAGTGTCGGCGAAGTATGTCTGCAGTGAACTGCGCAACAAAGTCTAGGTGTCCAGTTTCCCGGCTACGTACTTCTCAGAGGCCGAGTTGAAGGGGAAGATAAGGGGCTTGTGGTCAGTTTAGACCGTGAAAGCGCGACCTTCGTGTGTGTGTACCGGAAGCGGCGGTTGTACTCTGTCGAATGTGCTGCAACTGAATTCCGCTGGCTGCAGATGTTTGGAGAAGAAGCCGAGAAGTTTCTATTGCCCACTAAAGTGTTGTTGAATGACAACTTGTGCCGCAACGTCTGGGACATCATTCGTGCTAGTGAGATGTGCAGTCGATTCGGAATTGGCGAGGAAAGCTATGTTGGCGATAGCATTCTTGAGGTCGGTAAAAACTGTTTGTGCTGCGTCATGGGAAGCGAAATACATTCATTCCACGAAGTAGGTCAGTCAAAGATTGCGTGAGCTGAACACAGGGAAAAAGGAAGCAACGATAGTTGTAAACCCGACCACGAACTCGACTCAGGTGCTTGAGTGAAGTCGGAGCTGGGAAGGCCATAATTATTCTGATTATATCAGGAAGAACTTCGGTGAAGCGTGGTGGCCTAAATATTCTACCGTTAACTTATTGATCTCATAATTCTTCGGGTTGACTGTAACATCATGCTGAGTCAATCGCTAGAAGAGAGAACGGTAGTGACCGAGGTATCCTTCTTCGGCTAAACAGGATACCTAAATACCATCGAAGTGTGAATAAACGAAATCAAGACCACGGGTGACGTCTTGGATGAACCATTTGAAGGTTTTTGCTGTGTTCTGCTCTCCGGAAGACCTACTTAAAAGTTTGAACAAGCTGAAGCTAGTATTCACGTCTGATTTAGGAACGTCATTTTCTTCTAGGTATCTGGTAATATGTGCGAACAACAGTGCTCTTACTGAACATCGTCTTATCTATGGGGCATGCAGTGAGGTCCTGTATGTGTGGGATAAAATACATATCTGAGACAGTTAGCCTATTGAGTGCGCGGTAGCCACCTCCCGAAAGTCGGTCACCAGATTTATTAGGAACAATCTGCAGTGGAGAGGACCAGAGACTGTTGGATATACGGAATATCCCGAGCTCTAGCACATCCTCGAACTCCGCCTTGGCTACCTTAAGTGTCTTGGGTGGAAATCGCCGTAAACGGCACAACACGGGTGCGTGACGGGATACCACGGGCAGAGCTGCTTTCATTGACTGAACGAGCTTGGAGTGCTGGGAGAAGAAGTTGAAGTAGTCTGGCGAGATCTGGGGAAAGGCGTAGACCGGGGTGACAGATGCTGTGTCGGCATTGACGACACATATACTGAGTTTCGTTGCAGTGTCTACTATCATCTAGTGTTTCGCATCGACCAAATGGTCGATTTGGTATAAAGGGACTGCAACAAAGGTGAATACTCATCGGAATGTGCACCGAAGACCTAGATGCAGTATAAGCCACCGATGACTTTAGGTGACTGTCCGTGTGCAATCGGTAGCATTTAAGCTTGTAGACAAGGAAGCGATCAGCTCACATGGGATAGTAGAAATAGCACTAAGTTTGCCCTAGTATCCATTAAGAACGGGGTTTCAAAATCATACTCCCTAATGTGGATGCGACGGCTTTGAGTATTGCGGACATCGTCAGTCGCCATTACTGGTCGGCGTGACGAGCTCATCTGCAGCGGAGAAGCTACATGACTGTACGCCTTTACAGCCTTTATTACCGAAACGCCGATGATAATAACAGTAACCTGCAGCGTCAAATGTCGTGCGACGAGGCGATAGAGCAATTGTGCAGCTTACAGCCAAGCTGCCTTCACCAAACGCATCTACGCTTACTCCATAGTTCTTACTTCTAAAAATAGATGTAATGAACTGAAGTTTGAGCCTTAATGGCTGCGTGGGTTACATTTAACTCTTGGTTTCGTACACAAAGTGGTGTGGCATAGCGGGCATAGTAAACACCGTTATATGAAAATTCGAGCAAAAATCAGATATTAAATGCGCGACACAATATATGACTGTAGTGCCTGGGTTCACATCAAAGACAGAGCTTTTAGCTCATAAGTTTCATCCTGATTTCGAATAAATTGCTTAGTTGCTTACGATGTGTAGAATACTTATGCGACTTCCACAAAATGATTAAGGTTGAAACTCAACACTGACTTCTTCCAACCAAACATTTAACTGCATCCAGAAGTCTGAGTGAAACACGAGGTATGCTAAGCTTTGGCAGAGCAAAAATTTGCATTGTCCGAATTCTGGTCCTGATTATGAACAGTAGAATAAGAATATTTGGTCTGAACAAGGTGTACTTGATACCAGCGAAGGTGAAACATATCTTAACTTTACAGATAAACAATAATAGCTTACTTTTTCTTTGCAACGAGACTGGACCTTAACGTGGTGCGACGGTTTGCGTACCTCATTGACCCATTGAGCTATACTGAGTGATGCCTCCGGGCACTCTGAGAGCTACTCCTGCCAGGTTGGTCAATGGTGAGAGGTCAGACAACTCAGTCTCCTGGTCCTCCAGGTTAGGGGTTTGAAATGGGATGGCGACCATTTCTACACAACTAAATCATTGCCACCTCCCCGCTGCCTTGCGCACAAACTTTCGAGCCAAAGGCTTTGGATGAGGACCCTAATCGTCCTCCTGTCTAGGTCTAGGCGCCCTGGCAGTATCTCAGCCCACATACAACCACGACATTTTCTTCAAACATAAACTTCATCCTGCATCGCCCGTCGCGCAGATTATCAAGGGTCGCCTTATCTGCTGCATACAGCATGGCGGATAAGCGAAAACATGCTACTGCTGGCGCCTCCCTTCTTTCTTTTCCACCTTTTTCTCTTATTCCCATCCCGACCACATTATCAACCTTTCTTCTATAATTCCCAACTTAATTGAGAGCAACCGAAATGCCACTGGAGTAGAACCATCTGTGGCCACCTTTTTGCGACACGCACCGGACGCCTATCAGCAGCAGTCCGTTATAAGGCCATGCTGTCCCGTTTCCATGGCCACGTTCAACATTCGCACTCTAAGACAAATAGTCCAACAGGCTGCACTCGCATGCACTTTGGGCACACTGGGTATTGATGTAGGTTGTGTGTCCGAAACTACGATCAATAACCCTAACGTGATGGTTGAATTAACTGCACCTGGCTGGTCCTCTCGTTATTGGTTGCACGCATCCGGATGCCCAGATGTAGTGCTCACAGGTTAAGCTGATGTTGGTATCATTCTAAGCTCCAAGTCTGAACAATCGTTACTTGATTGAATTCCGATAAACTGTCGTTCATGTGCAGCCCGTTTGACGACATCAACCAAGGTTGATTCATGAAGTAGTACAAAACGCTGTTTGTTTGTGATTTCCGTTTATGCCCCCCACCGACTGCAGTTCAAATGCTGTCAAGGACACATTCTATCACGAACTGAACGCGCTAGTTCCATTGCTACTATTTCAGATATAGTACTTGCAGGGGATATGAACGCACAAGTAGGGCGTCTGAGCTCTTTAGAAGCTCAGCTGGGTGGTACTTATGGGCTTAACTCCGAACGGACTGACAACGGTGAGCGTCTGCTGCAGCTGTGTGCGGAGCACCAGTTGTTTCGTAGTAGCACTGCTTTTAGACAGTGAAGGCCGAAGCGCCACTGGCCAGCGATGAATCCAAATTGACCACATAGCCATTGGTTACAGGTGGAGTGGTTCCATCCTGGATTGCCGCTTCTACTGGAATACCTGCGTCGACTTTGATCTTGCCTTGGTACGCTGTCGTTTCTCCATGAATTTCACCGGGAAGCCCAACAAGCTTCCCCTCCCATTGGCAACGGAGAAATTATCTCAGTCCTCGGTCAGGCAAGCCTATCAAGAAGCACTGAATACCGACGTTTCACTGCCGTGTTCTAAATACACTGAGCTTCAGTGGAATAGGATCTCAGCCGCCATGCACGACGCAGGAGAATCTGCTTTTGGCATTGCCAATGGTCACCGCACCAGTCACTGGCTATCTGAGAGGTCGGTGAACCTGTTGGAATCTAGAAGACACCTCCCTTCTGGCTCTGAACACAATGTGAACAGAAAGGGTACGTAAACAATAAAAAATAAATCGCCAGCTGTACGCCGTAACGGCACTTCGTTACCATGCGACCACCACCAGTCGCGCGTGGGCTGAGTATACCGCGATGAGGCCCGCCCCTACACGGATTAGAACCGGTGACCTTATGGTTGCAAACCAGACGCGCATACCACTCGGTCACCGGCCAACAACCACTCCGTCACCGGCCGACAACAGAAAGGGTATTATGCGTGAAATAAAGCTGAGCCTACGTGCTGACAAGGAAGCCTGGTGGACCAGTAGGGCTCAAGAAATGGAGGAGGCAAGAGCAGTAGGTAATTACCGCAAGCTCTTCCAGATGATCCGCACCACTGGTCCCAGGAAACCAGGTGTCAGTGAGACAAGCAGAGACAGCGCTGGTACATTAATACACAATAAGGAGCGCCGTATGGCTCGTTGGGCGGAACACTTTCAAGATCAGTTCAGCTGGCCCCGTTCTCCTGGACCTCTTCCTCATCAGGTGATGCAGGACGAGCCATAGACGGTTAGTTTAGAGCCTCCGTCGGAGGCCGAGGTCCGAAACGCGATCACAGCCCTCAATCGTTTTCGTGCCGCTGGCCCGGATTCCCTCCCACCTGCACTATTTAAGGATGGAGGTTAGGTCCTATGCAGGGCACTGACCTCCCTATTCGAAAGTATCTGGAAGGAAGAGAGTGTCCCGGCTGATTGGAACGAATCGATTATAGTGGTAATATACAAGAAGGGCAATCACACAGACTATGCTAACCACAAAGGTATTAGCCTAACGCAAGTTGTGGCAAAATTATTGGCCTCGATTATCGTTCGTCGCCTCACTGCGGAACGGAAATCTCGGGTTAGGGAAGAGCAGGCAGCTTTTCGCCCAGGGCTTGGCTATATAGACCATATATTCACTTGGCGGTAGGTGCTAGAGCAGCGCCATGCATAACGCAGACCGACAATAGCTGTGTACCTTGATTTCATGAGTGCGATCTATTCAGTAACCGATCCATTCTGTTCGAAATATTTTCGCGGAAAGATGTTCTCACGAAATATGTGAACATCCTACGCGCTCTATACTCGAACACTACAGACCGCGTCAGAGTCTACGGTGGCTTATCGGATAGCTTTCAGACCACAAGTGGCATTCGTCAGGGTTGTCCGATTTCCCCATTTCTGTACAATTTCGTCGTGGATTCTTCCATGGAGTGTTCCCTTGCGGGATCTCACGATGTAGGCGTTGAGGCACCGCCTGGTGAAAGCTTAGTTGATCTTGATTATGCGGACGATATCATCTTGCTTTTTGACGATGTTGCGGAGGCACTATCAACCCTGAATAGACTGTATAAAGTGGTCTCATTATTTGGCATGCACTTCGCACCTTCAAAGTGTAAAGTGGTGCTTCAGGACCACCAGCCACTTGATGAGCCCGTGATCCTTGCTAACGAGGAACTCGAAGTGGTTGAGCAATTTCCATACATTGGCAGCCGCGTCAGCAACGATGGGCGCATAGAAACTGACGTCACATCACGGATTGCCAAAGCCAGGGCTGCGTTCTTGAACCTGCGGCATCTTTGGCGACAGAAGGGAGTTTCCCTTCGTCCGGAAGACGGTGTATACAATGCCACAGTGAGACCCCTCCTGCTCTATGGTAAAGAGACGGCCCCTTCGATCTGAAGATCTGAGGCGCCTTCAAGTCTTCGATCATCGTTGTATGCGAAGCATTGATTGTGTCGGATGGCACTAGAGTGTTCGCAACGATAATGGGCGTAGGCGAGTACTAGGTAGTGATAATAATGCCAGCTCCCTAGAACAATAAATAGCACTGAATAAGTTGCATTGGCTCGGGCACGTGCTACGTAAGCCTAATAACCACTTACCTAGGAGAGCCTTGTTAAGTCTTCCAGGTGCAGGGTGGCGCAACGCTCGAGGTGGACAGAAGTTGACTTGGCAGCGGCAAATGAAGTCACTGACTACCAACCTGGCTGCCGTTGGTCCGTCTCGTCTTCCGCGCTGGTGTCCACGTGACTCGGCTTGTGCTTGGCTCGAGACTTTACAAGACATGGCTCGCAACTGACACCAGTCGCGCATCTGCTGCCGCCTCCTAATAGCATTGCCTGCTTAAATTGTGTTTGGTGCTGAGTTATCTGCGGGGTAATGGCTGATTATGATGCAGAGCAGTGAAAGCCGCAAAGAAGCTCTTTAGCCAATGCCGCCTTATCTTTGCACGATATCCAGATGTTTGTGACGGAATGTTGTCTATACAAGTTGTAGGCGCCTTGACCCAGAATGTTTTCTTAGGGTATTAAGGCTTTCAGGTAAGTCATTCTTCTTTCCCTCTTATCATTCTTTATTTCATAGGTCATCATGGTTGTGGGGCACCGAAGTATCAGTTCAAATAGCTGATGTATTGCTGTTGTTATTTGACTAGATTGAGGAAGCACTGGATCGTGGAAGCACTGGAACACAAGGAACACGAGTCATATGTCGAAGGATGAAAATAATTCAACACACTTGGAAGAAACTGATGTGGTGTAAAATGAAAAGCGAATACGAATGATACGAAATAGAAATTAACGATGGAAACGATCCCTACGAATGGCGCTACACTGCAACCGCACAATTTTCGACTGATCTCACCAATTTGCATTCGATAAAACCAGTCCCATATTTGTAGTTGTCTAGCCTATTTTGCATCCCATTTGCATATTTTTATGTACTTCTGCGCTCAACTAACAGTATCCCCAAATTATTAGCATATCTACGTTTTATCGTCATTATTACACGAAAGCTCATCTTTCCTAGCTCTTACACTCGTCCTCTGTTTCATTAGCTCTTTTTCTTTCTTCCGTTGAGGGAAGGAAAATGGATCTTTTGTTCGCGATCGTTTGGCTTCTCCTTATAATGGCTTCAAGTGGTCGTAATTGACGATAAAACACCTATTACTGCGTTTGAACTGTACTCACTGTTCTTCACTCCTTACAAACCCTGGCTGGTGTGCAAAAATGCTCTCGAAATCTGTGTATCATCGTCGTTATTCGCCAAGGATTTCAATCAAATTATGGCTGGGGCAACTGTTATGACTTGGCCATAAGTAGAAGTATCCCCTGAGATGACGGATTACAGCTTCCGCGATAATAAAAAAACTATACTGATGCAACGCATGCCGCCACTGACTCACTGGGGTGATTGTTTATGAACGACAGTGCACTGTCATTTTTCTGACATAAAAAGTGGTATGCACAAATTCCTTATACATGATGGAATCTGCTGGGTAGCGTAGTCGTCTTTAATGTATGCATAAAAACAGCCATAAAGTATGTCAAACCGCTGAAGGCCTACTTGCCATGTTACCACACCAGCATACACCCAGTTGGAGCATGGAAGTGCGAGCGAAACCTAGCTAGGGGATACCTTGCCTGATTGTAGGTCCACTGGGAACAGTTCCACGGATAGTTAAATCTGCATTTATTGCTGTTGCCAGATTCTTAATCGCTCTAATACCTTCAAACCGCTAAACAACTAAAAATTCCGTTCAGGATCCATTGTATCGAAACGTATGAAATTAACTCTTTTATGCAGTCCCGCTGAATAAATTGTTCAGACCACTAAGTTAGACTGTGCCTCTCATCGTCGAGGAAGATGCCGTTTGTTTGTTTCTCTAGATTCCTCTTCCCCTACTCGATCTGTCGTTCCAGAGAAGCAACATACCGGATAGAATGATCTCGACTTCGTTAATCTCACAGGTCAGCCATTTCTTGAAGATCCCTTTGAAATCATTTGGTTTTGAAACTTGTTGATGACGAGTTTCGGCCAACGTATTAATCGGGCCTTTTGTTGGCATATATACACTACAGTTTCTCGAAAGCGAAAAGGGAGGAACGGTGCGAATTAAGAATGAGGCTTGTGCCGACCATTACGAAGTCGTCCACTAGTCATTTTACTGAGGAGTTGTTTGAGCTTGACATTAGACTGAATTGGGCGGCCACTCGCGGCTGTCCAGACCCAGATGGAAGGCTGTATTTACATATATTTCGTCGGATACTCTAGTTGACATGATGTCAATCCCTTCACAGAACTATGTGAATCAATGATACACTAAGGTGGCAGTCCGCAATTAGTGTTTTGCCATCACAGACCGTGTAGCAGCTGGCTTTAAGCAATAGTTCAATAGCGTATGTTGGGATAAAAAGCGTAAATTTACAAGACACACACGATGGACATGCAAAAGAAAATTAACATCAAAATGTTCAAATGTGGAATGTGTAGTGTCGGTGATTAGACAGTTGTACTGTATCAAACTGTTGTGAATCGTTTTTACCCAGATGAAATTCTAAGTCTCTCAAAGGTAGTCATGTCTAGTACGTTCACCACATACCTTGGTAATGCATTCCAGTGGGAACGGATACTAAGCGAGTAAAAATACTTTCTACAATTCTAACGGATGTGTTTTATCCCTAGTTGCAGCTGGTTGCTTCGGCGTTGTTTGTAAGGGGCTAGGGTCAACAGTTATGTACATGGCTGCTAGCTTACAATTTATATCCGGTAGGTCAGAGTAAGTTTTGCGCGAAGCCGTCGGTATTCTGAGGCGAACGCACCGAGTACACGAATTTGCAGTTCGTAACTTAGACCGGATAGTCCACGCGTTGCGTTTGTGCCTCTTCTTTGGGGTTGTTCCAATAGGCGAATGTCTCGTTTTAATCATGGGCACCAGGCCTGAATTGATATTCAACGTGAAGACCAATATAGGAGTTAATCTGCATTGGTACTAGCTGTCGCTCAAAGAAGCGGGGAGCTCACCTCAAAAGCCTCAAAAGCAAGTTCGCCACACTTGTTGCTTTCAAACATTGGAGCGAATTGTTAACACTCTCGCGTTCACTAGTCACGTGTTGCAGGGCGTGTTGCCCCAAAACATATGTGATGACGAAGCTGCTGCGCACGGTCAGCAGGTGACACTTTGCAGGTTTCAGTGGGAGTTGATCCGCTTCTGCCCATTCATTAATCCGAGTCAGATGATCTTGAAGATAGACACGGTCGGATGCTGAGTGAATTACTCTTCATCTTTTAGCATCGTCTGCAAATTTTTGTACCGAGGATAGTATGTCTGCTGGAAGGTTATTAGTGTAGGCTAAAAGCAGTAGCTGGCCGAGGACGGATCCTTGCGGTACACCACTGGTGATGCACAAGCTTTCAGATTGAGTGTCGGCTGCTCGTACCTAGATTACTCTGTCGTGTAAGTAGTCTTCCAACCAGATAAACAGCAAACCTTTGGTAACGCAGGCAGCAAGCTTTTGGAGGCGAAAGAAATGATTGACCCTGTCGTATACCTTAGAAAAATCCAAGTAAATCACATCTACCAGAACTCCTTCATCAGCCACCCTACTCCATGTGTCCCGAGTAAGCAGCAAATCGGTGAGACAAGATCGTCTGCATCTGAAACCATGTTGGGCATTAGAAATTATTTGTGGAATTTCAAAGTATCGCGTCAGTTCACCTGCGATTACCAATTCCATCACTTTTGATAAAACAAGAAGGAAAGTAATAGTTCGGTACTTGGCAGGAGCAAATCGCTTACCTCCTTTGTATATTGTAATGATAGTTCCATTTTTCCACCCAGAAGGGAGTGTACGGAAGTTAGACAGACCCTGGGAAAAGGTTGCATTTGGTGCAGCTATGGTGGGAGAAAGGGTTTTCAATACTTTGTCGATTCTAGGGGCACTGTACTCCCGGAGAGACTGTAATTTGCTTGCAACAACTGTTGGGGTAAAGGTGACGTTGGATAAGCCAATGACATTGGTTGGGAGTTGATATGCTGAAGGTTCCATGGTATTTGTAGCTACCGAGCCAAACTGCAAGAGTAGAGCATTCGCTGCATCCACAGCAGTAACTGTTAGGTCACTGGCCGTCTTGTATAGTGGCATTCCGGACTTAACCTTTCTTTTACCATTCACATATATGTATACGAGTTTGGTGTTGCTCGTAAATTTCAGCACCATGGTTGCCTGCCATTCGTACCTTTCACTCTAATGAGCGAGGTGTAGTAGTTTCTGATTGCTTTACGATTCTGCTATTTGGTATCACATGGGTTTAGCGAATCTTTCCTCCAGATCTCATCCCTTCTGTTGATCCAATCACGTGTTCTGCTTCGGATTCACGTATTGGTGTGGCACGATGCTCACAATGCTACAATATTCGATGCCGATTGTATGACTCACTTAATTTTATCTTTCATTTCATTCCATGCGTCATTCGCTGAACTGTGCGTCTGTAGGTCCCAGACAACAGTTGCCGATAATTTGTGCAGCTTAAAATAGTCCGTAATAGTTCGTTGAGTCTCTCTTTCTTTATCAACCATACTGGCACAACACACATAACCAAATGTTAGGACTGAATGGTCGCTAAGGCCCAATAGATGATCATATGCTACTGACACAACCAACAACTCTTCATTAGTCAGGATTAAGTCCAGGATTGACGGCTTGTTTGAACCGCGGTGTCCGGTTGGTCGTTGCACATGCTTATACAGAACTGCTATATCCATGAATTGGAAGAGTTTCGAATTGAATGATGGCCCAGCAGGGGACATGCAATTGATAGTACATTGAAGTCGCCCATTATAAAATTTTAAGAGTACTTTTGTGAAACATCATAGCGGACAGAGTTTAACAGAATGTTATCGCTGCCTGCAGACAAGTTCGAATACCTATAGATAGCTGCTAAGAGGCAAGCATCACAAATATTATGTAAACCAGCATCTTGACCTACTGAGTGAAGTCGGCAAAATAGTGAGTCGGGAATAACAAGAGAATTTTCGGTATGGGCTCATATTTCAAGTAATCTCCATAGTAGAGGGCAACAACATCACCGCGAGATGGACGATTAATTCTAAAGACTGACAAATCACTGAGTTCGATCTCTGTATCAGGCATTTTGTTTGTATTTCGTTTCAGTAAGTGCTATGAGGTTCCAATTTGTTGTTTCATGTCGGTAGCGCAGTTCCGAGAGCTTAGAATACAACCCCTGAGTGTTGGTGTAGCAACATTGTATTTGTCGACACATTAGGAGATCGGTTTGCTGTGAGTGACCGGCACAAATAGTGCCGGTCTGCTGAAGCTTTTTGAAGCGTTTGTTTACACGGTTAACTGATCTGAGACAAGTACAACCGAGATTGGCTCATTTATATCTGAGGTCTGTACTGATTGAAGGAATGGTCATAACCGTTCTTCTGGTAGCCCAAGTTTTCTATTGTCATGCCGCACTTGGATCGCCACTGATACCATTTCGGGTGCAGCCAAGGTAACTTTCTAAATGCGTAGCCCGCTGCCTTGGTTGTTGCTTACAGAATTTAGACCAGTTTTCCAAGTTAGGCGAGGTAAAAAGCTCAGCCTAAGGCCCTACCTTTATCAGCCTGAGACGGTTCCCGTAATAGTTAGATGAAACAGTAATTCTTGTCAACCTTTTTATCAAGGAGACTGCTGATGGAAAATAGTTGTCGGGTGTAGTACCATTGCTCCCAGGCATAAGCTTTCGCTTACTCAGAAAAAGGGGTTCGAAGCTCGGGAACTCCGTACATATTAATCTTCCGTTAGCCGTTAACTTTGCAAACTTACAAAAAATTACTCTTCTCTTTCAGACGTTATTTCAAGAGACGAAGGAAAACAAAATCTGCTGAAATTCGGTCCACAAATTTAACGAAAATAAACTGAGATATTTTGCTCATGCCTTCTCTCTAATTCTGTCAGTATAATGTGACAACTAGCGATTGCGTAACTGCTTTCCCAAACTCACTCATGGTATATACACTTGTGTTTCGCGCCAAAATTAATAGATCACCGTCAAATAGTTGCTCCTTCCGTTTAAACTACGAACAAATAAGATGACGCGCGCACACTTTAGGGAGCCACTCATACTACCAAATCATTTTTCGATGAGCATTACAACGTCTACTTCGACTCAGAGTGCTACGATTTCTAAGTTGTTCTGGTTGTTTTATCGTAATTCCTTTTGCTGCTGTATTGATCAACACCGCCTGCATTCCTGTCTGCAAATGATGGCCCATGCGACAGCACGGCAGTGGGTCACAATAGGTGGGGAAATAACGAAACTTAGAGAAAACGACAGTCAACAGAGAAGCATCTCATATCATGTTCACCATTTAGTGTGGTTCTGGGCCATATCGCTAGTTTTTCGAACTAGGTGTGCTCCCTGTCACGGTGGTCGAGAAGGCACAACTTTGGCGTCAGAGGCTTGATTCCTTGAGCCCAACTTGTTTGTCCACCAATTCTACGTCACCTAAAACCAACACCGATGCACGCAAAGGCGGCGCGGCTGGTCAAGCTCTGAGCGTATATATGAACCACATACCCGACCATCAAAACATTTGCAGGGAAAGTATACAACGCGGCGGTTGCGGAGTCTCTCTGACTTGGGAATTTACCACAAATGTTATCCTTACTGAGGTGGGGCTGCCAGCGTACATCAGCGAGGCTCCGGAAGTAGAGGTGATCGAAAACAGTAGGTCTCTGAGCCACTGAGGACGACAACCTCATTATAAATATGTACTATAGCAAGTTATTGTTATCCTTTTTTAAGAGGTCCTTTATTTCTGAGGACTATCGAGTAAATGTCACTGGCTTATCACCTTTCTAACTAACAAGGCCTGCGACTGGAACATTTATCTTTGTGTGATATACCCTATCATTTCCATCCTATTGTGCTAAAAATGTTTGACGTGGTAAAGCACTGATCAAAAAGACTGAAATTTGCGATAGGATTTGTCAGATTCCATCAGATTCTGTTGTAGGTACCTGGTTAAAACTTTTCTCGGCCCAAACATCTCTCATGTGATTGTGAAGAATCCTGATTCAATGGCAGGAAAAATAGCAGAACAATTCTGATTACTCTGTGTGACCTAATTTGCCATTTCGTCCATGTTTATCTCTGAAAATGTGTTAAAGCAATGTCATGGAAACGTTGTACCATCATTTGATTTGTTCCTTCTAAGAAACAGCTTCTCGCATCGTCGAGGAATATACAAGTTATTTATTTATTTATTTATGTACATGCCATGTTTAAGGCTTCTAACAGCTGTTGCGCAGGCTATCTGTAAGTTCTGTCTACAGGGCTAACACATTAGCGCCCCCCCCCAATGTTAACATTTCCCATGCGGATGGTTGCTCGTCCATTGGTGCATACTGGATACATATTATGTAATGGCTTTCGTGCTGCGGAACAACACCACCGGCGTTGAATCATGCATGACGGACTCGCGAAACTTCAACACGCAATAAATCCGCGAACATTTGGAAGTGGTAAAGTGAGCACCATTCTGGTGGTTGGCGTTTATCAACTCCTTCACAGTGAAATAATTCGTCATGTACAGACGGTTACTGTATGGCAGCCAATGATTTTTGTGTGTTTAGAGTGCCTACATTCACCTAATTCCAAAACACCACAACCGTGAAACGTACTTGAGTGAATCTTTCCGAGGGATGTATGATACATGCGCTACTAAATGTTAGTGACTTTATCAGAGATCAACACGAATCCCTACAGATAACACAGTAGCAACATCGTTCAATACAGCTGCACATTTTTAATATTCTTAATATTCTTGGTGCTGTGATTCAACAGGCTATTGCGAAACTGCATACTTTTGTTTCTTGTTGGCGGCATCAAACGGATGTGTATATGTGGCCCTTTGTGGTTCAGCTAGAACCGGTCTTAGCAACATAGTTGAACGTAAATGGAGTTACTTTCTATTGGCCCAACTTTCTATTGTTTCGCAAATCAGGCAGCTGCGACCTACAGTGATGCATCGTGTGCGCTTTTGACACATGTCTAAATTACCGGAAACCAGTGTCAAGCAGATACAGTCATTCTTGCTTCGTGGGTGCTCCTTCATTAACACCCTCCATTAATCAAGTGAGTCCCTCACAGTCGATTGAACCAACCCTTGGCAGTTTGTTCCGGGTAGGTTTGATGAGGGAGCAGTCACTCTCACACGGTATTCGACCCATTCACTTTATGCTAATCTCCTATAAACAGTTGGATCGATAACTGATGATTGTGAGCACAAGTTCACCGAATAGCGAAACGTGACCTGCAATAACTGAAAGGATTGTCACTTTTCAGGGATACCCATGTCCTCAGCTGCAACGACATAATGTCTACCCGTGAGGCTGAGTGATGCATCTAAGCGCAGATTACATTTGGAGACAGCGTTCACCACAGTGCTGGGATTCTCTTTTGTAGATGGTGCTCGTCAGTTGTAGACTTACAGGCTTGTATAAAACTCGAGGATAAACTGCTAAAAAGAAAGGGGTTGTGACGCGGAAACTGGTATTGGTTTGCATGCTTGCTTACATTTACGCATTAATTTGAATACCTACTGGTTTACACACTATCAATCCCCGTTATGTTACAACTACCACCAGTTGAGTAAAAAGATGCGTCGAGCTATTGTGTAAGGTAGCGTTTTAGTGTTGTTCAAAAACAACTTTAAATTTAGTTGTGTATCAGCTGTACAAGCACTCTACTGTTCCTTATGTCCCTTACTTCCTAAGTTTCAAAATTGACTGACACCTGAGCCACCGCTAACAACAGGATGTTGGGACTGACTGTCGTGTGTTTCGAAGAGTCCAACCAAAGGAATAGGAGTCTTTTCAATTTGTATCCTTATGGCTGAGTAAAATGCATATAATAGAGGCGTTTAGTCTTTAGCGCAACTCCATCTGTCAAATGAAAAACAGTACTTTAATCCATGGATTCCCATCGGCACCGATCTCAAACGGAATTTATGCATATGCGCGTTTCGCAGTGTGGAATATTTACAATATTTGGGTTAAAACAGGTGTTTTACTTAAAAGTGAATCTTTGCCTGATGGGTCCATCCAAAATTGTCTGTTAGTTTACCTGTAGAAATTTCAAGAGAACTGAGACTGAGTCACTGCCCCATTTTTGATAAAATCAACAGTCCTGAAGTAAAACACTGCTAAGGTGACTTTGCAACCTCAGCAACTGGTTAACAGCGATTGCTTTTCGAGCAATTTCCATTGATTACGTAGATGAATACTGATCACTGCTGCTCACAAGTGTTCATCCAAATGCTCTGGGACAGACCCCTTTGGTTTTGTTGCATGCTTGCTGGACTGCGCAAGAACCTGGAACATCACAAATGAGCAAAGGGATGGTGCACCATAACATGAAAAAGCGACAATGTTAAGTGCAGCGACTTGTCGTTTGGTTCAATTTATACGCTTTTGGATCACTTTGAGTTACCACGTATTTGCCAGTTTAATCAACTGGACGAAAATGTAGAATACTGCTAAGTTGAACTCCCCCTAACAGCGAACCACAGATCCGCAGATAGAGTAGCCCTTGAGGTGATCGACTGAGATCCTAAGCCCGTTCACTTGCCCTGTTGCAACTTCAACATTACCATTTATGAGACTGCTGATTTCACGCAGCCGCTGGGAAGTGATTACATAATGATTATTTTCGATGTTGCCAGCCCCGCTTACTCCGACATCAGCTAGTCAGTACCCGCAAGTTTAATGCAACTTAGTGGCATACAGGCAACGTACACAATTATTGGAAGAATATATCCAATTACTGCAAGTGTATCACAATATCCATATGAGTATCTGTCGCCTAGCTCAACTACATTGGTCTTTCTACTTCACTTGAACTGGTGACTATCACTAGTATTTGAAGGAACCCAATTAAAACCATGAGATCGATAGCTAAATTTGGCGATAAAATATGATTGTTTCGGGAAATATGTTCGTCGACAATCAGTACATAGCTTTGAAATGGGATTTCTGGACCAGAAAATGGATATCTTTCCACTTACTCCCTAGATGAAGATGTAATTTTCTGATAGACATATGCAAGCAAAACCTTGGTTGCGCTTTTCAGTGGTAAGGGTGTTGTGCACATCATACTATAATGCGCAACTCCGGTGCCCCGATGCAGTAGCTGGTTGAAGAGTTCTGCAACCACAATTCCAGGGGAAATCGCCGACGAACCTTATACACACAGCAGAATGAGCATGTATTAAGGAAACGCAGCATAATACCAGAAACAGCAACTAAACTCCTACAAAGAATTTATGCCCAGAACTTATCATCATTTTGGTTTTCCTCTAACTTATGGTTCAGGGAGTCATTAAACATTATGACCCACAAGTCTTTCGATTTTGCTTGCTAGAAACCATGGAAGCCGTTCCGGAGGGTATGGTGAGGAAACATCACGCTTTGAGCTCGCGTAAAAGTTTGTTTACTTGCTGCCAAAATTCGATGAAGACACGGCTAACAAGCGAATCCAAACTGCTATAAGTTTGCTTGGCCTTTCGTCAGACCCAAGCCTAAATATTTTTAACCTGTGGGTCATGTAAAGACCAAACTTTTATTTCCATTAAATACAAAGTTCCAATCTCTATGACGGAGGAATTTGTAGTGGTTGAAGTTGAATGAATATAACAACCGTTATCCCTGTATCCTCACCTAATTAGAATTTGTGGGTACGAATGGTTATCCGGTTGTGGACTTCACGCGGTTAGCGGCCGCCGGTTTGTTCTTTCTTGGCTGCGTTAAGATCATTTTTTCTTATTGGATTTCTAGGAGTATTGTAGTTATTTCATTGGAACTATGATAGCAATCAGTTTCACTTTTGTGCCTGGATTTTACAACTATTAATATCTGTCTTATCTTCTTTTAATGTCGGAGATTTTAATATCGGTTTGTGCTCCACAGTTAGTAACCAACTTGGTCTCGGATTTTTCATAATGCCGAAACAAGCATTTTGCTGTGCCTGTTGCAAGGCTGTCGGAAGTCTAGTAAATGCACTCCCCTATGTTTTGTGTCACATGCTTTGCGATTCGTTTCTCCGTGAACAATTTCTCCAGGACTGAGTGATACTCGTCTTTCGCTTGACCATACCTACCTGGTTGGTTTCACCCATTACTCTCATGCAACCGCTGAACAATTACTCGATTTGCGCTGGACCTTTGGGGGCCATGTTCCAAAGCCATCACATGCCCAATGTGTTTGCACGTGTTCACGCTTCCTTTGACACTTCACCCCATGCAACCTACATCAAATTCTGCCGCTCGCATCCGCAAACCGTACTGCTCTACTTCTGCTTGGTTTGTCTCCCTGCCATTACGCATTCTGGGCGTGATAACCCTATTGACACCACCTTCACCACATGCCCTTTAGTGGGCACGCCTGTCACCTCCCCTGCTAACCCGTTCTCCTCATCGTGCAGCAACCAGCCACAACCGCAGTCGCTACGGTCATCACGAGTGTTTGAGACGCCGGATAACGCCAGCCGCACAGAAAAACGTCTGCTCGATCTGGAAGGACAGCTGCGGAATCTACTGTGGAAATTCTATGGCTTAGCCGAACGACGACATCCGATTTCCAGCCCTCCAGACTCACACGATATCTCATTACAGAATGCCGACCCGTCCAGCACTCATCAACGCGCAACGCTCCCGGCGAAGACCCGCTCAACTAAGAAGTCTACTGCCCCCAAGTTCGCTTTCAAATAAATCTGCACCGCGTGGCTTCACTTCTAATTCAGTCATATGCACGAACATTCCAAAGTCTATCGATACGCAACTTCGGAATCGACCTTCCCATGACTCCATCATGTGGAGGTCAATCTGTCAGGCTCTAAATCTTCCCGAGATTAAACCCTGCAATTTCACAAGATTGTCTCTCCACCCATCATCTCCGAACGCCGGTAAGCCAAGACTCCTTCGAGTTGACTGGCAGCCATGCACGGCCATGGAGGATGTTCTGCACTCTGCGCACCTTTTTCAAAGAAATGCTTCTATTGGAGTCTACCATATTCGTACCTTCCCTTGGACTGAGCGCACAGCGCGCAGAGAGCAGCCGGCGACACTTACCCAACCCTACTCCATCACAGTGCACGGCGTTCCAGAACTGCATGCCTCTGATGCAACCTTACAACAACGACAGCAGCATGACTGCGACCAATGGAGCTTTATAAATAAATAAATAAATGATGTATTTCTCGACATGCGAGACACAGGCAGACTACGAGCCTGATCATGTGGTACAACAAAGTCGGGTAGTGGAGAGGGATATTCAGTGATCTATTGTGTTCACATAGGAACGTTTCAGTGCTAAATCAATTAAAAATAGTAAAGGAGTAAGAGTAGTAGAAGTTGAGAGTAAGAATAAAAGTGGATATAAACTGTCAGTTTAATTGGAGTAATACGACCCATCATGAAACCGTCTCCCGGAGACCTGCTTCCACACTTCTCTTCCACATCTCATCTGGCCATGTGCTATTGTGGCGTTATATGTATACAGTTATGTGGGGGCCTGTGATATATATTAAGCTCTCCCCATCGTATAGCCATCTTTTATCTGATTTGTTTCCAGCAATGTATTGTGGGGGCCTGTGTTCAATGAAAAGCTCTCCCCATCATACAGCTATCTTTTAGCTGATTCAATCCCAGCACTGTACTGTTTCATATTAAGCTCTCCCCATCGCACAGCCATCATTTGGCTGATTAGAATCAAGCACTTGTAATATCTGCCAGTGAGTTTGTGATAACTCATACTGCATGAGTGTGCTGCATTTTTTTCGGAAGCATTTATCCATAGCCTCGGGAGATCGGCCCAATCCTCGCCAACACTAGAAGGAGAGAAATAAGCAAATAAAAGTGGGTGGACGTACAGCAGATACTGACCACTGTCAATGTAACCAAGACGAACGTTCACCACCTACCTTAACCAACAATTTATACAGGAACGTTTCACCGTCTCCTGAAAGTAAATTTTCTCACAGCTAACATGGCAACCGATGTCCTCACCGTCTGGTGTGCTAATAAAAGAAGAGCACCACCAAACGTCTGCTCACGTCCAGAAAGTCCCTCGGTGACGAAATACACCGCCTGCCACACACCCTCCACAGCAATCAGCCCCCTCGCTACCTACACTACACCTTGCCCTAACCGTAGCTAGATTATTCACTGCCGAAGCATCTGCCCTAATTCCTGCAGTCACCTACTCCCCTACACACCCCTACCGGCAGCCTCCCAACGAAACGCATGCACCTATCCATCCCTGCTCCGATGGTCCACACCCCCCATCCCCAAGTTCCAGCAACCTTAACGGCTCTGTTTCTCCAAACAACAATAAAGGTGTACTGCCGGTCAATAGTTGGGCGGCAGCGCCGTAATTGCTCCAGCAGTCGTCAAGCAGATAAACCTTGCTTGCATTTGCTTGAATGCACAGGGCCACCAACGCAAAATTCTGAACTCCAACCTCGACTTCTGTCAACGCCAGCGGACCTAGTAGTCATAACGGAAACGTAACTGTCCGACGATATAGCTGACAGTGAAATTCAAATTCCTCACCTGTCCGTCTCTGCTCCGTTAGCACAACCCCAGGTGGTGGTGTCACACTGTACTACGGTACGTCCCACGGTTGCACTTTCGTGACAGACTCTGCTTTGCAGTCTTCTGATACCATGTGCTGTGAAGTCGTACTAACTGCCAAACATTCCTGCTGTATTGCTATCATTTATCGCTCTCCTAATAACTCTGAGAATGACGCAAAACTCTTGCATGATTTCCACTTCATTCTATCAAATGCACACCTTATGGTCACGGAAGATTTTAATCTACCCGGTTTATTGCGTTCCGTATCGATGACTGGCTCCTTTGCGTCAAGCTTCCTTGAGCTTCTTCACACGGCCCCGCTGTACAACCATACCTGCCAGTCAACCATATTCCGAACCAACAACCATACATCTCCGCTAGACCTCATGCTCACCAACGAAGAACTGATGGTTGAGCACGTGGAATATGATGCCCCTTTGGGGTTCATCGATCACTGCGTCCTTCGGTACGAATTTTTATGCTTTGCAGAAAAGCCTGTCGGCGCGCTGAGTTACACGAAACTCCTGAGTGACTACGAAAATTTAAGCACTCTCATTTCCGCAAATAACTGCCTACCGGAAGCTCACTTGAGCGCTGACAACGCGTAGGCAAATTTCTGCACTACTCAAAGCGAACTGTGCTCCTTAACCACTACTTGCAAACAGGTTTCCTTAAGGAAGCATGGCTTCCCGCCCATCCGAAGTCGGACCCGGAAGTGGATTGCCCACAGGGACACAGCATGGAGAACATATCATTCCTGTCCAACAGATACTCACTGGGAAACCTACCTATTTCTCCATAGACACTGCGTCCAGCATATATACAAAGATAACAGTGAGCAGCAGCGTCAGCTATTGGTAAGTGATAGAT
>OX104065.1:83777247-83865938 GCA_944474145.2 Dicrocoelium dendriticum | reverse complement strand
TAAGAGATCCTTTATTTCTGAGGACTATCGAGTAAATGTCACTGGCTTGTCACCTTTCTAACTAACAAGGCCTGCGACTGGAACATTTATCTTTGTGTGATATACCCTATCATTTCCATCCTATTGTGCTAAAAATGTTTAACGTGGTAAAGCACTGATCAAAAAGACTGAAATTTGCGATAGGATTTACCAGATTCCATCAGATTCTGTTGTAGGTACCTGATTAAAACTTTTCTCGGCCCAAACATCTCTCATGTGATTGTGAAGAATCCTGATTCAATGGCAGGAAAAATAGCAGAACAATTCTGATTACTCTGTGTGACCTAATTTGCCATTTCGTCCATGTTTATCTCTGAAAATGTGTTAAAGCAATGTCATGGAAACGTTGTACCATTATTTGATTTGTTCCTTCTAAGAAACAGCTCCTCGCATCGTCGAGGAATATACAAGTTATTTATTTGTTTATTTATGTACATGCCATGTTTAAGGCTTCTAACAGATGTTGCGCACGCTATCTGTAAGTTCTGTCTACAGGGCTAACAAATTAGCGCCCCCCCAATGTTAACATTTCCCATGCGGATGGTTGCTCGTCCATTGGTGCATACTGGATACATATTATGTAATGGCTTTCGTGCAGCGGAACAACACCACCGGCGTTGAATCATGCATGACGGACTCGCGAAACTTCAACACGCAATAAATCCGCGAACATTTGGAAGTGGTAAAGTGAGCACCATTCTGGTGGTTGGCGTTTATCAACTCCTTCACAGTGAAATAATTCGTCATGTACAGACGGTTACTGTATGGCAGCCCATGATTTTTGTGTGTTTAGAGTGCCTACATTCACCTAATTCCAAAACACCACAACCGTGAAACGTACTTGAGTGAATCTTTCCGAGGGATGTATGATACATGCGCTACTAAATGTTAGTGACTTTATCAGAGATCAACACGAATCCCTACAGATAGCACAGTAGCAACATCGTTCAATGCAGCTGCACATTTTTAATATTCTTAATATTCTTGGTGCTGTGATTCAACAGGCTATTGCGAAACTGCATAGTTTTGTTTCTTGTTGGCGGCATCAAACGGATGTGTATATGTGGCCCTTTGCGGTTCAGCTAGAACCGGTCTTCGCAACATAGTTGAACGTAAATGGAGTTACTTTCTATTGGCCCAACTTTCTATTGTTTCGCAAATCAGGCAGCTGCGACCTACAGTGATGCATCGTGTGCGCTTTTGACACGTCTAAATTACCGGAAACCAGTGTCAAGCAGATACAGTCATTCTTGCTTCGTGGGTGCTCCTTCATTAACACCCTCCATTAATCAAGTGAGTCCCTCACAGTCGATTGAACCAACCCTTGGCAGTTTGATCCGAGTAGGTTTGGTGAGGCAGCAGTCACTCTCCCACGGTATTCGACCCATTCACTTTATGCTAACCTCCTATAAACAGTTGGATCGATAACTGATGATTGTGAGCACAAGTTCACCGAATAGAGAAACGTGACCTGCAATAACTGAAAGGATTGTCACTTTTCAGGGATACCCATGTCCTCAGCTGCAACGACATAATGTCTACCCGTGAGGCTGAGTGATGCATCTAAGCGCAGATTACATTTGGAGACAGCGTTCACCACAGTGCTGGGATTCTCTTTTGTAGATGGTGCTCGTCAGTTGTAGACTTACAGGCTTGTATAAAACTCGAGGATAAACTGCTAAAAAGAAAGGGGTTGTGACGCGGAAACTGGTATTGGTTTGCATGCATGCTTACATTTACGCATTAATTTGAATACCTACTGGTTTGCACACTATCAATCCCCGTTATGTTACAACTACCACCAGTTGAGTAAAAAGATGCGTCGAGCTATTGTGTAAGGTAGCGTTTTAGTGTTGTTCAAAAACAACTTTAAATTTAGTTGTGTATCAGCTGTACAAGCACTCTACTGTTCCTTATGTCCCTTACTTCCTAAGTTTCAAATTTGACTGACACCTGAGCCACCGCTAACAACAGGGTGTTGGGACTGACTGTCGTGTGTTTCCAAGAGTCCAACCAAAAGAATAGTAGTCTTTTCAATTTGTATCCTTATGGCTGAGTAAAATGCATATAATAGAGGCGTTTAGTCTTTAGCGCAACTCCATCTGTCAAATGAAAAACAGTACTTTAATCCATGGATTCCCATCGGCACCGATCTCAAACAGAATTTATGCATATGCGCGTTTCGCAATGTGGAATATTTACAATATTTGGGTTAAAACAGGTGTTTTACTTAAAAGTGAAGCTTTGCCTGATGGGTCCATCCAAAATTGTCTGTTAGTTTACCTGTAGAAATTTCAAGAGAACTGAGACTGAGTCACTGCCCCATTTTTGATAAAATCAACAGTCCTGAAGGGGACTTTGCAACCTCAGCAACTGGTTAGCAGCGATTGCTTTTCGAGCAATTACCATTGATTACGTAGATGAATACTGATCACTGCTGCTCACAAGTGTTCATCCAAATGCTCTGGGACAGACACCTTTGGTTTTGTTGCATGCTTGCTGGACTGCGCAAGAATCTGGAACATCACAAATGAGCAAAGGGATGGTGCACCATAAAATGAAAAAGCGACAATGTTAATTGCAGCGACTTGTCGTTTGGTTCAATTTATACGCTTTTGGATCACTTTGAGTTACCACGTATTTGCCAGTTTAATCAACTGGACGAAAATGTAGAATACTGCTAAGTTGAACTCCCCCTAACAGCGAACCACAGATCCGCAGATAGAGTAGCCCTTGAGGTGATCGACTGAGATCCTAAGCCCGTTCACTTGCCCTGTTGCAACTTCAACATTACCATTTATGAGACTGCTGATTTCACGCAGCCGCTGGGAAGTGATTACATAATGATTATTTTCGATGTTGCCAGCCCCGCTTACTCCGACATCAGCTAGTCAGTACCCGCAAGTTTAATGCAACTTAGTGGCATACAGGCAACGTACACAATTATTGGAAGAATATATCCAATTACTGCAAGTGTATCACAATATCCACATGAGTATCTGTAGCCTAGCTCAACTACATTGGTCTTTCTACTTCACTTGAACTGGTGACTATCACTAGTAGGTGAAGGAACCCAATCAAAACCCTGAGACCGATAGCTAAATTTGGTGATAAAATATGATTGTTTCGGGAAATATGTTCGTCGACAATCAGTACATAGCTTTGAAATGGGATTTCTGGACCAGAAAATGGATATCTTTCCACTTACTCCCTAGATGAAGATGTAATTTTCTGATAGACATATGCAACCAAAACCTTGGTTGCGCTTTTCAGTGGTAAGGGTGTTGTGCACATCATACTATAATGCGCAACTCCGGTGCCCCAATGCAGTAGCAGGTTGAAGAGTTCTGCAACCACAATTCCAGGGGAAATCGCCGACGAACCTTATGCACACAGCAGAATGAGCATGTATTAAGGAAACGCAGCATATTACCAGAAACAGCAACTAAACTCCTACAAAGAATTTATGCCCAGAACTTATCATCATTCTGGTTTTCCTCTAACTTATGGTTCAGGGAGTCATTAAACATTATGACCCACATGTCTTTCGATTTTGCTTGCTAGAAACCATGGAAGCCGTTCCGGAGGGTGTGGTGAGGAGACATCACGCTTTGAGCTCGCGTACAGTTTGTTTACTTGCTGCCAAAATCCGATGAAGACACGGCTAACAAGCGAATCCAAACTGCTATAAGTTTGCTTGGCCTTTCGTCAGACCCAAGCCTAAATATTTTTAACCTGTGGGTCATGTAAAGACCGAGCTTTTATTTCCATTAAATACAAGGTTCCAATCTCTATGACGGAGGAATTTGTAGTGGTTGAAGTTGAATGAATGTAACAACCGTTATCCCTGTATCCTCACCTAATTAGAATTTGTGGGTACGAATGGTTATCCGGATGTGGACTTCCCGCGGTTAGCGGCCGCCGGTTGGTTCTTTCTTGGCTGCGTTAAAATCTTTTTTCTTATTGGATTTCTAGGTGTATTGTAGTTATTTCATTGGAACTACGATAGCAATCAGTTTCACTTTTGTGCCTGGATTTTACAACTATTAAAATCTGTCTTATCTCCTTTTAATGTCGGAGATTTTAATATCGGTTTGTGCTCCACAGTTAGTAACCAACTTGGTCTCGGATTTTTCATAATGCCGAAACAAGCATTTTGCTGTGCCTGTTGCAAGGCTGTCGGAAGTCTAGTAAATGCACTCCCCTGTGTTTTGTGTCACATCCTTTGCGATTCGTTCCTCCGTGAACAATTTCTCCAGGATTGAGTGATACTCGTCATTCGCTTGACCATACCTACCTGGTTGGTTTCACCCAATACTCTCATGCAACCGCTGAACAATTACTCGATTTGCGCTGGACCTTTGGGGCCATGTTCCAAAGCCATCACATGCCCAATGTGTTTGCACGTGTTCACGCTTCCTTTGACACTTCACCCCATGCAACCTACATCAAATTCTGCCGCTCGCATCCGCAAACCGTACTGCTCTACTTCTGCTTGGTTTGCCTCCCTGCCATTAGGCATTCTGGGCGTGATAACCCTATTGACACCACCTTCACCACATGCCCTTTAGTGGGCACGCCTGTCACCTCCCCTGCTAACCCGTTCTCCTCATCGCGCAGCAACGAGCCACAACCGCAGTCGCTACGGTCATCACGAGTGTTTGAGACGCCGGATAACGCCAGCCGCACAGAAAAACGTCTGCTCGATCTGGAAGGACAGCTGCGGAATCTACTGTGGAAATTCTATGGCTTAGCCGAACGACAACATCCGATTTCCAGCCCTCCAGACTCGCACGATATCTCATTACAGAATGCCGACCCGTCCAGCACTCATCAACGCGCAACGCTCCCGGCGAAGGCCCGCTCAACTAAGAAGCCTACTGCCCCCCAAGTTCGCGTTCAAATAAATCTGCACCGCGTGGCTCCACTTCTAATTCAGTCATATGCACGAACATTCCAAAGTCTATCGATACGCAACTTCGGAATCGACCTTCCCATGACTCCATCATGCGGAGGTCAATCTGTCAGGCTCTAAATCTTCCCGAGATTAAACCCTGCAATTTCACAAGATTGTCTCTCCACCCATCATCTCCGAACGCCGGTAAGCCAAGACTCCTTCGAGTTGACTGGCAGCCATGCATGGCCATGGAGGATGTTCTGCTCTCTGCGCACCTTTTTCAAAGAAATGCTTCTATTGGAGTCTACCATATTCGTACCTTCCCTTGGACTGAGCGCACAGCGCGCAGAGAGCAGCCGGCGACACTTACCCAACCCTACTCCATCACAGTGCACGGCGTTCCAGAACTGCATGCCTCTGATGCAACCTTACAACAACGACAGCAGCATGACTGCGACCAATGGAGCTTTATAAATAAATAAATAAATGATATATTTCTCGACATGCGAGACACAGGCAGACTACGAGTCTGATCATGTGGTACAACAAAGTCGGGTAGTGGAGAGGGATATTCAGTGATCTATTGTGTTCACATAGGAATGTTTCAGTGCTAAATCAATTAAAAATAGTAAAGGAGTAAGAGTAGTAGAAGTTGAGAGTAAGAATAAAAGTGGATATAAACTGTCAGTTTAATTGGAGTAATACGACCCATCATGAAACCGTCTCCAGAAGACCTGCTTCCACACTTCTCTTCCACATCTCATCTGGCCATGTGCTATTGTGGCGTTATATGTATACAGTTATGTGGGGGCCTGTGATATATATTAAGCTCTCCCCATCGTATAGCCATCTTTTATCTGATTTGTTTCCAGCACTGTATTGTGGGGGCCTGTGTTCAATGAAAAGCTCTCCCCATCATACAGCTATCTTTTAGCTGATTCAATCCCAGCACTGTACTGTGGGGGCCTGTGTTTCATATTAAGCTCTCCCCATCGTACAGCCATCATTTGGCTGATTAGAATCAAGCACTTGTAATATGTGCCAGTGAGTTTGTTATAACTCATACTGCATGAGTGTGCTGCATATTTTTCGGAAGCATTTATCCATAGCCTCGGGAGATCGGCCCAATCCTGGCCAACACTGGAAGGAGAGAAATAAGCAGATACTGACCACTGTCAATGTAACCACGACGAACGTTCACCACCTACCCCAACCAACAATTTATACAGGAACGTTTCACCGTCTCCTGAAAGTAAACTTTCTCACAGCTAGCATGGCAACCGATGTCCTCACCGTCTGGTGTGCTAATAAAAGAAGAGCACCACCAAACGTCCGCTCACGTCCAGAAAGTCCCACGGTGACGAAATGCACCGCCTGCCACACACCCTCAACAGCAGCAGCCCCCTAGCAACCTACACTACACCTTGCCCTAACCGTAGCTAGATTATTCACTGCCGAAGCATCTGCCCTAATTCCTGGAGTCACCTACTCCCCTACACACCCCTACCGGCAGCCTCCCAACGAAACTCATGCACCTATCCATCCCTGCTCCGATGGTCCACACCCCCCATCCCCAAGTTCCAGCAACCTTAACGGCTCTATTTCTCCAAACAACAATAAAGGTGTACTGCCGGTCACTAGTTGGGCGGCAGCGCCGTAATTGCTCCAGCAGTCGTCACGCAGATAAACCTTGCTTGCATTTGCTTGAATGCACAGGGCCACCAACGCAAAATTCTGAACTCCAACCTCGACTTCTGTCAACGCCAGCGGACCTAATAGTCATAACGGAAACATAGCTGTCCGACGATATAGCTGACAGTGAAATTCAAATTCCTCACCTGTCCGTCTCTGCTCCGTTAGCACAACCCCAGGTGGTGGTGTCACACTGTACTACGGTACGTCCCACGGTTGCACTTTCGTGACAGACTCTGCTTTGCAGTCTTCTGACACCATGTGCTGCGAAGTCGTACTAACTGCTAAACATTCCTGCTGTATTGCTATTATTTATCGCTCTCCTAATAACTCCGAGAATGACGCAAAACTCTTGCACGATTTCCACTTCATTCTATCAAATGCACACCTTATGATCACGGGAGATTTTAATCTACCCGGTTTATTGCGTTCCGTACCGACGACTGGCTCCTTTGCGTCAAGCTTCCTTGAGCTTCTTCACACGGCCCCGCTGTACAACCATACCTGCCAGTCAACCATATTCCGAACCAACAACCAACCATCTCTGCTAGACCTCATGCTCACCAACGAAGAACTGATGGTTGAGCACGTCGAATATGATGCCCCTTTGGGGTTCATCGATCACTGCGTCCTTCGGTACGAATTTTTATGCTTTGCCGAAAAGCCTGTCGGCGCGCTGAGTTACACGAAACGCCTGAGTGACTACGAAAATTTAAGCACCCTCATTTCCGCAAACAACTGCTTACCGGAAGCTCACTTGAGCGCTGACAACGCGTAGTCAAAGTTCTGCACTACTCAAAGCGAACTGTGCTCCTTAACCACTACTTGCAAACAGGTTTCCTTAAGGAAGCATGGTTTCACGCCCATCCGAAGTCGGACCGGGAAGTGGATTGCCCACAGGGACACAGCATGGAGAACATATCATTCCTGTCCAACAGCTACTCACTGGGAAACCTACCTACTTCTCCATAGACACTGCGTCCAGCATATATACAAAGATAACAATGAGCAGCAGCGTCAGCTAGTGGTAAGTGATAGGTTTACAACATAGATTCTGAACTCGCCTTTTCTATCTAATCCCTTTTGGAATTGGTGCAAGTCACAATAACAAAGTACACGCCTCAAGTGGATATGGCCCATTCGAAAGTCAATTGTGACCTATGTGTAAAAACAGTTCAGTCTGATCCAGTTTGCTTTAACTGTCAAAAAGCGTACCATTCGAAGTGTTTAAGGATGAGTGCACCCGAAACTAGACAATACAGCAGCAAAACCGAAGCATTTTGGTCCTTTCAGGTGTGCAAATCCATCCCTGTTGTTAGTTGTGTAATTTTCTTAATGAAAAAGGGTGAAAAGTTGGCGGAAACAGTTGAGCAACTGGTGAACGCTAGCAACGCATCCGTGAAAGTAAACAATGCTATACTTGAAACTGAACGGACACCTACAAACTCTCCGTTTATGCCGAAGAAGAGGGCCAGGGGTCCCAACCTCACCATCGCGTCTCAGTCTCCAACGGCCCCTAGCCACATGACTCCACCAAGTGAAAAAGTCGTTTACAACCCACCTGCTTCTACGTTCTCCAAGGGTGTAATAACTAGTAATTCAGTTGACATACTCGCAACACAAAACTCCAGCAAGCCCACGGTAAAAATTAACTGGACATCCTACGCAGCGGTTGCTTCTAGGAAAACGCCGTCAAAGACACCTGTGACTCCACTTACCGGAGAGGTCAAAACTGTGCGTCAACATGGATCGCTATCGCCAGTGCGGTTCACAAATCTACAAAAAACAAAAGAACTTAGTTCTCTTAAGTCTCGAACCACAAGGCGGAATCATGGTGCCTTAAGTCTTGTGTGCACTAACGTTCCTGAATCTAAATCTAACACAATAAGGGGCAAATTGATGGACGATCGTAGTCAGTGGGATTCCACCCGTAGTGCCATCAGCATGCGCGCTGAACCCACTACGCTGAGCCGCATTGTACGACACCCAAACACCTTACACTATGGTGAGCCTCGACTACTTCGAGTAACACTACATTCCGCGGAAGAAGCGGAATCCATTCTGCTCGCTGCAAATCGACATCACAGAACATGGAAACGAGTATGTATCTTACTGGATATTCCGTGGAAAGAATGTTCAAAGGATATGAACAATCAACAGGGAAGTATAAAACACGCGCTGAAAACCGTCATTATTCATGGCGACCGTGAGTCTCAAGCCTTATCTCCTGAAGAAGCTCAGGCACATGACCTGGAGCAATAGCGATACATTCGTGAGGCGCTGTCTTTAGAAAATGTCATTGCTACCTCCCTGACCAGGATTCCCGTGTCACCAAATTACAAAGGGTGTGGTCCTAGGTTGCTAAAGCTGGTCTTACCGTCTGAGCTAACTTTACAGACAGTTCTACAGAACTGGGGTAAATTCCGGAACATGCTATCAACAGAAATTCGACTAAAAGCAGCAGTTTTACGACCAGAGGCTACTGGTTACTCCATGGAGAAAACCAAATCAGTAGGAACAACCGTTGTTGCAGAGTGCACCACAGAGACTTATCTGACTGCCGTCCTAGCATCCGGCGAGACACTGCAGGAGGTGAGTGACCATCAGGATCATCATGAACCCGTTCACATGGTACAGAGATTTATTCCAAGTCATTCTCGCGAGCCTAAGACGGATCAACAAACTAGTAGCAGCCGACCTCAAGAGGGTCGGCCAAGTCTCAAACCTGTTGTCTACATCCACAAACAACCTTCTAACCTATGAAGCACTCTCCTGTTTTTATACCAATGCACAAGGTCTTTTAAGCAAACTGACGGAGCTTCGCCTGCGTCAGGCCTCGATGTCAAGGGACTTCGTTATGATAACCGAGACCTGGTTGAATGAAGCGATCACTGATGCCGAAATCGCACTACCTGCAATGTCTATTCTACGCAAAGATCGACCGAGTAGAAGAGGTGGAGTACTACTCTATTATCGCAGCGAACTACACATTGATCTCATCGATGACCCAGAGGTTCAGATTGTCGATGCGCTTTGGTGTCGTCTTCACCTAAGCCGTGGAGACGCATGTTTGTTGGGTGTGGTGTATCGCCCTCCGTCGGCTACTTTGGAAATGGACAACCGCCTAGCCTCCACAATGAAGACCATACTCTCGCAGTCGTACAGCCACATTCTGCTGGTTGGTGACTTCAATATTCATAGCATAGAAACCCCAGCCTGTATCAACGAACACTTCAAAATGGAAGTACAGAAGATAATCAGTGGACTACCACTCTACAATCACATCACATCTCCCACAATATTCAGGACGGGAAACAAACCGGGTGTCCTGGATCTTGTATTCACCAATGAAGAGCTTAAAATCGAAACGGTATCGATAGAGAGTCCTTTAGGCCGTAGCGATCATGCAACCATCATGTTCAAGTACATCTGTTATGCAAAGTATTCCTCAGAAAAAGCCGAGGATTTTCAGCTCATTACGGATTACGGCGCTCTAATCAAACTTATAAATGCTACAAACTTGGCATTTCTAGCAGAACGATCCCCCGATGTCGCCTGGTCTGATTTTACTCACCAATTAAACACGTGAGTAACTAATGCTTCTAGGAGAAGACCTTCGCTAGCGAAGACAGTAAAATCATTCATACACAGCAGCACACGCAAGTGTATCGTTACGAGGAATTTACTCTGGCGAGGATACAAGGGGTCCTCGAGTGCCGAAACATGGAAGCCTACACTATCCAAAGGAATCACTGCGTAAACCTGGTACGCGAAGAGAAAATACAGCATCAACAGAATCTAGCTGCGAAATTCCTTTCAAACCCCAAGCTCCTCTACAGACACGTTAACAAGCTCCGCAAAGTGCAGCGAGGAATTCCTGCCTTACACACGTCATGTGGACTCGCACAAACCGCAACCGAGGCGGCCAACGCCTTAGGTCAACAATTCGCCCCGAACTTCCAGAGCACGACATCGCCGCATGCACTGTTCCCGATCGTTGTACCACCACCAGGACTTAGCCACATTGTGTTTACGAGTGCGGATGTTATGAAAAGTCTAATTGCCCTGTGTGAGCATACATCTCCCGGCGTTGATAATATTCATCCAAAGGCGTTGAAATTGGCTGCAGTAAACCTGGCGGACCCAGTCTGCAAGTTCTTCCCACGATGCCTCGATGACATGCGAGTGCCAACAATGTGGAAGCAGGGCATCGTCACTCCCATCCATAAGGGAGGAAGTCGTACAGATCCGGCCAACTATCGCCCGATAACACTACTTCCGGTGCTCTCCAAAATTACGGAAGCGACTGTTGCCGAAGCGCTGATGAACTTCTTGGAGGAACGCAATATCATAGCACAAGAACAACGTGGATTTCGCAAGAACCGATCTTGCACTTCAAACTTGCTACTTGCTCGATCCAGTTGGACTGAGATTGTTGACAGCGGCGTAGGTGTTGACGCAGTATATCTGGACTTCTCAAAGGCTTTTGACCGTCTGAACCACCGTATCCTCTTTCACAAGCTGCAGTGTTGTGGAATTGGTGACCCAATCCTCGGTTGGATAGGTAACTTCTTGCTTCAACAACATCTGAATGTAAGAGTTCGCAGCGTCATCTCTGACCCAATCGACGTTAAGTGCGGAGTGCCCCAGGGCTCAGTACTTGGTCCACGACTATTCCTGATTTACATAAACGACCTCGCGACAGAAATCACCTTCAACTCCTTACTCTTCGCTGATGATCACAAGATATGGCGAGCCATTAGAACAACCAGCGACAATGCAGCACTTCAGGATGATCTTGACAGGGTCTACGAATGGTCGACTCAGAACCTGCTTCAGTTCAACGTTACAAAGTGCAAGGTGTTGTGCATACGCCATAAAACAACTTGCGAATACAGACTGGGGGATCAAATATTGCAGCGCACTTCAACGGAATGCGATCTAGGCGTGATAGTGCAGGAAGATCTGGGCTGTTCCCGCCAGGCCGAGAAAGCCTCTAAAAAATGTAACCAACACCTTGGCCTTTTGCGGAGGGCATTCGGGCGTTTTGATCCTTCCATCGTTTCTCAGATGCTCAACGCCTACATTCGGCCTCATTCTGAGTACGCCATCCACGCCTGGCAGCCATGACAAAAGCAAGACCTTTCCGCTCTTGAACTGCCACAACGAAGGGTGACCAAGGACGTAAAGGGCCTGTTTCATCTCCCTTACCGATTGAGGCTGAAAACCCTCGGGGTCAACAGTGGACAATATCGACGCCTGCGTGGTGACTTGATAATGACTTATATGATCCTGAGGAATCCAAGCCATTCTTGTCGTCACCTACTAAAGCTGAATAGCAATACCACACTCAGCGGACACCATCTAAAGCTGGCCACACAATACAGCCGGTTGGAATGCCGCCGGAACTTCTTTTCCCTTCATGTGTGTCAACACTGGAACGCTCCTCCCACAAACGTTGTTTCTTCCCCCACACTAACGGTATTCAAAAGACGTCTGGATGATTCGCTTATCCACTTACATTACGCTATATAATCAAAGATGTCTACGTCAACCAAACGCGAACAAACGCTGCTCATTCTCAGCTTTCGTGCTTCACTACTTACACACTACTGTTGTGGAATATAGTTTCGGATATATTACAACTGCATTCATCAATTACCTCAGTCCAAGAAAGCGGCGCAAGAGTAAGCTTTGTCGTTTCTTTTGTCCTTAAGACATACCTCCCCCATATTACTTCCCCATATTACTCTACAGTAACAATTCAGTACACATTCTAAAATGTTTATATGAATAAGAGGCACCTGAATCGCTAGCCGCTGAAATTGACGATTTACACTTATGTTTACTTTCACTTTCACCATCCTACGGGACTTGTAAAGCAATCGCTATTTTACCTGTAATATAGCATTTTTCATTGTTTATTGCAAATGTTTCTGTCAGCCTTAACGCTCATTATAGTCACCTCAACCACCTTCTGCTAGTCAAACGCAGTGTTATTGCGCTGACGACACCCACAAGGCGCATAAAATCAGCGAACGAGGCAGCAGAATTCTTGTGCCAACAATACGCATCTGCTTTTTCCGTCTCATCCGTCCACACAATGACTCAACATTCGCCATTCTCAGCTTCGGCGTCCCTGACAACCATCCAGTTCAATCCGCAGAAGGTCCTGGTGGAGCATAAACCCCTGCGGGTAACCGCCTCACTAGGCGCAGACGGTTTCCTTCCAAGGCTCCTACGAACATGCGCTCTAGCTCTAGCTTTATCTCTAGCGGAGCTGTTCACCCATTTCTTCTTGCATGGTGACGTCACCAACGATTGGAAATGCGGCACAATTACGTCAATCAACAAAGACGGCACGGGCAAGGTCGCCCTCAACTACCGACCGATAACACTCCTCTCTACGACTTCCAAATTGATGGAATCGATAAGCATCGATGTTTTAATAGACCACCTTGAGGTTCAGAAACTGCTTTCCGACTGCCGGCAGAGCTTCCGACGGCAGCGATTATACCAGTGTAACCAGCTAATTTCACTGGATAGCTGGACGACTGCGGCTGACACCAGCCTGGAAAGGCAAGTCATCTTCTTAGGTTTCTCCGAGGCTTTGAAAAAGTCGAGCATGCCATCTCAATGCACAAGCCGTCGTTGTACGGCGTCTCTAGGGCCTTAATTGACTGGATTCGGGACTACCTCCACCACCGTGCCGTCCAAGTACACATCGAAGGCGCACTGTCCTCCCGTATCCCTGTGACATGCGGAGTTCCAGAGGGGTCTGTGCTTGGGCCGGAATTTTCCAATCCATCATAGGTGATATCACAACATAAGTCGAGTCCTCGATGATACTTTACGCCGACGACGTGAAACTGTGGCGCACGATCAATGCTCTAGACGATACCCGCGCGCTTCAGAGAGAGCTCAACCGTCTGCACCATTGGTCCCTGAAAAACAACCACCTTTTTTAACTTTTCGAAGTGTCGCGTACTCTCCACCCGCTCTTCCGCTTCTCCAATATACTTTCTGGGAGAGTCTGCCCTTCAGGTCTCGTCAGCTGAAAGAGATTGGGGTATCATCACTCAAACCAACCTTCCATTATCTGCTTCCTGCCGAAAAGCAGCCTCTGCTGATAACTGCATGAGGGAACTGTACAATGTGCATTCGGACAAACCGACACGCGGCATTTCCACCTCCTCTTAAACGCCTTCCTACATCCTCGCATGGAGTTTGCTGTCCAGTCTTTGAGCCCCTGGTTGCTTAAAGACCTGCGTATGCTTGAAATCCCCCCAAAGTCGGGCGACAAAATTAGCACGGGGCCTCAGACACTTGGATTATCCACAAAGGTTCCTTGGCCTTAGTCTGTTCTCCATGAAATACCGACGGCTTCGGGGCGAGTTGATCCTCGTGTCTGCAAGCCTATCCAACCCTGGACACTCCTGTTGCCACTTATTGAAACTGCATCACTCATGCTCCCATCTTCGTGGTCACGCACTCCGGCTCACATATTAGCACAGCCGGGTGAATTACAGGCGACATTTCTTCGCTCTGCGAGACTGCCGACCGTGGAACGCCCTGCCTGCCGACGTAATCTCGGTATCTTCTGTGGATGATTTCAAGGCTCGCCTGGACCGTCATCTTGCGAGCTGCATCGTGCTCTCCTTTGAGACAACTACCTGCAGTTTTGAATACCATACTCCAGACTAGCCCGTTATCTCCCTGCCACTTCTCACCAGGTGCAACAGCTTGTTCCGCTATCCCCAATGCTCCCAATTTACATGTTGTTGGAGACGTTTTGCTTTATGCTACTCTTTTTCTTACCCTAGCTGTATCAGAGGGCGTGGTGAGGTGTCACGCTCCGAGACGGCGTACATTCCGTTCATATGCTACATAGGCACGATAATGATACGGCTAACACGCAAATCCAAGCCGCTATAAATTGATTGGTTTTTCCATATGACCCGACCCGATTTCTTCACACCTTATGGGTCATGTAAAACTTCAGCTATTTTCCTATAAAATACAATGTTCCAATGTACAATGTTCCAACTTTATACTTTATAGGTTGGACTATCAAATTAGCATATTGGAAATGTACGTGAAGCCTAACCTGGTTTTGTGCAAATTTTGTGCGTGAATTTCCGAAACTAAGCAAGTCAGATCAAAAGATGTTCTATGCGAAAATTGGGAACATTTACACCGGAGTGTGTCCGATATGTTTAGACCGACCCCCGTATTTCAGCCATGATTCACACCTTTTACCGACGCACTTCCGGGAATATAGGAAACACCCGCGTCTGTAACGCTTGATCTGATCCCCAATCAGCTATTTGAGTTGGACAGAATATGGTCGCACTCATGCACCAGCACTGGCGGGAGCAAAAATATCGCATGCGAAGCCATGAATTTTGCTCTGCATGGCAGCTCTGCACCAGAGTCAGGTTGTCGAGAGCTGGGCACAGTGAGAACACATGAGGCAATCGAAAGATACGTAGCTTCAGGCGCAGCACGTCGTGCTGCCATTCTTTCGTTTGGGGCAAACTAAGTCGGAGGACAAGAGAAGATTATTTTGCAGTTACTGCGGACGGGCTGTCGTTGGGCCATGCTGGTTGACACTAGAGTTGATGCCTTCTCATTCAAATACATCCTATCAAAGCAATTATTATCTCAGAAAATGAATTGATCTGGCTGTATGAAGCATTGTTTTATTTAAACTGCCCACTTTGTCTCCGAGGCGAATAGTAAAGTAGCAGATGAACATACTAAGCTCATCAAACTTAGATAAAATGTCTCCTTTGCGGACCGCTGACAGAATACATGGTCTCACTGTCATACAAAATGAAAGTGTTTCCTGATCGCTATCCGCCGCACACATATCGTGCGAGCAAAGTAAGAGAACAGCCGCTGAAATGCACCAATGTATAATCAGACGGCAAAAGTCCGAGCATCTTCAAAGTCTCCTATGATACCTGGGACGCGCAACCTACTTAAAGCTTGTACTCTAACAGAGATGCGATGTAGCTTCATACGACCACAAGCGGTCTCAGGAGCATAGCTGTCCCATAGTGTTTGAATCCAACAGTTTATCAGATGCAAAAAATCGTATTCAGAGCTGAGCAGTGCTCTCATCATCTAATGCACATGGGTCGAACGCAAGGTCCACGAGCCACATCTGGCACGACGTACAGTTATATCTTGCCTGCGAAAGGTTTTAACCAAATATTGCTAATGACCCGACAACAACATTAAATATACCTTGACTGCATTATAACGTTAGCTGGTGCTGACACTGCTGTGGGTGTCTTCGGGAAGGCGTTATAAGCTGGGGGATAATCATCGCTTCGTCAGAGCAGGCGCCGCGCAGTGTAGAGGCAAGAATTTTAATTTTAGTCGATAGAAAAAATCCTGACCTTACTTGGTATCAAATGTGGGCTACACAATGGAAGAGTCCGACGTCCTTGTCTCTCGGCCACTCGCTCGCCCATAGATGAAGTAGTATAAGGTATAAAATAATATATTTGAAACATAAATATGAACTTATACGAAATATGAGATTTGTACTTATACGAACAATGGACAATGATTTATAACGGGTAAAAAAGCAGGTGCTTGACATGTCCTGTAGGGTGTTTAGCTTGACAAAAAAGATAGAGCAAAGGATAATGGAGTCGTTAGTTCGGGCGCTTACAGATTTAATTGCACTGCCGTGTAAAGGGAGTTTGAAATGAGAATGTACGCACACAAAGCAATAAGGGGAGTGGTTATTAATCATGTAATAAGCGAGAAAAAAGTAAAAAGTAGCAAGGAAAAGGCTTACTTGTGTGCAGCTCTCTCGGGTAGACGGGATACAGAAATCCAGTTTCTATAGTAGTAGCGTTTATCAAATTTCGTGCAAGTCGTTTGGAGTGACTCATTCTCGAGTAGGGTTATGGCACTATCCAGTGTCTGTTGTGCATTAGTGCCAGCATCTGGTGGTCATGAGCTATAGCACGTAGTGTAAATATGATAGAACATCGTGAAGGCGTTTTTGAAAAGGTATAGGTTGGGTGCATTAATTACATGTTCCGAGAAGGCAGTACAAGGCCGTGACACTCGAAGGGAGAAATAGTTTCGCCGACATTCCAGACGTCTGTACTGAGTGACCAACTTAAACTGGTGATCTCTTAGCGGGGTGTTTTGACTGAGTATTATCAGGGAACGGCATGGGTGGTTGGGGTTGCTCAGGATCAGGTACACTATTATGAGATCTCCCCTTAGACGCCGATAACGTCCACTGTATATTTTGAGGGTCTTCGGCCTGAGTGGGTAGGGGAGGCTGGTCAAACCTCTGACGCTCTTCGTTGCCCTACGTTGTGCAGTATCGGGCGCTGTGAGATGGTGCTTGAGCTAGGGTTGCCACGTTTGAATAGCGTATTCCGCGTCTCACGTACACACTAAGCATTTTTGGTAAGACTGAAGGGTCAAACTTCCCGAAAGCTCTGCGAAGAAGGCCGAGGTACTTGTTTGCTTTCTTAGCTGCCTTTTCAGTTTGCGTCAAACAGCCGAGATCATCTTGAACTAGCACACCGAGATCGCACTCGTGAGAAGCCTGCTGTAGAATTTTTGGTCCTAGGCGGTACTTGTACATACTCTTGTGCCGTATGCTGAGAACTTTGCACTTGGTGACGTTGAAATGCAGCATGTTCTCGATGGACCATGTGTACACTTTGTCCAGGTCCTCCTGTAACACTGTGTGATCCTCCACTGCAGCTATAATACGCCATACATTTAGATCATCAGCAACTAGTAAACAGTTAGAAGATAGCACTCTCGCGAAGTCATTTATGAAAACCATGAGCAGGCGGGGTCCAAGTACCGAACCTTGAGGTACGCCGCACTGAACTTCGATGGATTCCGACAGGTTGTTTCTAACCCTCACGTTCAGGTGGCGTTGCAGGAGAAAGTCTCCTATCCAGCTCAGAACAGGATCTCCGATTCCATATTTCTGGAGTTTGTGGAGGAGAATGCGATGGTATATACAGTCGAATGCCTCTGAGAAATCCAAGTAGGCCGCGTCGACTTCTACACCAGCATCCACAGATTCCGTCCAGCTTGCACGAGCAATCAACAGATTAGTGGTACAGGAGCGATTTTGGCGAAATCCATGCTGCTCCGGAACGAGAATTTCATTGTCATTCAGGTACTCCATTAAAGCCTCATTTACAATGGACTCCATAACCTTGGAAATCACAGGAAGTAGTGTTATCGGGCGATTATTTGCTGGTTCAGCACGACGGCCACTTTTGTAGATTGCAATGAGAGCTACAAAATCAAACTCATTGATGTGGCTGCCTTGTTGAACGAGCTATCCGAGAAAATTCCCGCGTCGACCCGAAGAAGAGAAAATGGAAGTTTTATAGCGCGTGTGCAGTCAAGAAAAGATTGAAAAATGAAACATATAAAATTGCTACTAGACCTTTTACTTAAGGAGCATTTATCACATTTTGGCCAAAAATTAGCAAAACTTTGCCCGCCTTCACGTTGCACTTTGCGCCAAGAAAGAAAACTACTTACAAAAATAACTTTTTGTGCCGTCGTTAGAAATTGGAGGGAACAAACAAATCAATACAGACTAGTGAGTTGCGAGTATGTTACTATATATATGTTTGTGTGGCGGGAGAGACTGGCGCGCTGAGGCTGGTGGTGGCTGGATCCTGACAGATGGTCTGCCCACTGCTGCTATTGCCGTGCCATAAGCTCATGTGATGGACGCCTCATCGTGGCGACCGCCCGGAGGGAAATGTGTTCCGCTCTTCTCTCTGCTGAGATTCAGGACACTAATCCGCATGTCAGTGAACTGACCATGTGCTGGATCCGCTGCCTTTCAGGTATACACTTAATTGAAGGCTTTGGCTGAGGACCCGAGTCGTTCTCCTGTCAGGTGTGGGCGCCCTACCAGTATCCTAGTCCATCCTCTTCGGAGGTTAGGAAGTGGTCGATAGCCCTCTTCCCGTAAAATATAGCCATGGGAGACAACAGGTCTATGGGTTATATGCTCACAGCCCAATTAGCATAGAGTACGAGCGCCACGCATTTTCCCTGACGGTGCGAGGGCACCTCCGAGTGTTCAATGGTTTGATAATGCCCGCCTCAAGCCCGGCATCCCCTGGTCAAATTGGTGCAAACCCAACAAAACACACCCGCGTCTGGTCGTGCATATCCTACTACAGTCACAAAACATATAGGAATTGATCTAGATCTCCAAAGTCGGCGTGTGACGGACCTCAAACAGATCCCAATCTGTCTCTGCAATCACATTCTCGAGCTGGATCTGCTCCACACTGCCTTGTGGGTCAGGCTATTGAGCCAACGGCTCCGGGTGGAGTCCCTCAAGCAAACCTCCAAAGCACAACGGCCACCGCGCGTGCGATTGCCCATCAATGCAATCGGGTTCCTGCGCGCAAAGCACACAGCATCGGGTGCTGGAACGCGCGCACACTACTAAACCGGGACCCCAGTGAGCGCCCTGAGCGACAAATTGCACTGGTCGAGATGGAACTGGCGCGCTACTACATCGCTATTGCGGCGCTCAGTTAGACTCGGCTGGCTGAGCAAGGTGAGTTGCATGAAGCAAGTGCAGGGTGCACATTCTACTGGGTGGGCAACGCCGCCTCAATACCACATGAACATGGGGCAGGATTTGCACTGTCTGATCGCCTCCATGGCCAGCTGGTGAGTAGGCATACTGGTATCAGCACACGACTGTTGACCGTTCGCCTAGGACTCGGAAGAGGTATGCTGGGCACTTTTATAATTACGTACTGTCCGATCATGTTCTACCCTGATGAGATGCGCGATCAATTCTACACTCAGCTATCCTCCGTGGTACGGTCTGTGCCGAGCATCGACAAACTATTTCAGCTGGATGATTTCAATGTGCCCGTCGCGCGTGATGAATCGGTGTGGATAGGTGTCATCGTTTCCATTGCCATGGTTCAGCGAATACGAACGGTGGCTGTCTGCTCTCCCTGTGTGCCACTCACGTCCTGACGAGCACGAACACTCGGTTTGCACTGAGTGCGATTGAGAGAATAACTTGGACACACCCACGGAGTCGTCACGCTCGCCTGCTCGACTGTCTCATCCTACCTCAGCGTGACATGTGTGAACTGAGTAGGACAAGTGTATGCGTGGAGCTGAGTGTGGCACTGATCACATATTGCTCCGAACCAAACGGTACCTATAAGTTCGTAAATCTTTCTATTGTACTCCCGCCGTAAAGCTGCGTAAATTCAACATTCTCTCCCTCGGTACTGTGGCGAAACGTATTGAGCTGGAGAAGGCGATGGCTGCACGCCTGTGTGATGTGGACTGCATAGTCACAATGGGGGACTTGTGGCACCACATTCGCGACCAGGTGACTGCCGCTGCCGAGGAGACCATCGGGCGCGCAAACTGTAAGCGGCCGTGATTGGTTTGATGACAACAACGCGACGATTGGCGCATTGGTGTCGGAGAAGAATGCAGCATTTGCTGCACATGTGGCAGACCCCAATGACTTGGAGAACAGTAGTCAGTTTCGCAAACTACGACGGCGACTGACCCGAGAGTTCCGTCGTATTAAAAGTGCATGGTGGACGGAGAAGGCGTAGCAGATGGAATGCTACGCCGAATGCCGCCAACACAAGGAATTCTTTGACTCCATGAAGGCGGTGTATGGACCGAGGTTGCAGCCGCCAAAGTAAACTAAGCGATGGTAGATCAGGCGTTACCTGCACCTAGACTGCAGACATAATGCAGATATAGGAGAAACAATTGACCGTAACTTGAACAACTGTTTAGAGATCGGCCGGCCTGAATTGAACGGCCGGAAGGAGCACGATATGAAGGCGAATCTGGCGGACACGCCGATACTAGAGGAGACGCAGAGGGCACTTGCTCAGCTGTGGAACGGCACTTGTGCCTGGACCGACGGGAACTCGAATAAAGTATTGAAACAAGGCGGACCCGCGTTGTTGACTGCGCTGCACCACTGGGTACAACGCGTGTGGATTGAGGAGGGGGTACGTTCAGAGCTAATTGATGCGCTTGTGCTATCACTGTACTAGCAGAAAGGGAGCAAGCAATGTTATACTAATTATCGTGGCATTAAGTTGCTGAGTTGTGTGGGCAAGGTGATTGCCAGAATCCCGCTCAATCGCCTCGTCGGTCAGGTTGTGGAACCGAACGTGGCGGAAGAGCAGTGTGCATTCAATTCAGGTCGCAACACCATCGACATGGTGTTTGCAGTTCTTCATTTGAAGGAAGAGTACAGAGAGCAACACCAGCTGCTGCGCTCGCTTTTTGTTGATTTCACCAAGGAGTTACATACGGTGAACCGCGAGGCATTGTGGCTGGTGTTGGGTAAGTTTGGTTGTCCGAGTAAGTTTGGAAGTTTAATTGAGGATCTGCATATTGATTTGAGGTCGAGGGTGCAGCTGAGTGGACAGACCTCGAATGACTTTGCAGTTCTTTCTGGTGGGAAGGAAGGCGGTGTCTTAGCTGTTGCCCTGTTTAACATCCAGCTACATGTCATGATGTTTTGTGCTTTTGATGCCGCTTGTGCTTACGGTGTTCGTGTGCAGCATCGTCTTGATGGTGGGTTGTTTAACATCGATCGTTTCTGTGCGAGAAATCTACTCTGTGAGAAAACTATCTGTATGTTGTTGTTTGCTGAAGAATGTGCATTGATCGCACACAGCGCGAATGCGTTGAAGCACATGAGTAGTGCTATGGCTTCGACAACAGCCAAATTCGGAATCACGATCAATACAAGCAAAACTGTCTGTCTCTTTCAGCCTTTAACGGAGGTGCAATAAGCCATATTGCCGCAATTCAGCATTAATGCTGAAGTAGTAGAATCCACCTCCTGCTTCTGCTACCTTGGGAGAGTGATGTCGATTGGCCAGCAACTATACCTTGAGGTAAGTACCCGCGTCTCGAAGGCAGCGGCAGCATTCGGGAAGCTTGAATACCGAGTGTGGAACAACCATCAGCTTAGCGTTGGCACAAACGGATGGTGTACAAATCCATGGTGCTGTCCGTTCTTCTATACGGCAATGAAACGTGGACGATATCTCGGGGGATGTGCGATGTCTTGAGCAGTTCTATCAGCAGTGTTTGCGACGGATCCTGCGCTTCGTTTGGTGCGACAGAGTTGCGGACACGAAAATGTTGCGCCGAAGTGGAATGTATGCAGAGGACTGCGTACTTTTATTGAGGCACCTGAGATGGTTGGGTTATGTTAGCCGTACGGATTCGACGCGGATCCCGAGGTAGCTATTATATGGTCAACTGAGTTTTAGAAAGCGGCCTACCAGGGATCCGTAGTTACGTTACCAGGATATGATCAGGGTGATCCTCTCACTTTTTCTCTTGGTTGTAGGTCACGGGAACAGAAAGCTGGTGATCGGTGTGCATGGCGCGATCTGATGACGAAGGTCGTTGCCGAGGTGCAGGAGAAAGCGCTCTTTCATGCGGAGTAAGACAGGAAATTGCGGAAGCAACAGGTGCAAATGGGCTGTACTCAATTGACAGCAAGCGCATGGTGCCGTAGCACATGTGGTCGCGAGTGCTTGAGTCAGGCAGGCTTAGTGATCCATCAGCGAGGCCACTCACTGCCAACACCGAAACGGCCACGGGTCCTGCAGAGAACGTAGGTGGAACCGGCGCAGCGTTTTAGACATGTTGCATTCGATTTACTAACCGCTTGTTTGCATGCTGGGCTCTTTATTTCATGTGATGTGTTTGCTCTATTGTCCCACTGTTAATTTATATGAACTGCACACGTCGCTCAAGTTAATTTATTTAACTTCGGTAACATATTCGCGCATGTGACATTTTCTTAAATATATTTCCTGACCTCTTGGAACTATAGCGGATATTTTGCGACGAATTTAATTCATAAGCTAATTTTTAGAGCTATATCGGCATACATTATTCGATTTATTTTATTTGTTATTGTCGTTCTAAATGATTGGCAGTTGCTTGATATCCCCGGTGTGGCTGTGCTTGGTGTGCATGTTGACATGGTACCTACTTGTCTATTACCCACCACCTAGTCCATACTGGCTCCAGGAGACAGTTAGTCGTTGCTGGAAGGCACCGGGTGCACGGTCCTTTTGGTGGTACTAGGCTCGAAGATTGGTTCCATGTCTTCAGTGTGGAGCGGACTACGGTCCACCACTGCCTTGTATGCGCTTGATTCACAAATACAGCGTGATTGTGTTTGCCTGTGAAGGATTGCGGGCCGGCTCCGTTGATGAAACCTGGCTACCATCCATATGCCTCCCGGTCTTATTCATCGGGGTTTACACTGGATATATGGTGTGTGGTTGGAGCTGTGGGTTTTGCAGCGCAAGCCACCCATGGTCCCTCGTGTAGACGCAGATGTACTGTGGGTGGCCACAGTAATAGGCAAATCCGAAATCGGATGCTGCTAACCATATATATATATATATATATATATATATATATATATATATATATATATATATATATATATATATATATATATATATATATATATATAGGGGATACCGCCAAACATGTGTGTGTATATTATTATATACTTTTTGGTCTGATGAACGTTTTGTCTAAACACAGGGAAGGACTTGGCAAGGAGATCAAAGAAATTCTATTTTACATGCAATTTCAACGGATCGAGGGATGTTATATACCATTCAATTTCTTCTCGTGTGCTCTTTTTATCGTTGGAAAAGCTAGGACGTACTTCCAACGGTTTCTCGGAAAACTGTGCCAAATAATTTTCAATCACTCTGTGTTCCACTTTGTAGTGGATTTTCCCCGCCCGCCTTATCACACGCCATCAGAATTACTAGCACTACCCTGTGGATCCCAAAGAGTAGGAATTATTCCATCGCTTCATTACCTAAATCGTCTTGCCGATTTCTGACATTCCATTCGGTAGTCGAAGTTCCTTTTGTGACGGCCATCTGAGCTTCTGTCGCTTCGTCAACTCTCGTGTCCGCTAGCTGACCGCATCGGCTGACCAGTTCTCTCGGTCGGTGACGAGCGATATACCCTGCCTTTGTCTCAACTGCGTCGCACGGCCGCGATCAGTTCCTTGGCCTGATTACAACTCACACCGGCAGTCACCCGACCGTGTGGAGTTTCCTAGACCGTGTGATTTGAAACCAAGGTACATTGAATCAAGTCAGAACAGGTTGATTTTTTCACGTTCCCTCTACCCCATTAATCTGACTGTTGACATCTGGTTTGCTATGGCCCCACCGAAGTTCAAACGCACTCGCTTACCTAAGGGCAATGTAAGATCTGCGCCAAGGCCCAAACGATTAAAATGGGATGCCGTAAAACTACCATTAGACAGCGCTTCTCCGGCCTCTCAGCTCACATCTGAACTTAGCGCTGAACTCTGCTCCTTGCAATTATAGCTCGACGAAATGAAAAAATTTTGGTCTTCTATGAACCCCTCAAAGATCAGCTAGTTTCACCAGATTACCTTAGCAACCCATCTGAAAAGTTTGATCATTTTCACCTCAAAAAGGCAGGACATCTAATCGACTCCATCGCCACAGTGATACATGAAAGAAACCGTAGAGTAAAAAAATGTGACCGCTTTTAACATACCAGACGGATTCAGTTTGAACAAAGTAAAGACGAATGTATTTAGCGCTTGTAACATGTCCGATATCGTCCGTAAATGTCTGTGACTGAAAAACAAAACACCGAGGCATCGCCGTCCAGTGATATTTTAATTTTCAAGCGAAGATTTGGCAGATTATTGATTGCACAGCCAACATATCTTTGTTGCATGTACCCAGTACAAAGTTATTTTGATTAAGCCGGATCGTATGCCTCTGCGACGATCCCTCCTCAGAATTACACCGAAAACGCCGGAAAACCCTAACAGCTACGCTGATATACCGCACACAAATCCACATGGAAATGGCACACCAAGTGCGTTAACCGCCGTTACCAACGTGAATCTCGTATCGAGAGGCGGTAATATCAAAAAACCGTGCCCCACCTATCTCAATGTCTACTGTACGACAACCGAACTTAACATACGCCAGTACTTGTGAGCGCGGCATCATTGCTCCGACCTCAAACGGTTTAGTCCCTACAGGGTGTGTTAGATGTGAAGATTAAGTGACTGTTGGGAACCAAATAAAAACCCCGGGAAACAGATACAAAGGTCAAGAGGCTTCCCCAGATTTGCGTGCTGATGTTGTAAATAAATATATTTTCGACTGGTATTTACACCAAATACGCAGCTATGAGGAAATCAGCAACGTTCAAATCTGCATGTAAAAAACTGCCTTGCCATCGCAGTGCTACGCGACACTTCGAGCCTGTTAGAACTCACAACAATTATCTTCTGGTTACACCTCTCTACCAACCTCCAACAGGCCAACATACTTATCAGCCTCACGTCTACAAAAACTTTATACAGATAAAAGAAAATCAAAACGACATTGAAAACCTGACATTACCACCTGTCGTGCGACATACCTATGCAGCACCTCAGAATCCGTCAATTTACCTTAACCGTTTGTTAGCGAAAGAGGGAATAGCATGCACCCATTACCATCACTGACACCCAGCAGAAACAGCCTATCTTGTTCCACTTCTCTGGCACTTCACCCACATGTCACGGTTAGCTCGATATCAGATAAATCCCAACCTTGCCTGGGACATCAAACTTTTCCGCACACCGGTCTTACTAGCGCGAACAATGCCCTCACACCTGAGCATTCCACCGATGGGTTTCTTTTCACCCCTCCCTTATTTAACTTCTTTGCCTGTCATTTCCGATTCCTAATCCTTTGAAGTACTCACAGAAAACGTTTTCGTGCACACTACATTTTTCTCTTATACTAGTTAACGAAATATGCATAAAGAACAAGTTGCATTTTGTAAGCATGCTTACTCAGCTGAGCACTCCTCATGTAATCTTCGTCACCGAAATATGGTGCTCCCTTGGTACATTGGATGCTAATTTAGATATTCCTAACTACTATCTACTTCGAAAAGATCGTAGTACAAAGGCGGCGGGTGCATCGTATATCTCCATCAGAAGTTTTGAGCAGAGTTTATTGATGACCCACAGTTAAACAATGTCCCAGAATCTCTATGGCTATCAGTCGCTGCAGCCTCCTCTACAATACTTCTCGGTTGCATCAACAAACCTCCGAAAGCGAAGCCAATGTTATCGTTATTCTCTCCTCGGCTTTTGAATTCGCATCGGTGTTACCACACGGTCTAAAGATAATCGCTAGCGATTTCAATCTACGGAATATTACTTGTTCACCACAAACATTCTCATCATTGCACAGATCTTTCTAATCGACTAGCAGAGTTTAGGGTTGGACTCAGTGGGTAACCAGACCAACTAGGTCTGCCAACATACTGCATTTAATCTTCACCGTGGGGATTCCTGACGCACAAATTAGCATCTTAGACAACCTTCCGGTTAGTGACCACAACATGCTACGCCTTTCCATCCAATTGGAAATAAATACCAAACTCGACTCACCTACTCAACACACTATACGAAGGATTGACTGGGAGCACTTCGGAAAGCAGATCTGGTCCTCTAACTTGCACGGTTTTTTTCTCTCCACTAGCACCCACATTGCAGTGGAACATTTCTACTAACAGATCAATCGCATCCTAACTGTACATGTCCCGCATAATGAACGTACCATTCCTTGTCCTATGAATGAGTGAATTGAAAGCGAGAAAACTACTCGGGAAATTCAGAAAAACTAGAGACTTCGCACTAGTAGTACAGCTGCACGAATCCACCGTCTGCATCAAGCGCTCACAAATGAAACAGATTGAAAAGGAAGAGGAGAAAGCCTTGCAGATGACATACAAAGGAAAGGAACTGGTCAAATTACTCCGTCGTAGGACTAACAATTGAATGTCTTTGATTACAGAACTTATTGATGAGGAGGATGGCCACCTTAACGACCCAATTGGTATTTGTGAAGCGTTTAGCAGTTTCTTCGCTGCTTCCATGAACGTAGAAATCGACCCTATATCTTGCTGCCCGGAACTTACAACAAACGGCATAGATAATGTCGAGATTTCTCTTTCGAACATCCAACAGGCTATGAAATCCATCAAGCCATCGCTCAAACCAGACTCCGACAGCATCCCCCCATCAGTTATTAAACTTGGTGGACCTGACATACCACTGCCTTCGATAAACATGTTCACCTTGTCCTTAGAATCTAGCTAACTTCCGGACCAGTGGAAAACATCGTTTATTGTCCATCGTCATATAGTGAGGCCCAAACAGCAGGTCCCTGATTATCGACCTATACTTCATACTCCCGTCATCGCTAGATTACTCGAAAAATTAAATAAAAGTGGAATCATGGACTTTATCCATCGTCATGGGCACTTAACAATTTACAGCATGGGTTCCTCGACAAAGGTTCCTTTACAACGAGTCAGTTGTACGACCTGTATTACATCACAAAAGCCATTGATTCGAAATATGCAGTCATGATACTGCACCTGGATATGCAGAAAGCATTCAACAGAACGCCCCACAAGCGGCTACTTAAAAGAATCGAGTCGTTTGAAATCAGTGAATACTATTTGGTTGGTTGAAATTATACCTAAATGGGCGTTACTATATAGTCACTCTGGGTACTTGTAACTCCTCCCCACGTCCAATCACTAGTGGTGTCACCCAAGGGAGTGTACTCGGTCCTTCGCTTTTCCTATTTATATTAACGATATCACGGTGTACATAAAACATGGCAAACCATTTTGTTCGCCGATGACATGAAGATTGTTTATAAATTTCGACGAGACGAACTCAATAGTGCAATGCTGTTAATTCAAGAAGACCGCGATTCACTTGAAAAATAGCGTAACACATAAATGCTAAATTTCTCAGATAGTAAATCAAGCAACACTTCACACGGCTGTTTAATTCTAGAAGTCTGTTAAACTGAAAAATGAACGTATCTGTGTGAAACTATCCAATTGTGATCTAGACATACAATATTCTCCAAACTTATTTGAAATATTGGTAGCTCGGGAGGCTCGCTCAGATGTTGTGGAATTCTCCGAGCTGGGCAACTTGATTGCAAACGTTTCGCCACCATTCGAGGTGGCATCTTCAATGTGGGATTGATACCAGTTAGGTAGCAGTAGCTAGTAGAATGCAAACCCAATAACGGATGCTGTCAGCAACCACTCCGTTCTTTATATAGGCATACGGGGCTATTAATTTTGTCTCGTTCTCATAGGTGAATCCTTGTGTTCAGCGATCGCGTTAGAGTCATTGTCATTGGCTTCGGAAATGTTGTTGCGACGTGGTTGGGATTAGCGCACTCGGATTGGTTTAACGGGTGTGGGTGAGAAGTCTGGGCTCACATTCACCATGCTGTTCATTGTCCGCGGGTCGCATTAGGTTCTTTCGGCCAACGGTTGTTGATCCTCGTGAGTTCCCTCTGTTTCAGCGGTTAGTATATTGGATCGATGTCGATATGCAAGCTGCCCAGCTCGGAGAACCGCACAACAACTGAACTCTTCAAACTTTAATTTCTCAGAGCATGTTGAGCTTCAAATAGCACTTGCCAAACGACCTGTGGCTAACATATGCCATAAAATCTATACAGCCCCTGCCGGTCTCGAGCTTTTCAATGTACTTACACTTCTTGTTCTTGAATACTGCAGCATCATCTATGGGAACATGCAAATGGGTGAAAGGAAAGCTTTGGAAAACCTGCAAAGGTCATTCACTAAGCGCTTGTTCAGTAAGTCAACCATCTTGAGTTACCAGGGGAGCTGCAAGCAGCTTAAGCTCGAACCCCTTTGGTTACGATGACTGAAACATAACCTGATGCTGATACACAACCTCATAAACCAAAAGACATACTTTAATCTGTGTACACTTAAAATTCAACATAAGTTCACTCGGAATATACGCAACAAGGCCTGCACGTTATGTGTGCCGAGAAACAGGACAGCTATCCGATCAAACTTCTACATCGTAAGATACACTGTCGTGTGGAATAGCCTACCAGCCACAATCAGGTCTTGCACAACAGCCAGAACATTCCATATTCAGCTTAGCAAATTCCTTTACCAGAAGTCGATAATGACCATGTTTCCATCGGGTAAATCACCACACGAGTTCTTTCAGGATGAACCAAGGAATCAGTGATTAAAGATGGTACAAAGAACTCAGCAACGACAAAAGTTACGTGATTCCAAATAATTTTGATATCATACACCCCATATTCCATATTTCACTCATGCATGAGCATGATAATTATGCTAACCATGGTCTCTCCACATACCAGGGACAGCTTCTCGTACAAACTGGAAATATACGTATTATCATTATTGTAAACAAGAGAATCCATCTGTCATGCATGCAGTAAGAAAATAGAAGGTAAATATTAACCGCACAGCGAGAGTAACTAACTTTGGTACAACTGTCATCGATGTTAAAAGGAATACTTCCTGACCAATCAATACAGAAGAACTTTCAACCGATGGCTTGCATGAAATCAGGCAATTGCTTTACGAAGAAGGGACATATCGAGCACTTTTGACCTTCACTTTGTGTATGGTACCTACCGTGCGTGATCCCGTGGCGGAGCTGTACGCCATCGGGCGCGTCCTCTGGTTGCGGATTAGGGAATGCCTTCCTTATGGAGGTAACTGTGAATAATTCTCGTTTGCCTTGCAGGCGACATGGATGAGCAGTCGCGGACAATGAGCGGCAATATCCCAGAGAGTGGGGAGTTCTGGGTTCGTCGGCTGGCTCTCCATCAAATACTACAGGAGCTTGTACGGCGCTGTGTCAAAGCCAATGTGACCTGCTATAGGGTCACCGACCACTCACTTCTGTAACGAGATGTGAGTGTATAACAGAAAGAGGATGAAAAACTTTCCTGGCCACCGGCTTAGCTGTGGACTGCTACTGAACACAAAAAGACGAAGGAGATACCCGGATGTCACTGGTCTTCGGTAATCGCTCCGCTGCATTGCGCGTAAAGTCTTAAGACCAAAGGCTCTGGGTGGGGTCCCTTAAGTCAACTCTCTTCCTCGGCCTGGGCAACCGCGAAGATCACTGCTAACACAACACATTAACCTTTTAAACTTTCCAAAGCCTTTCATTGACTACCCGTTTCCCCCTTTTTTATTGTTGTTAGCTATGTGTTGTGGCACCAGCAATCGTACATTTGTCGAGTGTCGAATAATAATATAATGTAATACATATAATATATACACTATTATGTATATTATACAATATATAATATAAGATAATACTGTGGGTCATGATGATAAAACTGCAATTGTATGATGATGATAGTGAGATTATGTTGAGATGAAGATTAGATGAGGATAAGATGATGAGGAAATTACATGGTGCTGATCTGCTAATGAGACGATGAGGTGAAATGATTGTCTATTTATTGAGTGATAATTTTCTGAACGCACTCAGATCACCCGACTCAGTGGAAGATGTTCCTCCCCACTACGCAACAACGCAGCTGTCCTTCCGGGAACAATTCGCTTGCCTTTTTTCTTTTCTACTTACGTCAGCTCTATGCAGGTCTAACTGAAGCGACTGGCAAACTGTGCAAACCATATCGTCCTGAGCATCAATTATCAAAGCGCCGATTGTTGCTACAGACTAGAAGCGCTTCTGAACGGTCTTAATGGCTGGTCCAAATCCTATGATCTGTCGCTTAATGCTTCAGTGCCATGACATACTTTTTTATACAAAGGAGCCAGGTACGAGGAGTTACTTACACTGTGTAACAAGTTACATATTGATAGCGACTGATTGCAGTCTTCCACATCAGTAAAATATCTGGGTGTGACGTTGAGTTGCGATTTAGCTTGGACGCTTCAAGTAAATGAAACTGTCACAAAAGTCAGAAGTCGGTCATTGTATGTCTCTGGGCTCTGATCCTCGTGCATTCCTCTTGAGTTGATCGTTTGCTTTGTCAATGCCTTTGTTCTTCTACATTGGACATGCTGTTCCCCCTGTGATCTTTCCCGGTCTTTTGCGTAAGCATTTTGGGTTACTTGTCAAATCATTAAAGCAGTTAACCCGATTTAGCGGCGTTCCGATATCTACTTTTGCCAACACTCTTATTTCTACACACATCAGCTCTTGTACAAAGTAGGCCTGTAAAATACTGACCGGTACAAGTCATCCCTTACATACTGCCTTATCTAAATGTTTATCAACTTCATCTAGTAGGCAGAAGAACAAGCTAATCTATGCCCGCACACAAGCTTGCCGATCATCAGTCATCCCTTAACTTTCGCGTCTTCTGCGAGACTCCAACTCTGTCATTCTTGACTTAACCAGTCGACTTTCAACTTGTTTGTGTCTTTTGTTCATATCTGCCCGTTCTTTGTCGTATTGATTTGCCACTGATTTGCTTTTTGGGTACATGGTTGAGATCGTGTGCGTTTTAACTGCATATTCACCCACGCAGGATGCATAAAACATTTTTGATTTGAGTTGACTTGAAATGATGATGAGAGGGAATTCAGATGATGATTAGATGGTGATGACGAGATAGTGAAGAGGATGAGGATGATGATGATATGAGCCATGAAGTTCATGATGAAAATAAAGATGGTGATGAATAGGATATGATTACTGAGGTAGTGATGATTGATGTAGTAACGGTGATTGGGCTGGTGATAGTAGTAATGGGGAAGAGTAAATACTATAAGCTTGTCACTAGTGAGTCTATATCTGTCATCACATATTTGTCTTTAGCATTGTGTATTATACTTCTGCGTATGGCGTGTAGCACTGATAATGCTGGTTGTTGTTATTGGCATTATTGCATATTATTGCGTGTTATATCTAAATTGTTGCTGCAATTGTTATATCAGTTGTTATGTGCCGTGCGTGACGTATTGTATTTGATGGAGTTGATGTTTTTCGTTTAGTCTACCACTGTGTGTTGACACCCTGTATAGATCGATAATAATCGAACTTGTCACCAAGGTACCAAATATCTGGCTCTGACAAACTGGCATAAGAGCAAAAATTAGTACGTCTTAATTTGTTTTTACTTTAAATTGTGTCCACCTTAAGTAAAATTTTTGTTTAAAATATTTGGTTTACCAGCGCTCAATGAATGTTTGTGAAGTGTGGTCCTCAACCTTAGGTGGGATTTCCGTTTTGCCCCGCTGTGAGATTGAGTTTTACACCATTGGTCTATAGCATTCAAACCCAATGTCATTAGCACGAGCACGTGTTCTGCGTCCAAGAACGACCCACCAACTCAAGCATTGATAGTCGCTCATCAAAACTCAACCTAGGCGCACTGGAAACCGAACCACTTACACCTGAGCTGCATCAAATGGTGACGTAGATGCATCTGAAGTTGCTGGGACAGGTAAATGACACCCGCAGTGTTTTTGGTCAGTAAAAGATAGCGAAAATGACAGCTGGTAGGTTAAAAATTTTCCCGGCTGGCTAGCCGAACAACCACCTCGTGGTGCCAGCTGGGTGGTTCGGGTTTAACCCGTTCCAGCAAATAGTTCTGTGGCAGTGTTCCAGGAAGTGGTGGGTTTTCGCCTGGCAAGCGTTCTCCCTATAAAAAGCCACAAATGTCTGCTTATCAACACTGCGACGTGGCGGATGTGACTCGCCACAAAATAAAGTCACTGGCCCGTGGATATCCGGAAAGTGCTATCCAACCCAAGGACATCAAACGCTTATGCTCACATTCCTGACGACAACAAACAGTCAAAAATGCTGCGGCACATTCAAAGACACAAGCTACACTCATACACAATTACCCACATATATACACCCATACAATTACATACACTGTTATTCCAAACAAGTACTTTTGTACATTATTGATCACACTGTTAGCTACACATGATCATGCCTGTAAAGGTGTGTCTTGCATGGTCGAGAATAAAATTTTATTTATTTATTTACATAGATTTGGGTACAGCAAGCCTCATGTGCAATTAAAGTAACCAAGATAACCTGTGTTAGCTGGCACTACACTAAATGCGAACACGAACATGGGTTAGCGGTCGACTTCGTTTAATGTACGCAACTGCAGGATGTGATAAATTAATTTGCTTGCGGCTTGCATTATGCGGACCGATTCAGACCCTAGTCAAAGGTGATTGCTATGCCATTCCGTATGTATCACTTACTTAACTAGGCCGTACTCGTTAAAAAAGGTTTACAAATTTGCCAGCTGTTACACCCAGAATGCTTCCGCGGAAAGAGCTACGACGCAGCAATGGCCGCAGTGAAAGACTACTTTCACTAATTACGTGGCTTTACTTGTGCTTTTTGGCAATAATAATTCGAATGACGAGGTATCAACAATTAAATTACTGCGTCAGCACCTCGATAACGAAGGCCAGGGATATTTTGATAGCTTGCAGCTACACACGAAACATGACTTACAAACTGTGCTCTACTCTTTTGACAGACTTAGGAAGAAAAACCACAAGTGTTCATAGCCCGGTTCCAATTTAGAGCCATGAGGCAACAACTGTATGAAACTGTAAATTAACTTGTTTCTCGACTCCTTACTGCCCTTCTTGATTGCGCCTAAGACCAGAGCAGGCCAACTTACTTCGAGGAAGCAATGCTTGTACAAGTATTGATTATTGATGTACTTGGCGATGAAGCATGCGAGCGTCCTTTGTCAGAAGACGAAAAGATACTTACTTTGGAAAGCATGTGATATATTTCGGGAACGTGCTAATCTCGTCCAGGAACTAACGGTCTTCTCCTCTTCGGATCAGACAATTTCACAGAAGGTAAACAAATTCTCTCAAACAAATCGTGACCATACATTGTCTCAATGCGTACAGCGCAGAGAATTCCGTTGTTATCGCTGTGGCGAACAGCATTCTGATCCGGCTGATTGACAGCATCTTCAATCATTATGCAGGTTTTGTGGGAAAAGAGGACATTTCCAGAAAGTTTGTCTTCCCAAGTAAAATTTTGTTGTGCGGGGAAATACAATACCTGCGATTCACATTACTGAGGATTTAAACCAGAATTGGATAAACACCACAACAGTTTTTACTCCTAACATAACAGCGGAGAAACCGATCGCTGTGTCTATGCAGGTAAACGAACAACCTGTTCATTTCGAAATTGATACGGGTTCCGCAGTTACGCTGATACTACCCGATGCCCTGTCGCAAATAACAAAGCTAGATCCTCATACAATACAGCTACGATCATACCGGACAGTTGGTGAATGTGGTGGATACGTTTGTAGCACATATCTCCTAACGTCATTCGAAGGATCAAATCCATTTGCACGTTTGTGAGGGACTAGGTCCAAACATACTTGGTCGCGATAGCATTAAACCACTTCCGGGCATCATGTCAAAGGTCAACACGGCTGAAGGTTGCCTACAACTATCTGGGATATTGCTAAAATATGCACCTCTTTTGGATCAAAGTAAGCCAGACCTGCTGAGGAATTACACGGACCGATTGATACTGAAGCCACAAGCAACACCGTGATTCTGCAAAGCGCGCACCATACCTTATGCTCTTCGGGACAAGGACGAGACTGAGCTGCACCGACCGTTAGAAGAAGGTATAATTGAACCCGCCCAGTTTTCCGATTGGGCTGCCCCTATAGTGACTGTATTGAAAAGCGATGTTGCTCTAAACCCCTGTGGGGACTACAAAGTTACAATCAACCAAGCACTACAACCAGGTCGACATCCACTGCTAAAATTGAAGATATTTACGCCCCACGCTCTTATGACGAACATTTTACTAAACTGGATCTGAGCCACGCCTACTAGCAGTTTGAACTCGACGAGGATTCATGTGCTTCCACCACCATCAACACACACCTTGGGTTATTTCGATACATACGCATGCCGTTCGGAATAAGGTCTGCACCGTCCATATTCCAAGGAATTCTCGACTCGCTAGTGAAAGATATACCAAATACATGTGCATATATGTATGACCTCCTAGTTACCCGGCGCACAACTTATAAACATCTGCACACCCTGGATGCAGTTCTAACAAGGCTCTTGAACTCCGAGGTGATATTGAAGAAAGAAAAGTGTGAATTCCTTGTACAGAGTGTGCAATATCTTGGGTATAAACTCTCGCACAGGGGGATTGTATCCGCTAGAAGTGAAAACCACGGCACTCCTTAAGGCCCCGGCAAACAAAAAGGTAAACGAAATACGCTCCTTTCCTGGAGCAGACAATAACTTCTTCAGGTTTACACCAGAAGCATCAAATTACTAACATTCGCTTCATCAAATTTGCGCAAGAATAATCCGTGGAAATGGGACGCTCTTCAGGATAATCCTTTCAACTCAGTAAACAAGTTTTTGACGTCGGTTGAGATGAAGTATTGAAATCGCCATAAGTGAAACAAATAATCGCCGTCTTCAAATTTTTACACACAGACGAATCAGAACAATGACGGGCAGATGGAAGTACATCATAAGTAACGGTGTATACAAGAAAGCTCATCCTATTCGGAGGTTAGGAAGTGGACAAAGGCCCTGTTCTCGTAAAACCTAGTCATGGGAGACAACAGGTCTACGGGTTATAATCTCAAAGCCCGATTCTCGTAGAGCAGGTGTACCACACCTTGTCCATGACGGTGGGAGGACACCTCTGGGTGTTCAATGGTTTGCTACTGCCTGCCCCAAACCAGGCAGCCCCTGGTCAAATTGGTGCAAACCCAACAAAACCCACCTGCTCTACCCGTGGTAGCAGGTGTATCCTACTACAGTTGCAAAACATATATACATGGTTCCAGTACCTCCAAAGCTGCGTGTGACGGCCGCCAAACAGATCCCAATCGGCATCTGCAAACAAACGCCCGAGATGGGCAATCGTATGACTGAGCGCAAAGCACACAGCATCGGGTGCTGGAACGTGCGCACACTACTGGACCGGAACTCCAGTGAGCGCCCCCAGCAACGCACTGCACTGGTCGCGATGGAGCTGTCGCGTTGCCACATCGGTATTGCGGCGCTCAGTGAAACTCGGCTCGCTGAGCAAGGTAAGTTGCGTGAAGCAGGTGCTGGCTAGACATTCTATTGGATCCGCAACGTGGCATCAGTACAACGTGATCATTGGGTCGGATTTGCAATATCCGATCGCCTCCATGGCCAGCTGGTGGGTGAACCATCGGGCATCAGCGCGTGACTGTTGACTGTTCGCCTGTTACTCGGAAGAGGTAAGTTTGCCACTTTTATAAGCACGTACGGTTCGACCATGTGTTATCCTGATGACACGCGTGATCAATGCTACACTGAGCTTTCATTCGTGATACGGTCTGTGCCGAGGAGCGACCGACTATTTCTGCTGGGTAATTTCAACGCGTGTTGGGCGTGATGCATCGGTGTGGACAGATGTTATCGGTCCGCATGGCATTTGTTCAGCGAATGCGAACGGTGACAGGCTGCTCTCACTGTGTGCCACTCACGGCCTGACGATCACGAACACCCGGTTTGAACTGAGTGCGAGTGATTTAGCAATCTGGACGTACCTACGGAGTGGTCACCGTCACCTGCTCGACTATCTCATCGTACGTCAGCGTGATATGCGTGAAGTGTCATGACACGTGTACCGCGTGGAGCTGAAAGTGCCACTGATCACAGGTTGGTGCGGACCAAACTGTACATATACTTTCGTAAATCTATGTATTGCACTCCCGCTGTGAATCGGCGTAAATTTAACATTCTCTCCCTCGGTAATGTGGAGAAACATATTGAGCTTGAGAAGGCGATGGCTGCACGCCTGTGTAATGTGGACTTCATAGCCACAGTGGGTGACCTGTGGCTCAACGCTCGCGACAAGGTGACAGCTGCTGCCGAGGAGACCTTCGGGAGCGCAAACTGTAAGCGGCCTGATTGATTTGATGACACCAACGCGATGATTGGCGCAATGGTGTCGGAGAAGAATGCAGCATTTGTTGTACATGCCGCAAAACCCAGTGACTTGGGGAAGCGTAGTAATTTTAGTAAACCAACACGGCGACTGCCTCAAGAGCTCCATCTCATAAAAATGCATGGTGGAGGGAGAAGACGAAGCAGGTGGAAAGCTACGCCGAATGCCGCCAACACAAGGAATTCTTTGACTCCATGAAGGCGGTGTACGGAACGAGGTTGCAGACAATGAGGACGCTAACCAATGGCCGTTTAGGTGCTACCAGCACACAGACTACAGACATAATGCAGATCTGGCGGAAACACTTTGACTGTCTCTTGAACAACCGTTCAGAGCTCGACTGGCCTACGTTGAACGGCCTCAAGCAACACGATGTGAAAACGAGTCTGGCGGACACGCCGACACTGGATGAGACGCAGAGAGCACTTGCTCAACTGCGAAACGGCAATTGTGCCTGGGCCGACGGGAGCTGGAATGAAGTATTGAAACAAGGCGGACCCGCGTTGTTGACTGCGCTGCACCACTTGGTACAACCCGTGTGGATTGAGGAGGAGGTGCCTCCTGAACTGAAGGATGCGCTTTTGCTACCACCGTACAAGAGAAAAGGTTGCAAGCATTGTTGCACGAATTATCGTGGCATTAACTTGCTGAGTTGTGTCGGCAAGTTGATTGCCAGAATCCTGCTCAACCGCCTCGTCAGTCAGGTTGTGGAACGTTACTTGGCGGAAGAGCAGTGTGAATTCCGTTCGGGTCGCAGCACTATAGATATGGTGTTTGCGGCTCGTCAGTTGCAGGAGAAGTGCAGAGTACGACACCATCTGTTGTAATCGCTTATTGTTGATTTCACCAAGACATTAGATCCGGTGAACCGCGAGGCATTATGGCTGGTGTTGAGTTAGTTCATTTGCCCCAGTAATTTTGTAACTTCAATTGGATGTCTGCACAGCGACATGCAACTAGGGTGCAGCTGAGTGGAGAGACCTCGGATGACTTTGCAGTTGTCTCTGGTGTGAAGCAAGGCTGTGTCTTAGCTCCTGCCCTGTTTAATATATATATTCATGCAATGTTGTCTTGTGCTTTTGATGCGGCTTGTGCTAACGGTGTTCGTGTGGAGCACCGTATTGATGGTAGGTTGATGAACATCCGTCGTTTCGGTGCGAGAACTCTAGTCTGTGAGACAACTATCCGTATGTTGCTGTTTGCTGACGACTGTGCGTTGTTTTCACACAGCGCGGATGAGTTGCAGCACATGACTAGTGCTCTGGCTTCGACAGCGGCCAAATTCGGGCTCACCATCAACACAAACAAATCTGTTTGCATATTTCAGCTTTCACCGGAGGTGCAATCTTCAATACTGCCGCGAATCAGCATTAGTGCTGTAGTATTAGTAATCACCTCCTGCTTCTGCTACCTTAGAATTGTGATGTCAACTGATCAGCAGCTATACAGTGAGCTTCGTATCTGCATCTCGAAGGCAGTGGCAGCACTCGGGAAGTTTGGGTACCGAGTGTGGAACAACCATCAGCTTACAATTGCCACGAAGCTAATAGTGCATAAATCCATGGTGCTGTCCGTTTTTCTATATGGCAGTGAAGCGTGGACGATGTACCGTCGGGATATGAGATATCTCGATCGGTTCCATCAGCAGTGTTTTCGACGGATTCTGCACTATGTTTGATGCGGCAGATTTTCGGACACGGAAGTGTTTCATCGAAGTGGAATGCATGCAGTGGACTGCATACTTTACTGAGACACCTGAGGTGGCTTAGTTATGTTAACCGTACGGATTCGACGCGGATCCCGAGGCAGCATTTTTATGGTCAATTGAATTTAAGGAATCAGCATGCGGGGAATCCTAATTTACGTTACCAGTACATGATCACAATTATCCTCTCAATTTTTAATCTGGGTTGTAGTTCATGGGAACAGATAGCGGGTGATCAGCGTGCATGGCGCGATCTGATCACGAAGGCCGTTGCCGAGGTGCAAGAGAAAGCCCTCGTGCATGCAGAGAAAGGGTGGCAATTTCGGAAGCGACGGGCGCTAACGCGCTGTGCTCCATGGACAGCAAGCGCATGGTGACGTAGCACATGCGGTCGCGAGTGCCTGAATCAGGCAATCCTAGTGCGCCATGAACGAGTGCAATCCGGGCCAACACCGAAACAACGGCGGGTCCTGCAAGCGACGTAGAAAGAAGCGGCCCAGTGTTTGTAGGTACGCTGCATACGATTTAATACCCGTGTGTCGGCATGCCAAGTCGCTTTATTTTAGGTGGTGGGTTTTTGTATATTGTCGTTATACTTTTCTCTTTATTGTCTTCCTGAACTCTCTCTATGAACTTGCACACGTCGATATAGCTAATTGTAGTTAGCTTGGATGTAATTTTCGCTGTTGTGGCATTTTCATAAGATACATTTTCTGATGTGTTAAATATTTCGCATATTTTTTTCATATCCAAGCAATGTTTTGCTTATTTAGTGAAGTGTTACCGTATCTATTTGCATTATTCGATTTATTTTATTTCATATCGTTGTTTTAAGTGATTGGCTGTTGCTTAATATCCCTGGCGTGGTTGCACTTGATGTGTATGTTGTAAAGGTGCCTACCTGTCTACTACCTACTTCATCGTCCATACTAGCTCTAGGGAAGAGTTCATCGTTGCTGGAGGGGACGAGGTGCACGGTTCTTGTGACCTTGTTAGGATCAATCAGTGATTCCATGTATTCTGTATGGAGCGGACTACGGTCCAGTCAACGCCTTGTGTGCGATTGATTCCCAAATACAACGTTTTTATTTTTGGCTGTGAGGGAGTGTGGGCCGGCTCCGTTAGTGAAACGTGGCTCCCATTTATATGCCTCCCGGTCTTATTCCTTCGTGTTTACACTGGATATGTGGTGTATGGATGTAGCTGCGGGTGATACAGCGCAAGCCACCCATGGTCCATCCTTTGGTGCAGACGACCTGTGGCTGGCCACAGTGACAGGCAAGTCTGAAACCGGATGCTGCCAACCATGTATATTATTCCCAGCTTCTACTTTCGTGGCATTGAACGGACTAAAGTTTCTTTGCTAATGGAAGATAAACCTCTACATCTTTCTCATGAAGTTCATCAGAGACTGAGACGGTATTTAATAGCAAGCAAAAAGGTTTCTGTACAGCTCTATCAAAGTATGAAAAACCAAAATATTTAGTTACGAATCGTCAGCGGTAGTGTTTGGTCAGGTAATCGTTTATCCTTTTTGGGTTAGAAATTCGTATTCGTGTTCGTATTTCTGAGTATGGCATGTATATTTTGCATTGTACGTGCACCTTTTCACAAAAGCCTTGGTTTTCTAAATAATCGTCGATACATGTTTTAGATCGCTTCACAGAATCGGCCTCTATTATTGTCGTATACGAAAAGTCAAATGCACGAGCCCGAAGTAAGAGGGTCACTCTGGTAGACTAACTACTGTAAGCTGATAAATGTCTAACTACTTGATTACAATAAGGTGTCTCAAGGAGAAGGATGAACCAATAGGGAGGCAGGGAGTTAGACAAGTTGTGTGTGTGTCTGGGGTTGTGTGCACGTGTCTGTTTAGACTAGCCGTCAAGCATGATGACAGAATACACAACACCGACTCTCCGCTTGTTCATGCGACGTCTCGAAACCATATCGATTCGGCGGTCTATGTTCTCGGCCCGTCCAGCGGAGCGGCGTGCTTTGCGTTTTTCGTCAGTGTAGGTTGGTGACACATGTTTCATTTGTCTGATACTTGTGAATAATCTCCGGGCGTTGACTGTGTTGCCATCTTCCAGCCGGTAAGTGCCTGGCTCACATGCACGCGTTATTCTTATTGGATCTAATACCTTGGGCTGTCGGTTCGTTTAGATTTAGCATTTAGCTTTAAACGCACGGATGTTCCGGGCTGGAGCGGAGTTATAAGCTTCTGGTAAGTGGTCTGATATCGATGGCGACGATCTAACACGTCGGAATTATTGGGTGCAGGAATCAAAAGTGCGGCATTCAAATTTTGTCTGAAGGGTATGCCCAAACATGTGTTCGGCTGGCGTTTTGTTTGTGGCTCGGTAGTGTGGAGTTCGATAAGAAAATAGTGCTTGTAGAACTGCATCTTCCAAACTTCTACCAGCTAAGAGCATATTTTGGATACTCTCTTTCAAGGATCGACTGAACCGATCTGTCATGCCGTTTGCCACTGGATTATACGGCGTTGTACGTGAGTGTCGGATAGCGTTAAGTTGAATGAACGAAAGAAACTCGTGGCTTGTAAACTTCGGGCAGTGGTCCGTCACTATCTCCTCTGGTAATCCGAAACGGAAAAACGTCTAGTGCAGCCATCGAATAATGCTGGCAGTAGTCACCTCTCCATACAAATGAACTTCTGGCCATGTACTATAAAGCAGGCCGCCACCAAACAGTTCCTTTGATGCTGAGGCGCTGAACTAAATGGACCCATGATGTCAAGAGCTAACTTGGCCCACGGTCGCATAGGATAGTCAATAGTTTGTATAGGGGACGAAACGGGCCTTGAACCCTTATCTGCCCTTTGACATAAAGAGCAGTCATGAACAAGTTTTTCTATTTCGTGTGGCATTCTGGGCCACCAGATTCGTGCGTCAACCTTGCGTTTCGTACGAACAATACCAGAGTGGCGTTCGTGAGCACATAGCATGGTGTTTTGCATCAAGCTCCGAGAAGCCCCAAATTTTTCGCCGCACATTAACCATCCATCTATATAGGAAAGTTCGTGACGCCACAGTAGTAGGGACGAAACACGCCTGTGCTCTTGTTATTTTGTGGCCAACCGTTTAGCGGAAACCCCTGAACCCCACAGAGTGTCTCATCTTCCTGAGTCGCCTTCTGGAGTTCTTCCTTATTCAGGGCTGAGATTGGCTCATTACTCAGGGAAGACACCAGTAACCTCTCATTGTCAGCCTCATTATTTTCAGTTTCCTTGAGTGGCAGTCAAGTGATCCCATTCGCTACCTGCTTTTTGCATCCAGGACGGAATTTAATTTGAAAATTGTAGATTAACAATCGTGCATATCAGCGATGTATCAGAAGTGGCCTGATGCCATTTGTTCCCCGAGTAAGTAAGCTAGTTAGCGCTGCGTGATCAGTACGAAGATTGAAGGGTCTTTCGAACAAGAACAAATTCCAATTCTCAAGTGCCCAAACCTAGGCAAGTGCTTATTTTTCCCCGGCAGAGTAAGAAGGTTCTGCTACCAAAATTTTTCTGGAAGCGTATGCAATAACTCTTTCATAAACATTTTGAATTTGGGATAGGTTGGCACCCAACTTAATGTTCGATGCATCAGTAGAGAAAATATTTAGGCACATCTCGTCAAAAATCACCATGACTGGTATGGAAGCATTGCGGCGTTTTATCTCGACAAATGCCTCTTGTTGGAGGTGACCCCAAACAAATGCACATTTATCCTTTTTCAGTTTATGCAGTGACTCAGCAATGTTCGTGACATCCTGCAGGTAACGTAGGTTGTAAGAACAAATGCCTGGAAAATGCTTTATTTCTACGAAGTTCTGTGGATCAGAAGTCTTGGTGATGGCACGCGTATTTGCAAAACTCGGCTTCATACCGTCAGCTGTTAGAATGTGTCCCAGGAACTCAATTTCATTAGCATTAAATTCGCACTTCTCAAGGTTTAACAGTAACACAGCATGCAGTCATGTATCATGTTCTTCTGGAGTCCTACAGAATACAAAGATGTCGTCCATGTATACTACTTGACCAGGCAAATTGGCAAATGAGTGAACCGTAAACTTATGCCAAGCTGCTGGGGCTGAACTCAAGCCCATTGGCAAGACTTTGTACTGAAAGAGTCCGTCCATAGTGAGAAATGCGGTCAGCGGTCTTGGCTCCTTACTTAGAGACATGTGAAAGAAAGCCTTCCTAAGGTCCAACTTTGAAAAAATTTGGGCTCCGTCTAGTTTGACTAATAGTTCCTCCGCGGTTGGAATCATAAATTTTTCAACCACGATTTGACGATTTAGGGCCTGCAGGTCATTGCATATACTTACTGTACCGTCCTTCTTGATGACTGTAACGATGGAGTGGACCAATTCAAAACAGTTAATATGTTCAATGAGATCATCTGCAATTATTTACCGTAATTCTGACGAAACAGCCTCACTTCTGACTAAATGAATTGGATGTGGACGAGCAATAGCTATCGATTTAGCATCCTTCTTCAGACACATGCGGTGAACGGAGGAGGGAAAGAGTCCTATTGCTTGTTCAAACAGTTTCGGGTACTGTATCTGTAGGTTTGATAGGTTAATGACCATGATACACATACAGTACAGGGACGGCGTGACTTTCAGTGCAATCAAAGCGTTGCATCCGAGAAGAGGGCGGTTATTTCCGAGGGTGATGTACACAGCAACTGATGGTTTCAAGGCCCCAAGTTGCAACACAATCACCACAAATCCCCGTGTTTCAACCGGGGTCTTTTTATAACTGTCAGATCGATATGCTGAAGGATGTATAGGCATGTCATGTAGGTGAATATCATACAAACCACTCGGTACTAGAGTGATAGGAGATGATGAATCAATTTCCCTGTCAACATATGTTGTTCTGTCGCGTGCATTAATTGTAACAGTATGAATGTCAGGCATAGGTAGCTTAGGCTCTGGACAAATGGAACGGTAGACACAGTACCTTTGTTATCAATGGAAAATAGATTTTCAGTGGACTACAACTGCTGACTAGAAGCAGAATCTGTAGGAGGCAACTGAGAAATGCGTACTGAACAACGAAAACGGGCAAAATGTCCACGCATACCCCACTTTTACAATCCATTTCTAAGGCAGGGCACTTAGTAAATTTAGCTTTACGCTGTAGGCTACAGCAGCGGAAGCACTTCTGTGGGGATTTGAATTCGGATAACCAGCGATAAAACTTGGCAACCTTCTGTATGTCTGAGTGGGTGGCGAAACATCGCAACTGTTCGGCCGTACATGTTTTGAGCCGAGCTAAATCCACAGCCTTATCCCAAGTCAATTTGGAAGTGTCTTCGGAAAGTAGACATTCTCGAATTCGGTTATTGGTGATTCCACTAATCGACTGCTACACTAGCATTACGCCGTCTAGTCTATTTTTCGGTATGGTTGGATACTCACAAAGTCATACACCGCGAATGAGGCAATCAATAAAACTGTCCAAAGTTTCCGATGGCTCCTTGGTAAGTCAGCCGCAATAGAGGCGAGCCATGAAGAGGTTTGTACGCTGGACACATGACTTGTCCAGCACTTCTAGTGCTTTCCTTAGGGTATCTTGTGACTGGAGCTCCAAAGAATCAAAGTGCCGTTGTCCCTCATCACCGAGGAAGTGTCTGAGAAGCCTCAGTTTCTGGCCATCAGTGTAGTTAGAAGCCGCAGGTAACTGGTTAAAATAGTGTATGAACGAGGTTTCCCGCGTGGTCCATTCACATTCGGTGGGACGTAAGGTCTGGTCAGAGCAGTAAACTGTATAAGTATGTAATTCAATGGCGTAGGTTTGTAAGCCGCGACACCAGTGTTATGTACGGAAAGTCAAATGCATGAGCCGAAGTAAGCAGGTCGCTCCGGTAAACCAACTACTGTGATCTGATAAGTGTCTAACTACGTGAGTACAATAAGATGCCGCAAGGAGAAGGATGCACCAACAGGGAAGCAGAGAATTAGAGGCTTTGTGTGCGTATCTGGGGTTGAGTGCACGTGTCTGTTTAGACTAGCCGTCAAGCATGCTGACAGAATACACAACAGTTAGTCCTTCTGGTAATGTATTTCATAAGTTTATGTTCTTCGTTTATACGAAGCTGATGTGATACCTTTTCATGTAGAGGACCCTGAGTTTGTACCGGTCTCGTCGGGCGTTATACGGTTCAAGCAGGTGAAATGCTGGCGGCAGTATAAGGAAGTGATTCAAGTGTTTTATTCCATAGGTCATAATAAGGTCAATTCTTACTCGGTATATACATTTTGTTGTAGCCGAGCATAGCTATAATTTTCAACAACGTTAGTAGCCTATTAACTGAGTTAGCCTGAAAAGTGGCGTTTCAAGTACCACAGTGTTCTGTAGCTTCTATCCTGACAACGCGCGTGGCCAGCCTATCTGTCCGGTCAAAAATACAGATTCAGGTCATCAACCTAAATGTATGCGCACACAACCCTTTTAATGTATGAATGCGCTGATATAGTTGAAGCCACTCACAGGTCTAGTATGTGTTGATCTTGCAGAGATGTCCGTGACGACGTGAAGACAAAGTTTTGCCATTGGGAAGACGGCGACACTTTTAACTTTGCGACAGTGAGTCAAACTATCAGCGGTATTACGGCAGTGCAAATACCGAGCACATTCCATGCGTGTTCATAATGCCAGTAACCTGATATTTTTACGAATTAGTGCATTATTGTGTGCCTGCCATGTCGTCTGCCACAGGAGTGTTAGGCAATACTCATTTCACTTGCTTACCCGCTATTGCCGGACAAATCTCTGCGAGGTGGAATACGTGGGACGGTCTGCGTTTGGTTAGGAATTTGGATAGTTGACGCGAAATTGGTAATCATCGATGACCGGATAAAATGTTTGCTGAATGTAAATATTTGCCAGAATCGGTTTATGAATCAGATATGTCAGAGGTAAGCAGTAAGCATACGACTTGCTTCAGGGGAATGGAAAGTAAGCTAGAAGCTAACTGACTGTTTGCTCTTGCAATTTATGCCATGTCTGAAGACGATGTGTTGTTAAACATGACATGCGACAGAGGATACTGGTGCTAACTTTGTGAAAGCACTGCGTAAGAGATTTTGGGATGACGAAGATGAGATCGGTTGAAATATTTGCATGAGTTTTACCGAAAGGAAGATACGACTGCCTTAAGCATTGACAGAAAAGTTAATGATAAACAAGGTAAACTAGCAAAGTGGACAACTGATACATGATCGGGTAATTTGTTAGGATAAACACGATATCAGCCAACCTACTTTAGTCCAGTGACAGCAGTGGTGTTGCACCAAGTCGGCAATGAACAATGAATTTATACGGGTCAACAAGCATCGCTTTACATGTCCCGTTGGGTGGTTTTGTATTGGTAGCGGGAAATAAAAAAGCAGTGAGTTGTTTACGTTTAAAAGAGGGACTTATCATTTTTTCGCTGTAGCCCTGTGGTCCCTGTGGTTTCACAACACAAAAATGTAACAACAAATAAACCCATAATATATTCCAAGAGTAGGATAACCAAGTGTAGGTGGGTAAGTGAGTCATCCAAACGCCTTCTACGTATGGGTAGTGATGGCGCAGAAACGACTAATAATAATAATAAAAATAATAATAATAATAATGTATATTTTTCGTGGTACCGACAAACTGATTCTAGAAGAGCATTCCACGAGTGACACATGAGAACGGAAAAAAATTCATGTAGCAATCCAGATGGTTGTATTGTTCTGCCAATTTTAGTGAGTGACCTCTCAAGTTGGTAGTGCTGCTGAGTTAGAGTAAAGCGCGGTACACATGATGTTTATCGCGCATAATTAAGTACACTATTATCAAGTCACATCGTAAGCGGCGGTAAGGTCTGTTGTTTTCCCCCCAATCGTTCCAGCCTCTCGTCGTATGGAAGATAGTGCATTCCAATAACGCACTTTGATGCTCCACGTTGTGGCTAGTTCAATGATTAAGGTCGTGTTTTAGTCATGGTTGCCAGGCTTGAATTGCAGCTTCGACATGAGGACGAGCATACGCACTAAGCATCTGTCGGAAAATGGAGCGATCTATTTGTCTGAACGCCAGTCGTAACAGACCCACACGTTGGTTACCAGTTTTGGCGTCTTCCGCGGATTGACTGGAAAAACCCAGATCATCCGGAACCCGTACGCCCAAATCACGTTCGGTGAAAGTTCGCTGCAGTACATGCGTTCCGAGCCTGTAACAGTGATTGCTCTGGTGTCCTATGGAAACCACCTTATATTTACTCACATTGAATTGCAGTGAATTTTGGACGGACCACTGAGGTATCGCGTCTAGATTATTCTGAAGCAGTTGCTGGGCAGTAATCCCCTTAAAACTTTGCGCAAATCTTGACGTCCTCGGCAAACAGTAGGAAGTTAGATGTAATTGCCTATATGAGGTTATTGATAAATACCAAAAACAATCTGGGACCTAGCATCGAGCCTTGAGGCTTACCACATTTAGCTTGTATGGAGTCAGGGTAGGAGTTCCAAACTCCGACCACCAATTGCCGCTAATGGAGTTAGTTAGCGATTAAGCTTATAAGAGGGTCACTGATCCCGTTAAGATGTAGCTTGAAAAGAAGAATGCAATGATCTAGACGGTCAAATGATTTCGATAAATCCAGGTAGAGCACAACAACATCCTCTCCAACGTCACCTGACTGGGTCCAGCTAATCCATGCTGTTAGCAAATTCCTTGTTCACGAGCGATTTACACGGAAGCCACACTGATCAGAAATAATAAGTTTGGAGTTTTGTAAATAGACCACCAACGCATCGGCTATGATGAATTCTATCACCTTGGACAGTATAGGGAGAAGGGAAACTGAGCGGTGCTTTGAAGCTTCAGTTATGCTTTTAACTTTGTGAATGTGTGTTATTACTCTAAGCTTCCACAAGGCAGGAACTTGGTTCTGGTCTAAGAAGCGCTGGAAGAACTGAGCCAGTGGCTCTGCCAGTTGTCTTGCTGTTGCTCCCAGTGCCTCTGGACGAACAATAATGACACACGGGGATTTGTGTTTGTGTAGAGTATCCAGCTTCTTCAAGACAGCTTCGCTGTTAAAGGAAATGTGAGTGGGTTCCGCCGTTGGCACGATAAAAGATGGAAAATCTCCTGTTAGTAGTACCCTCTGGAAGGGGGGTCTATTGTAGCCGAATTGTGTTCGCGAATGACGCGGGTAATGAACTGAAAGACACAATTAACTGGGTCATACAATCAGCATCAAAGGTTGTACCATTAAGAACATCGCGCCGGACCAATACGTGGATCCGGACCAGAACACGTGATTGGATCATTAGAAGGGATGAGATCTGGAGACAACAATTGCTAAGCCCATGTGATATCACATAGCAGAATTACAAGGTCATCAGAAATTACTGCACGTCACTCATTAGAGTCGATAAGTACGAATGACAGGCAAACATGGTGCTAAAATTTACGAGTAACACCAAGGTAGTATACATATATTTCCATAGCAAAAGGAAAGCCAAGTTCGGAATACCACCACTCAGGACGGCCAGTGACCTAAGAATTACTGCTGTGGACGCCACCAAAGCTCTACTCTCGCAGTTTGGCTCGGTAGCTACAAATGTCATGGAACCTTCGCCCTGTCAACTCCCAACAAATGTCGTTGGCTTATCCAGCGTCACCTTTACTCCAACAGGTGTTGCAAGCAAATTACATTCTCTCAGAGAGTACAGTGCCCCTGGAATCGACATGATCTGCCCAAAAGTACTAAAATCCCTTGCTCATACCGTAGCAGCACCACTTGCAACCGTTATCCAGGGTCTGCTTAAAGCCCTTACACTCCCATCTGAGTGGAAAAATGGAATTGTCACCCCAATATACAAAGGAGGTAAGTGATCGGATCTTGCTAACTACCGACCTATTACTCTCCTTATTGTTTTATCGAAAGTGATGGAATCGGTAATCGCAGATGGACTGACGCGATAGTTTGAAACTCAACAAATAATTTCTAATGCTCAATCTGGTTTCAAAAGCAGACGACCTTTTCTCACCAATTTGCTGATTAATCGGGACTTATGGACCAGGGCGGCTGATGGAGGAATCCTCATGGATGTGATTTACTTGGATTTTTCTAAAGTATACGACATGGTCAATCACTTCTTTCTCCTCCAAAAGCTTGCTGCCTAGAGTAACAATGGTGCCCTGCTTACCTGGTTAGAAGACTACTTACACGACAGATCAATCAAAGTAAGAGTACCCGACACTCAATCTGCAAGCCTGTGCATCCCCAGTGGTGTACCGCACGGATCCGTCCTCGGCCCGCTACTGTTTTTAGTCTACATTAATGACCTTTCAGCAGACATTCTATCTCCAATGCAAATATTTGCAGACGATGCTAAACTATGGAGAGCAATTCGCTCAGCATCCGACCGTGTCTACCTCCAGGAATATCTGTCTCGGATTAACGAATGCGCAGAAAGGAACCAGCTCCCACTGAACCCTGCAAAGTGTCACCTGCTGACGGTGCACAACAGCTTCGTTAACACATACCTTTTCGGGCAACACGTCATGCAACACGAGACTAGTGAACGTGACTTAGGTATAATCGTGCAAGAGAGTCTTGGAAATTCGCTCCAATGTTCGAAAGCAGCAAGTGTGACGAACTTGAACTTGAGACTTTTGAGGCGAGCTCTCGGCACTTTTGAGCGACGGCTAGTACTATTGCTGATTAACTCCTACAATCGCCCCCTTGTTGAATATGCAATTCAGGCCTGGTGTCCATGGTTAAAACGAGACATCCGCCTCTTGGAACAGCCCCAAAGAAGAGCCACAAAAGCAACGCGTGGACTATCCGGTATAAGTTACGAAATGCGTCTTCGTGTACTCGGTGTGTTCTCATTAGAATACCGACGGCTTCGCGGAGATCTTACTCTTACATACCGGATATTAACCGAAAGCGGGCATCCATGTACATCACTGTTGACTCTAGCCCCTTACAAACAAAACCGAGGCAATCACCTGCAACGAATGTGGCAACACTCCCGTCTGAATTGTAGAAAGTATTTTTACTCACTTAGAATCTGTTCTCACTGGAATGCATTACCAAGATATGTGGTGAACGTGCCAGAGAAAACGACATTCAAAAGACTTAGTATTTCATCTTAGTGGTAAATGCTAGACAACAGTTTGATAAAGTGCAATGCTTTAACCATCGATAATTCGCGTTCCACATCGGAACATTTTGATTTAGATCTTCGTTTGTATATCTATTCTGTGAGTCTTGTGAATTCATTCTTTTTATCCCATCATACAATATTGGACTACTGAAATAGGGACTGTGAAATATAAATACGAAGCCCTTTCAATCGCAGTGTCAGATATTCCTCTTCTTTGCACAATCTATTCTCTCTTTCAATGGAGGCCGGCAAAATACCCACACAGTGGCAGATAGTCACTACTACACCACGTCACAATCTTGAACTCAAACATGACGTTATAATTTATCGGCAAATCAGCCCCCCTTACACTATTTGCAGTATGGTGGAGAGACTAGTTGTCCAAAAATGGTGGAGTTCCTGCAAACAATTAGCTTGCTTAATAACGCACAACATGTATTTCTAAAGAAACGCTATTATGTAACATATCACCTTGCCTTTCTCAACATACTTGCTCTCTCCTTAGACTGCGGGAAATTATCAGTAATGATCTTCCTAGACATACAGAAAGCGTTTAGTCGTGTACCTCACCCTAAGCTGATAGACAAAATTGCATCTGTTGGAATCAGACACCCATTGTTATCGTGATTCAAGCCATACCGTTCAAAATGAAACACAGGTAATTAGAATAAATGAGTAAAATTCACAGCCTACACCAGTTTTGAGTGGCGTAGTTCAGGGCAGCGTTATCGTTCAACTACTCTTTTTATTGTATATTAATGATATTTTTGACACAATACACTGCAGTGTCTCATATATATTTGTTGATGACGTGAAAATCCATTACACCTTTGATGTCACTGTCACGAACTATACCACGAACCCCATTATGTCTGATTTGAAAGCCCTCGAGTTATGGTATAGCAAATGAGATATGTCATTTTCAACCGAGAAGTGCAGGGACCTACTATGCTGTTGGGCAATCGCATCTGGCACCCTGGTACTGTGTGGAAAACCAGTAACATGCAACCGGGCAATAAAAGACTTAAGTCTTCACTATTCTGGCTCACTAGACATTATGAGGCACACACGACTGCAGTTGCTAAAGTTCATCAAAGCGTTGGTCTGCTATTCGAAACATTCCACATGCGCGATTCCATAGCCAGGCTATACAAGATAAAACCCCGACCGCTTTTGAACTATTGCGCGTTGATCTACAGTGATACAAGAAAAGGTGATCGCCAAAAACTGGAGAGATTTCAAAGATCGTTCACTAAACCGCTTCCGGGCGTTTCCTCTCGAATCTCTTACACACAGAGTTGCACAGCCTTAAAACTAGACCCTGTATGACTCAGACGGAGGGAGCTTACTATATGTCTCTTATTCGATACAATACACAAGCTAGTTCATGCCCCAATCTTGGATTTGACATTCAAAGATTGGCCAGACTATAGTATACGAGACAGCCGCAACTTGATATAGAAAGGCGTCGAACTCAGGCACGTAAGAACGTTTATCCGAACATTTACGCAAAAATATGGAAAAGGTCACCGTCAAAGCTGCAAGCATATGCATACCCGGAATTCTTTCGCAAGGAGATCCGCACTTTGTTAACCGTGGAAAAGGCCACCGAGCTGTTGAGACAAAATGTCACCGAGGAGATGCCATGCGAAAGCGATCTAGCAGATATCTAAGATATGGTATCAATCGCCACCATCCTACCCTCCCGTATTCGTCATTTTGACACTCCGTAACTGTTTGCCTCAAGAAAATATAGTGGCCTGCGACACAGCAATACAGGAAAGGGCCACACTGTGACGAGCAAAACAAAACAGATAGTTATAGTTTATAAAAATTTCGACTACCTTTTTGGTCTTAGACAATCTTAACATATATGTATTTATAAAGGAACTTTTTTCAGTATTTTTAACCAATTCCCTTTCCTGTCCGGAGGTATCAGCACAAAACTACCGGGTGCTTCATGACATTGTCCAAGTCAATTCTTACACACATCGGCTGCCAATGATGCATCGATCCGGAACCTCTCTTCTTGAGACAACTTGAACAGAAAATCCTTTCAAAAATCTGTCTATAATATTCGACTAGGTCAATCTAAATTCGTAACACACAGTCCAGATAGAAAATGCACTTTTTGTTTACCTTACTTTTCTTTATAATCGTCTAATGTTAAAGGTTTCTACTTTCCAGAGAGCATCAGCTCAGAAGCAAATAGCAATTCTCAGTTCGCTCAGTTAGCCGCGATGTCAAATACTGTATTTTGCAAACAGAACTGACTCGCATATCGATAATCCGAGCAGCTACCTATTACGGCGATTGCACCGCATGGTTTGATCCAGAAATCCGTCGGTCTTTCTTGGCGGTATTTAAATATAACCTTTTCTAATTTATCATCATTCCCTTAATTACGTTTCTATCCCTTTATATTTTTTATTTTTTATTCCATTGTAGACCACAACTGGGTCGACTTCCCGAGGTGACGGTTTTGCTTTCAAGCTAATGGATTAACCCCTTGCGAGGCAAGATGCCATAGACTTCCTGGCGGGTAATAAAGTGCTTTACTCACAAATTCGGTTGGTGGTACGGGCCATTTGAGCTAGTTGTTCAAATATATGGTTGGCGGCATGCGGTTTCGGATTTGCCTGTCACTGTAGCCAGCCACAGGACGCATGCGCCTACAGAGGGACCATGGGTGGCTTGCGCTGCACTACCCACAGCTCCAACCACACACCCCATATCCAGTGTAAACCCGAAGGAATAAGACCGGGAAGCATATAAATGGGAGCCACGTTTCACTAACGGAGCCGGCCCACACTTCCTCACAGCCAAAAATAAAAACGTTGTATTTGGGAATGAACCGCACACAAGGCGGTGACTGGAACGTAATCCGTTCCACACTGAGTGCATGCAACCACTATTTGATCCTAACACGGCCACAAGAACCTTGTACCCCTTCCCCTCCAGCAACGACCAACTGTCTCCTAGAGTCAGTATGGACGAGGTAGTGGGTAATAGACAGGTAGGCACCTTGTCAACATGCACATCAAGCGCACCAACAACGGGGATATCAAACAACAGCCAATCACTTGAGAGATACAAAGAAAATAACTCGATGAATGCATAAGGAAACGGTGACATAAACCTTAAGTTAATTAGCATAGGAAATAAGTTGTTTACAAACGAATCCTAGACAAGTTCACGAGATCAGAAAGTATACTTTACGGAAATGTCACGAATACAAAAATGTTATGGAAGTCGAATACAATCGGCTTAAGCGAGGTGTGCAAGTTAATGGAATAGAGTACAGGTAGACATTTATATGAGAAAGAGAAGCATTAAGGCAAAATTGAAAACTCACCACCTGAAATAATGTGACTTACCATGCGAGCTCGCGGTTAGTAAATCGAACGCAGCGTACTTACAAACGCTGCGCCGGTTCTGCCCAAGTTCTCAGCAGGACCCGTCGTTGCTTCGGTAGTAGTCCCGAGTGGCCTCGCTCATGGCTCACTAAGCCTGCCTGACTAAGGCACTCGCGACCGCATGTGCTACAGCACCATGCGTTCGATGTCGATGGAGTACAACCATCGGTGCTTGCCGCTTCCGCACTTGCCGCTTTTTCACTGCATGCATGAAAGCATTCTCCTGCACCTCGGTAACTGCCTTCGTGATCAGATCCCGCCATGCACGCCGGTCAACCGCCTTCGATTCCCATGATCTGCAATCAAGAGTAGAACGTGTGAGGCTCACTTTGATCATGTCCTGGTAACGTAACATTGGTTTCCCCACATGCCGCTTCCCAATACTCAGCTGACCATATACCAGTTGCTTCGGTGTGCGCGTCGAATCCATACGGGTCACATGACCGATCCACTTCAGGTGTCTCAATACAAGTATGCTGTCCACTGCATATATTCCACTACGGCGCAACACTTCCTTGCCTGCAACTCTGTCGCCCCAATCGATGCGCAAAATCCGTCGCAGACACTGCTGATGGAACCGCTCGAGATATCGCACATCCCGACGGTACATCGTCCACATTTCACTGCCGTATAGAAGAACGGACAGCACCATGGATTTGTACACCATCCGCTTCGTGTCAATGGTAAGCTGATGGTTGTTCCACTCTCGGTACTCAAGCTTCCCGAATGCCGCCGCTGCCTTCGACACGCGGACACGCAGCTCACTGTGTAGCTGCTGATCAGTCGACATCACAATCCCAAGGTAGCAGAGGCAGGAGATGGTTTCCAATACTTCAGCACCAATGCTGATTCGCGGCAATATTGATGATTGCACCTCCGGAGAAGGCTGAAAGATACAGACAATTTTGTTTTTGTTGATGGTGAGCCCGAATTTGGCCTCTGTCGAAGCCAGAGCACTAGTCATATGCTGCAACTTATCCGCGCCGTGTGAAAACAACGCACAGTCGTCAGCAAACAGCAACATACGGATAATTGTCACAGACTAGAATTATCGCATAGAAACAACTGATGTTCAGTAACCCACCATCAATACGGTGCTCCACACGAACACCGTAAGTACAAGCGGCATGGAAAGCACAGGACAACATTGCATGAAGATATATATTAAACAGGGCAGAAGCTAAGACACAGCCTTGCTTCACACCAGAGAAAACTGCAAAGTCATCCGAGGTCTCTCCACTCAGCTGCACACTCGCTCGCATACCACTGTGCAGACATTCAAGTAAACTTACAAACTTACGCGGGCAACCAAACTTACCCAACACTAACAACAATGCTTCGCGGTTCACCGTATCAAATGCCTTGGTGAAATCAACAATAAGCGAGTACAATGGCTGGTGTCGTTCTCTGCACTTCTGTTGCAACTGACGAGCCGCAAACACCATATCTATAGTGCTGCGACCCGAACGGAATCCACATTGCTCTTCCGCCACGTTAGGTTCCACAACCTGACTGACGAGGCGGTTGAGAACCATTCGGGCAATCAACTTGCCCACACAACTCAGCAAGTTGATGCCAAGATAATTCGTGCAATATTGCTTGTTACCTTCGCCCTTGTACAGCGGTAGCACAAGCGCATACATTAGTTCAGGAGACACCTCCTCATCAAACCATACACGTTGCATCAAGTGGTGCAGCGCAGTCAACAACGCGGGTCCACCGTGTTTCAATACTTCTGCCGGGATCCCGCCGGCCTCAGCACACTTGCCGTTTCGCAGCTGAGCAAGTGCTCTCTGCGTTTCATCCATTGTCGGCTTATCCGCCAGATCCGCCTTCACATCGAGCAGCTTCAGGAAGTTCAATGTAGGCCAGTCGATATCTGAACGGTTGTTCAAGAGACAGTCAAAGTGTTTTCGCCAGATCTGCACTATGTCAGCAGTCTGTGTGCAGGTAGCGCCTGAACTACCATCGATCATGTCCTCAGCGTCTCCAATCTCGGTCCATACACCGCCATCAAGTAGTCAAAGAATTCCTTGTGTTGGCGGCGTTCGGTGTAGCATTCCATCTGCTTCGCCTTCTCCGTCCACCATGCATTTTTAATGCGACAGAACTCTCAGGTCAGTCGCCGTCGAAGTTTGCGAAACTGACTACTCTTTCCCAAGTCACTGGGGTCTGCAACATGTGCAGCAAATGCTGCATTCTTCTCCGACACCAATGCGCCAATCATCGCATTGTTCTCATCAAACCAATCAGGCCGCTTACAGTTTGCGCGCCCAATGGTCTCCTCGGCAGCAGCTGTCACCTGGTTGCGAATGTGGTGCCACAGGTAGCCTACTGTGGCTATGCAGTCCACATTACACAGGCATGCAGCCATCGCCTTCTCCAGCTCAGTACGTTTCGCCACAGTACCGAGGGAGAGAATGTTAAATTTACGCCGATTCACGGCGGGAGTGCAATACATCGATTTACGAAAACATATGTACAGTTTGGTCCGCACCAATTTGTGATCAGTGCCACATTCAGCTCCACGCAGTACACGTGTCATGCGCACTTCCACGCATATCACGCTGACGTACGACAAGATAGTCGAGCAGGTGAGCATGCCCACTCCGTGGGTGCGTCCAAGTTGCTGTATCACTCGCACTCAGTGCAAAACGAGCGATCGTGATGGTCAGGCCGTGAGTGGCACACAGTGAGAGCAGCCTGTCACCGTTCGCATTCGCTGAACCAATGCCATGCGCACCGATAACATCTGTCCACGCTGATGCATCACGCCCAACGCGCGCGTTGAAATCACCCAGCAGAAATAGTCGGTCGCTCCTCGGCACAGACCGTATCACGGAGGATAGCTCAGTGTAGAACTGATCACGCGTGTGATCAGGATAACACATGGTCGGACCGTACGTGCTTATAAAATAGTAAACTTACCTCTTCCGATTCGTGGGCGAACAGTCATCAGTCACGTGCTGATGCCCGTTGGTTCACCCACCAGCTGGCCATGGAGGCGATCGGATATTGCAAATCCGACCCCATGTTCACGTGGTGCTGAGGCCGCGTTGCCCACCCAGTAGAATGTGTAGCCAGCACCTGCTTCATGCAACTTACCTTGCTCATAATGCCGGGTTTCACTGAGCGCCGCAATATCGATGTGGAAACGCGCCAGCTCCATCGCGACGAGTGCAGTGCGTCGCTCGGGGCGCTCGCTGGAGTTCCGGTCCAGTAGTGTGCGCACGTTCCAGCACCCGATGCTGAGTGCTTTGCGCGTAGGCATACGATTGCATTGGTGGGCAATTGCACACGAGGTGGTCGTGATGCTTCGGAGGTTTGCTTAAGGGACTCCACCAGGAGCGTTTGGTTCAATAGCCTGACCCACATGGAAGTGGGTGGTTTGGACGTTTGCTTGAGGGACTCCGCCCGGAGCCTTTGGCTGAATAGCCTGACCTACAAGGCAGTGGGAGCAGATCCAGCTTGGGAGTGTGATTGCAGAGACAGATTGGGATCTGCTTGACGGCCGTCACACGCAGCCTTTGAGGTTCTGAAACCTTTTATCTGTGTTTTGCGACCGTTGTAGGATACGCAACTGCAACCACGGCCAGACGCAGGTGGGTTCTGGCGGGTTTGCACCAATTTGACCAGGGGCTGCCTGGCTTGAGGCGGGCAGTATCAAACCATTGAACACCCGGAGGTGTCCTCCCACCGTCAGACATAATGCGTGGTGCTCTTGCTCTACGCCAATCGAGCTGTGAGCTTATAACCCGTAGACCTGTTGTCCCCCATGGCTAGGTTTTACGAGGAGGCCCATGGACCTCCGAAGAGGATGGACTAGGATAATAGTAGCGCGCCCACTCCTGACACGAGAACGACTCGGGTTCTCAGCCAAAGCCTTCGATTAATTATACACCCGAAAGGCAGCGGGTCTAGCACATGGTCAGTTCACTGACTCATGCGGATTGGTGTCCTGGATCTTAGCAGGGAGAAGGGCGAAACCCAAATCCCACCCAGCGCTGGCCACGAGGAGGCGCCCAGGATATGAGCAAATGGCACAACAGTAGCAGCAGTGGGTAGACCATCTGTCAGGATCTAGCCACCACCAGCCTCAGTGCACCATAGGCTCTCCCGCCTACATATATATACATATATATATAAATGTATATATATATATATGAGTAAAATTGGTGATGGCAAACATGCTTTAAACCCACACCAGCATACGGTCAGCACAGATATTGAAGTGTGGGTGAAACCTTTTGAGGGACTAAGCTGCAAGGAAGCAGGTCCCCTGGAGAAGAATCCACGGTTGGCCATATTACTTTGCTATACTATTTGGATTTAACTGCATTTATTACTATTATCATTATCAAGAAATCCACTTATCTAAAGATGCAACGGATCAATTAGCCCGGCAAAATAGTTTTCGAACTGCTCTGCAAAATCTTGGAGGAATATTATACGTCCAATACGATCCCGTTTTACATATTGACCAGACCAATCCGTTGGACTGTGCCTGGCACCGTCGAGGAATATACCTGTAGTTTATTATTTATTAAGATCACACCTGAACCTGGAACAGTACAGGTACCAATTCTTGTACCATACCAATGTGACCACGCAGCAACAACTAATTGCAAGGCTTTACGCTAAATGATGATTGCATTGATGACTAACGATTTCTAGACGGCTTTGTTCAGTCACTCGTGTCTTCAGCTGCTGCGCTGACACTGAAACGATTAGCGGAATTTCTGCGAAAGTATTCAGCTGCGTTCTCATGAAAAACCGGTGAGTCAGGAAGAACTAGCCAAGTGAAAAGCACGATCAACACCAGTGAGGCTAGCCCAAGCAACCAGCTCCAGGGACGAATTCAAATTCACTAGCAGGATAAGTTTCAGAAGCTTACAAATGAGATTCTGAAGGGAAATGTCATACAACCTTTGAATTCCCCAAGAGCATCTCCAGTTCTCCTGGTGAAGGAAAAGTCCGGTGGCTTTCGTTCGTGTGTCGTTTGTCGAAGGTTGAACGAAATTACTCGAAAGGACGCCTATCCGCTTCCAGGAATAGATGATTTGTTCGATGCACTGGGATGATCTGCCTATTTCAGCAGGCTTGATCTAGACTCTGGCAACTGGCAAGTAGGGGTAGAAGAGAGCTATCGGGAGAAAACTGGCTTTGTTGTAGCCTCTGATTGGTAAGAATCCCAAAATAGGCCATTTGGTCTGTCTAGTGCTCCAGCTAATTTCAAACGGCTCATGCAGAAAGTACTATCTGATCTGATCCCGCGTAATATCTTGTGTACCTGGGTGATATCATTGTGAATGGAAAGGAAAAATAGTCATCCGGATAAGTTGGCGAGTGTTTTGTAATACTTGGGGAGAGCTGGAGTAAGACTCATACCGTGTAATTGCCATATTTTAAAGAAAAAAGTGACATGTTTATGGCTACTAATTTCTGGATCTGTTTTCCGAACAGACCCTCAGAATACTGGACAGGTGAAGTTATGACCAGCACCAAGCAACACAGCAGTTTTGGAGTATTCTCGGGTTAGCATCACACTACCGAAAATTTACTAGCAGCTTTTCATCTAGTGTAGCTCCGGTACATTCTTCGTTGGAAAAAGACGAAAGTTCAAAAGGTCAAAAGAATGTACAGAAGTTTTCAAACCCTTCCAGGAATCTTGCTGCGCAGCCCCTATGGTAATATTATCGGATTTGTCTCCATCCGCCGGCCAGTTTATCGTGAACACTAATTCGAGTGACATGGCGATTGCAGCTGTATTATCACAACTGGGGTCTGATGGCGTGGAACTAGTCGTGGTGTACTGTAGTCGGTATCAGCCGAAGAGAATAGAATTATTACAGGGCAAGGAAAGAGATGTTGGCTTTGACATATTTTGCCTAGCAAAATCGGCACTATCTATTGGGGCGAAAGGTTTTACTGTGCACCTATTTCCAATCCCTTTGATTTCCGCAAATTTTCAAGCATCCAGACGACCAAATCACTGGTTGGTATGATCACTTGCAAGAACACAACTTTGAGAGTAAACAACTCCTCGGTATGGAACATGGTAATGTAGATGCATTATCACGGATTCCTCCACACAACCATGAAGCGTACCCTTCGTGTAATACACAACGCGTAACAATCGTCAAATTTCAAGGGGCGGAGTATGGACGGCGATAAACAACAAGACGAACGAATCGATATCGTATTGATTTATGAAAGGCGTCTTCATGTCGGCGACAGGCCAACGAGAAAAGAAACAGAACGAAAAATTTACGGGGCGCTGGATCTTTGGGCTAGGTGGAATTATCTGACAACTGTATAATGGGCTTTGGTTTTCAATTTCGGACCGACGTACACAAGAAGCGTCATTGTTCTGCATTCAATGGTTAAAGAAGTGCTGAGCGAGGTGGAAAATGTGCTTGCAGATGTTAACAAAATGGACGAAGCGGAAGAACGATGTTTAGGGTGGTCCCATCAACAGAGAGTCTTACACAACTATTGTCATGTGTTCAGCGCTCTCCTTTGCAATCTACGATGTCTTGTTAGCATAACAAGATTGTAGTCGTGGACCTCATAGGCCTTTTACGGAAGGTGCTACGAAGGCGTCGCCAAATTTTGGTCGTGATTAACGGCTTTACTAAACGACGCAAAACTGTACCGACTGCACAGGTTGAAGAGACTAGTCGTGGTAACAGCTTTGGTAAATTATTGGGTTGCCTCTGGTGAACACCACTGCACTTGCAATAAGATAAGACATGTTGCTTCGAGAGCTCACTGGTCTTGAAGTGTGTCAGACACTTGGGATAGACAAGACACGAACGATGACGTAGCACCCTCAAGGCAACGGGCAGATGGAAAGAGCCAATAACTCGCAACTAGTTGCTGAAGATATTCGCGGAGCTGAATACCTCTGAGTGGGAAAAAGTGTTGCCCAAGGGCTTACTTTCATTAAGTAAACATGCCATTTCTCAGCGGGACAAACACCATACATTATTTGGACGAGAGAAGAGGTGGGAATACCTTCAGACTTACGTCCAGAGATTACACAGCAGCTACAGCTATCGGTTATGGAGTATGTTAGTAAGCTGTTAAATTCTGGTTGGCAAGCAAATGTCTACTGACGTCAAAAGGTTCGCTACGACAAGAACGTCTGGGATGGGACATAGGGAGTGGCGGTAAAGATTCACAGAGTAGACAGGTACATATACGGTAGAACGAATGCTATCTGAACCTACGTGCATGAAAAGATTTTTAAGATTATTACCAGTCAACCCATATTTATCCAGTTTAATTGTCTCAAACCGTTCAGATAGAATTCTGAGCTGGCTCACTTAGAGATGGCAGACCTACCGTCAGCAGTCCCAAGGAAACTAGTAGTACGGGCACGAGAGGACTATGGGGTAGCACTGAGAACGGTACTCAAAGTCTGAAGGATATATTGTAGTGGAAACGTGTCTGAATCAACACGCCAATTAAATTTAAACGTGTGCTTATACCGTACTGTCATTTGCCTTACAGAAACCCGGTAGTGCGCTGTTCCGGAATAGGAAAAACAAGCGGAACAAAAAGCATGACTGTTTCAGCTATGCTTCTCTTATAACGACATCTCAACTTTTGTAGTTGCCGCGTGTTGTGAAATACAAGTACGGTTCCATCTCTGGTTTTCCCCAGTTTTCATGTTATACAACGCACTGCTCAAGTCTAGGAGCTCAGTTATTGTCTGTCTGCGGTATGCATGACGCTGCTGTACCACCTACCACAGGGTGAATATGTGGTCTATGTAACCCTTTCCTGAGTGGAGCCGTGCCTTTCTTCAGTAAACCGGGATTCACATTTCGCGGTGAGCCGACAAACTAGAATGGAGGGTAGTATTTGTCTCACCATCGGCTTTAGGCTATAACCCCTTTGATAAGCACAGTTGGTGTGACTGCCCTTAGTGCACGTTGCCACTATAATTGATTCTCTCCAGTCGACTGGGATGTACTCTGCTTTGCAGATGCGTTCGACTAAGGTCAATGCTTTGCGGACCACCTTATTTCCATCCTTAAATGCTGCGGGTTCAAGTAAATCCGGACCAGCAGCTTGAAAACGAGTAAAGGCTTTGATAGCGTTTCAGACTTTAGCATCCGGAGGACCCACTAAATAACTGACCACGGCTCAGTCTGTGCCACATGTTTTGGAAGGGGCCAGTGATCAAGGAGCGAACTGAACCGCTCTTTGAAATGCTCCTTCCAATGAGCCAGTCTGCTCTCCTTATTAGAAGCAAGGCACCTGCGCTGTTAGGTTGTCTCACGGACGCCTGGTTTCTTGCTTCTAGTGGCGCGTATCAGTTAGAGGGGCTTGCAATAATTGCACACTGCTCATGCCTCCTCTAGCTATTGAACTCAGTCGGTCCACCAAGCTTCCTGATCAACAGGCAAGCTCTGCTTTAGCTAGCGCTTAATCTTCCGTCTCATCACATTGTGCTCAGAGCCAGACGGGAAGCTTCTTCTAGATTTCAACAGGTTTGTTGACCTCTCAGATCTCCGGTAACTGGAGCGGTTACGACTGGTAGTGTCGCAAGTAAAGGCTCCCATATCATGTATGGCGGTCGATATCCCATTCAACTGAAGTTCAGTGTCAGTAGGATGAGATAGCGGAAGTTTGGCCTGCAGGGCATCCCGTTAGGGTTGTCTGGCCGATAGATGGAATAACTACTCAGTTGAGAATGCGGTAAAGTCTGGGAAAAAGACAGCGTACCAAGACATGATCAGAGTCAACGCTGGTGTTCCAGGACAAGCAGCAAACCAATATGGAACCACATCCCTCTGTAACTTATGGCAACGTGATTTATTTGGGTCCAACGCCGGCCATCTGTAGGGGGGGCGCCAAGTGATACTTCTGCGCCTACTGTGTCTAAAAGCGGGGATATTGACACAATCGGTGTTCTGAACACAGATGCAACAGTCGCTTGCCGATGTCCGTCCGGTCAGCGTTAAGTCCATAATTACCAACTAACTGAGATTTTGAAGAGCTCACATGACGTACTTGCCCATTCATATCCCCTGTAAGAATTATGCTATCTGAACTGGTAACACTATGAAATGTCATATTCATTTCGTGTTAGAGAGTGCCTTGGCAACACCAGAGCTAGAGTCGGTGGGGCATAAGCGGAAACCACAACCAAAGAGCATCTAGCACTACTTAATAAGTCAACCTTACTTAATGTAGTCAAACGGGAATCCCATCAACCTACGATTAGTCTGCCTTGGAGCTGAGAATGATGCTCACCCCAACTTGTGCAGTGTTCAGCCTCAGCGTCTCCAGATACGTGTAGCCAATTGCGAGGGGAAGCCAAGCGCAGTTAATTTAACAACCGCGTGAGAATAATTGATCAAAGTTTCGGACACACAACAAACGCCAATACCTAGGGTGACCGAAGCGCGTGTGAGTGTAGCCTGTTGACCTATTTATCTTACAGTGCGACCGTTGAACGCCGCCAACGAAACGAGACATCGCAGCTTAGTAAGGGCCGGTTGAAGATAGGCGTCCAGTTGCTGGTGCAGGAAGATAAATGAAGAAAGTAGAACTGCAGTGGCACTGCAGCCGCTGTGAATTAAGCCGAGAATTATAGATAGTTGTTGATGGGGTAGAGAGGGGAGTAAGAGTAACATGTGAAAAAGAAAGATCAACTAGTCAATGCACATTATTTTCCATGTTACCTGGGTTCTGTCCTTAAGAAATTCTGCTTAGCAGAAATACGTGAAGCGTATGATCGTGGGAACACTGCTGATTAGAGGAGCGTTTATGATCAATCGTTTATGTCTTGTTCTTCTCTGAATGCTAGGTGCAGTGTAGACGGCTTGTTTGCTTCTCTGAAACTGGGAATTGAGATGACGAAAATATAAAGCTGAAGACAAGATTTGAATCCTTGCAGGATATCTTTGAACTTATTCCTCGGCGTGGATTGTGCTCACTGACCGAGCAAGGTAAAATCGCCAATAACATGGCTGTTTTTCCTGTTTGCCAACCGCTCCAAGGCAGCCGCTAGGTTTGAAGCCCATCTAACATGCAAACGTTGCTGCCTCCCAGCCGTTTGTGACACCTAATGGAATCCAGCACTTCAATATCCGATTTCCGTTAGGCTTCATTGCATGTGCCTGCAAGAATACAGACCTATTTCATTGCATTTACTGGCCTCGTTATCCTTGTAAAAGGGACAAATTTCTTGGTGTGATGCCGTCTGTCTCATGGTGCATCCATGTGTCCGTGGTATTGATGCGTTCCAGAGCTTTTGAAGCATATAGATTTAGCAGTTCTGTTAATTGGTTAGGCAAACCTCAGGTATTTGTGTACGTGCGTGATAGGTTAAAGCCCGAAGCCTATAAATGTGATGAATGTGCCGATAGTTCAGACCGATCGACATTGGGATTGCGTTAATTGTTCTTTGGATGTTATCAATACACGTGTTAACACCAGGTGCGGATATGGCGGTAATCCAATTGTAGATGGAACTGCGCTAGGGGCTTTTTGCCCAACTGAAGCTAAATCCATGGCTGGCTGTTGGTGCAGGCTTATGTAAACCCTCATTTTGAATAAGCTGAAGAAACAGGTGATATTTATTTGTTAGTAAATTGCTGAGAGGATGTAATTTGACACCCAATACCTATACACACAGTTCACAAAACGATCTTCTGCGGAGTTTCTCTTAGTCATTTATTACGTTCAAATCCATTTATTGAAAGTAAACTAGGTGTCGTAATATCTTTGATCCGTGTCCCTTGTAATGTGGACTTACTGTAGCTAAATGAACTAACCCAAAGACCTATATTCACCAGGAAAATTTGGACCCTTAAAAATCCTCGGAAAGTAAACATTGAAGTAATTAGTTATCTGAGGAAATCCTAATCAGTAACAAGAAATTAAAACGCTGCCGTTAGACGACGACTTACTAACACGTGACCTTTCATATCTGCATGAGGTAATAAATTCTAACTTCTCATCCTCTCTTGACATTAACACTCGCATGTCTCCTACTCCGCAGTACCATCATTTCCATAAAACTACCACCCATCCGTGTCCAGACAGCATGCTCCCAACTGTCAGAAAACTATATGGTAACAATATAGAGATTCTTGTTAAATATCTTCACAATGCTAAATTTTAAGCAGTTATTTTCTTTTAAGCTTCCTTTTCTTACCACATTTTGTTCCACCGTAGCGGAGACCCTCTATCATACTGTCAGAACATAAATGGCAAGGTACCGCCCGATAAATCATATTCCCGCTGCTTTCACAAAGATTAGCCATAAACAACACTATTCAACCTAGTACATCATTGGATCCGATAAACTACTAACAGCACAGCTTCCCTTCAAGGCGCTTCTCATTTGCATGTCAGTTACAATTCACCGTTTATTTTACAACCATGACTAGCAAAGAAGTGGCGGCTGACAGTCCTCAGGAGATGTAATAAGCACTCAACCGAGTTCCACACAAGTCAATGTCACCCTTGATGGTATCTTATAGCGTTGAAAACTCTTTACTATACTGGTTAGAATCATACTTAAAAGATGAAACCCATATTAAAAATGGGCCAATACTACTCTACGCCCAAACGAGCAAATAGTGGTGTCTTTCACGGAACTGTGTTTGACCCCCATCGTTTTGTACTCTGAATTAACACACGGGCACCGATCTATGTGTGTGCTTAACGTCAAACTTGTCCACCCATCTCTATCAGACCAGTTATAAGTATACCTTAAAACAAGCATTAAACCTGTCCTCGTTTACTGCATCTAGTGAAACTTAGTCAAGGAAATTATTTACAAGAAATTTCCGTAAACTCTTGCACAAATGTAGGACCCAGGAAAGCTCTATCACTATTACTTGTACCCTGATCCAAACCACGTAATAAGTTCGGGATTTGGAAATTAGATACTCGGACTTTAGTTTTCTCAAACACGATTTTTACCAAGTGACAAAACTAGCCGATTCTCCAGATATATCTCCGAAACTTTATCTACAGAATAACTCCAACTATATGAGATCATATTACATCTGTCTGTGGAGTATTGCACCGTCATTCATAATCAACTAGGAAGAGAAGACAGAATGGCAGTAGAAAATATACATTGATCAATCACAGAATTAGTGCGCTCTTCAACCCTGAGTTTTCATACCCATTACCGTCATTTCTGAGTGGACCACTTTATGATGTGACAACTGAAGAATAGCCTCCTCCTCTACAATGTTAAAATACAAACTTCTCCACAGATAGCCCTACACTTAGGCTACCCACTACGGTCACAACCTGGTCGTATAAAATCCAGACAACTTTTCTGGATACATACCACAATCTGTGGAGCGAACTGCCGCGACAGATACGGCTGCATGCAAACCTGACTACATTTCCAACAACTGGACACCTTACACATTATGCCAATCCAACGATTCCCTTCTACCCCAAGGGAATCGGGAAACAAAATGTGCATAGTTACATGCCTGTATCGTTGCCCACATGAGGAAGGTTGTGACTAGTTGGAGGGACTAGAAGGCTTTGAGCAGGGACTAGAAAAATTGATTATGTAGTTCAAATGATCCTGTCCATACGTTGTTATCTTTTCTTACTACCATATATGGTGTACGGATTTCTATATGTTGTTCATGGAGGTTTGAAATGAATATGGGCTAGTCAGTTGCTTAAAAAGCGAAACCAGCGTATCCAGTTGTGATCAAACATGAACATCCCAATGGAATGGCAGCATCAAAACTCAGAAAAGATGTACATCATTGTACATGACTGCCGCTATATATATCCCTTCAGCTGCTGGGTTCAAGAATTCAGGAATTATAAAATAAGTACTGAAGACAAGCCGAGGTCAGAGAAACAACAATTACCACCGCGAATAAAAATACTCTACCGTGTCATGAACATAATCATGCGAGAGTCAATTAGCAGCAATCCAAGTAGTAAACAAGTTGGGCAGCTCATAGAATTGAACAAGACATATTCCGAAGCATGAATCAAGCTTTTCGAAAGGTATTGTTGGCTAAAACCTGCGTCCCTTGACTGTCAAGTAGAAGCGCAATCTGGGCAATAAGTCAACAGACGATTTGGGACTAAAGCCGGTGTAGACAATAACCTTGCTCGCTTCCTTACCATAAATGAGTGCTGGGTCTACCCTATCAGCTTGAAATACAACTAACATCCAAGCAGTTGCAGTGTTTGATATCTTCCACACTGTAGAGTGACTATGTCACTCATACAGCCGGTAAGGTGATGACAGCAGTGATTTGGGATGCTGGAGGAATAGTGTTGATAGATCTCCTTGTAAGTGAGCACACCATCACTGGGAGCTACAAAGCTGATTTACTGCAGCTTATCAGACAAAAAATCTTAGCAAAGGACAGGGACGTTAAAAAGTACCCTCTTCCACAATGACAGCGATCCATCCCACATTTCAGGAGTTACCATGGCGAAAATCCTTGGCTGCAGTTTCTAAATCACTCATCGTCCTCGGTACAAACTACAAGTTCCGTCCTCGGACTTCCATCTGGTTTCTAACGTGATGGTCCAGATGGTCGGTGTTTTCTCTGTGACACTAACGTTGTGAATACCGCCAACTTCAGAGTGTTGTTGACTTATTATGCTCAAAAAAGTGGGGATATAAAACAGAGTAAAAATCTTGCATTACATAATATAATAAGAAAGCTAGTTGACGATAGGCTATATCATTTGAACTCCATCGGTGTTTCGTTTTTGGGTTATCTCCGAAACCTTTTAAGCACCCTTAATATGCCAACTAATCCTTTCCCAAACCATTGAGAGCTCTTGGCTTTTGCTAAGCAATAACTCGAAAAACAGTGGCACAAACCTTGCTGAACGACCGGGTTGCAGGCGATCAGGAGGTATACATGCGAAACCTTCAGTTCACCACGTTCGTTGAATAGGGGACGTCAAGAAATAAATGACGAATGTTTCACAGGTGTGAAGATAAGGAAACTATGACAGCAGTTGGAAGTTCAAATGATCTTAAACGGCTTGCAGTGAATATATAAATGTATTTCTTTACTTATGCAAACGTCTAATTTACTTAAGTCTGATTACGAAGAAAAACTGTGCACAACAAGTTGGAATATTATTATACCATACCGTCCAATATGCACACAGTTAAGTCAGCCCAACTTCCTGTAGAGAATCATTAATGCAAAGAAAATAAGCGCTTGTATAGAATAAAGGACTAAAAATTTGAAAGGCATCTGGACTCACGGTTGCACATGAGCTGGCAGTAACATACGAATTGAAAATACGGATAAAAGAGCAAAGGCTTGACAAGTCTTCTGGGAAGATTTGTGAGAAATAACTAAATGCAAAAAAGAAGTTACACTTAATTGAAACAAGCTTCTGTGGACTCACCATATTATCAACGTTAGCACAAAAGTATATCCGTCCACCCCGATTTTGTGGGGGTTGATGAGCACAATGTTTGTCTGCATCTTGTCGTTACTCAATGCACAGAAATCGGATCATGTAATGTAGGTGATGTAAGTCCTCTTCGAGTTCTATTTTACAAATTGGTACTAGAGGCGCAGATATGACGAAGGTTGTAAGGTCCTTCCAGGGCTGATAATTTCGGAGAGAATAATTGTTCCAGCGGCATTCCAGTCGACTGCATTGGATGATCATTTTCAAATGGTAACCCCACAATTTTGTGCTGTAGCTGAGTTTCACCAAGTGGCAGCAAGCGTGACCGCAGTTTTCAAAACCTGGTACTCCAGTATGAGGTCGCGACGTAGACGACAATGGTTTCCGCTAAATACTCCTAAAGTCTTGAGTCGCATAAGGTTTGCAAGATAGAACAATCCCCTTACATTCCTGGCTGTTCTTCGCTGTGCAGTCTTTAGTGAAACCAGATCACATTTTAGCCAGGTTTGCCAGGGTGGATCGCATACTTTTCATGGGACTAAACATACGCATTGAGAATTGGAGGGAATATGGGGAACTCATACCTCCAGAACGCCTTCCTTATGGGACCAACTTGTCGGTTCACGGTTTAGGTCGTCTTCACTGACTGTGCCGAACAGCCGAAGTCGTGTTGCATCACCATGCCAGGGTTGCGCTTGTGTGATGCAGTCTTCAATATGTGGTCTCCAAGCTTATATGCGTTTGTGGACTTGTGGCTCACATGGACAGTTTTGCACTCGTCCGCGTTAAACGAAAGTAGATTTGCTCCTAACCATCAAAATGCACAGTCTAAGTCTCATTGAAGCAGATAGTGATCTTCTTGAATACCGGTTGCGCACCATACCCTGATGTCATCAGCAAACACAGGACGTGTGACTCGATGACACACGAGAGGTCGTTACTGAAGAGCAGGAATAAGCGCGTCCAAGACACTAACCCTAGTGAAACAAAGCAGTCCATATCAAAATTGATCAGAAAAGGATCTCCGGAACAGAACCTTAAACAGCAGTTGAAGGAGGAGAGTTCTGATGAAGTCAAGAACAGGGTTTCTAATTCCGTATGTTAGCAGATTTAGGAGAAGGAGAAGGTGAGCTAAGCGGCCGAATTTTTTTAGAAAAGTTAAGGTGGATGACATTAGTACATGTCCCATTATCGGCTAGTTCGGTCCATCTACCACACACGAGCAGCAAATTAGTGGTACATATCTGAATCTGTGTCGGAATCCGTGTTAGTCCGGCGATACCAAGTTAGACCTTTAGATAGCCCATTAGTGCCTCAGCTAAGATTGACTCCGTCATGTTGACGGGCGCAGAACGGCTGCCACCCTTGAAAATCTGGGTAATGTTATCCTGATACACATGTTGGGAATCCTCTTTTCATCCAAGCATCATGGAAAAAAAGTCGAATTAATGGATCAACAATCCTTTCACCTGCCAACCGCAGACGTTTCGGGGGAATGTAGTTAACGCTTGAGAAAACCTGATTGCGCAGCAATAGCCGCTTCCACAAGACAGTCGCTGAAACAAAAGTGACGTGATTGCGATGCACTATTTAGTTGCGGACTTTATCAGACCACTGAACTTGCCAGTGAACGACAGTTCACTCGACGCTTAGGAAATGACACTCATTGGGAGGTTGGATGCTAATCTATGTGGGGTTCAACAGCAAACTTCAAATCAGAAATGAACCAGTTTGACTAGCATTAGTTTACAGCAAACATCTTTGTTATTGTTGTTGGTTACTGTGTTTAGTAGCTTATCCTCCCCCTATTGGATCGCTATCTGTCCGGCTGGTCTTTGGCATTCTCGTTCCCGTACGGGACATGAACAGTCGGAAGCGACCTAACAGATTCTAGTGACGGAAAGTGTTAAACGCTCATGGCCATTTCATTTGAGCAGACGCAGTCCTTCCTTCAGCAGCAGTAGCTTTAGTATGAAAAGCCCCAGAGCCAGTTGATTTAGCTGCTATCGGAAAAACTGAATATCCATGTGAATTGAGAACCGGAGCCAAGGTTGCCGTCACAGGAAATTGTATCTGAATGTCACAAGGTGCTCAGTTTAAATCATCACCCAGGAATGAGTGAATCTTCAGAGCACAATGAACCCCATTCCAGTCATACCTCCATTCGTGGCCGAAATGTGATATATCATGTATGAAACCGGAAGCTGCCAACTGGTGAGTGGCATTCTGCGAAAGTTCGCGTACATAAAATTATCGTGATCAAAAGGCGCTCAACATCAGACGTGTGTTTACTCCAACATTACATACAAGTTCCAAACCAAAAAGGACCACCCTTCACGGGGCATCAAGGAAAGCAATTCCCGGATTATTTCCACAGGACCTGCTAAGAAAAGAAAACAGTTGACAGTTAAACATGATTAGTTTCTGGTGTCAGTACAACGGGAAACAAATCTGCTATCACTTTTGTTTCTCTATCGACATGTACAAAGGTTCACAAGTTGTCCGTCAAAATCACACAATTTACGGCCCAAAACGCACCAGGGGAACCGTGACAGCCTGACATATTGATTGCCTGTTAACAAAACTCGTGTCTGCGACTCCTAACAACCATGTACCTAGCTGCAGACACCGATATTAATTCGTCCGGAGTGGAAGGAATTCAGAAGCTATATTTGTTCATTAAGCCCCCGAATCGTGTTATGACTTATACTAATGGGATATAGGTCCCGAATACTCCTGTGATTATAACTTAATCTAATGGACGACATTACACCCTTGGCCTTAACCCGAAATACCTTTGTCAGGATGCTTGTGGACCCAGATGGATGCTGTCCTAGGATGAGCTATACAACTCCTAGGTAAATCATTTTTCAGAAGATGGGCGTTAAAAATACGAGGCCAGCGAATCACGGATCGATCTACCTATAGGTAATCAACCTCATTGAGAGGTTGATATCTAATCTATATGGGGTACAGCATCAAAGCAACTCAAAAAGGGAACCACTTTGATTAGTTTTAATTGATAGTAATCAGTATCTTTGATATTGTTGTTGGTTATGATGTGTTTCGTAGCATATCAGTGTTCTAACACACTACAATTCTCTGTCCGGCTGGTCTTTGGCTTTTGTTTACCCGAAAGACGTGGAACCGGTTGGGGGCAGGGCAACAGCAAGCAAAATCATTCTAGGCACTATTGATGAAACAGTCGTCCGAAAACTCCCAAGTGCTATCCCGAACAAGCTCCGTTAGTATGTTGTAAAGTGTGATTGTTCGGAAGAATTCAGTATGTTCTTGTGGATAATTCGTACAACAAAATTTGCCGTAAACTATTGTTATGTGATCACTCAGACCCAGAGAGCTCTCCATCTTTGGCGCCTCGGTTATGAAATCTTCGTTCATGAGCACTAAATCAAGCACAGATGGGTTATTTTCGCTCTGAATCTGGTGGGCTAACTGATGTGGCAGGTCCGCTTTGACTTCCTCGTTGGGAGGAGCCAGAAATTCAAGATCGTAAACATTGAAGTCGTCTGAGATTGGAATATGGCTGCATCGTAGTCAGATGATCCGTCCCAAAACTAATGTCAGGCAGTAGTCCATCTCTGAGGTGGACATTGGAGGGTGACAAACAATTGCCACAAGGCAAGTGCCGTTGCGCCTTTGTCGCGGACTGCACCAGAGCGAAGCTAAGATCAATGATTCCAGATTGTCCACCGCTTCACACTTCAAGTCAATATGGCAGTATAAAATTATCCCGCCGCCCTTCCTGAGTCGGTCGTTACAAAGAATGGACATACCATGATTCGAGACTTTGGAATCGATATATTTAAGTGTAACCAGGTTTAAGTTACGAATAGGAAGTTGCAGGCGAATGATGGTTGGCGCAGCCGTAGTTCATTAGTACTGTTCAGGTGACGTGCATTCGTGTACACGCAGTGAAGTTCCTTTGTTCTTGACAGTGAGTCAAGGTATGTGTGTTTTGAGTATTATGTTGTGCCGATCGGCACAAGGTCAACAACCACACAGTTTTTGAGTGGGGCGGTACTGAACTAATATTATCAGATCCAGGGATCACGCCGTCACCACTTCTCCCCTCTCTTTGTATGTGACGTATGGGGTGGGTTCACCGGTTTAGTTGGTTAGCTAAGCGGTGTTACGCGAACCGTCGTTGAGAAGTGGTCTAACTATATTGCCATTCTAGTGTGTTTGTTTGGGGGACGCTACGTTGATTCGGAGCTCGAGGGAAATGCTACTGCGACCCGAATACCATCACTGCAACACTCCTGCTGACAGCTGTCTGGATTGAAGCGTCTCTTTCACAAACCTTGGACCACATTCATTGTATTTTGGTAATCTGCGCAGCCTCGAGATTGATTGCGCTATGACGCTTTCCAGGGACAGTTTCTCTCGAATGCAGCTCTACTGTTCTTTGTCGTCCGTGCTCGCTTCACACTCATCGTGACCTTCAGCGCCGAGAACACTGTGTCCAAGGATGGTCCTGATGGCGGAGTTACTCCGAGTATTCTTCTTGACCGTACTTCGCCTGTTTGCACTCGCTCCACGGGGTATTCGGAAAGATGCGGCTGGAGCATGACCCATTCCGAAAGCGATAATAGGACAACAGCTACATCGGCGGAAGTCAGCGCGAGTCGGAGAAGTTTCATTTTACCGTAATGTTTCGATTTTAGGTACCAGGTGAGGCATGTCAAATTTACTTGCTTAACTACAATAACTCGGAGTCACATATGGGGTTCTACTAGTTTCCGTCACCGTGGTTTTTCTTTTGATGTAGTTTACGTCCATTCTGAAAAGTTGCTGCAGATTACCAACGATACACTATTTACAGCCCGGTCTGCATACAACGAGTGGAGGCTGTGTAAGTACATTTTCGACTTCCGCACTTACTTTATGCCCAATGAGATTAACTGAAAGCCTAAGTTTCCGGTTGACTTTGGCAGCAACCATGTTCCAACCACCAAAAATGTCCACGTCCCTCTGAAATTTCGGAGCAGTTTGGAGGGCCCTGAATGTATTATTCCCATCGGACTGACGGTGCTTGTTATAAGACTGTTTTGGGCAATTGGTTGCCTTGGTGTCTAAAACCAAACATGACACCTTTTTAACACACTGCACGGAATTCTTCCTTCCATTTGAATCGGAGCCTAATAAGAAGGATTGAGATTCGCTCTATGTCACTTCTACTCCAAATTTATCAATTTTTGTGTTCTTCATTTGTTTAGTCATTTCCGCTAATCTTGCGTGTTTTTGCGTTAGTTAATGTACAATCTTTACCAGTGGGAGGTCCACACCTATTTCACAGAATCACAGAGAATCTGGTTCATATTTTATGTCTTTAGTTGGTTTACTTTGAGCTTAAAACTTAGAATAAACTTTTCAGCAACAATGAGAACACTAGTATCTTGTTCGTTCATTTTTATGGCAGGAAGGAAAACCACATACTAGTGTCAATTTAGGTGTGGAGGAAGGAGTGTCAGTTGATTAGTCGTTACAAACCATTGCGTCTGTCGATGTCTTTCCGGTCAATGATATGGTTGTTTATCTGTCGCCTACGCGTTCCATTGGCTGTATTTTCAAGCTCGACACTTTCGGTGCATCGGCTGTAGTAATGAGAGTAGGTGGATGAATTGCTTGCTCATTACTCACTCTGAGAGGTAACCAAAGTGAATGAGCGATATGGACACAAAATGTCAGATAGCTAATTTGATTAGATGTCGACAGCTATAGTTGAAGGCTCCTCGTATAGGTCTCGGAGTTGGCTTTCTTTTGCGACCAAAAATTCGGTTTGTGAGCTGGGATTCAGAAAATTCCTCGATGTTGTTTCTGCGGGGACGGTGCGAAAGCTGTAATGTTGGAGATACAGGGTGCTCTACATAAGTTAGATTCGAAAATGGAATGCAAAAATAGCGCTCATGAAGATGGATCGAAGGATGGTAAGCACAAATTCGTGTGATGAGAGGTGTGTCTGTAAGTCTGATTTGAGTATGAGGCCGGAGATTTTACGTCTGCTCTCTGTGTGCAACATACACGACATACACAAGTTGAATGCATTGGTTTAAAGGGTATAGCAATACGCCGTTATGGAAAGTAATCATTTGTATACGTGACCTCGGGTATCGTCTATACAAGCACGTGTGTTAACATGCTGATTATTAAGGCGAACTCGTTGCAACCAAAAGTTTAACGTATTCAGAACGTTCGTCTTTAAGATCTGCGGAACAACATTTTTTCACCGCATGTTTAGCTACAAAAAGCGGCTATAGATGGAGAATAGATAGTCACTTTTGAAAGTATTTAGATACATTGAAACCGGTCAATGTTTTCAAGTTGCGCGAAAAAGGATAGTGGTATTTAACTGGAGACGAATTATTTGGAACATCCACGGTTTTATCGGGTCCTGTAACAAGTGATGCAGCGTGGGGTAAACTCCAAAGGGGCTAATCTTATTGAACTGTTAACGCAAACAAAGTAATGGATTCCAATTTACTATCCAAACAACCACCAGGCAACAATCGCAGACAGCACTTCCTTTGGTACACAACTTCACTGCTAGTTAAAATCTTTAGCTAGTCCAACACGATTCTGTCCACCATCCCCCTGTTTTCTGATTTTCGGGTGTGTTCGCAGTGTAGCATATAAATATAAATATAATATATACGCATATTTCTTTAAAATGTGAGAAACAATTCCTAAATTAGGAAAAGATCAGTGTGTACAGAAATGTGCATGTTCCTGCATTTGTGCATGGTGTCGTCAATTCTTAACCCTTTAGATATTTTTGGAACATCCTGAAATAATTTATCAGGCGAGTTTTCGCATCAGAACATGGATGAGAACACTACTAGGTGTAAGGATCTGTAGAGTTTGGTGTGGAAGAAAGTGAGGTTTTCACATGTCCTGATTGCGCTTGATAGGCAGTTCCACACGACGGTACATCTGTTGAAGAAAATGTTAGATCGTATTGATATTATAGCCCTTGGTATCCGTAGCAAGTGACGTTTTCAGGTGGAACAAAGTTGACAACATTTTAAGCTGAGTTGTTCAGCAAATGCTGTGTTTCTCATCAGAACCAAGTAGCGAAAATGCGGTGTCTAGGTTTTGTGCTACAGCTGGCAGTGATGTTGGTGCTATAACTGGATAGGTTGTACTTCCCGATATAACTGAACCCTTGTTTTGTGTGCTGTATTCACTGACTAGCGTACATCTAATGCAGATTTGCTGCCTAACCGCCACATCTGAAAAACACAAAGATGTGACTAATGTATCCGACAAGTTTAGACAACATGCTGCCTATTTATACACCACAAAGCGTCCCGTTATCTTCTGCTAGATCTCGGCGAGGCCACAATGGGTGCAGAAAGTGGTTAGCTCCTCAGATCAGACGAAGAAGCTTCAGTTTGTTCGTGAACAGACTACCTAGTGTTGTTTAATTAGGTTCATTTGGCTAGTGCATTTTATCAAACTCTCCGAACTGTTCATTAACTAACCATGTGGTGTAGTGGGATTGGTAGAGCAGAAGGTTCCGATCCTTGCATTTATCTAGCACTACCATTATTTGGACTAACCCCGGAGGTGTGCTGCTTTATTTACGTTACAAAGGTTTCACAGAGGATTAACAATTTAATTATATCTGAAAAGCAGGGAACAAAGACAAAGACTGCTAGATGCATGTATTTCGTATTGTCTCTACGCTACGATTAAAAATAATCGTTAAGATAGATATAGCTAACAGTGGGTGTGACCAGACAAGTTGAAGTGCGAAACGAATTAGGTAAGTTCACTCCTACCTCCAAAGCGGTTTTGGTCTGACAAACAGGTGTTTCTGAATGCGCAGGGCTGTTTTCATCCTGCTTATATTGACAATTTTAGCAAGCCGAAGGAGGCGCAGATTAGGGCGCTGTGTCTGGCGCCATCCGGTAACCCAAGACCAATAGGTGTCTCCCATCGGTGAAGCCCTCGGCGATGGTAAGAAGGTCTCAGCTATAAAGTTGACCAGCACACAGCCCATTCTGGTGTTGTCATGTGGTGCTCAGCGTGAGTTGAATTTGGCGTGTATGCAAGGGATCTACACAGCAAGTTCAAACTGCTCAATTTCTGTTCTGAATTAAAACAATTTGGCGGTAGGCTGGAACTTGTCGTACACCATTTGATGTGCAGGCGGTTCCTTGACTCTGACTTGGATGATAAGGCCTTAGTTCCCAAGCCAATGCTTTGAAGTCCGGCGAAGTTGTCGTTTCTTGGACGGTTCAGCCATGGGCGAAGCTCACTGGGGAATAACAACGATAAGAAAGGAATATCGGGCGTGCTCTGCTAATGGGTACGAACCATTGATCCGGTTGGTCAAGTTTTGGTTCAGAACAAGCTGTCACCTTACTAGAGAATTGGTGTTACTAGCTAAACTCAGCGAACAAGTAGGTGCAATACCATGCACATCAAGAGGTTATTTCAGCTTCATCATCTGTTCCATCGTGGTTTCATATGGCAGTGTGTAGGCAGACGCAATGTTGGTCACAGCTAGTGAAAAGAATATTATGGTCTTTCCACAAACTGCACATCGTTTTCTCAACAGGAGTATGCGAATACTCCACGAACGTTGGCGACCGTGGACGTTGACACACATGGAGTTTTCATATATCAGATAGAATGTCAGCCCCAGCTTATCACCAAGTTTTCCCTCCGAGAATAAAAACGAAGACTGGGCAGTGATCCAAAAATCTGATATTAAGGAACAAAGGACCAATTTATACTGAACATAAATTTGTATGAACCTTGTATCCTAGCGCATTTAAATGGCTGGTTGCTGCAGGCTATCTGTCTGAGTTTATTGCCTCCAGCTCATCGTTCGTACGGAGCTGTATAAACCACTCTTATTTGGACAGGAATAAAATTGCTCTTTCTGCACAATACCCCAACCCAACTCTGGACTGTTCATATAGTCCTCGCAAATGCGGTCAGTTTGTGACGGCGGTGTGTATTGGCTCCCCAACTGACGGCTACGTCTGAGCCACTGGCTCTGCCGACCAACTGTCATCGCACCATGCAACGTCCGCTCCAAGTCCAAGTTGCGTGCGGGCAAATCGCTGCCTTCGTCCGGAGCAAAAGCGTGACAAACTAGCAGTGCAATTTCCCACGGCTCATCCTGCCGTGTAACCCTGGTCAACTTGTGTTCGTGGCGCTGCTTGACTTTTCATCTCATTGGTCAGAAGCCAGTTTCGCACGCGTAACCTACCAGTTATGATAATGTCCCTCCTTATTTAGCTTAGCTCTACTCCAGTTTTGCACGTTCTATAATAACCTCCTATATGGGTGATGTTGCTGTCTTGCGCCGCGGTGTCAACCGGTATGTTCTGTTAGCGCTGCTGCTCCTCATGATGCCAAGTGTTTTCACCCCGTTGGCTCCGGTACTACACTACTTGCCGAATAACACTATTCCAGATCCTCAATTCATAGATTCGCTCTCTTTCGATCTTCGAGAAAGTTCGTTCTCCGAAGCCCGTCAGTTGCAGGAATCAGTTAAACCGATACTTCATCCCCAGACGACGTAGGCGTGAGCTGTCTTGGTGCACTAAAACATGACCTTTATTGTAACAGCATTCATTTGCGTAAACGGTCTTGCCAAGAAGCAGTAGCGGTTATTTTTGGCTATAGTTGAGCCTTAGCTGCAGTTAGCGGAGTCCGGATCCTACAGCTAAACAGGGGTCGAGCTGGACTTATTCCACATTTAATAGACGACGAGTTTCTCCTGGTAAACAAAATGTCGAAGGAGTCGTTGAAGCTACCTTGGCCTTGGTAAGTATTTTCGTTCCAATCTTGACTGCTGATTCGACTTTCTCTTTTGATTGTAAATGATAAGGACTAGTGAGTCGGTAAAGAAAAGCCCACATCTACTAGTAATTGCAAAATTATGCGTCAATAAACCGGGGCCATTGTCAGAAATCACCTGGCGTATTTTTTGACGATGGCGTGTGTGTTGATCGCACTGAAGCGATCGATCCCAATCAAGTTATTCTTCCATACCCCCAAAAAGTTAAAATTTTCGAGGTGAGCCTGCCAAAGCCTCCTCGGGAATTCTCAAAGCAAAAGGTGTTTTTGGTTTGGCGCATCTCATTTGCTCGGCATGCTGAGCAGTTTGAGACATCAGCCCGTACTTGGCATATAAACCTAGGCCCAATGGTTTTGTTCTCGAGCTCCCGCTATACTGTTGTTCACACCAAGGAAGCAGAGAGAATAAGGTCTAGTGTGGTATTTTGCTTTGCCTTCGGAGCTAATATGCACTCGCCCTTAAATATTAATCCATCTTGAGTGACGAGCTTATCCCGAAAGCGGAAAAACGGAATCAAGCCCTTGGGCAGTTTCTTTTCATGGCACCAACTGTTAGACATCGTTTTCTTGAATAGTTTGCAAAAATCGTTTTCTGCCGTGCAGCGTAACATTTGCTGGGAACCCTGCTTCGATAAAGAAGACAGCTGTGTGGTATGGACGAAATCAGGGTCTACTTGCTTTCCTATCATGTCCCGGAAATTTGCCCTTGATAGAGCATCCACCATGTGCATCTTTGGTCCTGGTTGTTATATACATTGCAGATCATGCTTGGGGAGATAATTTGGTATCCGCTGCAAGCGGGGTAGAAAGACCTGTAGTGGTTTATTGGTTACGGAGACCAGTGGGTTCTGGTTTGTGATAGCGGCAAACCGACGGCCGAAGGTGTAATCGTTGAAGCGCTCCACGGCATAAACCGGCGCTAACATCGCTTATGCTATTTGAGCACAACAGCTTTCGGTTTCTGTTAACGATCGGTTACGGAAGTCAGTGGTCTTCCTCTTCTGTATGAGCACTACACGGATTCCGACATGGCTGTCATCACATGGGATCTCAAGTGGAAGCGATGAATCATAGTAAGTCAAGATAGGGCATCTGTGATCAACTGTTTGATCTGCTGCAAGGAGTTTTGTTTCATTGCGTTCCACTTCCAACTTTTGCGCTGATGTGTCACTCTCCGGATAGGAATCATCAGGCCAGCTAGTCGAGGTAAAAAGCGGCTTAGGTAATTCACTATCTCGTTTAACTTGCTGACAGCTTTCAGATCAGTCGGAGGCGGCACCACATTTATAGGCCTGCATTATTCTGGATTTACCTTCAGCAATTTCAAAATTAATCTATGTCCATGGAGAACAAACTTTTGTTTTGCTCAATTCAATTTTCTTACGTTTCTGTTTAATGTTACTATCTACACAACACTAGAGGAGTCCACGTAGATTATGCGCCTCTCGGGTAGCAAAGAAGACAAGTGTGTCGTCTGCTATACTTAGTGCTCCGGGTAAATAATATATTGCTTGCTGCAACCGATTTTGCAAGAACCCCTTCAATACATCCCAGCAATTGGCAAATTCATCGGAAACGACCAAAAAGTGTTCAAATGCAGTCAAATAGGTAGACCGCACAAGATCTACTTAACAATGCAATGGAAGGCATCCGTTTCACCATGGAAGAAGAGGTGGAAAACCAACTACCCTTTCTGGATGTGCTGGTCACCAAACGGTGGAAGGCGAATTACAGACATCAGTTTACAGAAAAGCAACACAAACCGACCAAATCCTAAACTTTAACAGCAATCACTCTAAGTGTCACAAAATAAGCTGTATACGGACCCTGTTTCGTAGAATAGAATCGCATTGCAATACTGCAGAGGCAAAACGTAAGGAAGAAGAACATCTGTTTATGTCTTTCATTCGTAACTGCTACCCACGCAGTTTCATCCGAAGACACCTAAAGTGAAGGAGCACAACTACCACACCTGCATCAACGACGACGAAACACATCGCCTTGCCGTATATCAAAAAGTATCGGAAAAGACAGCCAGACTCCTCAAACCGCACAACCTGACGATAGCTCACATACCAACTGCGACTTTGAAAAGAATATTTTCTAGACCTAAAGAAAGATTGGAGGCATAAGAACACCAAATTGTCATCTACAGGATAAAATGCGAGAACTGGGGCAAAGACTATGTAGGTCAAACGAGGAGAAAACTATCCACAAGAATAAAATAGCACAAGCGAGCGTGTTGGTATCATCAAGTATCGTCCCAGATCTCAGCGCACTTCAATGAGGAAGGAAACAATGTTGACTGGGAGAAAACAGAAATTCTGGCGCACGGAGGGACAAGAAAAGGAAGGGAATTCCTCGAGGCATGGTTCTCTAAGGAGAGTTGCCTGAACCTCCGCACTGACCTCGATCCCGTGTACCTACAGCCGAGAAAGCATGAAAATGGACGGCCAAGTATCGAACAGAGGTCAAGGGACACAGATCGACGAGGCTAATTTCAAACACTACGTCCCAACGACACTTTCCGTGAGATTTTCCTCTACGGAACTGTACACTGAAGATTCCACTGAGGGAAGTGGTGAAACATTTGACATTAAATTACTCAGCTCGGAGAACGAATCAAAACGTTAACTACCAACCCGAGCTACAGGTATTCCGAATCATTGCAATCAAAAGGTTAAATAGGTAGACTCTTTGTCAAGTGGAACATTCCAGGAATCCACAAGGAAGCAAGTTCGTCGATAATCAAGACATCATAGCTGACGTGATATCAAGTGATTACCTCTCAGGATGGTGTTATGACTAAGTTTCAATAGGTGATGGAATATGTGATTCAAGTCAAGTCAAGTCAGTATAAGCTTTATGTAGCTAAATGGGTGCATTTTCAGCATTTTACATTATCGTTTGTCAATGTACTAATGAGTTACCCCAAAAATGCTGTTTAATAATGAGTCGAAAAATGAGTGAGATGCACTGTCATAGATTGAGCGAGCAACGATCCAAGAACCAGAACGAACTCTTCGGGCTTTGTATTCATACGAAACGGAAAAGCCCCCATTACTTTTTTCTTCAGAATTCGTTTTAATTAACGCAAAATGTTTTGTCCAAAGTCAGTAGATAGGGGATCATGCACGATACATCCCTTTATATTCAAAAGTGGATGGAGTAGAGCGTCTCAGTGACCTTGGAATTTGATTGAACAAAATATCTGTCAGCTTAATCTTGCAAAATGGAGATGTATACAGCAGATAATGTAAAAAACGATGTTCGGCGGAAAGGCAACGACCCCTTTTAAAGGCCCGCAACAATCAGTATTTGAAATACTATTATGAGATTTCCAAGAAGCTGCCGATAGCACCCACTGGAAAACCAGAATTTCTTCAGTTCAACCTAGTAGGGTTGGTAGCACAATCGCTCAATTTTCGGTTCGCGACTTTTGTGCGCTGCGAAACCATGCTGTAATCAAGGTAGTCAAGCTAACTTAACGTATTCGACGTGGGGACGCTTTGAACATCAGAGAGGAGATGGATGAATCCAAACTCCCATATGCCCTTCGCAAGAGATCGACATGATAGTTACCTCTTTTTGAAGCTTACTCACACTGCCTGGGCCAACCGAGATTGTCCTGTAGGAGCACACCAAGCTCGCGTTCGTGAGATATCGCGTGCGAAAGTATGGATCGAAGGAGCATACCAGACAGACAATAGGAGATTAACATAACGTATTCGATCACTGGACACGAATTAGACGCAGTTTATATGGGTTCCTCCCCGTGATTTTAACTTAATCAAAGGAAGAAGATCATCCACTTCTAATGATGGTAGTATATGGAAGGGAACGGACAATATATCTAGAGGATTTCGGCATACCAGATCTATTGGAATTTTTACTGAGTTGACTTTGACGAACAAACGTTGGTCCCTGAAGTATTGAGTTTTATAACCTGGCGTTAGAGAAGACCGAGACGAACCCCACCAGCAGCACTCAGATACTGACTGGAGCACCACAGGCTGAATGTAGATGAACTGGACTTGGTACTTATTGAACGGCTTTGGAGGAGCACGTGGATTTATTTCTGAAACCTGTGTTTTTGTATGGGCAACCGATGGCGTATGGCTTGGCCCTGTTTACATATGCCAATGTGGGATAACACTCGCTCTGTGCCAGAGATATTTGTCTTACAGATACAAGGAATCTGCTGATTTGTAGACCAACATTGCAAACATCAGTTAATTTTATAAAGGCCAAACCAACGAGACCTACCAGCACTACTTTTTATTTTAGAGAAGCATACGTCTAAATGAATCCGTCGATGTCTATGTCAAGGAGATGTGGGATTTAGCCCGGTCTTGCGTTTTCTTTACCTGCATGAGCGACAGTCTCAGAAAAGATCGGGCAGTTTTAGGAGTTACTTGTGTACGTACGACAAAGCGGTTATAAGACAACGAAACCTATCATTCCAGAAATGCATTGCCTTTTGCAGCAGTGAGTCTTCGACCGCTCATAAACACCAATAAAGGAAACTCGCAGCTGTCTCCTAAGTATGTTGCTGTTTCTGAGAGCAAAACCATGAGGGCCACAAACGTGAGACAACTCATCTGCAAATTTGGTGCCAATCGACAAATGAGCAGCCACGAACGATGTCCGGCTTGCTGACGGAAATGTGTCAAACGCGGAAAAAGTAACAATTTTGCTCGTTGCTGTCAATCGGCCAATGTGAGTGCGTTGGTTCATGGCAAGTCACAAGCAGATCCATAAAAGTGCTCCTGCAACGTGTCCTCGAAGAGATAACAACATTATGTCTAATCAGATCTTTTGGCAGAAAGCGCAGCCGTAAGATTCCAGTTCTGCACAGGTGCTGCTATTAACATTCAACGCAGAACGTACTGTCCCGGGGCGTAATTCTGATTATATTAAGATTGTCTGCTCATTTGGTATACCTCCAGACTCCATCCTAAGGGCTCAGCTACAATCAAAGTGGTTAATCCAAGAGACGGAGCCCCACATCGACTCGAGTATATGGTCGTGGGAGAAGGTTTCACACTGATCATCGGCACTGGTTCTGTTATTGTTGACCATGATCGTTTCGTGCATGATGTTAGGCAACGGTATGCGTTTGTGCTTAACCCGGGACTGGGAAAATTGGGTGCAACCGCTCAAATGTCATTAAATACCTTAATACAACCGACCGCGCTGCCGGCTAGTTGTTCCGACAGCGTTGCTTGACAGGTTCTGTGCTGAATCGTGCGAATCGGTGATTGAGGGTGACTGCTAAAGATGACGAGCCAACCGACTATGTAAGTCAGACTGTAACCACTACGAAGAAGACCAGCGAATTTCGTGCACACTGACTTGAAACCGTTGAATTGAGCCCTTCATACAGAATATTATGCGCCACTGACCCTAGAAGACATTTTGCCGCATTTGGTCAAAGCAAAGTAGTTTAAGTAGGCAGACCAGTCTTTCCTGTTCTAACACGTGATTCTAAATGAAGAAGTTAGTTTCCTTACATACTTTGCCACACCTGCTTATATAGGTTGTTTCGCTGGATGTTAGCCCTACCACGATGTCACCTGATTAAATCGATTTGAGCATCGAACGAACATGCTGAATCGGTTCAAACCGTTCCTTCCTTCCTCATTTTTGCTTTCACCAATTTACTGTTGTATTTAGCAGTCCTGTAGCTGTATCTGCCTGATGTGAACTACCGAAAAGAGATCTCTTTGCAACCTTGCGGTATCGTGGGTTGTGGCTACCATTTGGTTTGAAAGTTCAAGAGAAATAAATTAAAAACCGTTACTGAACGCGGTAGACGACGTAGCCTGACATATGTGGCAGACGGTGGTCTGATTTACCGCTCGACGGGAGAATAGTATAACGCTACCCCCGTTTCACCCGTTTCTCGAAACGATGTTGCGTAGGAGCATCAAGCTTAAGCAAAAAGAAATTGAGCTACGGAAAGAGGAAGTGCATTTTTACAGGCATGTTCTAACAACCAAAGGAAACAGAGTCGATCCAGAAAACATTACGGCAATAAGAGAGATTCCGCTCCTAACAACATGGAAGGTATGGTAAATTATTTGAGCTGTATCACGTCATTACTTGTTGATACCACGACGTTGTGAGGTCATGCTCTAGCCAAATCTGTCAATTCCAGTTTGCTTATTCAACCTGGTGACACACGTAGGCAATGGACATCATTACAGACCGTTGTAAGAGGGATTTTTAATCAGCCGGTGCCTTTTTCGCTGAGCATCACTTTTATGTTATCTACCGTAGATATATCCGTTTAGCAAGAATACTCCTACAGAGTCGTTATGCAAATAATTTCCGAGGTCACTGAGACCTCACTGCTCTATCCACATTTTGCAAATGAATGCTGAGACACTGCATATTAGTACCGAATTATTGCTATTGGGCGCGAATAGTACGCCTGCTGAAACCAGTTATAAAGTACGATTTTAATGGTTTACCCCGTTGACTAGATGAAAATCTCGAAGTCGCTGTTCAACATGTGCGATTGTTGTTCTGGATAGCATGACCGTTTATCCGAGTAAAAACAGTGCACCATCTGCATTTTGTATACCCGTATGAAAAATTTTGCATTTTTGGTGGCAGCTTAGTATAATTGCAGTTGATAATGTCAAATGCTGAAAATGCACATACTTGGCTACATAACGACTCTTTCTCCCTTCATTTGAGTTAATCAAAGTTGGATGAATCCAAACTCCCTAGTGCCCTTTGCAAGAGACCGACAAATTGGGTATCTTTCTTAGAGCGGTCCCGGACAACCTGAAAAAAACAACCGAAGTCGTCCTATACGAGCACTCAGGTGACCTTCCAGAGAGGTGTTCAGATTGTGCGAGCAGTCTATAAATATAGACCAGTCAATGACAATGTAAACAACCCGGCACTTGTCCACCCTGAATGGCAGCGCTTCCCCCATCGACCAATTCCAAGCCTCCTCGAGGTCGCTCTGAAGGATCTGGTGGTCGTCAAAGCACTTGATCGCTCGGCAATTATTAACTGCGTCCGCGACAAGCAAACAATTTGAGTTGACAACTCTCACTGCACCTTTAATGAAGACTGGGAACAGAGGAGACCCAAGTACAAAACTTTGCAGCACACCACACTCAGATTGAACAGAGACGGACAAAGTCGCTAAGACCCAAACTTGTATTGCGCTTCCGGGGGAAGCTCTAAATCAATCCCAATAGTGAATCACCGTACTTTTGAAACGTGTCCAGAAGAAATGCATGGATTCATTCGATACAAGAAGTTTGAAAAATCCTTGTAGATGAGGTCGGTTTCTGTCTCCTCGTCCACTGATTCAGACCAGTTGCCTATACGGTTAACAAGTTGTGGTACATGATCTATGTTAACGAATCTGTTGCTCCGGCATAATGATACCACAACTTTCCAGTTATCTTATCAATGCACAGAAAAAAGCGTTACCGAGCGGTAACAAACAGGCTCTTATCGACTTCCTCCTTTGCAGAAAGAGGCGATACTATACTGTTTTCAATTGGTCGTCTAGACAGTATTGAAAGCACTAAGTAATCAGTTCGGTTCACTACATAACTGCCGCATGCAGTGCTTTCAGTTACAGGATTTCCGCTTTAGAAGGACTGTGTGCGCAATGAAAACAGCGTTACAAAACCATTTCTGTGATGAATGTGTGGTTACTCAAAGCGAATGTCAAAGTAATATAAACAAGCATAATTAGAGTTTTGCATTTCTTGGAAAGTATGTCAGTGTGAGAAATATATCTTGTTGTTCGGGTCTCTTGCCGCACGTGTAAAACCGCCAGCAGTGGTAAGTGGCAGGATTCTGCGCTGCAGTTTGCGAGTGATTGGTATAACAGCAAAATGATTGTTCGAGCATAACGCTTTTGCCAAGTCCTGTCGGTCTGTCAACTTGTCTGCACTAGTACATAGCACACGGTAGTAGTGTTGATTTACATAGCTGTCCAATTTTCTGAGCATGGGTAATTCTTGTAAAATAGCCATGTGAAGTCTCTCATGATACTCTACTTTCGTGTTTCGCTTTTCGCAAGAGACCGGTTTAGGAGGATGAAGGAAAGCCTTCGGGTCTAATGCTTTCGTGAATAATAATATGTTTTTTGGAGAATTCTTTTCAAACTGTCTCTGCGGCGCAGTCAGTAACAGATGCCCAACTAGTTACTGTAATGAATAAGAACAGGAGGTTATAGCGCGTAATAAATTGCATGCTTCCGTACTCTGCAACGGAGTAACGAGCATAAAATTAAACGGAACAGGAAGGTTAAATAATCGCTTGGAACCAAAGGGCTGCACCTAACAAGCCCATCAATTTCGAGCTTCTTGCTAGTAAGCATTAAGTATTTCAGCATCTCCTTTTGTAACGGGGTTTAGGAAACCAGTCCAGTATGCTCGACCTTACCACCTAAGCGCAGGTTACCGGAGTCAGCGGATCAGTTCGATCGAGAGAACGAGTGAACCCACCGGGAGACACAGCGATGGCTGGACAGCGAATCACGAGTGGCACACGTATCCAGAAACCGACAAACCGGATTGGACAATAGAACATAGAGGGCGTACTGGCAACTCGAGAATCGCTATTAACGGCAAGTTTCAGAGTGCAAAGCCAAATATGAGTGGTCCAAAGAAATACGGCCAATCAGATGCCAAGCACGAAAGACGTGATCATTGCGCGAGACAGGAAGACAGCGACCGAAGAGGAATAACATAACCCAATGAAATAAAAGGAGAACGCAACCAATGAGGTGAGCCGAAAAACAGGAGACCCACTGAGAAGGCTCGAAGATTAACAGTGTTTATTTCTTTTAAATAGGCTACACTATACTGAATAAACGCCTGTTTTCCGCCCGCCGCCATCGTGACTTTTTGATCGTGTCCGTGTCACTTAACAGATTTTAGCTGTTCTTAACATTGCTGGAATTGTAGCAGGCGTTTATATAGGTATGCAAGAGATTAAACTTTTTTGATACAGGCTAGATTGTTCGATACAGGTTGCGAAAGTTCTCAGAACATGGATGTTGAAATCACCAATACTGCAACTATGGCTGTATTACTGATTCAAACGGGAGAGTCAATGGTGCGCGGAGACTGGTGGTGGCTAGATCTTGTCAGATGATCTGTCCACTGCTGCTACTATTTCGCCATTGGCTCGTGTCCTGGACGCCTCCTTGTGACGACCGCTGAGTGGAAGTTAGGTTACGCTCTTCTACCTGCTAAAATCCAGGACCCTAATCCGCATGAGTCAGTGTACTGACCATGTGCTAGACCCGCTGCCTTTCGGGTGTTCAGTTAATCGAAGGAGTTGGCTGAGAACCCGAGTCGTTCTCGTGTCAGGAGTGGGCGCGCTACCAGTATCCTAGTCCAACCTCTTCGGAGGTTAGGAAGTGGTCGATGGCACTCTTCCCATAAATTAGAGCCATGGGAGACAACAGGTCTACGGGTTATAAGCTCACAGCTCGATTGGCGTAGAGCACGAGCGCCACGCATTGTGTCTGACGGTGGGAGGACACCTCCGGGTGTTCCGTGGTTTGCTGCTGCCCGCCTTAAACTACGCAGTCCCTGGTCAAATTGGTGCAAATCCGCCAAAACCGACCTGCGTCTGGCCTTCGTCGCAGGTGTACATAACTGAATCGTTGCAGTACCTCAAATGCTGCGTATGACGACCGTCAAGCAAATCCCAATCTGTCTCTGCAATCACCTTCCCGAGCTGGATCTGCTCCCACTGCCTTGTGGGTCAGGCAGATCCGGGTGGAGTCCCTCACGCATACCTCCACAGCAAAACGGCCACCTTGCGTGCGATTGCCCACCAATGCAATCGTATGCTTGCGCGCAAAACACTTAGTGTCGTGTGCTGGAACGTGTGCACACTACTGGACCGGAACTCCAGTGAAAGCCCCGAGCGACGCACTGCACTGGTCGCGATGAAGCTGGCGCGTTACCACATCGATATTGCGGCGCTCAATCAAACTCGGCTCGCTGAGCAAGGTATGTTGCATGAAGCAGGTGTTAGCTACACATTCTACTGGGTGGGCAACGCCGCCTCAGCACCACGTGATCATGGGGTGGGATTTGCAATATCCGATCGCCTCCATGGCCAGGTGGTGGGTGAACCAACAGGCATCAGCGCGCGACTAATGACTGTCAGCCTATGAATCGGAAGAGGTATGTTTGTCACTTTTTAAGCCCCTATGCTCCATCTTGTGTTATTCTTATGACACGAAGGATCAATTCTACACTCAATTATGCTCCGTAATACGGTCTATGCCGAGGAGAGACCGACTATTTCTGATGGGTGATTTCAACGCGCGCGTTGGGCGTGATGCATCAGCGTGGACAGATGTTATCGGTTCGCATGGCATTTGTTCAGCGAATGCGAACGGTGACAGGCTGCTCTCACTTTGTGCTAATCACGGCCTGATGCACACGAACACTCGGTTTGCATTGAGTGCGAGTGATATAGCAACTTGGACGCACCCACGGAGTGGTCATGTTCACCTGCTCGACTATGTCATCGTACGTCATCGTGATATGCAAGAAGTGCGCATGACAAATGTAATGCGTGGAGCGGAATGTGGCACTGATCACAAATCGGTGCTGACCAAACTGTATATATATTTTCATAAGTCTAAGTATTGCACTCCCGTCGTGAATCAGTGTACATTTAACGTTCCCTCTCGCGATACTGTGGAGAAACGTATTGACCTGAAGAAGAAGATGGCTGCACGCCTGTGTAATGTGGAATGAATAGCCACAGTGGGCTACCTGGGGCACCACATTCGCGACCAGGTGACAGCTGCTGCCGATTAAACCATCGACCGCGCAAGCTGTAAGCGGACTGATTGGTTTGATGAGAACAATGTGATGATTGACGCATTGGTGTCGGAGAAGAATGCAGAATTTACTGCACATGTTGCAGACCCCAGTAACTTGAGGAAGAAGAGTCAGTTTCGCAAATTTAGACGGCGACTGACCCTAGAGCTCCGTCGCATTAAAAATGCATTGTGGACGGAGAAGACGAGGCAAATGGAATGCTACGCCGAATGCCGCCATCACAAAGAAATCTTTGACTCCTTGAAGGCGGTATATATATACCGAGATTGGAGCAGCTGAGGATGCTGATCGACGGTAGTTCAGGCGCTAGCTGCACACAGACTTCAGATATAGTTCAAATCTGACAAATACACTTCGACTGTCTCTTGAACAACCGTTCAGAGATCGATTGGCCTGCATTAAACTGCCTGAAGCAGCACGATGTGAAGATGAGTCTGGCGGACACGCCGACACTGGATGAGACGCAGAGAGCACTTGCTCAGCTGCGAAACAGTAAATGTGCCGGAGCCGGCGGGATCCCGCCTGAAGTATTGAAACACGGCGGACCCGCGTTGTTGACTGTGCTGCACCACTTGGTGCAACGCGTGTGGATTGAGGAGGAGGTGCCTGCTGAGCTGAAGGATGCTCTTGTGCTACCACTGCACAAGGCAAAGATAGCGAGCAATGTTGCACGAATTTCCTTGTCATCAACTTGCTGAATTGTATGGGCAAGTTGATTGCCCGAATCCTTCTCAATTGC